>JALGQZ010000006.1:65166315-66366315 GCA_023105745.1 Austropuccinia psidii
GCTTTTGATGACCCTTGCCTATTCTCAGGCCTCTTGAAGCATTTTTCAAATGGGTGTTTACCACCACAATAATTGCACAAGCCTTCTTTAATCCTCCTCTCCTTTTCAGAACCAATTAATTTGTTGTCCTTATTGAGGAGAGTAGCATGAGGCTTGTCCTTGGACACTTAAAAATTCTTCCCCTTCTTATTCTTCTTGTGATAAGGCTTCTTTGATGATGAACTTTGAGGGGGCTTGGAGGAGTTGGATCCACTGATTGGAGGCTTCTTCTCTTGATGGATACCCTTTTCCTTCTGCCTCTCATGGTACCTGGTATCTAATTCCAAGCTGATATCCATGAGTTCTTGAAGACTATCAAAAGTTCCAGGGTGAGAAGCCAATTGGTCCAAAAATCCTGATGCCAAGCCTCTCCTATACACATGAATATAGGCCCTTTCCCCCCAGTCTCCAATTCTTGACATTAAACTTCTAAAATCAGCTATGTACAAGGAAACTTGACCACTTTCCCTCATCCTCAAATTGTCCAACTCTTGTTCAGCTTTTCTGACTTCATTGGGGTCACCAAACAGAGTAAATAACTGGGTTTCAAACAACTGCCAGTTATTGAGGAGATAAGAAGGGTCTTCATTGGAGATATTTGAGAGGTAAGGTTCAATCCATTTGCCAGCTCTACCAGTAAGAAAAGAAGTTGAGTAAAGCACATTCTTCCTGTCAGAGAAGAAGTTTGCTGGGTCATTATGAAAGATTAATTGACAAGATTGAATAAATCCTCTCAATTTATAAGCTTTAGTACCATCAAAAGAATCAGGTGCCTTCATTGATGGAGTCTTGAATGCAGGGGCTTTTGAATTGTCCCTTGGGGCAACTGCTTGAGTGAGTTGTCCCATAAATTGAGTCATTTGCTCCATCATCTTGAGAAAATTTGGTTCAGCTTGAGAGACAAGAGGTTGATTAGAAAGGGCTAGATTTGGAGCTTCAGAAGCCTCAGGAGCACCTGCCAACGCAGCTGCAACTTCAGTCTCTTCAGACTCCTCCTCTTCCACAGACTCCTCCCCCTCTTCATCTTCAGCTTCCCCTAATCTGCTTCTAGGGCCTTGAGGAATGCTTGGATAGCCACCCAACAGTCCAGAGAATGATCTTGATCTTCTAGACTTCACACCTCCTCTTCTGGAGGGTGCTGCTCCTTCCATTGGTGGTCCTCTGTCCAAATTTGCACTCAGTTGATGAACTGATGGTGTGCGGTCAAGAGGAGCCCTTGATGTAGGAGTGAGAACAGCTTGATGTCTTTGAGATCTTGTATTCTTGGCTGGAGGGCTATGCTGAACTGGAATTATGAAAGAAGAATGAATAAAACTTGATGATACTTTGAATAAAAGAAGGCTTGACCAAAACAATCAAATGAGAATCTTGATGAACTTGAGAAATAAATCAATAGTCTTGAAGTGAATCAATATGAATAAATCTTGAAGAGTGAAGATGACAAAGTCAAATTCTTATGAATAATCAATTTCAATCAATAAGTCAAATCAAGTAAATCAAGTCAATTCAAAATCAAATAAATTAAGTCTTGAGGAATTCAATCAATATCTTCAAAAATCAATTCAATTTTCTTGAGGAATAAAATTAAAATCAATCAATTAAATCAAATCTTGAGGATAAATCAGCTATCTTGAGGAATCAAATTAGATCAATCAATCAAATCAAATCAGAGTCTTGAGGTAAGTCAATTTCTTGAGCAATCAATCAATAAATCAATAAATCTTGAGAAATTTCAAAATCAACCAATGATAACCCCAATTCAATAACTCCTGAAACAATAAACCAATTAATCCCAAATTCCAATCAATTAAACCTGATAAAAAACCTGAATTCAGACATAAAATGAAGATGAAATTTGATTGAGAATTAAAAGAAAATGAAATGGTCAGCAAAATTTTGAAATGAGAAAGAGAATCAATTTTCAATTGAAGCAAATGAATGAGATGAAAATTGATGAGAGAGAAAAAATCATAAAAGTCATAAGATAATGAAAAAATCATAATTGATGAATGAGATAAATGAATATAAAGGAATGAAAAGAAAGAATCAAATATGAGTTAATTAAAATAATGTCACAGGGGCTCTTCTAAGTGAAGAGGGCCTGGCACTCAGTGAACAGACTTACTTATGGAGGGCTCAGAATAAAATACTCAATGATAAGAGTAATGGAGTAAGAGGATAAATTCCTAGTCATAAAATAATAAGCATAAAAGACATGAGAGAAAAACAAAAGCAATAATAAAGAGCAAACCACAAAAAATCCTGTACCACTGTTTCAACCTGTTCAGAAAAGAGAAAAGGATTAATAAAGGATATGGCCACCAGGACTCTACTGAACAGGTGAGGGAAGGCAAAGACTAACTTAATAAATAATAAAATAATATTTCTTAAATGAGAAATAAAATAATATTAAATAATAAATCCAATATTTTAATTAACTGGGGGAAACACCCCCAGGTGGGTGAAGAGGGGCTGGTATATGTGAGAAATGCCAGCCTTGGAGCTTGAGTGTTGAGATACTTGTCTGTATGCTGGAAGAAGTTGGATGTGGGATTGAATCCTGTATTGGTGAATCCAATACAGGTTATAAAGTCAATACAGGTATTTGCGCCTGTATTGATTACAGGCCTGTATTTGGGTCTTGCCTGTATGAACTGTATTGAGGTCTGAAACTGTATTTGGATCTTGCCTGTATGAAAACTGTATTTGGAGAATGTTGAATGAAACCCCCTTGCTGATTGGGTTTTGAGGGGTATCAATGAAGTAATGATTGTTGAATATGATTGGTAATGCCCCTGCCTCCTTGGCTGTGACATTCAAAGGGCATAAAACAATATGATCAACATAACAAAAAAAATTCTTTGTATTTGAATCATCCATATTCAACACTTTTTCTTGCAACAAACTTGGTGAATCTCTAAAATGTATCAAATAATTATATATTTTGGAGAATTTATATTTGTAGCGATAATTCACCTATTCATAACATGAAACATGCACATATCCATTATTCATGAATCATTATACCTCAGCTATTCCTTCAAACAGGATTCATATCAAAATGAAATCTTTGCACACAATCTAAATATATTCTCAAGCATATAATCTCATACACTTAAGAATTATATGTGATTTTTGATATTTCACAAATAAAAAGTTCAGGAAAATCTACTTAAGTTCACAATATATTTTTATGTTATTTTGAATATCTGAATGGAAAGTATGATTAACTGGATTTTTTAAATATTATAATTTAAAAAATGAGTGTTGTAATAAAAAATTTAAATCAAAATACATATATTTTAACTTCTGATTTTTTTGTCCTTCACCGGTTATAGTTTTGATAACCATTTGAAATCCTATACAATAAGGGTAGCAGCCTCCAGAAGGCAGATACTGTCACTATTTATGTTTTGAAATTTGAAATATCTTCTTATACTGTAGATTGATAAGAATTAATCAAGAAAATATTTTATCATTTGATATTTTTGGTGGACATATACAATTTCTATGAAGAATCTGCCATAGTGCATTGTGATAGTGTTGAAAATTACCATGGAAAATCTTACACTTGGTTGATGGAGCCACCTGCTTTTGAAAGATAGTTAGAAAAAATTGTAGAAATAATAAAGTTCAAATAGACAAAATAAAGGTGAAAATAATTTCCTGTTTTTTTCTTTTTATTTTTTGTTTACTTTTTTGTCAAATTCTTTGGGATTTAAGCTTAAAAATACTTGAATTTATCTTGATTTATTTTATTAAATAAATTTTTTAAGCTGTCAATTGATTTATATTAGTTCAAAGATCCTTCTAAGCTCAAAATTGATCTATTTCTTTGTAGAATGATTCAAATAATATTATATTTTCACTCATTGAAGAAAAAAAATGCACTTATATATCAATTTACATAATCATTGAGAAAAATGTCATTTATAATTTTTTTAATTTGAAGACATTGGAAGAACAAGTTTGAGCTTCAAAAGCAATGGTTGAATTATTTTCCATATATCCATTCATAAAATTAACTATAAGAGACTTTTTCAAGGTATATTTCATTCTATTCTTATTATATAATCTATAACATCCTAGCCCAAATCTTTTTCATGATAACTTAAATCTCAAAATTCGCAATAAAACCTGGAAGTCCAGGTGATATTTTGGATAAAGGATTTATCAATATCTGAATACAATTGAAAATTGCTATTTCCTAATGTGAATACCCCTATTTTTACTATTGAAAATACTTCTAAGGTTGATTTTCGAGTTCAAATTATATTCAATTTAAAATATCTTCTTTTGGGAAGATTTAAAAAGTAAAACCTGATTTCATTTATAAAAAGCTATAATTTATTTTCTTGCTTATAATGTATGGGATCAATGAATATTATAAAACATATAAGCTTATCCTTTGCAGATCCATCAGTTCCAAGCTCAAGATGACAATGACAAAATCCTTTTTCTCAAAAATAACAGATATGTTTCTGTGAAAGTTTATGCAGGTGGAATTAATTTTTTTCATATTTTAAAAGTAAATCATCATTATATACAGCAAATTTTGAAAATTTTTACCAGCTATTTCCATCATCTCACCCACATTGGTTTATCTAAAGTCAATTAGTTTGCAATTTAATTCTGCAATTTTCACCAAAATTGGGTGTATTTCCTAAGTTATTTATGTGCATCTATTTGAAAAATATTATTCCATAAAGATTTCCTCACCTGAAATTTTGATATAAGTTTACATTCCTACATAATTTGAATTTACTTGAGAGATTAATTATTAAGGCATGAGAATAAAGGTTGAATTAAACTGGAATCTTAGTGAATTAGCTGTCAAACAAGAGCTTCATATTCCTACATAAATTTCAATAATTTCATTTCCTGTTAGCCCTATCATTCATTCTTTTCACCACAATTATCAAGGCTTTACCTTAACTTCCCCTCAAACATCTCAAAGATTAATAAGTTGAATAATTTTTTTTCAATTTTTCACCTTTCATTTATAAAAGTCATTATGATCTTACTGATTTGTTGGCGTCATAACAGTTTATGGAGTGGAATATTTTTTGTATGGCTTCTGGAATAAAAATCAAATAATGAATCAATGAGGAAAAATTAAAAATAGAGATTCCTGGAGAGATTCTTTATAACTCTATTGGTAGAAATTCCTAGACTCACCAGTCTTAAAATCAAAAAAATCATGAAATTCAATCATTATATCAAATTAACATTGTGGTAGGAAGGGCAACAAGCCAAGTAATAATGGCTATCAATTTATCAATAAACCAATTACGGGATCCATAATCAAACATTTTTGTGGTAAGTAATCCATTCACCTTTCTTCTGAATATACATCAAAACATCCGGTTAGCGAGGATTTATCTCCGAAATCAAATGGTAATATTTCAATTTCAAAAGCCAAGGAAGTCATAATTCTAATTCAAACAGTAAATTGACTATCAGGACCAATAGAAATAGATATACCAATTATTTATCTTATTCAATAATAAATTTAAAAATTATTGAATAAAAACTCCAATTTAGCTATATTACAATTTCTGAGAAAGTTTTCAAAAATAAAAAATTCTGTTGAGTTTGATAAACCTATTAAAGCTGAATTTAGTCAGTGATTAGAATTGGTGGCGAAAGGGGTATTCACCATAAAATTTCCATGCAAAATCTTTTATGAAAAGTACTATAATATATTCAAGAAAAGAAGGCCCAAATAGCTTTATTTCAAAGGGGAACAGTTTCTTCAATAATTAAAAGATTAATCTGTGAATGAATTTCAAATTTGAAGTCATTTTGAAAGTGACCACATGAATTTTTGGACATCACAAAATATATTTATCTTTTTATCCAACTAATTCATCATAAAATCAAGAAATTGGCTAATACCTTGTTTAAAGGCATTTTAGCTTATTGAAATTTTAAAAACACGTTTTTTCTACTTAATATCCCTAAAAATTTCAAATAATAAATTTTATGTGGAAGTAAAACGTATTACCTTCTTTTTCTCTCGTTTTATTGCAAAAAGAATACCTTTATTTATCATCAGTGGTAATTATGAGTAATTTTCCTTCTGACCTCAGACAGGACTTGAAATAAGTACTATGAGCTTTTTTCTTGATATTATTCTCAATTTTATATTTCGTAAAAATCGGGAAAAGCTCATACCAAACTTAATTCAAAGACAATTCAATAATATATCTAAATTCCTTTGGGCTTATCAGTCATTAGTTTCATAGAAAATTCTGCATCCCCTTCAAAATTTAACAGACACTGAGTAAAATGGGTGAATGAATCTTTGATAAAGAAATACTTTTTGATCTTGATTAGCTTTGGATGTCTTGTTCAACATATTTCAAAAAAAATAATATATTCTCATCTTTGTGGCTACCAAAGAAAGTCGAATCAGCCTCTTCCCTGAGTCCACAGCATCCCAGTAAGGTGAAAAAAGCTTTACTCTTAGCTCCGTAGCCATTTTTTTGCTTACACCTCATAGCACATAGCACACACTAACGCTCGTGGAATAATCTCTCTTAGAAGAAACTTCAACCCCTAAAATATAGCTATATCTAAATAATTTAAAAATTTCTTGACTCTCAAGCACAATGTCTCTTGACTCAATAAAAACGATTTTTTGTTCAAAATTGAAAATTACGAAAATGATATTAGATATTTTCAGCTCTGATAATCTCCTCTTTATAAATTTAATCTTCCCTTCGAAAATTTAAACACTCTTAGTCTCATTCCCGATCATTTAAACTAATATTATAGTGTATAAGGGAAGCCTCCTGGAAGATTCAATATGGAATCAAAGCCTCCTTACTTCAAGAGCCTCTGTTCTTTTCCAATATTCTCTTCATTTTTTGTTATTACTTCATGCCAGAGACTTCTTCAAGCATGATATCAAACATAAATAAAAAACCAATATTTTTCCTTCTTTTCACACCATAAAGATTTTTCTTAAACTGGTTCTTTTATCTAAGAAGGCGTTTTCATGTTTTCTTCCAGATCCGTCTCATAGAAGTGTTAATTTTTTTCATTCCAGAAGCTCCTGTGTGCTCAAAATGGGATAAAAAATGGGTTTTCCATCTTTTTCTAAGCTTTTATCTCTTTTCCCAATCCTTTCAGAGAGTGAAAAAGAAATTCTGCAAATAGTTTTCCTCAAATGGTTAAGTTTTGCAAAGTCTTATTTTTCCAGAAAGCATTTTTTTGAGGCTATTCTGAATTTCTTGAATTATCCTTTTTGGGTGAGCTAATTTTATGTAAGCTTTTTGAAGCTGAACCCCTTTTCAAAATGTCACTACATTGATAAGCTTGGAATTTTAGGTTTTAGTAAGAAGAAAATTGATAAATTTAATATAAATTTGCTTCATTCTCCAAAATATTGACTTTTATTGATTATACTTCCATTTTCTTCCCTCACTCATGTAAATGTAAATCGGGAGTCTCATTAAGGACTTACGATTTATATGATAATAATTAATAAAATATCTTAGGCATGAAATATTACCAATAAAAGATAACATATATTTAATCATATTTTGATCAGATTTTTTCAAGTATAATTAGATTCCCTAAAAGGATAGTCTTTCATAATAACAATAATAGCAATTAAAATTATGAAAACAATGATAATAATATATATTAATAAAAATATGCATCCCAAGTGTGAACGAATCTCTTTTTTGAGTGCTATGGCCGCTTTTTTTGAGAGAAAAAAGCTTGGGTATTTCAGAGAACATGATCCATATATTTCCCAATTACTGAATGGAATTTCTAGAGGTTCGGCTTCAAGTGGTCTCATTTTTGTGAAAAAATACAAGCTTGAAGCCCTAGCAATAATAAGAATAATTCATTTTATCACTTACAAATTTTGAGATTTATTGCATTCGTTGATATAAGAAGTAATAATTTATCTCAATCAAGAGCTAGAGATCCCTTTAGAGAGAATAGTGATCCTATCAGATATTCTATTTAAGATGTCGAAATTAAGCCGTATAATGATTGAATTGAACCTTTAAAAGAATAATATTTAAGAATACTCCCAAGTTTAGCTTTGAACAAAAATATCGACTAAAATTGAAATAAAATGAATCTTTGTTATGTTTTAGAAGGCAAGCTTTTATATTTATTCCAACCTCATATAGATCCTCTATCCCACTGTATGAAGAAAGAACAACCTGAATGGAAAGTTTCTTTATGAAGAAAGTTATATGATGGTAAGAGCCATTTATTTGGCTTCAAATGACTTTTCCTAATCTATAAAGCTATACCAATTTTTCTTTTCCAATAACCTCTCCTCACTTGATCTCAATAAACAAAAAAACATTAATATAGATTATTATTGATTGAACAGCGCCATTTCATGGGTAGGGTCACTTTTCCAATCAAAAATCATTCTTATTTATCAATAATTAATTAATTTTCCCAAACTTTTCCTACATATTCCCATAAAATATCTCAAACTGAAAGACGATTGTCACCTCATAATTCATAAATTTCATCTAATTATTGACGAAACTGGAGAAACATTTCAAACAAACCAAATAATTAGCATTTAGTTATCTCAAATTATTGATATCATTAATAATAATGATCCAAAACAGAAATGAATTGTGTAAGGATGTAGAATACAAGGTCACAAATTTATGAATCTAGATAGAAACTAATTGGAGATATATTTATCTTTCCATTCTTATTTTTAACACATCTCACAGAAACTTCTTCAAATATTTACAAATGGAAATTCTGATTCTTGCTATATGTGAAAGTTCTTCCATATATATAGCATTTACAACCCCTTTTTTTTAACAATGGATATCATGAAATTATGAAACAGTTTTGTATATTGTTAAGTATATTCCATTCACATTCATATGTAAACTCTTCATTTTGAGGTAATTTCTGGACATTGATATCTCATTTACTAAGACTGATGAATTATTTCTATATATATGTGACCAATTAAACCTCCTTGAAGTATTGCAAAGTATTGTTTGACATTTTAAATGTTTATCTTATTGGCTTCCCAAAATACTTTCATATTATGTGAGCCTTCTTTCCTTTTTGAAAAGAATTTGTCCATGAGAAAGTGAATATATATGTACATATATATATATATTGTTAAGTCAAAAGTGATAGCTTTCTAGATATTATTAAACTTGATATTAATATCACTCATTAATCATCAGTGGATATTATGCTAGCTGTTGAAATCTATAACAAACCAGAACCCTCCATCAGAAGGTTCCACTCTTTCAAATAAAATTATTTTTAACCTAACCACTAATTCCAACCTCCTCTTGACCCTCATTACCTCGCAATCTCTAGCCTAACAACTTACGACTACCATCAAATCCACTAAAACCGGTTATCCACTCACTCCACAATCTCACCGTCCTTTCTTTATTTCTTTATTTCTCTCTCTCTCTCTCCATTTTGATCATCAGTGCTTAAAACATTCCTTTCTTTCCAATCTCATTTCTCTTTTCTTCAGAAAAACATTCTTACTTAAATCTCAATCTTTTTCTCTAAAAATAATTATCATACTATTTGAATCTCATCTTCAAACAGTCTTCATATACTATCATAACTCCACTATCAATGTGCAATATTTCTCTCTTTGTAGTACCATTTCTATTTCACTAATCCTCTTTTCTTGAGCATAGGTTGTTCCATTTCGCATGTTTTTCTTAGCCAACTATTATCTATTGTTCATATTAATCACTTTTCCTTTAGGTATATAGCTTTACTATAATCTCACCGAGTTATGTTGTTATTGAAATATATATTTAGTTTTATGTCAAAATTTTAACATATTTACAGTCTCAATCTCTTTCCTCCCAACTAAAGGGCAATTTACTCATTATCATGGCTAACAATACCGAAACCAAACACAAATGACCTCTTCCCATTCTAACAGAGAACAACTCCCAGAGTGGAGAAGACAGACAATTGGGTTACTATGGCAAAAGAAACTTTACATTCACTGCATTGAAGAAACTATTCCATCACTATCTTCAGAAACTAATCCTTCAGAAGCGGATAACAAAATCATAGATGCCAACATTGAAAAGTGAAATATCATCACCAATAGTCTTGACTCCAGTACATTTGCCGAGATAATAGTTGGCGATGAAGAAATGGAAAACACTTATCTCTTATGGAGTAAACTAACTAATTGCTTTGCCTCATCCACTTTCAATAGCCAATCAAGGATCTGGAGCAGATTCTCAAAGATTGCTTACAATGGGAATCTATGATCATTGATCTCTGAACTAAGGCAAAGTCTAAACAAAATCAAAACAGTTGGGATTGAAGTTGGCACAAAAACACTTGCATTTGCTATACTCACCAAAGTTCTCAACAATTTCAATAGTCTAATTGAGAAAGTCATCCTCAATACTGAAACTCAAAGGAGTCCAGATGCAATTCTCAATCTCCTACATGATGCAGCACTAAAAGAAGAGGCTCTAAAATCTTCTATCAAAAGTAATATAGACAGTAGAATGGCGCTGAACAGGGAAACATTCAGGTCAAAAACCATTCACTACTGCAGTAACGGCCGTCACAATCCACTGGCCAGCCACCCACCAGAAAGATGTTGGCAACTGCATATTGAAAAGCGCCCAGGAAGATACCAAAAGGATGCTAAGACAAACTATACCTTTGCTTGAGCATTGCTTACCATAGACAAAGACGCAATACAAGGTGATGTCTTAAACGTAGTTCTAGATACAGGTGCCTCTGACCACATCTTCAACAACAAAAGTTTCTTTTTGTCTCTCAATAAAATGAACAGCTCCACCATCTCCACGGGCTGTGATTCCTCTTCTTTCACTGTAATTGGAAAAGGTACTGCAAAGCTTCTTGACCAAAATGGAGTATGCTGGACACTAAAAAACTGGTTATATGTACCAAAATTAAATACCAATCTTGTTGCCCTATCTCAACTGACATCACAAATAACTATTCAGTCAACTGGTGAAAACGTGAGTGTATTTCTAAACAATGCAATGACTCCTTTGTTCCTATGCCCAACAAGAAGAAAAGTACTAGAAACAAAATTAAAGCTGGGTATGAAGTGCTTCTCAACAAGAAATTGCCTATTGCATCAAAGATTAGGCCACCTCAACAACAAGGCAGCTAAAGCTATTATACCAATGTACAAAGCTGCAGGTGAGGTTTGCAATGAGTGTGTTAAGGGTAAGCTGACTGGTATACCTTTCTCCCACTTGTTTTCAACTACCTTGCATGCTCTTAAAGTTGTCCACATGGACATATGCGGACCAATGCATACTCAATCACTATCAGGAACCAAATATTTTCTGATACTAATAGATCAATTCACAGGCTACACTACCACTAAGCTCTTAAAGCAAAAAGAAGAGACTTTTGCTGCTCTTAGAGAGTACAAGGTGTGGTCAGAAAACTTCCACCAAAGAAAAATTATGAAGATTGTGTCAGATGGGGGAGGTGAATTCGTCAACAATTGTTTCAAAGATGCGCAGGAATAGAAGGATTTGCGCACTCTATCAGTCCACCCTACACTCCGGAACATAATGGAATAGCTGAAAGAGGTAACAGATTGATATTAGAGAAGGCTAGATGTCTAATGCTAGAAACAAAACTAACTGACCAGTTCTGGGCTGAGGCAACATCTACCGCCACTTTTCTACTCAATGTGGCTCCAAAACATGACAAAGTCTCTCTGTACAAAAAATGGTTTAACCGAAAGCTGCCAGTATTGAACCTGAAAACTTTTGGATGTAAAGCTTGGGTGAGAATACCCCCAATGAAAAGACAATCAAAATTTGACTTGATCGTGTGGGAAGGAATTATGTTAGTCTATGAAAATCATGCCTCAGCGTACAGGATTCTGAGGCTGCAAGACAAGCAAGTGGTAATTAGCAGGCATGTAAAGCTCAATGAAACCTACTTCCACCTCTAAACTCCACAAAATTACATAATCTGATCTCTCTAAATCCGCTCAATCCCCATACTGAATCTATTAGAAATTTTGCTGACAAAGATGACTCCTGTAGTGAATGGGAAGATGAGTTCCATGATGCTATGGAAGAAATACCCCCAAGGAGAATCAGGGTAATTGGTCCAAGACATCCAACCCTCATCACAGGAGACGTATCTGAGGAAAACATATTACCCTACTGAAGAAGAGCACATCAAACTGTTGAAGCAATCATAATTCCAAATAACTACCAACAGGCCATCAAAAGTAAAGATAGCAACAAATGGGAAGAAGCAATCTCAAAGGAACTAGAGAGCATGAAAAATTTAAAGGTCTGGACAATTAGAGACAGAATGCCTGAAGACCATCCAATCACCTGCACTTGGGTATTCAAGGTAAAAGAAGACAACCAGAAACAAGTAATTGAGCACAAGGCTTTCATCAAATCCAATGGCTGGATTGCTCACAAAATTTCTCTCCCATGGGCCAAATCAGCTCATTACGTGCACTCATCTCAAATGCCCAGTCAACAATATTCAGTTCCACCAAATGGATGTGACAAGTGCATTTCTCAATGCTCCGCTGAATGAAATTATTTGTTTTGCTGCACCAGAAGGCATAGGTATACCAGTAGCAAAAGTTCTGCATCTCAACAAAGCAATATACAGCTTGAAGCAGGCGCCTCTGGCTTGGTACAACCACCTGGCGAAATGGTGAGTCTCAGTAGGTTTTGTGCATGCATTTTCAGATTCCTGTGTCTTCTACAGGGGGGGATCCTACCCTATCTGGATCTACGTCCATGTAGACAACTTGGCAATCTTTGGACCTGACATCAAATCTTTCAAAGAAGAAATCCAAGGAAAACTTGACATAAAAGATCTGGGTAAGGCAAATTTTCTCCTTGGAATAAAAATATTACATAACCAAGCCGGTTTTTCACTTTTGCAGGAACACTACACAAAGAACATTGCCAAAAATTTTGGAATCACAAAACTTGCACCTGTCAACACACCTCTGAAACCCGGTCTACAGCTTATGAAGGCCTCTGAAAGTGAAATAGAGACATTCCAAAAATTGGACTTAAACTACAGGAGCATCATAGGAGCACTCAACTACATCAGCACAAAAACCAGACCGGATATCACCTTTGCAATCAGCCATCTCTCCCAATTTCTTGAATGACCCAGTCTCAAGCACTGGCTGGCTAGCTTACAAGTACTATGCTATCTGTATCACACTAAAGAAAAAACTCTCAATCATCACAACAAGGGAAAGTGCAACATCATTTCCTATTCTGATGCTGACTGGGGAAATTCACTCATCAACAGAAGATAGGTAGGGGGCTGTAAGGTGTGGATATGAAACTTTGATTAAAAATCAAGTACTTTTCCTGTCCTCAAAATTTGTATAAGGTAAAAATCAATTAAAAATAGTAAGAAATATTATTTTGACAGAAAACACACCAATTTCATTGTTTATAGCTTTATTAGTATAAAACAATAATATCATAAAGATTTATTGTTTTACCAACAATAAAAATTTATCTAAAAATACTCTACTAGAGATATTTAAGGCTACAAAAGAAATTTCTTCAAGAGCAATTTCAATTGGAATTAATTGAGCAAAGAACTGCAAGCACTTAATTAAAGAACAAAGTCTTTAAATAGAATATTAAAGAGAAAACATGCCAAAAAGTGACCAGAGTGAATTTGGAAACAAAGTGACAAAGTTAACAGTTATGAAAGATGCTTTAATTCACTTTTAGGGTGGTTCAGGGGTAAAAATGATTATAAGAGTTACAAAAAATGATTATAATGATTTTTTCACGTGGTTAAAAGGTTTAAAATGATTTAAGAAAGGTGGTTGGAATCTTCTATTGATTGGTTTAACAGTGTTTAAACTAATTATAAAAGGAAAAGATTCTAACATGAAGAGAAAAGTGGGGCAAAGAAGACATTCTTTTATAGCCATCAATTTTCTTACTCCAAAAGTAAATTTACTCTTGTCAGTTGTGAAAAACAGTCTAAAAACAGAAAAGCCAATTATGGCATCATTGAACCCAGGTTTAGACCAAAAAAAGGGCTGGTTTAACCCATTTTTAGCCATTTTAGACCCTTAAATCAGCCATTACTATAGCAATACCTGGTCTAGAGCCTTCAAAACAAGTCAGAATGTGTGTAAGATGCGTAAAAACCAGTTAAAACTGTTTTTAATAACATTTTTTTAACTTAAGAGTAGTTTTACGCTCTTGGCAGCAGTTAAAACCACCCTGGTTGGTATCAAAACCTCATCATCAATTGAGTCACAGACCCTGTGACTCAATTCCAGGCCAAAAGTAATGAACGTTTGCATGGATTTTGACATCCCACGCCAGTCAGCAAGGATCATGGGGGTCTGGCTCCCCCTTAGAGGTAGAGTTCCTTTTCCCCCCCAATTTTAATCTTTCCAATTTATTTTTTCCTTTAATTCCTCATCATGTATTATACTTGTAATTTACATATGTAATTAAATTGATTTGTAAAGTACAATACAGTAATAATTGATACCTCATATGTAAATCAAAGTTCACTTATGTAATACATGCGCACATTTTGACATTTTAATTGAATTCAATTGAAAATACTTCAATTCCTCATAACTTCTAAACTATACACAACACCTCAATTTTAACACAAAAATTGATGGTTAACACCACATGTGGTGTGAATTAAATTAAAGTTGTGAGGATTTTCAATTTTTCTATTGAAAATACTAAAAACTTAATTTAAGCTTACTTAGAGTTGAGTTACAAAAATTTCACTCAGAGGTGACCCCACCTAATTTTTTATGAGGAATCAAATGGTGAAGTAATTTTTATATGTTTATTTATTGGATCAAAATTTATAATATATTTTATATGAATTTTTACCAAAAAATATTTTAATTTCATGATTTTTATTCAAAATTCATTTTTACATCATTTTTACAAATAAAAATGAATTTTTATAATTTTAATTTTTATTGTAATTCTCTTTTTGAATTATAATTGAGTTTTGATTTTTAAATATAACTTTGTATTTATATTTTATATTTTTATTTTTATAGTATAAATCAATTTATTTTATTTGTATTTATATCTTAATTTATCTTTTGTGGTCTTTTGGATATATGAAAATACCTCTAAGGCTCACAGTTTTATTATATATAATATCTTATTATTAAAATATTTCTTAAGTATTTATTCTTTATAAATCTTAAATTAAAGAATTTAAATAATAGAAATTAGATTGTTGTTTTAATCACCTATAATATATTTTATCTTAAAAAAGTTTTTGTCTTTAAAATATGTTTTAAAATCCACACATTCCTCTCAAAAGCTTTTTAATCAGAGTTTTTATTATAGAAATTTGTTTTATCCTTGAAAATATTGATTTTTGGCATGTTTTTAACTTATAACAATTATTTAATATAATAACTGTTGTTGTTTGACTTGTTGTATTAAATTTATATTATAAGTAAGTTTTCTCTAAAATTCTATATTTTTTTATCTATTATTAGTTTTTTTATATAGAATATTTCTATAACAATTATTTTTGCACAGTGTGTGTTTGCATTCTTTTATATATAATAGTTATATATTATTTATAAGTGGTTAAATATTCATATTTTCCACATGTAATTGTCTCATTAAGAGCTTCACACTTCTTATTTTTATAATTGTCAGTGACTATAACAATAATAGAATAGTCATAATTTATCATAATAATTGAATTTTTTATTATCATTTTATATAATAATAATATAATTTATTTTTTAAATATAATAATTTTTTAATAATTATATTTAAATTTGTGGTTATAATATTTTATTATATCATATTTTTCTACTGAGGACAGTCATAGTACTCTTGATGTTGTTACTATTATCAAGAGTTTCGTAGAAAAACCTTACATTTGGGGGCCTGGCCATGATTTTAACCAATTTTTGGGACATGTATCATATTCTAGACCTTCTTTTACTGTTTTTTGACGTAAAATTGTCATATTTACTTTAATATTGAATTTTTGGGGACTTATCCCTTAGAAATAATCTTTATAATATTAATGAATTTATTTTTTCTGAAGAATATTGTTTGAGAAAATATACTATTGAGTGACTTGGAATAAATTTCTTTTGTCTAACCACTGGCTTTTTCACATCACAGACTTGAAATTTATTCTTTGAGTTATTCTAGTATAAAGTGAATAATAATACAATTTTGATTAATAGCTTATTAATTGCATAATTATTGTTTCTTTAAAGAAAATATAAAATCAAATGAAAAATTTCAAAATTAAAAATCTTTACTAAAAACACTTTTTCTTTAATCTTAGACATTTTTCTTTATTTTTGACTTAATTTGCCATAAATTACATCAAAACAACTTTATCCAATAAGCTGAGTTAATAAGTTATTTTTATTGTTTGATAAAATAACTTAAACATTTTTTTTTCTTTTCTCTAGTGTCATGTATTGGAGAAGGTTCTTCAGACTCTGAAGCCTCAGAGTCTATTATTGAAATTCAAACTAGCCCAGCACCAAGGGGTTTAATTACCAAAGAACCCTTTAAAGGTCCAGAAGGTGAATTCAGTCCATTCCTTAGTCTTAGTTGATTTGTATTGACCTGAGATGACTCCTACTAGGAGTGGAAGTAACTAATCCATCCAATCAAATTGATATGGACCAGGACATTCAAGTCATAAATCCAAAAGACAAGAATGTCAGCCCAGAGGAGAGGCAAAAATGGAGGATGCCAGAACTTCCACCAGTTCCCAAAGGTTAGCCAGCAACTTTGAAACTCTTATTGAGAGTACAGAAGCTGAAATAACTGCTATTGCTGTTGTTAGACCTGAATCACTTTCAACAGGAAACAATAGAGATATACCAGTCTCAGTACAAGAACTGGTTTGTGGCAGAAAAACAGCAAGAGTGGAAACTTCTCCCAAGTCGTTGGATAGGCACCATGAACTCATATCTTCAAGTGAAGAAGTTCATTGGGCCAGAAAGGGCAGCAGAACTTCTGAAGGGTTGGAAAACCATGTCTTGCAAAGGACAAGTCCAACAGATAAAAGCTTGGTTGAAAAACCAAAGCATGTTATCAGAGAACCAGAAGAAGAAGTTGGCCCAAGGGAAGGAAAACATCCCAGTGGAAGCTCCCCAAGCCTCCACAAGAAAAAATACGCCTCCACAAGTGCAAAAAAAGCCTAAGCAAACCCCAAAGACTAACCAGAAGGGAAAGAAAAAGCCCAAGTGGAAACAGCCTTACCTGCAGAATTACAGGATTCCCAAGAAAGAGAATACAGCCATGGACAATGTGTTCAATATGAAAAGAACTCTGATGGAATTCAAAAATAAGGAAGAGGAAAGATTGACCCAATCTTTTCCAAAGAAGGAGATCTTTTAAAGCTTGTAATAAAGAAATTATATAAAAGCTTAAAGCATTTGAGTATATCTAACAGAAGCTGGGTAATGAGATACACAAAGTAAAAGAGTTACAAAAGACAATTATTGGCCTTGAAAATGTTAATAAAGACAATATTTTGTCTTTGGTACAAATTTGTGCAAGAATGGAGTCTAAGGTTACCTTACTCAATCAACCATATGATAATTCTATTTCTTTCATAACTAGACAGTTCAAAGAATTAAGAATACAAGCTCAAAACTTGGAAAATTTAACTGGGCACAATGCAGCTCTTTTCCAAGAACAATTGGAAAAAAGTGATAAAGAAATACTTGAATTGAAAGAAGATATCCAATCACTTATTAATAATATATCACTGAAAAATGATTTTCCAAGACAATCTACACCAATTCTTGATAAAAATGTGCTAAACTTGAATAATGACTTACATCATTAAATTTTAAGTAATGCAGAAGTGGAAACTGCTTGAAATTCTGAAGAAATTCCAAGATTAGAGGATTGGCCAACCTTCAGTGGTGAAGGGGAATATAATCATATGGAATTCATGAAAACAATTGATATTTTTAAAGAAGACTTTAACATACCAGATGAATAAATAAGTGCTAGATTACACTCATTGTTTACCAAATCAGCAAAGAAATGGTATTACAAAATGAGACAAGACCATGGTAAACATTCTTAACCTTGGTGGAAAGAACAAATTAATTCCAAATGGGCAAATGATTCCTGGAGATTTAAAATGGAGAATTCTTTTGAAGAAGCCATTTTTAGTTTTGAGAGGGACAGGCCCATGTCTTGGTTTCTTAAGCAAAAGGACAGATTAACTGCCCTTCATCCTGATATTTCTGAAGCAATGGAACATAAAAGGATATTAAGAAATTGTGGTGGTAACCTTGAGCATGCTATAAGAAGCAGATGTATTGAGCCTTGCTCTACAGAAGATTATATCAATGCTATTGAGGACATCACTACTAGAACAAAAACTGGTAGAAAGTGGTATAAACCCACAATGGACAACAAAACCAGTGGGAAACCAAGTCCAAAACCCAATAAAACACATGACAAAGATGCTTCTAAATGTCATAAGTGTGGAAGTACATCTCATTTGGCTAATACTTGTCCCAAAAAGACAAGAATCAATGAGATCAAAATTGAAAAAGATGACATAAAAGAGGCAAATGATGTCCCTGTACATGAAAGTGATTCTGAGCCTTCTGAAGAGGAGGAATTGACAAATGAACTTAGTATAGAAAATATTAATGTTTCCTTTGAAGTCACAGAAGTGCATACTCACTTACCACAGTAAACTGATGAATGTATGGATCTCATACATGTGCAAGATTCTAAAATGCAGAAAACCAAACCAGCCAGAGGTAAAGGTGTTACAGCTGGATCATCTTGTATCACTAATATTGTGATAAACAGCAGACAAGCCAAGATACATCTTGACTCAGGTGCCTTTTGGACTGGTGTTGGAAAAGATTATATTGACAAGATTTATACCAATTGGAAAGAAAAGTTAATGCCAATTGAAGGTATATAATTCAGAAGTTCCAGCCAAAATATGCACCCCTTGGGTATATTCAAAGCAGCAATGATATTCCCTCATCATAAAGGAAGTATCAGATTAAAAGTTGAATTTGTTGTTATAAATAATTGTACTTGACAACAGTTTATACTTGGAAATGATTATCTCAATATTGAAGGTATTGATATTAATAATCGTAAAGAAAAGTATTTCACTATAGGGGAAAATAAAAGGCAAAAATTTGCTTTTCCTCCAGAAAGGAGAGAAATAACTGTCATTAGACAAGTAAAAAATGTTAATAAAGAGAAATTTGTGTCAGATAAATTAATTGAAGCGCAAATTAGTCCTGAATTAACACCAGAAATGAAAGAAGAACTTTTTGAAATTTTATTTCAATACAGAAACGCCTTTGCTTCTGATAATGAACTACTTGGAGATATCAAAGGCCATGAAGTGGACATTATACTTAATGTGGAAAGACCTTACCCTCCACTTTTAAGAAGACCAGCTTACCCAGCTAGTCCTGGGACCAGAGAAGAATTAGAAAGTCATATTGATGAGCTAATGAAACTGGGAGTTCTTAGAAATGTTGGACACAATGAAGAGGTAGAAGTCACAACTCCGGTGATCATTACTTGGAATAATGATAAATCAAGTATGGTTGGTGATTTTAGAGCATTAAATACATACACTATTACAGATAGGTATCCAATTCCTAGAATGAATGAGACTTTAACTCAATTATCCAAAGCAAAGTTTATCAATTCTATGGATGCTCTTAAAGGTTTCCATCAGAATTGCTTAACACCTCATTCTAGGAAATTATTGAGGATTATTTCTAATTGTGGTATTTATGAATACTTGAGGATGCCTTTTGGTATTAAAGGGGAGTGATATTTCCATGCCTCAACCTAAAATCTACACCTATGCCTACGCATAAAATTGTGGATTCAGATACGCCTTCACCCCTTTCATGGATGTAGTTTGCTAAATCCACGCATCCAAGTGATCACTAAATCCATGCACCAATTTTTTTTAATCCAAAAGAACTATAATTTCACAGTTGCCCACTTTCAATTTTGATTCTCATATGAGTCTCCAAGAAAGGTTTTGATAGCTCAGCATATGTCAATGTACTTGCTAAAGATGTTCTTACATGAAAAAAATAACCACCGTAAGGACAGGAAAATAAAATCCAATCAGTGATTTGAATGATTGGAAATGTACACACCTTGCCAAAGTACGCTTCCTCTGTTGTACCTGTAATTCATAAATATAAAATAAGTGGTTCTAAATGTTTCATCAAATAAAACTTCTTGTGAATTAACATACCCTTTGCATGTTTATCTCAACTATACCAGGTGATATAAAATGGTATGGCATTACATTTTTCCTTTGTCCAATACGATGTAGACAATCAATAGCTTGATCTTCAGCAGCTGGATTCCAATGACGCTCCTAGACATATATTAGATATATAGATTATATTAAAGTAACGCCTCATGGTCATATAATCATAATTCATACCATTATAAATACCATGTCTGCGCAAGTTATATTCAGGCCAACCCCTGCAGCCCCTATTGAAGCCAAAAGTACTTCTACATTGCTGTTTTCCTTGAGTTTATTAAGTTCTTCTTCCTGTGTAGCTTGGCCTATTGCTCTGTCAACACGTGTAAAAATGGTCTTATTGTTTTCTAAGACATTTCCAATCCTACCAGTTTATCACAAATAATTTTCCATCAAAAGCTTCATAATTATCAAAGGAGAGGTACAAAGCAGAAGCTTAATAGACAAAATAAGGGAAATAACCAAGCTTACAAATCAAGAATAACCAAGCTTACAAATCAAGAAATGTTGTAAACTGTGAAAAAATCACTGATTTTGGGGTTGAATTTTTAATGTTTCAGCATGATAAAAGAATCTTCAGGAGCCTCCAAATTTTAGTGCTTTGTAGACATGTTTTGACATCAACATGTTCTGTTATGGTACTATTAAAAAAACTCCCTTCTAACTGTGTCCCATATGGTGAGATCATACCTTCAATGTCATATATACTTTCACTAAGCAAGTGATGATTGCAACAAAGGAAAAGCTTGGACTTGATTAGATAATGATATGAACTCTTTGTAAATATCATTATATCTATCTAAAAGCCAATCTGAGAGAGGTTCATGGATATAATCATGATTAATTTCAGGTAGATCATTTAAAATGCGGTCCTTGTTTCTTTGTAGACAAAGATGCCTCAGGCATAACTGAAGGGGGCTATAATTTCCTTTTTTGAAATCTTCCAATATAGTTGGTACCCAATTTTCTTTTTTTTTTACTTCGAGATGCTGTGATGAAGGTGATTAGGTTCATTAGGTAATTTATACTGTTTTAATAGGGGTTCCTGTCAGGCAAATGCATCTGGATGTTTGTATTGCCCCAATTGCTTTGAAGAAAGTTGACTCCAGACTTCTTATCTGACTAAGTATGTCAATTTAATTTATATATCTTTCATCAGAATTCCACAATTTAGAAATAATATGTTGAAAAACTCACTGGGCATCATCTAAGACAACTCGGTACCATTCACTATGGTGAATCCAAGAGTTTTCTATATTATTAGGCTTAAAAAACTCATGAGCTAACAAATGATAGCTGGATATTACAATATCAGCTTCAGACCATTTTTTCAGTCCAATCTCCTTTCTCTTTTTCCCATGATAGGTGACAATCTTTAGTCGGGATATGTCTGTATGTAATTTTAATTCATCTTCCCAATTCTTTATCAAACAAGGTAAGCATATTATGAGTGTGGAGTGTTTTTTGTTTTTTATTATTAAAGTGAATGGATGGTGGAATATCTCTTTTGGAATCTTCAAGAGTCATACATATGAGTTATATGCACTGAATTGAGTTGCCTAGTCCCATGTCATCTGCAAGCAGACAGCCCAAGGGAGCATGGCTGAAGGAGTCTTTGAGGTTATTTAATTGCTTCTTTGTGATGCTATGTATCAAATTTATTCTTGTAGATGGGGATGATGGTTTATTTAACCACAGAGAATCTGCCTATTTTCCATTTGGGGCTTCTCTATCTAGGAGAAATGCTAATCCTTGCTTTTGATGAGGCTTGAGTGATAATTTTAGGAATGGTATTAGGGATTTGATTTGTGGAAGGTCATTCCCACTTGGAATCTTCAGGAGCTGTGAGTGCAGCTCAGGTGACAACAATACATTCTGAGAAGAGATAACAGGCTGGGGCTTCAGGTGAGAGATAAGTGAACACCCACAATGTTCAGAGCTGCTGTATGTGGCTGATTGGTGAATTAATATTTAATTATGCCTAATGAGGTCAAATATATCAATGCTTGCTGAGGAAAACAAAAAAAAAAGCATTACTATTGGAATAGTGATGTTTATCTTGTTTTAAAGGTTAAACTTGAGAAAGCTTTCAATGAATAATTTCTGGTTGGGGTTTTTCTCTAGATTGGTGTGCCACATGCCAGAAGGACCACAGGATATAAAGAAATTGGGTTCAACCAATAATGGTACGAGTGCAGAGGTGACATCCAGGGGAAGGCTACCCCAAGCTTCTCTTTGATGTTGTGTATACAAGAGTAAATTTTGACTTGTATGACATAATAAAATCCAATCATCTGGTGTAAAAGGTTTCTGAATGGGATTAGTGAGGCATACATGGGTTTTCAATATACCAAGGCAATATGGCTTGGAAGAATCCATATTTTGAAAAATGATTCAGTTTGATCTTGACAGGAATGAATGGTAAATGCAATGAACTGGAGAGCAAGAATATATACTAAAGTAATTTTGATACTAATCAGGCCGGCTTGTGGTTTGCAGTTACTATTTGTATTATGAATAGGAACACGTGAGGTTCAATAAAATATTGTTTGAAAAAAACAGCTCAATTTAGAGAGGCAAGGAAATTTATTCTTGGATATGTCAATATAATTGTATAAAGCTCTGAATGAGAAGAATCTTTCTATTCAAAGTCCTGACCTTGAACAAAATACATGAAGGAAATTCCTAAGAATACTTAAGGACATATATTTCAAGAAAGTCACCAAAGGAAAATATGTACTCAAGTTTGCATCAGCCATCCCATTTCATGCATAAATATCCTAGTCTAAGGTTGAAAAGCTACATCAAAAGAAATGGAAAATCACAAGAAATTTAAATGTTTGAAAGCTTCATTTTTTCTGTTGATGTCTTCTCTTTTCATTTTTAATCCTTTCTTGATGTCCATATGTCTTCTGTTCTTGGGTTATTGGATCTATACATATAAGGCTTTCAGCTCTTGGATATAGCTTGGAGTTGATTTGAAAAGAACAGCCAAAGTGAGTTATGGTGGGAAGTTCATCAAAAATAGGAGGTGGCTGTGTGGTCTGGTGAAAAGTGGTCAAAGTTTTCCAGAGAAGCTCAATAATACCTTGTTTGCAAGAAAAATCCAAAAGTGTGGAGTATTCTGGAAATGAGAGCCCATAGCCATAGGAGCGGATGGGAGATGGAATTGGTTTTATGGCTGATTTGTCAAAGAATGTGAATAAACCATAAGTTCAAGTATTCATGTCCTTCTCATCTCTATGAAAACAATTGTGAAAACCATTTGTTGTTATGATTACATTGGAGAAAGACTGTAATTTTTGGTGGAACATTGGATTCCATTCACCTTCATGCCATTGAGGTAGCTGGGCTTCTTGCATGATGTCATTATTCTCACGGGCAGCAGACATATAAAGAATATTGATGCGGGAGGAAACAAAATTTTCAACTCGACACAGGGTCATCCATTCTTCATTATCTGCGTCTAATACTTCTGGATTCATTGTGGTCTTCCTGGCATAAACACCTAGTAAAAGGAGAATAAAATTAACAAAAAAAACTTGAATATAATTTTCTAAAGACTCACCTAAGGTTTTACCACTATCATTTCCACAGCGAAATCAAACACCTTTCATATGACCATCAATAAGATCACTATTGGATTTAATATGAGGACGATTTTGGGCTAATTTGTAAAGTGATATTATTAATTCATTTAATGAAGTAAAAGTTGGAGAAGGAATATGAAATGGATACAAGTGATAAATGAAGAGGGGCTTGTGATTTTTCGAATTGAAAACTATTGAAGGATTTGGTGTTTCATATATGGAAGGTAATAAAAGCTTATTTATTCTATTTGGCTTGGGCTTCACTGGAACTGTACTGAATTCACCTCTGCTTCTTGATGCATGGTCCAAAATTTGGGTGAGTAATTTTTGTGCAATTTGAAATCTTCTATGTGAATGATTAGATTTCTTATTTAAAGATGGGTCATTTTTGGATAAGGGGGAATCATTCACAGCTGGTGAAATAGTCCTTCCCATGAAATGTTTTTCTTCATCATTAAGTGACTTCATACATTTTGGGAGTTTGATGAGTTGAGATGGTGAAAGTTGACTCATGATGGGTGAAATGGCAAGAAGCAATGTGTGAGGATTTCCCCTATAATGATTTTTATTAAAAAAAAGTAAATAAAAATCATTGTTGCTTAAATATTTTTTTCAAAAATATGATTGTTGTAATGAAATTAAAAAAAAATTAGTAAATAATAATTCAATTTTTTTTTTAAAAAAAATCAGTGTTTACGATTGAATTAATGCAAAAACAACCAAAAAATTAAAATTTAACAAAAAAAAAACAAAAAATAGTTTTTTTTGAAATTAAATTAGAAATTTTTTTTTTTTTAAAAAAATCATTATTGCTGGGGCTCTTACAGCCCCGGAAATTAAATTATTGAAAAAAAAAGTTAAGAAATTAAAAATTAAAAAAAAAACAAAAAAATAACTAGATAGCAATCAAATCAAATCAAAAGAAAAAGTATTTAAAAAATATAAAAAATTAAAAATTCAAAGCATTTTTTTAAAAAAAAAAATTGTTGCAGCAACTATATTATTGAAAAAAAAAATTAAAAAATTAAAATTCAAAAAAAAAAAACAATTTTCTTTTTAAAAATATTTTGAAAAAAATATAAAAAAAAAGTAATTTAAAAAATTAAAAATATTTTTCTTATATTTTTGAAAAAAAATATTAAAAAAAAGACAAATTAATGTTCTTTTAAAAGCATAATGATTGCTGATCAAATTAAATTTAAAAACAATTCAAAAATGAAAATTTTAAAAAAAAACAAAAAAACTATGATTTTTTTAAAAATATTTTGATTGCTGGGGCTGTAAGAGCCCCAGCAATCTAATTAAATTAAAAAAAAAATAAAAAAAAATTGAAAAATTAAAATGTTTTTTAAAAAAAAATAACAACTTTTTTTTTTAAAGAATTTTGATTGCTGGGGTTGTAAGATCCCCACCAATCAATTTAAATTAAGAAAAAAATTAGTAAAAAATTTAACAATGTTTTTAAAAAAAATAAAAAAACATTTTGATCCCTGGGGCTGTGACAGCCCCAGCAATCCATTTCAATTGAAAAAAAAAATTAAAAAATTAAAAAAACATTGTGATCACTGGGGCTGTAAGAGCCCCAGCAATCAATTTAAAATAAAAAAAAAAGAAAAAAAAATTAAAAATGTTTTTAAAACAAATAAAAAAAAATTAAAAAAAATTTCAAAAAAAAATAAAAAAACATTGTGATTGCTGGGGCTCTTACAGCCCCAGCAATCAATTCAAATTAGAAAAAAGAGAACAAAAAATTAAAAATGTTTTTAAAAAAAAATAAAAAAACATTGTGATTGCTGGGGCTGTAAGAGCCCCAGTGATCAATTTAAATTAAAAAAATTAAGACTGTTTTTAAAAAAAAATAAAAGAAGATTTTTTTTTCAAAACATTGTGATTGCTGGGGCTGTAAGAGCCCCAGCAATCAATTTAAATTAAAAAAAAATAAAAAAAAAAGAGAAAAATATTTTTAAAAAAAAATAAAAAAACATTATGATCGCTGGGGCTGTAAGAGCCCCAGCAATCAATTCAAATTAAAAAAAAAAATTAAAATTTTTAAAAAAAGAAAAACAATCTTTTTTTAAAAAACATTTTGATCGCTGGGTCTGTAAGAGCCCCAGCAATCCAATTCAATTTAAAAAAGAAATACAAAAATCAAAATTTAAAAAAAAAAGAAAAAGGATTTTTTTAACATTTTAATTAGATCGCTGGGGCTGTAAGAGACGCAGTGATCTAATTAAAATTAAAAAAAAAAAGAAAACAAATGGAAAATAAAAAATATTGTTTCTGGGGCTCTTACAGCCCCAGCAATTCAATTGTTCAAAAAAAAAATAAAAAACTTAAAATTTAAAACAAAAAAAGTAATATTTTGTTTTTAGAAATATTTTGATCATTAAAGACCAATATATTAAAAAACAATAAAAATTTGGTTAATTGAAAATTAAAAAAGAAACTCACTTGGGTATCTTTCAATTACAAGTTTTTGGTTAAGAGTATTATTTTATATCAAAGAAAATAATATTTTGAATTAAAAAAAATAGGTTTCATTGATTATATCCAAACTGAAAAGAATGCGGGGCCATTTGGCATTTTGCTCCCAAAGGGTCAGAGGAAACCAATGTGATGTGAATGACCTAATGGTTAGGGAATCTGCCTCTCAAACTCTTTGAGAGGTAGCATGTTTGATCCTGGGTGCTGGCTGGCCACCAGGGGGCACCTGGGTTGTGAATCTGGGTGGTTGGTGACAATAACTTTGGCAAACCAAATCCAACTCATTCTTCCTTGGTGGAACAGGTAGGCTCTGTGGGTTCAAGCCCCTCAGAAGGTCCCTGGCATCACTTCCCTCATATCTTTATCTTTTTGTGCTAAATTCCAATAAGCACAATTATTCTCTGTTGTTATACTTGTGGCATCAAGTTGTTTCCTGTGAATTCTTTTGCACTCAGGTGACAAAAGCACACTTGATAATCTTATAAGCAGCTTGGCACAAAGCATTTTTAAGTCATGACTTGGCACAGTAAGCATATTCTGCACTCAATAGTGATGAATTACAGGTAACAGGTAATAATAAGTAATATGACACACACACACTCTACTACACCTTTTGAATTTCTTTCTCAATACCAACCTTCTTAGGTAAGTTCATGATTAAATTAGACTCCAAAGGGTGTTTTTTTTCCATGCCTCACTAAAATCCATTGCTAAATATTCTGCAAGGCGGTATTTGCTTGGGCAAATTGGTGAAGATGAATGATTCGAGAAAAAGCTTTCATGAAGGACTTCACATATATAATTGTTTGTGCGCTTCCAAATATTGCCATCTGGCAAGGATTCTTTTCTCTTGAGAATTGATCTAATTTCCAGAAGCTGAAGGGTCCCTTTCGCTGAATTAATGTGGTAATCAGCTGAGCACACCAGAAGTCCATGTACACCCCCTGTAAGGAATGCTGAAATCAGGTTGTAGCATGGCCTTCCAGCCTTCATCTGATCTTGAATGGTCACAAACACTTGTAAAGGATCCACTCCTCTCTTGACCAATTGCTTTCCAATTTTCTGAGTAGTTTTTGAATCAACCTTAGTATGTGCCTGCACCCAATTAAATTCAATCATTAGCTGGAGGATATTATCAACCAAGCCAGTCAGAGCTGGTGTTAAAATACCCTTTGATGTGATACTAGTACCTTCTTGACTTTCATTGCTTTTTGGGGCAAGTTGAACCTTGTTGACACTCAAACATGAGCCCAAATATTGCATAGCACTAATTTCCACAGACAAAGAATCACTGGAAGCTGAATCAGAAATATTGAATGTAACCAGAGGGTTCTGATCATATATATAAATTTCAATGGCTTCAAATAAAATGTTGGCAACTCTCTGCTTTTGATTTTGACTTGGTTGAACAAGATTTTGCACCAATAGATACAGTGCATGGAGCCTCTTGGGTAAACCTGCCAGTATGGACATGTCCCTTTGAAATAATGACATATTCCAAATTGTCTCATAGATTAACGGATCCTCAGATATTGGTGAAAACAGATCCAAGCCTATGAAAAAAATGAGATTAGTGAGATACCCAACATATATATTTCTGAAAGCCTGTTTACCAGCTGCATAGAGCTCTTCAAGCCACTCTTTCATTCTAATGTCCCTACCACTCTTGTGGAAAATCCCACATTGGAGCTTGGTGGGAAATTCATCCTTTGGAACAAGTGATTTGTACTTCATGAAGGTCATTTGAATGAGTGAATTAAATTTGATCCAATCTTCCCTTTTGAATAAATGATATGAAATTAAAATGTAATCAAATTTGTTTTATTTTCCAATATAATTTTCAGTCATAAAGGACTTGGAGTTAGAGTTAGTGAACAAGCAGCTGAATCCATTGATGGGTCAGAATTTGTTTGGGTCAATACAATTTCATCCTCAGCCAATGTTCTTTGAGTTTCTGTACCAATATTTTCATTGAGAATGGGAGTTGCTTCCTGAGTGTCCAAACTTGAACTTGGAACAATGTTCTCATGATGATTGGTTAGACCTCCAATCTCAGGAGTTTCCACAGGGTGATCATTTGTGGTGTTTATTGGATGTCCATTATTACTTTCATTAGCAGAAGGACAAAGAGCCCCTGATTCCCCCTCATTAACTTCAGGGGCCAATTGAAAAGTTGGTGAATTTCCTTTTTTTCTTGATTCTTTGCAGGTTTGAACTTCCTTTTTGAAAAAATGTTTGTCATTGTACCAATTTTAACATGGGATTTGGGAGGTAGTGTATTGCCCAATTTGACCCTAAAATCATAATGCCAAGATATTAAAGTGGAATTTGAAATATATGAGATAACAATTTCTTATACATATGATCAATATCAACAACCAGAAGTTCTCTAGCCTCCTGAAGCTTCACTTGTACATATTTAGGAATACATGCATCTTTGGACATTCCTTCTAATCTTGGGGCTATTTGTGATGAATTGTTCAAGAACTGTTCCTTTGTAATCACTTCTATTTCAGCCCCAAAAAGCACCTCAGTAGATATCTTGTTGGAAGAAGCCCAATGAGCATGGGGTGCCTCTATGTTGCTTTTGTGCATTATTTGTAATTAATTGAGATACTGATAAGACTGATTTGTTCAGAAGTAAATTGCATTCAACAAAAATACCTTGGGGCAATTATGGAGGTGGATTTGGGATGGCTGTACTAATGGCAATGATACTTTCACTTGATGAGCACTCCATATCAGAAGATTTGGGAGAATTGAATTGCTTTTGAGGACCCATATCAGAGGTGGTAGTAGTATTGGTGTCCATAGAGACAAAAATTACTAATTGTAGATAAAGATTGTATATGTGCTTGGAAGGGAAGTATTTTTATGAAGCTATAAGAAAGGGCTGTAGTTCTAGGCTACAAATTAAAATGAGAATCTCTTTTATAAACTCAATGAGGAGACAAAGAGGGCCAGAATGTGTTTATTGAATTTTTTGGTCTAGAAGCTTATAATTTATATGAGAATACAGAATTCAAAATAGTACCACACATAACAAGACCTGAGGGGAGCTTTATATTTGTTCCCCTCACAGACTGAAACCTAATGAGAGCTGTGATTATACTGAAATTGTACGCCTGTCACCAAATTCATCTTCCTGTTTAGAGGTGCCACATCAATCAAAGATCCGTTTGAGCAATATATACAGCTATTTGAATACTTCAAAAATGTTTCAAGTGTATTTTGATGTGTTCAGAAATCTATCTTTGATTGTTCCTGGAAAGATTCAAACAAAAGCTCCTTTGGAATAGACCTTTATCCCACAATACATTCTAGTATGATTCTATTTTGATATCCAGATGTTGGTTGATTTGATTGAAAAGACCAAATAGCTCTTAATTAAAATCATGAATAATCACAATTTTCTCAAAAATTGTATTGCAAAATCACTCTCACTCTAACCACAAGTTGCCAATATCAGTGTGAAAGAATTGGAAAGGTGTTCCTTTTTTACAAAATATATAAATTCCATCATTATTACAAGACTGTTAAGCTATTCATATCAATCTATATTACACAAAAAATCATTTTTAGACCTCTATTTCTTAAACACGTCAACTGTTTCAGATAGGTTTGTCATCTACCCCCTTATGTCCCCTATCTTTCACTTTGAGCCTGTTTACTCCCAATTTGATACTCATCCAGTCCATTATAATGAATCAGAGTGCTCAAATCCTTCTCAAAATAGTATATTAACACCCAGGAAAACCTTGAAGCCCCACAACCTTCCACCACCTGAATGCTTGACCTCTAGAATGGAATCGTTACAACCCATTGAAGCTATGAATCTTCATGAATCTGGGACAACTCAGTTCAAAGGTGATATTGAGGAAATAAAATCATCTATACAGGCCACTACTCATTGCACACCTGCTTTTTTGGTCCCTAATGAACAATTCCCTCTCATTACCAACCCAGATAAATATGATTACTCCACTGGATGTAAGCTTATATATATCTCCATTCATCCACTACACTTTTGCTGATTTTAATAACTATATAGTGAAATTAGAACCACCTCCAATTTAAAGGTTCAATTATGTAGATACCCTCATCCAGTTTGCACAAAAGTGGGCTGAAAAGGCATGGCTATGCATTAACAAAGGAACATTCTCACCAAGGGAAGAACGTTTACTTGGAATGTGACCAATATGGTGAATATATAAGCCTTAAAGGACCTACCCAGAGGCAGTCAACAAAAAAAAATGTGGATGCAAGTTTAGGCTCAGAGGCGCTATTCCTGCTCTGAGTCAGTCATCAAATATACTTTATGTATTTACTATGTTCTTACAATTAAGGTGATATCAATCCTGAGGAAGTTCACATAATTCACCTCACCAGATCTGGCTATTGGGTTTTAGTCCCACTAGAAATTCTGAACAATCATCCACCCTCTACAACCCCATCAGTACATCCCGTTCATTTTTTGCTTAATGAAAAGAAACTTGTGCAAGTTGAAGGATTGATGAAGGCAAATGTCCGTCCTAATCAGATTTTAAGCCAGCTTTATGCCCAAGGAAATACCTGTACCACTAGCAGAACTCTGTATAACTACAAAGCACATCTATCAATCAAGGAAAGGAATGGTCAATCCCAACTGGAATATCTAATACGTCTTCTGAAAGAGAGAAATTGGATTCATAGTAATAAAATGAATATAAATGGAAAGATTACCAACCTATTCTTTGCACACCCAGCCTCCAATGAATTCGGTCATATAACCCACCATGTGATATTGATTGATTCCACTTGCTGGACATGCAAGTACAATTTGCCACTTTCCACATGGTTGGCCAAGCTGCAACTGGACACACCTTCTCATTAGCCTTTTGCTACATGGAATGGGAAAATGACAAGGGAGAAATATGGGCCCTTCAAGAACTCAAAATGTTATTTCAGCCACCCAGAATTCCCAAGGTTATTATCATGGATCATGAGCCAGCTCTGAAGATGGCCATTGAATTGGTCTTTCCTATCTGAATCCATAATTATTGCACATGGCACATCAGCAAAAACCTTATCCAAAAATTGTTGCAAATATTTTCAAGAGGATGATTGGAAGAGTTATCAGAAATCCTGGAACCTACTGGTCAGTTCCAAGGCAACTGAGGAATATGAGAACAATCTTGAAAAAATCAAAGAGAAGTCAAAAGATTACTCAGGAGAATAGGCATTTATCTCAAACAACCTACTCCCATTCAAGAGAAAGTTTGTCATTGCTTGGGCAAGCCAGAATCCTCAACTAGGAAATCAAGCCAGCTCCTGTGTTGAATAGGCACACTCCTACATAAAATCATTTATTAATAATTCTAATGGAGATCTTTCTACAGTATTCCAAAATTTCAAAACAGAAATTGATATTCAATTGAAACATATCCACCAAACTATGTGAAAAGAAAGAGTTTGTAAATTGACTGATGTTTCCCCACCTTTAAGGCAGCTAGTTGGCACTATATCAATCAAAGAAATAAAAATTATTGAAGACAAATCTCAAAAGCTCAAACACCAACCAAATCTTCAGCCATGCTCCAAAACACTAACTAATGGCATGGGGATTCCTTGCTCACATGAAATTGAGAAACTTCTTAATACTGAAGGCTACATTGGAAGTGAAGATTTTCATCCACAATGGAATCTACTTTATAATCCTCTTGAAGTAGGTGGCATCTTATTTCTGATATGTGTGATTGTAGTCATGCTAAAACCATGTTTAACAGGACCATGGTTCTAATTCACAATGGAATTTGAAAAAACATATGGAAAAGATTGAAAAGGAAGCTGATGAACACAAAATAACATTACAAAAAAAATTGATCAAGCAAATTAAGGAGCTACTTAGCTTTCAATACACAACCATTAAGCTTTGTCACCCCAAAAAGGCTTTAATTTCACGTGGTAGGCCATGAATAAAAAGGAAAAGGGTAAAGTCTACCAAAAGGCTTCCATCCAAGTTTGAAATAAAGCAGGATATCCTGAATTGTCACAAAAGATTTCTTAAAGAGATGCACAGAGCTACTATTGGTCCCAAACCTCACTTTATGAGGGGGGAAAAGTTCTATTTGATGCAAAAAGAGGCAAGCCAAGATGATGAAACTACCACAAAAAGAAAAAGAAAATTATTAAATGATATAGGAAAATTGGAAATAAACTTGAGACCCCAAAATAACTCAAATTGTATGGAAGAGCCAGTGAGTGGATAAAATTTGATATGCAAATGAATAACTGAAAAATAACCTCCTTTTCAAAGACTCTCTATATTGATCAGATACAGCCACCTTTCATGCACAAGTTCATTGAGAAAAGTTTTCATTCTCCTGCAGATGGGAATTGTTGATTCCATGCAGTGGCAAAAGGATTGTCACTTTCAAGCCCACAAAAGGAAAAGAGCTTGAGAGAATTGAGACAATATTTGATAGAAGAAATTGATAGGAATAATAATTATTACAACCAAATATTGGGAGGAGCAGTGGAAATGGATAAGATAAGAGATAATCTGATGGCTACAGCTATTACAAGAATGGATAACTGGTCAAGTCAATGGGATCATGGACTAATATTGACAAATACATATAAGCGTCCATTTGTATTTTTCCAACCAGATTGGCAGAAATTCCCACCAAAGACATTCCTTACAAACCTATGCAGTCCATGTGGAGTTTCAATTATGCATCCAATCTCCCTAGGTCACATAAATGGTAATCATTGGATACTTATCATTTTCAATGAACATGAGATAGGCAAATTACCTCTTCCCAAATTGCCACCGCAGTGGCCCGGGGAACATTCACATCAATCAGCTTCAAATTGGAGAAGAGTATATTCCTCATCAATAAAATTATTCCGCAAATGTAGACAGATCACTTGTATATAGCATTTTTTCATTTAAGATTTTTTTGTCAAATTTCTCAGATAAACATCTTATCAGCATCTTATTTGGCGTTGATTTAGTAATCACTTGGATGCATGGATTTAGCAAACTACATCCATGAAAGGCGTGAAGGCGTATCTGAATCCACAATTCTATGCATAGGTGTAGGCGTAAATTTTAGGTTGAGGCATGGAAATATCACTCCCCATTAAAAATGCACCCTCTCACCATCAAAGAATGATGAACACCATTTTCCCACATAAACTATCAGAGGGATGGTTAATAATTTCTATTGATGGCATTATCATTTGCTCAGAAATCTGAAAATTGAATTTAGAGAGAGTTATATCAGTACTTAGGAAAATTCTTCAAGTGAACATAAAAATATCTTCTAAAAAATGTAATTTTGGGTTTCATGAGCTGAAATCTCTAGGACATGTAGTCTCAGGACTGAGCCTTGGTGTTGATAAAAGCAGAGTGGCTGCAGTGTTACCGAAACAAATTCCCCAGAACAAGAAAGAAATGATGTCTTTATTAGGGTTTTCCAGATATTACAGGCAGCACCTTAAAGATTTTGCAATCCATGCCATATCATTATACAGAATTTTTGATCAACAAACGGTATTTGAAATGACACAGGAGAGGATTCAAGCATATGAAAAGATCATATATGCCTTGACCAATGCACCCTTACTACTGATGCCAGACTGAAAACTTCCATTCAAGCTGTATATTGATGCATGTGGTGAGGGCCTAGGTGCAGCTCTTCTTCAAGTTCAAATTGACAATGACAAACCTTATTAAGGTCCAATTTGTTTCATTTCAAGACAAATATAGCCTACTGAGGCCAGATATGGAGCCAGCCAAATGGAGTGCCTTTGACTTGTATGGGCTCTGGAAAAATTTCATTATTATCTTGATGGTGGTGTGTTTGAAGTAAATACTGATTGTAATGCAGTAAAATCACTTCTTAACATGAAAACTCCAAACAGACACATGTTAACATGGCATATTGCTATACAGGAGTATAGAGGTAATATGACTATAGTACATAAAGCTGGAAATATTCACAAGAAGTCTGATGGATTAAGTAGATGGGCATTACCCAATACAACTGACAATCCTTCCTATGTTCCCACAGGTACAGAACCGCAAATTCCAATTGAAGGCATTAACATCACAGATTTTGGAACAGAATTGTTTGAAGAAGTTAGAGACAGCTATAAGCTTGATAAGAATTTTCATATTCTTACTTCTCTACTTGACAAAGATTGCAAAGATGCAGCTTTGGCTAATTCTCTGGATGATATTTGGAAAAAATCTTATGACAATGGAAGATTACATTTATTTGATAGTATCTTATATCATAGATCTAAAAACACATGTGTCATGGTCCTGTGTAGTAGAATCCTAATTAACACAATACTGCTAGAATGCCATGATAACATTTATTCTGGACATCTGTCTGAAGACAGAACAATGGAAAAAATTAAGACATGTGCCTGGTGGCCATCTTGGAGAAAAGATGTCATTGAGTACTGTCATAGTTGTGATAGATGTCAGAAAGCCAATAAATCTACTGGTAGAAGATTTGGTTTGATGATTCATATCCAAGAACCAAGTACCCCATGGGAAGTGGTTCACATGGATTGGGTAACTGCCTAACCACCTGGAGTTGATAAAGGTTACAATGCATGTCTTGTCATTGTAGATACATATAGTAAAACACCAATCCTTTTACCATGTCATAAAGATGACACAGCTATGGATACAGCTCTTTTGATTTGGAATAGAGTCATATCTCATACTGGTCTCTTTAAAAATATAATTAGTGATAGAGACCCAAAATCAACATCAGCCTTATGGACTAATTTACATAAGCTTTTGGGTACAAAATTATCATTCTCAACAGCATACCATCCACAAACAGATGGATTAGCAGAAAGAATGATACAAATCCTTGAGGAAATGATCAGAAACATTTCTGCTTATGGCCTGGAGTTTAAGGATTCTGATGACTTTACCCATGATTGGTGTACTCTTATACCAGCATTGGAATTAGTATATAAGACCTCCATCCATGATTCAACAGGCAAAACTCCTGCAATTTTGGAAAAGGATGGAACCCTAAACTTTCAGTTGATACTTTCAAGAAAGATTTAGTTGATATTCATCCAACTTCTTCAAGCTTGAAGTCATTGCTTGATAAAGTAAGGCATAATGAAAATCAAAGCATGAATGATGCCTTTGAATATGCTAAACAGAAATGGGACAAAAGTCATAAGACCCCAGAATTCAAAGTAAGGGACTTAATATTAGTTTCAACCTTGAGCTTTAATAATATTAAAGGTCCAACGAAATTGAAAGACTACTTTGCAGGAACATTTATTATTGAAGACCTTCATGGGACAAATGTAGTACAGGTAGAACTTTCAGGAGAATTGGAAAACAAACATCTAACCTTTCCTGTTAGTCTGGTAAAGCATTACACTTCAAGTGATAAGGAATTATTCCCTTTGAGAAATGAAACACCCTTAGAAGTACCTCCACTTGATTAGAGTGAAGAGAAAAAAGTACTAAAAGTCTTGAAAGAAAGAAGACTTAGGGGGAAAGATGAAAGAGAATACTTGGTAAGTTACAGAAATATACAACATGAAGATGAATGGATTGTAGAAGAAAAGATACCTGATTCCCAAAGGTTTCTCAGAAGATTCAGACATGAAAGAAGACCAATTCCTCAATGAAACATCTGAATTGTGTTCTTTACATACTTGAAAGCTTAAGTAGAGAGGTTGGACTGTGGATGATACCTGCCAATTAACCTGGGGGTATACTACTAAAAGAAAATTGTGCTAAAATAATTTTTGGTAGTAGGAAATGTGAGCCTGTGAGGTATGTATAACATACCCATAAGGCTGCAAATGATTTTACATACAGCTGATTTAGTCTTGAACATACTTTTCAATTGAATTTAAAATAAAAATTAACAAAAAATAATTATAAATTTTCTTTGGATAAAAAAAGTCATAAATATTATGTCATTTTTGGATTCTACACCAAAAATGATCCAGGGTACACCCATAGGGTGTTATACCCAAAAAATCTTATTTCTTATATTATTGGAAGATTTAAGAATCTCACAGTATTAATGTAACTTTTTTAACATTTTTGTAAGATTTTTAAATTTAAGCTCCAATAAGAGCCTTAAAAATTTAAGGTTATAAGCATTAAACTCTTATCAAAAGTTAAGGTTTAGTGTGTATTGCTATTTTACGTGGAAAAATAGAAATAACTTCAAAAATTCATTAAAAATACAATTCTCAATGGATTTGCTTGAAGGTTTGACACAGATTACAATTTAATATGGTCTATATATAAATCAAATTTGAAGTATATTTCATCAACATATTTCCTGGGTAATTAGCCTGGAAATTTACTCTTTCAATTATACTTAAGGAAAATTATGATTTCTTTAAAAATTAATTAAAAATTGAGTTTAAGAGATTTCTGCTTGAAACTCTATTTGTAAGCTGATCATGTGATTATCTTTAATATAAATAAACTTGTTCTATATTAAAACTTAAAATAATTAACTTAAATGAGGATTAAAGTTACTTGGAGTTAAGAATTACACCAGTAACTTTAAATTGGAATTAAAAATAAGTTACCTTAAGTTAAGAACCTTATTTTTAAGCATGTTTTTTCATTTTTGACCTGAGCACGTCCTCTTTATCAATTATGAATAATGAGAGATGCTCTGTAGACATAAAAAGACTCTTTTCATCACTGTTTTTGTCCATCATCAATTATCAATCCAATCATATTAGACATTTAAACAGGTAAAGTTTTATTATATATAAAATCTTACTATTAAAGTATTTCTTAAGTATTTCATTCTTTATAAATCTTAAATTAAAGAATTGAAATTATAGAAATTAGATTATTGTTGTAATCACCTATAATATATTTTTCTTATGAAATTATTGTCTTTAAAACATCTTTTAAAATCCACAAATTCCTCTCCAAAACACTTTAATCATAACTTTTCTTATAAAAAGTTGTTTTATCTTTAAAAATATTGATTTTTGGTGTTTTTTTAACTTATTATAATTATTTAATATAATAACTGTTGTTGTTTGACTTGTTGTATTAAATTTATATTAAAAGTAAGTTTTCTCTAAAATTCTTTATTTTTTTATCTATTATAAGTATTTTTATATAGAGGTTCTCTATAAGAATTTTTTCTGCACACTGTGTGTTCTAATTATCTTATAAATAATCTTTATACATTATTTCTAAGTTGTTAAATATTTATATTTTCCATGTGTAATTGTCTCATTAACAGCTTTACACTTCTTATTGTTATAATTTTCAGTGACAATTAAAATGATAGAATAATTATAATTTATTACAATTATTATATTTTTATTATTATTGTTTTTTTATAATAATAATTAAATTTCTTTTATATATAATGATTTTTAATAATTATGTTTAAATTTGTGGTTATAATATTTTATTATATTATATTTTTGTACTGAGGACAGTCATAGTACTCTTGATATTGTTACTATTATCAAGAGTTTCATAGACAAACCTTACAGATATATTACTGTTTAAAACTAAGTGAATATCCTTGCAGACTTGAAACTTTCTAAGAAACAATGGATTAATCTTACTTGAATTCAAAAATGGTTCTGAGTTTTGAAGCTTCTGCCTTGAGGATGGAATCTTTGAGAATTTATTTAGAATACTCACTATGTGGGAATTCTATTTCATATATTCAGATAAATGAGTGAACTTGCAGGAAGTAATCTAATCTCTCCAAATTCAATGTTTGGAGTTGAAATTCTAGTGAAATGTTTCCTCAAATTGAGATTAATTTAATGTAGAGGACATCAGAAATATATAAAAACTTGATTAATTGTGAAAACAACTCAATTAATATTTAATTAATAAGAGATATAAGCTATCCTCTTGGTTTGTAAAAGATGAAAAATTATTTCATCATATATCCCATTATTTTCAAGGGCTTATCTTTCTCAAGGAATATAAAAACCATATATGAGAAGTTAATTTTTATTTTAAATTGAATTATTGGGGAATATACTTGATTTTAGAAAACAAATGGTTTTAATTCTGATGGATATTCCTTATAAATACATATCATTAACTTATCTGCATATTGTAGATCAATTCACTTTGTGATTTAATTTTCCATAGAAAGAAAGACATGTTGAGTTTCACCAGAGTTTTCATATGTGAATTTTTCTATATATCCAGAGTGAGAAAAATGAATTTTTAATTTAATCTCTCCCTCAAAATTTTTTTTTACTCCTTTATATCAATTTCAATTATTATTTTTATCAAAAAAAACTTCTCAGATATTGTATCTTGGTCGCAGTAAAGAAGGGTTTCAGGTAAGGAAAATTCTTTTAAAAATCCCTCAAACCTGAAATATTTCATTTGAATAAAATTACAAAGTTAGTCTTGATTTCAAAAATTGATTAATTCTGAATAGAGCAAGAGAAACTCCAAAGTCCCATTATTTGCAAATTCTTATTATATTTCAGGAATTTTCTATGGATCCATTGATTGATTATCAGCCTGTGACTAAAAGCCAGAGCACAAGCATGACAGCCAAAATATTATAAACCAATGGTACAGTAAAATACCACAAAAAACATAGATCTTAGACAAAACATCTCAAAAGGTTTCAAAAAAAGAGGAAAGTAACCTTTCTTCAAATATAAAACTACCATAATCAGAGGAAAAAGAATAACAAAGTTATTCAGGCTCAAAGAAATTTCTGAGAATAAACCTTAGTTTCAACCTCCACTCTTGAATCCAGAGAGCAACACTGAACCCAATTAGACAGTTGTTAACATTGAAGATCTAAATAAGGGCTATCCAATTGTACTAGCCAAAATGAGCTAGCATCAAAACTACAAATGTTATGGCCAAATCAAAGCCAAATAAGGGTGAATGAAATCTTCACCTCTAATATAACTTCTACAGTTGTATTGTGAGATGCTTAAAGTGGGATAATTTTGGAAAGAGCACAAGCAAGGCTATCTGATGGTGCCATCAATATCCACATAACAAATATATATAAAAATCTATGGAGAAAACAAGCTCCATACAGGATTTGGAAAAATCCATACTTGAATAATCCAAATTAAACATGGCATAACTTTTCCATATTTAATGTTACCCATGCTGTGGAACTCTTTTTAGTATGGGATTGGATAAGGCAGTCCTTGAGGGGAAACCACAGGTAAACAGTTTTGAATTGCTGAAATAATCCTGTAACCAAGGGTACTAATGGTGTATTAGCTGCCCCTCTGAATATACTAAACAATCTCCCTACAGCGCTCACAATTCAATATTCAAGATTGTTGCTTTACAGCTAGAGAAGAATTTTTTTTAGCAGTCTCTATCAGACCTATTCAATAATCAGACTAATGATAAAATAATAATACTAATGTTAAATATGAATTTCTAGGTGATTTCAAGATAATAAAATAATAGTTGGGCAGATAAATAATAGAATAATAGTACTGAGTGGTGATTTTAAGTTATTTCTTTTGTCAAAGGTATTTTTTGCTCAATGGATAATGGCTTAATATGAGAAAATTTATTGGTAGTGATAATATATAAAAATATTGTTTAATATTTTAAATAATTTAAGCTGATAAATAGGTTACTACTTATAATAGTAATAATTTATTATAATTGGGGTGATAATAAATAATAAAATATACTAATAGTGACTTATATGAAACTACTAGTGTGTATTTTGTTTTTTATGGATTTGGTTATAGTAATAGTAATATAAATTTTCTTCTGGTGAGAAGAGTATAATATGAATATTTTGTTGAATATTAGTATCTCCCTAATAGATGAATTTATAATCTAGGCAGACCTACTGTTAACTACAGCTATATATAGATCACTATTAATGTAATGTAATAATAATAAATAATAATTTCTTGATTGACCTACTAGTAAGGGATAAATAGTTCTTCTCCTTCTTGGTATATAACTATTTTTTATCATTCATTAATGGGGAGAAGAGGAGAAAATGAGAGAGAGAGGCCTTCTTTCATGTTGTGAGAAGTACCCATGGGCTCTCAATGTAAAGTTTTATTCTTTCCCTTGAGATAATTATGCTGGTGTAGATTTTTGTAACAACAGTTAGATGACCTATTTGTTACAATATATTAGTAATCTTTCACAGCTTTGAGAGATTAATGCTAGGGTGTAAAATTAAGAATGGTATCATATGACTGAGATATTTTACCACCTGTTTGGACAAAATTAAGATTGAGATGTTTTTGCTTGGTGGGGATTTTGAAAAAAGTATCAGATGACTCCTCCTTTACACTACTTTAGTCAGCTTTCACAGCCTTGAGGAATTAATGCTGGTGAGTAAAGGGTGAAAATGGTGTCATGTGAATAAGCCCATGTATAATTTGTTTGTAAGACTTATTTAGTTCCAGGTGATCATGCTGTGTAATGTGGGGATATCTTCTTGAGTTTTAATTCTTGATTAATGTAATTTCTGTGTACTTTACAGTTTAGTGTTTTTTCCTTGCATGCATCTAGTTGGATTTGATACTGTCAGATGATCCTTGTGACACATTAACTGTATTTGTTTTGATCAATTTGATACTTTCAGATGATTCTTGTGTCACATGAACAGTATTTTTTTAATGTATTGGATTCTTAGTAATATAATCTTCCTGATGGATTTAGAGTGTGTATAATCTTGCAATGTTACGTTTCCCATGTAATTTTGAGTTTCTGTATGTATTAAGCCTATTGTTGACTATGTAAGGCATATATGTAAGTTCTCTTGTATAATTCCATAAGATTGGATTCACCTATTATTTAATTAATTGTAGAAATATGTTGGTTATTTCTATTCTGAATGCTGAATTCTTCCATTCCTCCCTACTATTGAGGTTGTTCCCGGGTGTGTGTGATTTTGAATCATGTCCTTTGAGTGGTGATTTCCTGAATTAGTCATTGGGATCTTGATTTTCCAACTTTTAATTTTCAAAAAAGTTCTTGAAACTGGTAAAAAGGTATGGAATACCAAATCCCCCTCTCCATTTAATGCTGTCCCCAAAATTCCAATTTCAAGTACAGTATTCTGGCTTCATAAAGGAGAATTTCCCTTCTTCAAGCTCCCTATTTTAATAAATTCAGCTGATAGTTCCTGTTTGTGTGTCTTTATATTAATTTTTAACCTCCAAGAAATCATTTGTGTGGTTCTTTTATGTTAGTTTCTTGAATCTTCCCTCCTGCCTACTTGATTTAATTCCTGTTGTCTCTTGTTTTTTTATATATTTGTGATTAATACTGATTGAGGGTGATTTCCCTCTGTATTTGATAAAAAATACTTCCAGCTACTAATAACTCCTCTTGATTGAATATTTCCACCAGTGTTGGCATAAAATAATAATAATAATAATAATAAAGTCCATTGGTACAGTTTAAGGTCTTATCCTGGACCTTGGCTTTAGTCCTGAGCCTGTAGTTAGCATAAAATAATGTTGATGAGGGAGTTTAAGATCATACTCAGGACCTTATAATTGAGTGTTTGACTTTTAATGAGTATTGTAAAATAGCTATTTAGATAGCTTAAGAGTCTGATCAAGGACCATCTATTGAGTTAAGTTGTTGATTATAAATAAATAAATAGAATATTTGAACAGTTTAAGGTCATATCAAGGATCTTTGCTTGAGGTCTTGAAGTTTCTTTGATAAAAGAATGATTTAGAAAGATTAATGTCTTATTAAGGACCTATTCCTGAAGTAAGTTTGTTGGAAAAATATAAGACTAAATCATTTGGACAGTTTGAGGTCTTATCTAGGACCTTTTCTGAAATTGATTTTTTTTGTTGAATTGTCTTGATGAAAGATAAAATAATGATTTAGAAGGTTTAAGGTCTTATATAGGACCTCTTCTGAAATTGATTTTTGAGCTGTGTTTGGAAATATTTGCCTAATTGCATTGGTTTTGTCCTATTTTTTTATTGTATTGATTAGTGTTGAGACCTAATATCCTCCTTCTACACCTTTAACTCCCATGTCATCCTCTTTATTACAAGACTAAATTACAACCCATTATTGATTATTAAATGGGTGAAAACCCCCTCTCCATTAAATGATTGTGACCTACTTTCCACCTTTTATAATAATGATGATGTTTTTTTTCTTTTTTTTTGAAGTCACCCAGTGTAAATACTCCAAATTTGAAGTGTTTAGCTTTGTTTTCTAGCCGTGGGTTTTTTGATTCTGCCCACTTAATCTCATTTTATTCATTTATTTATTCCTGTTTGCAATGTTTTATTATATATGTATTCCTATTTGCAACCTCTTTTGGTTATTTATTCCTATTTATTAGTTATGTTTTAGTGACTTATGATTTTATTAATTAAACTGTTATTTCTTATAACTTCTTTGCCCCCTGAACCCTATTTCTTCCATTTGACACCACCTAACCGTTCCTGCTTCATATTCTGTTTCCAGTAATGCAAATCCTCAACATTGGCCATAACGTTTCTGTGGGTATGTTATGTTTTCTTCTTCTTACTTTCTATTCTACTAAAATCTGTTTTTGTTGGGTTTTTTTTTGAACTCTCTATCTCTTTTTACACCGCATGCAGCCTATTGTGTTGGGTCTTCTTTACCATTATTCTTCTTATCAGGCCTTTCCTTTTTCTGTATACCCTTCTTTATGCACCTTTTGGACCATATATGGAATTGTGTGGCATTTCTTTTACCATTTTGTTATTTATTTCATTGAAGTAAGTGATGGTTTCTTCACCCCCCCTTTTTTTTTCTTAAATAGGAAATAGGAAGATTGCTTATCCATTTTGTAACAAAAAAAGAAATTATTTCCATATCTTCCCCTTTTTATTTTATTTTATTTTTTCTGTTTACTATGTCTAACGTCTTTTTTATTTTTATTGAGGAAAATAATGACAGCCGCAACATAATTATTATCTTCTTTAAGGTGTATTGCTATAATATTCATTGTATTCTTCCACAAAATCCTGATTCTACTACCCCCCTAGTACTCCACCTACCACTGTTCATAGTGTGACTGAACTCCTTCAAGCAGACCTTGTTCAGTAAGCTATTTCCTTTCTGCTACCAGGTGCTACTAGTTCTTCCACTTCTTTGCTTCCTGTTAGCTTGCCCATCCCTTTTAATTCTCTGCCTGCCTTAGCCTCTGTAGTCCACTCTTTTTTGGAAAAAACTTCTCCTCCATAAAAATTTAGATTGTAATCTTTTGCTTTAATTTTAGCTAAAGGTCTTTCTTGTCTTGGAACTATCTGCTGTAATGGACTTGGATTATTAGGTGTAGTTACAAAAGCTCTCCTGGGAATATTTTGAGTTCTTGGCTCTGTGGCTGGAGTAGAGGTTGCTCTAGGTCCAGGTGTAGGTAGATATTGGTGAGTCTTCAGGCCTAACATGCCTTGGTAATGTGGGTTAGCTTGAGCTAGCTCCAGGGGTATAAGATTTTTGTTCTCTTCTTTTTCCATTCCTTTTGCTTTGTGTTAATAATAGATATTGCATTTGATTCATAAGACTTTGGATCTGTACTGTTTGATCTTCCTCTTTGCTTTCTTCTGCATGCTGTCCTTCTACAGTATCTTCAGCTAATGGTGGTAAGTTGAATGTTGATTGTTGATTCATTTCTACTTGGTAAACTGATGCTTTGAATTCTTTTGTAATTTGCTTGATTTTCTTTGCTTCTACAATTAGATTGCAGAAAAATCTCCTTAATTATCCTTTTTCCTGGTGTTCTGTTCTTGGTTTTGAAATAAGGAAATCAATATCCTGGGGTGTTTGATTTTCTGGTGTTCTTTCTTTCACTGGATAATAAAAATGGTATAATTTACTTGAGGATTGTGATGGTGATGATTTGGAATGGGATTTATTTCCAGATTCCAGATTGTATGAATATGTTGATGATTAATTCTTTATAAATGATGAAATTCTGTGAGATAGTTTGATTTGATTATCTTCTCTTTTTTGATTAATGACTGATTGTTGAATGTTGAAGTTGAAAAGGGCCACTGTTGGGACACCAGATGTGGAACTCCTTTTAGTGTGGGATTGGATAAGGCAGTCCTTGAGGGGGAAATAACAGGTAAACAGTTTTGAATGGCTGGAATAATCCTGTAACCAAGGGTGCTGATGGTGTTTTAGCTGCCCCTCTGAATATACTAAACAATCTCCCTACAGCGCTCACAATTCAATATTTAAGATTGTGGCTTTACAACTAGAGAAGAATTTTTTAGCAGTCTCTATCAGACATATTCAATAATCAGACTAGTAATAAAATAATAATACTAATGTTAAATATGAATTTCTAGGTGATTTCAAGATAATAAAATAATAATTGAGTAGATGAATAATAGAATAATAATACTGAGTGGTGATTTTAAGTTATTTCTTTGGTTAAAGGTATTTTTTGTTTAATGGAGAATAGTTTAATATGAGAAAATTTATTAATAGTGATAATATATGATAATATTCTTTAATATGTTAAATAGTTTTAGTTGATAAAGATGTTACTACTTATAACAGTAATAGTGTATTATAACTGGGGTGATAATAATAGATAAGATATACTAATAGTGATAGATATGAAACTACTAGGGTGTATTTTGTTTTTGATGGATTTGGTTATAGTAATAGGAATATAACTTCTTTTCTGGTGAGAAGAGTATAATTTAAATATTTTTTTGAATATGAGTATCTCACTAATAGATGAATGTATAATCTAGGCAGACCTACTGTTAACTACAGCTATATATAGATCACTATTAATGTAATGTAATAATAATAAATAATAATTTCTAGATTGACCTACTAGTAAGGGATAAATAGTTCTTCTCCTTCTTGGTATATAACTATTTTTTTTCATTCATTCATGGGGAGAAGAGGAGAAAATGAGAGAGAGAGGCCTTCTTTCATGTTGTGAGAAGTACCCATGGGCTCTCAATGTGAAGTTTTATTCTTGCCCTTGAGATAATTATGCTGGTGTAGATTTTTGTAACAACAGTTAGATGACCTATTCGTTACAATATATTAGTAATCTTTCACAGCTTTGAGAGATTAATGATAGGGTGTAAAATTAAGAATGGTATCATATGACTGAGATATTTTACCACTTGTTTGGACAAAATTCAGATTGAGATGTGTTTGCTTGGTGGGGATTTTGAAAAAAGTATCAGATGACTCCTCCTTTACACTACTTTAGTCAGCTTTCACAGCCTTGAGGAATTAATGCTGGTGAGTAAAGGGTGAAAATGGTGTCATGTGAATAAGCCCATGTATAATTTGTTTGTAAGACTTATTTAGTTCCAGGTGATAATGCTGTGTAAAGTGGGGATATCTTCTTGAGTTTAAATTCTTGATTAATGTAATTGCTGTGTACTTTACAGCTTAGTGTATTTTCCTTGCATGCAGCTAGTTGGATTTGATACTGTCAGATGATCCTTGTGACACATTAACTGTATTTGTTTTGATCAATTTGATACTGTCAGATGATCCTTGTGTCACATGAACTGTTTTTTTAATGTATTGGATTCTTAGTAATATAATCTTCCTGATGGATTTAGAGTGTGTATAATCTTCCAATGTTACGTTTCCCATGTAATTTTGAGTTTCTGTATGTATTAAGCCTATTGTTGATTCTGTAAGGCTTATATGTAGGTTCTCTTGTATAATTCCATAAGATTGGATTCACCTATTATTTAATTAATTGTAGAAATATGTTGGTTATTTCTATTTTGAATGCTGAATTCTTCCATTCCTCCCTACTATGGAGATATTTCCTGGGGGTGTGTAGCTTTTAATCATATCCTTTGAGTGGTGATTTCCTGAATTAGTTAGTGGGATCTTGAGTTTCCAACTTTTAATTTGCAAAAAGTTTCTTGAAACTAGTAAAAAGGTATGGAATACCACAATACCAAATAAGGTACCATTGTGTAGATCCCATCCAGGGCTGCAAAATGGGCCAGCGTCGAGCTCAATATCTTGAAATCAAACAAAGTTATGGCATTTTTATCATCAAGTCCCACAGTTTGTCCAATGCACCTTTAATATGGGATACATTCCCATACCCTTGAATATGATGTGTCAATTTTACAAAGAAGATTGTCCATCCTTCAATACCTCATACTTTGGTAAATTAAGGGTTCCTATACAGTTTTTTCAAAGCATTCTATGTGTCATACACATCAGAAGAGGGCTTTGTAATCCAAAAATGAAACTTTTAACCCTGTATTGGTGAGAACTGTCAAGATGTGGCTTTTAAATCACATCTGAGCCTAATAAAGGATATAAAGGTGTGGAAAGAGCCACAAGCAAGTCCTTGGAAGTGAAAAGTCTTCAATATTACTATGTGCAAAGCTCTAGAGGACCTCTACAACCATTTTTAGGATGAGAAGGGACCATTCTCTGCACAGAAGAGAAATCCCCATCCTGCTCTTAAATTCCTACATAGTACAACTGTTAAAAACAGTTAAACTCTGGAAAATAACCAGGTATAGTTAGAAAGAAAAATTTAGACTTTATTACAATAACTCAATTGGAAAAGCTGCATCCAGGGATTTCAATAGCACTCACCACTACTATATTCCTATAGTAAATCCCTTAGAATATATCTTTAAGCTATTTCTTAGTCTTATTATCCATTTCAAATTTATATTTAAGGTTTACTATTATTATCACCTTATCATAGACTCATCCTGACATTGATACAAAGAAATCAGAAATCCACCATATTTCAGCCAATAGGATGAAAGTAGAATAAAATATTCAAAATTTAATATTCACTGATATTCCACCCTGTCCAATTTTACTAGGGGAGAAATTCTGTATTTAAAAATTATTCATAAAAGGCTTTTAGTGAGCCCAGATAGAGTAAGCTATATAGCACAAGTGAGAATATTGAAGTTGTTGAAAATTTGAGATTAGTTTTTGTATTTATCATACAGGGGTAAGGTCAAGGTTTGAAAAGTGTTTGTAGTAATACATCCCAGGAGAATTACAAAAAAAAACAATATTCAAGGCCCTGTACCATACAGGGATTTGAAGACATTTTTTGGGCCTCTGAAGCACTACTTGAAACCAAAACCTGTGAGAACAACCAGGTTTCTATGAAATTCTGAGTCTTCCTAAGATTTCTGATTAAATCCAACAAGCTCCAAGGAGAGATAAGCTCACAGTTTGAATTCATAAACCAAATAATGAGATTTAAAAAATGGACTGCTTTTTTTCCCAGTCAATATAAAGTGCACAATTGAATGTGTATATTTATTTCCCTCTTAAATATGAGCTTATTTTGTGATAAATTGGAATAAGAAGTTGTATTTTTGAATAATATGGAGAAAGGTCTCTTCAAATTGATATAAATTTGTCAGATTCATTATATTAATCATATATCATTTTAAAACAATACAGAATTTAATCCTACCCCTTCTCAGAAGAGTTGAAAAAGTATCTCAAGGAGGAATCTAAAATATTTATTTTATGAAACTACAAGTTCATAATTTTAATTCAATATCTGAATAAATTCTGGCAAAACTAAATTTCCATATCTCAATATTCTGAGCTACAAGATAGAACGTCTGGCTCAAGGTCATATAGCAAGCCCTTAATTAGTGTGTCTCAAACAATTTTGAGTTATTAAAGTCATATTGTTAGAGCTTTAATGGTGGTTTTATGGAGTAAAAATATGTGGATTTACCTGCTAAAAAATAGCTCTCATTTCTAGGAAGGAAATCTGATTCAAAATTTTATCAAATTCATCATTTCAAGTGTGTATCTGGAGAAGATACTTTTGTATTAATCAAATGAGATGGAAGTACTGAGTGTTTTATAGTTACTTTACATAAATTTATGTGATTATTTATTATTGTATCATTTTGCAAGAAGAAAAATAATCCTCCTCTGATGATTATACCTCGAGTCACCTGAATTTTAGAATATGGTCTTATATGCTGTATATTCCAATATTGGGATGAAAATATGCAAACGTTCCTTTCAGAAGCCTTGGAATTCTGCTATAAATGTCAGGAATATTACCTAACAGATAACTCAAATACTATTTAATATGAAGAAAACTTCACACATTTTTGATTTTTCAATTTACTTTATCTCTTATAAGTCTGTTATAAAAAATATGTCTTTTCTTATTCAAATTGACTAATAAAGAGTATTACCCCTGAAGGAAGGAATGATATTGTAAAATTTCAATTTGAGCCATATCAATATTGAAAAAAGGATTGATATTCTTGAAGTGTGAAAAATAACTATATACTTGCTGAAAAATACTTTTTACTCTAGTAAGCAAGTGATTAATATGAATTTCATTTTTTGACTTCAAGAGAAATAAAATGAATAAAAGTATCTTGAATTTACAATTATGAGAAATTTATTATACCAATAATTATGCTATAAAATATATTTCAAATATCAAAATGGCTGGAGTATTAGAAACGAAAATTAAAGTTTCCAATTATGAAGCTTATATCTCCCAATATAATCATATTTCAGGAAGTAATTTTCTATAAGTCTCTCAAACTCATCAAAGGATCTTGTGATACAAAATTATTCCTGAAAGATATATTAATTTTTATTTTCTACTTGATGAGTAGAGTCAATAATTTTGAAGCTAATTTGATCTGGTAAAATATTTTGTTTGGGCTTTAATATAGATTAATAACTGTGCTCATTTTTCAAAAAAAAGGAGGAAAAATGTTGGAAGATTATCTAAGTTATTATTGATTAAAATGAAATATTTCTGAGGATTTCTTACAAAAGATATAATATATTTCCCTCAATAGAAAAACTCTCTGCTTATTGAAAAATACAAAATAATAGCTAGTAATAATGGCACAATTGAAATTATACATTAATCTGACCCCAAATTGATGTTGTATGGTTTTTGTGATCCTTAGAGGTATTTTCAGATACCCAAAAGACAACAAATAATAAAAAAATATAAAACTATAAATAAAATGAATTTATTTATATTATCAAAAAAAAATTCAAATATAAACATAAATTTATACAAAAAAAGGAAATCTTATTATTATTTGAAAATAAAATTAAATTGAATTTTAAATTTGTGAAAACACATTTTTACTTGAAAAACTGAAGTAAAAATGAAGTTTCAACAAAAATACCAAAATTGAAATATTTTTGGAAAAAGGTTAAATAAAAATTATCATAACATTTTTTTCCTAAAAATAACATATGAAAATTATTTCACCATTGGACTCCTCATAAAAAATAGGGTGGGGTCACCTCTGGGTAAAAATTCTGTAACTCAACTCTAAATAAGCTTAAATTAAGTTTTTAGTATTTTCTGTACAAAAGTTGAAAATCCTCAAAATCTTAATTTAATTCACATCAAATGTGGTGTTAACCATAAATTTTTGTGTTAAAATTGAGGTTTTGTGTGTAGTTTAGAAGTTATGAGGAATTGAAGTATTTTCAATTGAAATGTCAAAATTTGTGCATGTATTACATAAGCTAACTTAAAATGTCAAAGAAGGTGTCAATTATTACAGCTGTGTACTGTTAAAGCTCAATTGAATTAAATAAGTAAGCTATAAGTATAATACATGATATGGAATTAAGGAAAAAATAAATTGAAAAGATTGATTCTGGGGGGAAAAGGAATCTTGGCTCCAAGGGGGAGCCAGACCCCCAAATTCCTTGCTGACAGGCGTGAGATTTCAAGATCCACGCAAAGGTTCATCACTTTTGGCCTGGAATTGAGTCACAGGGTCTGTGTCTCAATTGATGATGAGGTTTTGATACCAACCAGGGCAGTTTTAACTGTTGCCAAGAGGGTAAAACTACCCTTAAGATAAAACAAACATTGTAAAAACACTTTTAACTGGCTTTGATATTCTTTACACACATTATGACCTGTTTTTAAGGCTTAAAAACAGGTATAACTATAGTAATGGCTGATTTGAGGGTCCAAAATGGCTGAAAATAGCAAAAAATGGCCAAAACCAGGGTTCAATAATGCCATGATTGGCTTTTCTATTTTCAGAGTGTTTTCTGCGACTGACAAGCGCAAATTTTACTTTTGGAGTAAGAGAATTGATGGGTATAAAAGAATGTCTTCTCTGCCCCACTTTTCTCTTCATGTTAGAATCCTTTCATTTGATAATTAGTTTAAACACTGTTAAAACAATCAATAAAAGATTCAAACAACCTTTTTTAAATGATTCTAGACCTTTTAACCACATGAGAAATCATCATAATAATTTTTGTAACTTTTATAATCATTTTTACCCCTTGAACCACCCCATAAGTGAATTAAAGCATCTTTTATCACTGTTGACTTTGCCACTTTGTTTACAAATTCACTCTGGTCACTTTTGCATGTATTTTCTCTTTAATACTCTTTTTGAAGACTTTTTTCTTTAATTAAGTGCTTGCAGTTCTTTGCTCAATTAATTCCATTTGAAATTGCTCTTGAAGAAATTTCTTTTGTAGCCTTGAATATCTCTTGTAGAGTATTTTTTGATAAAGTTTTATTGTTGGTAAAAAAATCAGTTTTTATAATATTATTTCTTTATACTAATAAATTTAAAGAAATATCTTATTTCATACTATTTTTAATCTCTTTTTACCTTAAAAAAATTTTGAGGACAGGAAAATTACTTGATTTTTAATCAAAGTTTCATATCCACACCTTACTGTTTTGTTATAGGATATTTGATAATTAAAAATAAGCTCATCTGTTTAAAGATATTGGAGCTCTACATGAAAAATCTTTCTGTGAAAAAATTGAACAAGATAATACAGACAAAAGTCCTTTGCTTGAGCTTTTGTAATCAAAAAAAATGAGGAACACATTTCTGAAAGAAAACTTGTTTTATCAGATTCAAAGCCAAAGATCTGAAATATTTAATTTTACATATGCAAATGGCTATTTGAAGCCATAGTGAAATTTTCACACAAGGTGCTTTCCCAAAGTGTGATAGAAACAATTTGAAGTTAAAATTCAATAAGCTTGGGGACTGAACTTTGTTTTTTAGATATAACTCTAAAGCTGAATTGGTGTTACTCAGCTAAATAGAGAATATATAAGTCAAAAATTTGATTTTGTGGATTATTTACCTTTCAGTGTGTCATTATGGTATTTTAATAATGAAGGAACTTTGTATTTTGCTTTGAATAAATTTGAAGCAATGGCTAATTTACAATCCTGGTACATGATTTTCTCAAATAAATATTAAAATAGAAGTTATTCAATTCAAATTTGAACTGAATTATGATTTTTCTTGTGATTAAATGCATATATTCATTGCTTCCAATTTTTCAATAGCTTGAACCTACCATTATTGATAAAAGATTGATTTACAGCTTGTTGGATGTTTCATTTCAATTGATGGTCACAGTCATTCCTCATTGTATTAATTTGGCTCATATGGATTCTTCAAAGGCTTAATTAAATATTCATGGCTTTCAGGTATTGGAAAGAATTATTCAAAATATTGGAAACTGAAATCAAATGTCCAGATAAAATTTAAAATTTATTCAAACCTGATTCCAATCCAAATTATAAATGATACAGCTTCTTAAACATTGTGTTAACTCCTCTTGGTGTGGGATTAAATACGGAGTGAAATGAGGGGGAAATTCCTGGTAAGCTGGCTTTGAATTTGATAATCTTCTAATAACCATGGGATTTACAATCCTTGTATTACTCTTGAGATAATACTGAATAGTCAGCTTACAGAGACTCACAAAATAAAACAGAATCTTTATCCTTAGTAAATAGAGAGTACTTGTCATTAATCTCTAAATAATATATATAAATAACACTATAGTCACAAATTTTATTCAAAACAATCATTCAAAAGAAAATAGAGCCTAATAGTCTTATTTCCTTGAGAATTAAATTTTGCAATGTAGTTTTCTTGAGATTTTTGAGCAATAAGGTGGATGAGGCAAACAAAGGATTAAGAAAAAGAGAGAAGAGACTAAATAAGACTAAATAAATATTATTTTGATGGCTTTATCCTCTTTGTTGTGCTTATAATAATTCCTTTAATAATAATACTAAGAGTAAGAATTCTGAATATAATAATTATAACCTTTTTTTAAATGGTTCTTTTAGAACTAATTCAATATCACACAGAGTTCTTTTAATAACAATAATATCAGCAAGGCCACTGTGATTTTCATGATTAAAACACTGCTATTAATCTATAATTACTCTTGGCTCAGGGATAGGTGTAGTCCTGGAATGTGTAAACTTGTTCCATTATACTTGAAAAATGAGGGATAGAAGACCTTTATTTAAACCTTTTGTGCCTCCATAGAGATTTGAAAACAAGAGACTTAGAAAATATAGTTGTGAGACTTTGTAGCTAGCAAGTAATTCATTTTGGTGTAGCAATGTGAAACATCCATTGAGTTTATGAGCAATAAGATTTGGCCATAAAATATCATTATTAATTCTTTGGGTGCTCACTTGTGATCATCCCAATTATGACCAATGAGATTATGTTTTGATGAATTTGTCACATGTTTTCTATTTGTGTTTTTTGAATCAAAATAAAATTATATAATTGGTATATTTTTGCTTGTAAGATTTTTTTATAGAGAAAGTGGAGAAAATAAATCTTCTGGAAATTCCACTGATTCCTAGTCATATTTTATCATTGAGATAATTTAATAAATGGTGCTTTTCTTGGAAATGGAGAAAGTTGAGAAAATATGGAATTTGTGGTTGATTGAACTGTCATTGAGTTTTCACAAAGTTGAATAAAGTAGTTGTCACAGGGGCTCTTTGGAATAACAAGAGTGGCCTGGAACTTAATTAGGAATCAGGGAACTCACTTGGAAGACTCAAAAAAATTAAAGATATATAAAAAAAAAGTTTCTTTAACAAGAATAATGCAAGTAAAAAAATTGAATGAAAATAAGAAAGAAAGACAGATGGCAAAAGTGATAACCAAATAAGTCACATATTCACTGTAAAAACCCATCAGAGAGAAAAATGAAATTAATAAAGGATAGGACCACAAAATATCCACTGGAAGGCAAAAAAAGAGGCTCAAATTACTGACTTAACAATATCAGTATTCACTCTCAAGATGAAAGAAAATGAAATATGAAATAAATCCTAGTGGATTAATTGAATTGGGACTGAAGCCCCCCAGGGTTGAAATAGAGGCTGGTATATATGAAAACTTGTGAGCTTGACTCCTTCAGACTTCCAACTGGTCTGTATTGTTTGCTTGATTAAATATACACCTGGCCAAATTGGTAAATGAACTGTGTTGAATGACATTCCCAGGGTATATGTTTGAGATACCAGCCTCTATGGGAAAAGAATTTATTGAATTAATGTGGCTTCCAAGGTTGATTGATGGAGAATGGACACTTGAAAGCTGATTTGGAACTTCTTTTTGAATATCCCTTGAAATGAAAATTGCAATTATTCCCTTGTGCAATCATGCATACTTGAAAAGGATCAATACCTGATGATGGAGGTGATTGTTATTGAAGAAAAAACTGAGCTTGTGCCTTGATTAATCCTTCTAAAATATTATGGCCAAAGGGCTGAAAAGGTTTTTTTTTAATTTGAAGTATGGCCCCTTGATTTGTCCACCATTGGCTTTCTGGTGAAAAAAGATGTATAATGGTGTATAAAACTATTTATGGCACTTCTGGTTCTTTGAAGGAAAAGGAAGCCAAATGTGTTCTGGAGGATGGCCTTGAAAAACATTGGAAAAATGTGGGTTTGATGGATTGAGAGGCTCGCTGGGTGGTTTGGCCAAACCAAGCTGGTACAGGATTAAAATGAAATTGTGAAAATCTAGAAATTAAGTCCCAAATGACCTAATTTGGTCATTTGGGAGTATTTTCTATATTTAATGAGAAAATGGCATATCATGGCAAACTGCACAAAAAGGTGAAAAATATGCAAAAGTGTGCAAAACTATATCTAAAGCTTAAAAAGAATATTAAAGCCTTTTGTGCTGTATTTCCCCTGTTTACTGGGAAATTCCCAAAAGTTCATCAGAATTTCCTGATGATGGAATGTCTATGAAAGGCCAAAAAAGTGAAAGTGGCCAATTTGGCCAGTTTTCAATAAATTAAATATTACATTGATATTCAATAAAATAGTAGGAGAGGGTGATTTTCCTTGGTTGTGACTGCACCCCCACCTTGGATGCTGAGCTCTTGAGAACAAATAAAAGGTAGAGCCTGTTGAGGCTAATCAGAAAGAGTTTTAGAGAGGGATTCTAAGAGGAGTAATTTTAGAGAACAAATTGAAACTAATATATTGGATTGAAATATGATTTGGGGATTTCTTGGTTTTCTTTTGAAATTGGATTTTGTACTTCATGAATTTTGGAATTGTTGTTTTTCATTGAATAAATTTAGATTTGACATAATAAAAGAATATATAAGAATAGAGATTGAAATTAAATAAAAGAAATAAAGAGAAATGAATCTTGAGGAGGCTCCAATATTGATCAAAGATGTTGATAATTGATTTGAATTGGCCAAGGACCTGGAAAAGAAGATTGGTTCTAGGTGCTCACAGAGTGGCAAAGGTGATTTTTTGAGAGATTTTATACCCCTAGGGAAAGTGAAACCAGGAGAGGAACTTATTTTTTGTGAATTACCACTACAGAAGGTGCCACAAAAGAAAATAACTTTCTGGATTAATGACTTGGAATTATGGAATACTTATAAATTGAATTACAAAGGAATGGTCCATTTTACCAATTTAAAATGGCCATAATTATTGTATTGATGTCGGAAGCTTGGGAAAAATTTGACAAGTCCTCTCAGAGTGGCCAAGGTGATGCTTGGAAAAAAAAGGGTAGAATACCACTAAAGGTGTATCACAGAAGTGGGAAATTACTTGCATAAAGTAATTTCCCGACCCAAAACCATAAAAAATCAAGTTCTTGAAGAAGCTTGTCCTTGGTTGTCAGGATACAAATCATTGAAATATTTGACAAGTTCAGGAAAATTATTGGGGTTTTCAGCTGATTCCCCAGTGAATCTGACAAGTTCAGGACAATTATTGGGGTTTTCAGCTGATTCCCAAGTGAATCTTTCTGGATCTTTACTGAAACCTTTCCATTCCACCAAATACCATAATTTTCCTCTTGAGAATGTATTCTAATATTTGAGAGACTTCAAATTCCTTTTTTATCAATGATGATTTGAGCAGGAGGCACTTGATGCCTATTTAGCATAATTGATGTCCTGACTGGTTCCAAGAGGGAAATATGGAAGACTAGGTGGATTGACTATCATTCTGATGGGACCTTGAGTTTGTAGGAATTAGTGCTGAATATTTTCAAGATAGGAAAAGGACCCAACAAGCTTTGTGAAAGTTTTTTGTTATGTCTAATTTATTTGATGTTCTTTGAGGAAAGCCATATCATTTCACCAAGATTGAAAAAAGGGGGACTTGCTCTACTTTTATCTGCATACCTCTTAAAACTGTTTATGAAAACTCAAAGTTCTCTCTTGACATCTTTCTTTCCTGATTTGAATTCTGTTGATAAGTTTCCATCAGGAGTCTCTTGATTAATTTGAACTGAGTCAAGTTGAGGATTTCTTCCATAAAAAGTGAAAAATGGTGATTGTTTTGTTGAAGAGTGGTCAGAGTTATTGTAAGAAAGCTCATCCAGAGGGTTCCAGGTGTGCCAATCATATTGATGATAAATAAAATACATCTGAACATACTGTGCTAGTACCTGATTTCCCCTCTATGTATGTCCATAAGCTTCAGAATGGTAAAGAGCTGACATATCTCTTGAAATATTGAGCTTTGGACAAAGACTGGTTCAAAAAGAAGAAAAAAAAAGTGAACCTCTATCACTGACAATTCTCAAAGGAAGGTCATGGGTTGAAAAAAAGATTCTTAACTAATAAATGGGTAAAATCCAGTGAAGTAATGGAAGACATTGTTGGAATAAATATTGCCATTTTTGAGAATCTTTCCACTATTACCAGAATTTATTCAAAAGAAATGGATAGTAGCAATTGAGTGATGAAGTCCATTGAAAGACAAATCCATTGACCATTTGTAATTGGATGAGGCTTGAATGATAAAAACTTCTTGTGATTAATTTTCTTGTTTATTGAGCACTGTTTACAAGATGAAACCTAATCCTTCATAAATTGAGTCATGCCAGACCAGTGAAAATTCTGCTTGACAATTCTAAGAGTCTTCTCTTGGCCAGCATGTCCATATAGAGGAGAGTCATTCAAAGTTTGAAATATCTTGATTTGGATTGGGGGCTCTTTGGAACCACTGCCCAATCTTTCAAGAAAAGCAGTTGGCAGGAAGGATCAAGAAAATAATCTTCAACAGATTTACCTTTCCCCAAATATTGAAGAATACTTTTGTACTAAGGATCTTTCCAAACTTCCTTCTGAATTGAATAAATCAAATTTGAAAGAAAATAAACCTTGAATTCAAAGAACTTTGAGGGTTAAAATTCATCTTGTTCAATACATTGTTGAAAATTTAATTGATTATTGTTGATGGAATCCTCCCCCCTCTGGGTAAATGTTTTCGTTACATGACAATGAATATGGAAGCATGGCCAGGAAGCCAGGGAGGTAAGTGATAGTGAAAGGAAATTCAGATAAGAGTTAAGCTCCCTGGGATTTATGGAAAGTGAGCACTTTTGAGAAAATGCAGTATTTAAGCAAAGAATTATCTGTGAGAACTTCAAAAGAAGAAGAGATAGAAATAAGAAACAATGTCCAGAACTTAAGAGCTCAGACTATGAAAAGGAATTCCTTTTCATGAATCTCATACTTGAGCTTTTCTGGAAGTAACTTGCAACTATCAAATGAAATGGGACTTTTTGCTGAGTCAGGTGACTGACTCAGTATAGCACCCAAGGAATAATCAGAGGCATCGGTCTCTACAATGGTGGGTAGAGATGGATTGAAGTGAGAGCCTCTTTGGGTTGTTAAAACTGGCTAAGAGCTTTCTCATTAAGGGGGATACTGAATCTTTCTTGAGAAAGTTTCTGAGTGAACTGATTGTATTTGATTAATTATTGATGAATTGGTTGTAGAAGTTGGAAAAGCCAAGGAATGATTGAAGAGAATTGATATTTGTTGGAGGATGCCAATTGAGAATTCACTGTAATTTTGCTTGTTCCATCTTGAGGCCTTAAGAAGAAACAATATAACCAAAATATTCAACACTGAAAACATGAAAAAGCAACTTGGTGGCCTTAAGAAAGAGGCTATTGGCTCTGAGTCTGAAAAGAACAGTGGACACATGAGTGACATTTTCTTCCTCACGCTTGGAAAATACCATAATTTCATCCAATTAAACCACAATATAAACATCAAGAAGATTGGGAAAAGTATCATTGACAATATTTTGAGAAGAAGTAGGAGCATTGGGGAGCCCAAATGGAATAACCAATTACTCATAACTTCTGTATTTAGTTCTAAAAGCTTTAAAATATTCACCAACCTCCATGATTATGAACAGGTTATATGCAACACACAGATAAATCTTGGAGAAGATAGAAGAAACATTAAAAAAGTGAGAATCTGATTAATATGATGAACAGTATATTTGTTCTTACTAGTAACAGCATTGAGTTTGCAATAATCAACACACAAATGGAGGCCACAATCCTTCTTCTTGACAAAGAGGACAGTTTCTACTGTTGAAGAGGAGCCTTGTCAGATGGAATCTTTCTATAAATTCTCTGAAATTCAGGCCATGAGTGTCTCTGAATCTTGATTTGACAAAGAGTAGAGGACCCCAACTGGAGGTAAAGACCCCTTCCATTCGATATGATGATTACAGGCACAGTGCGGAGGAGGGTTCTCTGCTTTAAACTTGGAGAATAAATCAAAAGAGTGGTTATAAGAAGAATAAACAACCTTAATCACTGTTTCAATTTCCTTTGGATATTCCTTTTCATACCACAACTCCTCCAGGGAGTAATGATAAGATGAATCAGTAAAGTTGACATTCCCATGCAAGAGATGAATTGAGAATATAGAATTATCTTCTCCAAAATCTTTTATCTCTTCAAAGAACTCATCCCTAGAGAGTAGCAATGTCTGAGGGAAATTTAAGGAAGGAAGATGGACAGAATATGGGAATGATGGTGTTCTAAAATCACCAACAAGAGATGAATCAGTAGCTGTAGTGGAAAGTTAATTACTGTAGTTAATGAAAGAATTACTAGAGTCCTTATAATCAGGATCAAAGGTGATCATCCCTTGCATCCAATCAATGGATGGATTAAAGCTATTGCAAAAGTAAAAGTCCAATATGAGGTCTTCTCCCTCAGGAGTATCAATTACTAAAAACATCCCATTCAAAGTGTGGGAAAGAGGTGGGCTCAACCATATATCTATTATGTTAGGTAAAAAATAAAGAAAGGGACACCAAGGAGTCCAAAATTATAAGAGGAATCTTCTCTGGGTGTTTTGACATGGTAAAAAAATACTTTTGAATAAACTTCTTTGCAATAAATGAGTTTATAGCACCAAAATCAATGGGAATACTGTAGAAAATTTCAGAGAGAGAAGGAAAACAAAATATTTAAGAGATTTTCTGACACCAGTATTCAGAATGCACAATTTTTCTCTGGGTGGAAAACAGTGGATACCATTGAACACAACATGATCTTCACTTAGGCTTTCCCCTGGCTGGGAAATCTGCCTTCTGGACCATTTGACACAAGCCTCAATAGTACACTTCCCACCACAATAGACACACATTCCCTCATTCAATATTTGCTCCTTTTAAGAACCCATCAACTTGTGGTCCTTACTCAGGAGGGACAAATGGGTCTTGTCTCTTTTTTGAATATTAAAATTCTTCTGCTTCTTGTGACTTGAACTTGAAGAATTTTAAGGATGAGAAGAACTTGATTTTGAGGCTTCAGTCTTCTTCTCTTGAAAATTAGTCTTCATCTTTTGTCTTTCATGGTACCTGGTATGAAGCTCCAGGGTAACATCCATTAAGTATTGAAGATAATATATAATTAAAGTATGGGATTCCAACTGATCAAGAATTTTAGAGGAACATCCCTTCCTTTAATGGTTCATAAAAGCCCTTTCACCCCAGTCCCCAATTCTTTACACCAAAATTCTTAAAACAGAAATTGATAATGAAACATGCCATCCTTCCTTCATTATTAAGGAATCCAACTCTTCTTCAGCATTTATGACTTCATTTGAGTTCCCAAATGAAGTGAAGAGTTGGGATTTGAATAGTTCCCAATTATGGAGGAGGCAGCCTGGGTATTGATTGGTAAGATTTGAAAGATAAGGCTCAATCTATTTTTAAGCCCTGCCAATTGGAAGTGAAGTGGGATAAGGAACTTTCTTCTTGTCTTTGAAAAAGCTTTCCTGATCATTATGGAAAATAAGATGGAAGGACTGGATAAAACTTCTTAATTTGTAAGGTTGAGTCCCATAAAAGCAGTCTGGGGCCTTCATAGATGGAGTCTTGAAGGCTTATGGTCTTTAAGATTAAGAAAATGAAGCTTCTTGTATATCTTTCATAATTTCAGTAATCTGTTGCATTATTGCCAATAGGTATGGGGCAGACTTATTAGACTGGGCTAGATTTGGCCCTCCAGTACCTTCAGATTCACTCACAGGAGCAGAGACAACTACAGTATGATCAGACTATTCCACTTCCGCAGAGCTCCCCTCCTCCCCTTCAAAATCTTCACCAAGACCTTGGAAAGTGGTCTTTGAAACTCCAGAGAAGTGCCAATAACTCCTGAAAAGGATCTTGATCTTCTTGGCCCTCTTCCTTCCTTCCTGGGTGGTGCTTCTACCTCCATGATTAATACTTTGTCCAAATTGGCCCTCAGTTGAGGAGCTTCTGGGGTCAGATCAAAAAGAGCTCTTGGTGTTGAAGTGAGAAATGCTTGAGTTCTTGCATGGGATCTTGTCTTTCTTGAAGGAGGTTAATGTTGTATGAGAATTATTTTTAGAATAAAATAAAAAAAATAAATGGGAAGTCAAAACTTTAATATGAAGAACTTTAGGCAAATAAAATATGAAAGCTTGAAGTCAATATCAAAATCAACATCTTGAGGAAAAATAAAAATAAATAAATAAATTGATCTTCAGGAATTAAATAAATGAGTATTGAAAAAATCAAAAAAATAAATGAGTTCTTTAGGGAAATCAATCAATCAATTAATTCAAATAAATTAAATCTTCAGGGCAATCTATTTCTTGAAGTCAAAATAAAATTTATGTCAAATCAATCAATGAAAACTTAAAATAAAATTAAAGTCTTGCTATTAATAAAAACTTGTGAAGAATAAATTATAATGAGCCTTGATGAATGAAATTAATTCCATAACAAATCTGAAAATCAAAATTAACCTGTGACCTAAATTGAAGTTGATTGGAATAAAAATTGATTAAAAAATGGTCAGCCAAAAAATTCAAAGAGAAAAGAAGCTTTTTGATGAATATTAAAAGAAAAATATAAACAGAAAATAAATTCTCAATAATGAAAGAATGATTAAAAATTGAGATATTCAAAGAAAAATTCATTAAGATCATAAAAGTATTGTAGTTGATGAATTAAGGATTTTTACAATAAAAATTATCAGAAATAAAGAATGAAAGAATCAATTTATAGTTAATTAAGTTAATTTCACAAGGGCTCTTGGGAATAACAAAAGTGCCATGGCAGTCAGGAATTGTGGAACTCACTTGGAATACTCAAACAAAGTAAATAAATAAGAAAGAGTATATTTCTTTAACAAGAATAATGCAAGTCCAAAAATTAGATGCAAAATAAGAAAGAAATCCAAATTGCCAAAGAGAAAACCAAGTAAGTCCTTTATTCACTGTTTTAGCCTACCATAAAGAACAATTGAATAAGTAAAGGAAATGACCACCCAATCTCCAATGAGAGGCAAGAAAAGAGGTGAAAATTACTGACTTAATAATATAATTATTCACTACAAAGATGAAAGAAAATAAAAGATAAAAGATATCCTAGTAGATTAATTGACTTGGGGGAGAAACCCTCCAGAGTTGAAAGAAAGGCTGGTATATGTTAAAGGTTAGGAGTTTTACTCCTTCAGGCTTAAAACTGGTCCATATTGAATCCTTGAAGCTGTATTTATTTCTTGAGGAAATATACACCTGGCCAAATTGGTAAATTAACTGGGTTTTATGATCTTCCCAGGGTTTATTGTTGAAATAAAGGCCTCTATGGAACAAGAATTTATTTGAGGAATGTGGCTTCCAAGGTGGATTGATGGAGCATTGACACTTGACAACTAATTTGGAACTGCCTCTTGAATATCCCTTAAAATGAAAACTGCAATTATTGTCTTGTGAAATATTTCATACTTGAAAAGAAACAATGCCTGATGATGGAGGTGATTGTTATTAAAGAAAAAACTGAGCTTGAGCCTTAATTAATCCTCCTAAAATATTATGCCATAAGGGCTGAAAAGGTATTTTTGAATTTGAAGTATGGTCCCTTGATTTGGTCACCATTGCATTTCTGGTGAAAAAAGATTCATCATGTTGTATAAAACCATTTATGGAACTTCTGGTTCTATAAAGTAAAAGGAAGCCAAACCTTTTCTGGAGGATGTCCTTGAAAAACATGGGAGAAATGTGGATTTGATAGCTTCAGAGGCTGGCTGGGTGTTTTGGCAAAAAAAGCCTGTACAGGCTTAGCAATGTATTTTCACACAAATGCAAAATGTGAGAATATAGGAATTGCGCCCCAAATGAACTAACATGACCATTTGAGAAAATATCCCATATTTAATGGGAAAATGGTATATTATGGTAAAATGCACCAAAGGATGAAAATGTGCAAAAGTGTGCCAGTTGCGCAAAACCTTCTTTGAAGCTTATGAAGGATAATATATCCTTTTGGGCTGTGTTTCCCCTGTTGACTTGGAAATTCCCAAAATTTCCCAAGAAAGGCCTGCTTATGGTGAAGGGCCAGGTTTTCCTCAGGTGATGAAACAGCCATAAAAGGCCAAAAAAGGGAAAGTGGGCAATTTTTCCAGAAAGATATGGATATGACCAAATTGCCATAAATTGAATACAGCATTGATATGCCATAGAATAGTCCAAGTGGGTTATTTTTCATGGTGGTGATGGTAGTGGTTTCAATTTTTCTGTTTCTTTTATTAATTATTTCAGTTTTTATACCTAACCTTGAGAGAATGTGTCTGTTGGTTTGATTTTAGGATGGCTTAATTTCATGTGAAGATTGCAAACTTTTCAATAAATTTGACAATAATTTTTATTAATAAGGAGAGATTTTTTCTTGGAAAATACAATGCAATTGTGTTGCATAGCCTTGAGGAATTATTTGCAATTGAATTAGATGGGGAAAATAGATTTATCATTCTTTTAGTAATCTGAATATAGCTGTATTTAATTTGTCTCCTATGAATTGGATAATTTTTCTATTTATTAAACAAAAAGGTGGATAATTTTTTGTGATTCTGTAATTTTTCAATATAAATTCCTCTATTTAAAAGCTATGTTTGAGGCTTAAGGTATTCTTGTGTGGTTTAGATGTACCTTTTTCACTGAATTACATTTGCTTGTGTAAAACCTGGACCTGGAAAAGTTAATTTTGTGGCTATAATACCAGTATAATCAAGTTATAAATCTAAGTTTTCTAATTTAAATTTTAGTGCATCTGTATGGGTCAAGTTATGGTTTTTCCCCATGAAATTATTTTGTGTAAAAAATTAACCTTTCCTTTTGTTAAATAAAATCTCTTCATTTATTTTATTAAATTAATCATTAATCCAGGATGTTATGGAGTCTTCCTTAATATTCCAAGAATATTCTGAATTTTGAATCAAATTGAAAAATACTCCTATATATTCCCATATATTCTAGAAAAGCAACTTATACAAAATGTTCTTTTGGTTTGTCTCTAATATGGGTTGAGCACATGATGTGGCCATTTCAGAAGTTGAACGTTCCTCCTTTTAAACACAGGGAAAATCAGCTGGTCCTTTTCCTGATTGTGGTGTAAACCTGACACCACATTTGATGCAAAAGTGCCCTCATATTTCTAAATGGAACAGTAGATGGGTAATGCGTTTTGCCAAAACCATCATTATTGAGTTTTTTAAAAAACATGAATTAAGGTTTTTGACAAAAACATGAAAGAACGTTTTTTAACAAAAACATGTATTAAGGTTTTTTAACAAAAAGAGAAAACAATTAAGCTGTTTTTTTTGTTTGGGAAAAAATTCATTGATTGTTGAAAAAAAACCATGAAGTTAATTTTGAGAAGGATAACTTTCTTGAAAAAAAAGCAATTGATTGAAAAATAAATGCAAATAAAATAAGAAAATGAGAAAGTAGCAAAATAAATAAATAAAAATAAATAGAAAACATCAGTAATGAATGAAGATAAATATATAAAAATGAAAATAAATATGGAAAATGAAAGATTTAATAATAAATAATAAAGAATATAAATAAAAAAATGAGATTCGTTATTTTCTATTTGTTTTCCTGTTTTATGTTTTATTTCTTTTTTACTTATTTTTTACTTATTTTCTAATGATTGTTTACTTATTTTTTATTTATTTTTTATTTATTTTTTATTTATTTTTCATTTATTTTTCATTTATTTTTCATTTATTTTTTGTTTATTTTTTATTTATCTTTTATTTATTTTTTATTTATTTTTTATTGATTTTTTATTCATTTTTTATTTATTTTTTATTTATTTTTTATTTATTTTTTATTTATTTTTTATTTATTTCTTATTTATTTCTTATTTATTTTTTATTTATTTTTTATTTATTTATTTATTTTTTATTTATTTTTTATTTATTTTTTATTTATTTTTTATTTATTTTTTATTTATTTTCTGTTTATTTTTTATTTATTTTTTATTTATTTTTTATTTATTTTTTATTGATTTTTTATTTATTTTTTATTTATTTCTTATTTATTTTTTATTTATTTTTTATTTATTTATTTATTTTTTATTTATTTTTTATTTACTTTTTACTTATTTTTTATGTATTTTTTATTTATTTATTTTTTGTTTATTTTTTATTTATTTTTTATTTATTTTTTATTTATTTTTCATTTATTTTTTATTTATTTTTTATTTATTTTTTATTTATTTTTTATTCATTTTTTATTTATTTTTTATTTATTTTTTATTTATTTTTTGTTTATTTTTTATTTGTTTTTTGTTTATTTTTTTATTTTTTATTTATTTTTAATTTTTTTTCTTTATTTATTATTTATTCATTATTTATTTATTATTTATTATTTATTTATTTTCTATTTATTTTTTATTTATTTTTTGTTTATTTTTTATTTATTTTTTATTGATTTTTTATTTTTTATGTATTTTTTATTTTTTATTTTTATTTATTTTTTTATTTGTTATTTCGTTTTTATTTATTTTTTATTTATTTATTTTTTATTTTTTATCTATTTTTTATTTATTTTTTATTTATTTTCTATTTATTTTCTATTTATTTTTTATTTATTTTTATCTATTTTTTATTTATTTAAAAGACACCCGTATTGGCCAAAACCCCATTTATGGCGTTGTTAAGTTTATGAATGGAGTAAATTCCATTATTAATGCCATAGTTTATGCCATCTATGGCATTGTTAATGCCATTTTGATGTCATTTATGGCTTTTTTAATTCAATGAATGGCCTAAGTGCCATTATTAATGCCATAAATGCAAATTTTGATGCCAATTATGGCATTGTTGATGCCATGTATGGCATTTTATGTCATTTTTGATGCCATCATGGAGCTTTCAATGCTATAAATTGTACTTTTATGTCACTGTCAATCCCATCAATAGCACTTCCATGTCATTTTCCATGCCATTTAAGGCACTGTTAATGTGAAAAATGGCATTGTTATTCTGTTGTTGGTTCCATTTATGGCATTGTTATGCTCTTGTTAATGCCATTTATGGAACTGGAAAAAATTCCATGAATGGCATAAACGTCAATGTCAATGCCATTATTGGCATAAGCGTCACTGTTAATGCCATTATTGGAACTGTTATGGCACTTTCAATGCCATCTATGGAACTGTGTATTCCATCTATGGCATTATAATGTCATTGTTGATGCCATTTATGGCACTTTTAACTTCATAAATGGAACTTTTAATGCCAAAAGTGGCACTTCTTATGCTAGAAATGGCACTTTTAATGCCATAAATGGCACTGTTAATTTCATAAATGGCACTGTTAATGTCATAAATGGCACTGTTAATGTCATAAATGGCACTGTGAATGCCAATGGTATTTTCAATTTACTTACAAAGATGAACAAAATACATAAAATAAACCACTATTTTAGTCTACAATCTTCCTTCCCAAAAAAAAATCCCCAAAGTTTCGAGTTTCTGGGTTTTTTTATTCTAAATATTCTCCCCTTTATTTTTGAAAAATTATGGAAATTCATATGTGGGATCATTTTTAATATTTTTTTTTTCAAAAAAGGCCATTTTTCCAAATTGGCTAACTTGCAGAAATTTGGCAAGAGAAAAATTTTGAAAAAACTTGGTGATCTTGACATCCCATTTTGGAAAAAATATGTCTAAAGAAATTAAAAAAATCCTCAAAACTAAGCCTGAGGAAATTTTTTGAAAAAATAGGCCACTTATGTATTTTTGGCAATGAATTGGTAAAAGCACATGAGGGTTTATGTGTGTTTACCAACATGCTTTTTAGAATTATTAGAATTCTTTCCTTTTGCTTTATTATTTTTTGATTTTTCTTGATATTTCTTTTCATTAGTATTAATGTAATCATTTCTCTGATTGTTTTTGTATTTGTTATTTAGCTATTGTATTATTATACATTGTATATTTATTATTTTTTGGTTTTTTTATCTCACCATTTCTTCTATATGTCAAATGTTGTGATTTTAATATTTTAACCTATTTAAATAATTCTTTTTTAATTTTTTTGAATTAATTTATTTCATTGATTTTATCTTTTGATTTTTGATTCATTCATTTACTCATGTAATATATTCTTATTTATTTATTATTTAGTCATCTTTTGATCATTTTATAATTTTTTTTTGACAAAATAATTCTTATAGAATAGTCCTTTCAAAAAAAGGCAAAGAAACTCAAAGAAAGGAAGCATCAGCTGACACCAATGTGTGAGCATGGTGACCCACAGCTGAAACTATATCCCTTTCATGGAGTTGGAGTGACCCCCCAGATTTTTTCCTGCTGTGTCAGCTAAAACAGCTAGTTGTCCTTTAAATCTGTAATAATAATCAAGTCTATAGGTCTACCTTCTTTTGAAACTTTCTAATTATCTTCAAAACCTTTGGTACTAATGAGTTACTTGAAAATATAACTAAGGTTTATTTTTAATGTGGATTATATGTTCAGGGTCCAATTTTCTCATTGCATTTATTGAATTTTGTGTATATATATTTTAGGTTCTTCATTTTTTCTTATTTATGTCAGTTAATTCCCAATTTTCTGAGATTATGTGAAATATATCCAATTTTCTTAAGTTATTCCTATTAAAAATTATTTGCTTTACATTTACAAACTCTTTCATTATTATCAGTTCTATTATTATACTTTTTCATTTTGGATTTTATTATATTTTAGAGGTAGGTTGAGGCTGTTACCAATGATATTGTGTCAGGCTGATTCTATGATGAAGTAGTAATCAGGCTATTTACAACGTTAACTATGACTGTGACACAGTGATAAAGGTTTAAAATCAGAGTATTTTTGATAATAAGGGTTTATAATGAAAATGAAAGGGCTTTACTATTTGTGGAATAGTGGTAGTGAGCACTGTTGAAAGCCCTGGGTGCAGCTTTTCCTGTTGGATTACAATAATAAAGACTACAATACTTAAGCTTAAAGTATACCTGATTATTTTAAAAGAGTATGACTGCTTTTGGGAGGTGTACTACGTAGGAATTTAAGAGAAGGATGAGGAGAACTTTGCTGGCTGTGAAAAGGCTCCTTTTTATCCTGAAATGGGGTGGAAAGGCTGCTAGAACTTTCCACATAGAGGAAGTGAAGATTTTTAACTCTCTAAGACAGGATTGTGGTTTGAAAAGGACCTGTATAGCTTGTATTGGGCTCAGATGTGGTTTTGAAGCCACATCTGGGCAGTTTTCACCAATACAGGGTGAAAACTTTCATCTGGAGACCACACGGCTTGATTCTGACGGGTATGACGTGTAGAATGCTGTACATAACCTGTATGGGACCCCAGTATTGAATGAACTATGACTTATTGAAGTAAAAACAAGCTTCTTTGTCTTTTTGACACCTCACAATCATGGTTATGAGATATTATCCCATGGTAAGGCTGCAATGGTCAAGCTGTGGGATTTTGACCTTAAAAGAGCCATACTTTTGCCAGTTTTTGAGATACTGACTTCAAAATTGGTTCTGTGTGTATCCCTGTATGTGCTCTGAGCAATGGTACCTCATTTGATATAGATATCATTTCATATGGCAAATTTATGCCATTTAAAAGTCTTTTTGTACATAGGCGTGGTTTAGGCAAAAAGCTGTATTGGGCTTGTTTGTCCTATAACTTTTGTTCCAGTTGAGATATGGGGAAACGAATGACACCATCAGATAGCCCTGATTGTCCTCTTTTCAAAAAGACCCCACTTTAGGTATCTCACACTAAAACTGTAAAAGTTAGATCAGAGGTGAATATTTTGTTCACTCTTATTTGGTCTGAATTTGGCCATAGCTTCAGTAATACTGGTGCTAGCTCAGTTTGGCTGATAACATTGGATAGCCCTGACTTGGAGATTCATTTTGAATACCCATTTGATGGGGTGAAGTATCTTACTCTGTAGTTCGGATGAGCAGTGAAAATTAAGGTTTATGCTCAGCAACAACTTTGAGGAGGAATAACTTGGTTATTCTTTGTCCTATGATGATGGGACTTGTATATTTGGAAAAGGGTAAGTTCCCTCTTTACTTTGATATCTTTTGAGCTGATTTGGCTCAGCTCCATGTTTTGGTGGTATCTTGGCTATACCATTGATTTATGGTATCTGACTGTCATGCTTGTGCTTTGGTTTGAGTCACAGGCTGATATTTTGAATGCCACAAAATTCTGAATCCCTTATCATGGGTACTACCAAAGAAATTTGTAGGAATATTTCTATTTGATATGATTAGGTATATGGAGCTGTTCTCAAATATAATTGCTCATTTGAGAGAGTGTCACAGGGGCTCTTGTGGAAGAAAAAGTGGCCTGGCACTCAGGAATCAAGAGCTCACTTGGAGGGCTCCAAAAGAATAGAGAAATAAGAAAGAATATATTTCTTGAAGGAAGGATAAGGGTAAAGACAAGTGTGCAAAAGATAAAAGCAAAAGAATCAAATGTCCAAGATAATAAGAAAGCCCAAGGCAAAAGAGCCAACCAAATTAATCCTCAATTCACTGTTTCAACCTTCCAGAAAGAGCAATGGAATAAGTAAAGGATATAACCACCAATATCCACTGAAAGGCAAAGAAGGAAAGGTGCAAATGACTGATTTAAGATTATCAGTTTTTACTTTCATAAATGAGAAGAAAACAATGATAAAAAGAAATTCAATATATAAATTAACTGGGGAAAAAGTCCCCAGGGAAGAAAAGGTGGCCAGTATATGTGAAAAAGTTGAAGACTGATCCTGGAGGGTTGATCTGAGGCTGTATTGACTATTTTGGGTCAATACAAGTCTGGCCATCCTCAAAATTGAGCTTTGCAATGAAATTCCAACAGTGGAATATGAATTGGCCCAAAAGGGCCAAGGCCATACAGCTTGCTTGATTACAGCATGTATGGACCAATTTAGTTGTCCAAGGAATGCTGAAGTAATTGGTGCCTTGAAAACTGATTGGATGATTGATAACCTTTTGAAATTGCCCTTGGGATAATACTGAAAAGAAAATACAACCCAACCCCTGCAGGGCCAGGTGGTTGGGGTCCTTGGATGGTCTTCTGGTAGCTGCCAGGGATTGCAGGACTGAATGACTGAAAATACTTCCTTTGAAATGGGTGATGGATTTGGGTACTTGATTTCAAATGGCCTAATTTAGTACTGAAACCATCACCATTGGATTTCTGAGAAAAATTGGTGCATAATGGTATATTAGACCATATATGCACCATTCCTGAATCCATGGTATGGAGTACATTGGTGAGCTTGAGCTGGTGGCCTCTGGTGACTGCCAAAGGCCAGGGGTTGAAAATGACCAATTTGGGTCCTGGGGTCTTTTTTGGCCTTTCTGGGACTGGTGGGATTAGGGGCCAAAATTGGTGCAGGTGGGCCCACTTGTGGTTTGGGTCCCACCTGGCCTTGAGGGTAGGTGGTTGGCCCCCTTGGCCACATTGCATTTCAGCCAAAGAGGGTTCTAAGTTTCCCATGGACTGTGGGCCGTGGAATACGGCCCGTGGACTGTAGAGGCCGTAGGGAGTGTAAATGGCCCAAAAAGGCCATTTAGACCAAAAACCCCCTAAACAAAGGGGTGAGCCCAAGAGCCCTGGTCATGTCTAGAGGGGACAGAGGCCCCTGAAAATCCAGATGGCCCCCCCAGGCCCAAAAAAAAGGGATTGGCCTGGGGGTTGGTGAAGTGGAGGATTGACCAAAAGGGCCTATTATGCAGGATATGGCCTGAGGCCATAAATAAGGTTTGGGGAAATAAATGACCAGTGAAAAGGTGTTGTGGCCCAAAGGCCCTAAAAACCAATATGGACCAATTTGCCATAAAAATGATGACATGGCCAATAGGCCACAAAATGAGGTTAGGCTATAATTGCCACAACACCCATTGGGGGGGGGTGATTACATGTGTTTGTGAAAGTACCCCCCACCCTTAATGGTGAGCTCCTGAGCACCAAACCAAGGCAAAAGACTGTTGAGGATGTTTAGAAGGATTTGATGTAGGGAATACAGATGTATTTCATCTTGAAAGAATACTTTAAGATTGGTATGAGGTTGACATATGATGTGAGGATGATTTGGTTTTCTTTTGGCATTTGGTTTTTGAAGTTTTGAAGGATTGAATTGAAATTAAAATTTGGCATCAAGAATATAGAAAGAAAAGTTTTGAAAAAGTATGAAGAGAGAAAATTAGAAAAGAAATAAAGAGAAATGGAATCTTGAGGGGGATTCCAATCTTCATCATGGAAGTGGACAGTTGATTTGAATTGGCCAAGGACCTGGAACAAAATAAATTTGATGCCAGGTGCTCACAGAGTGGCCGGGATGATTTTTAGAAAGATTGTAGAGCCCTCAGGGAAGTGCACACCAGGAGAGGAACTTACTTTTGGTAGTTACCACTCATGCCAGTGCCATAAAAAATAAAGAAAATTTTGCAGAGTGCTCACAGAATGGCCAAGGTGATGCTTACAACAAAGCAAGTAGAATATCTCTCAAGGTGCATACCAGGAGTGGGACTTACTTTTGGTAATTCCTCTTGCCACCAAGAACCATAAATGATAAAGCTCTTGAAGAATTGGGTCCTGGCTTGTCAGGATATAAAGAATGGAGATCCTTGATAGGTTCAGGGAAATTATTGTGGCTTTTGGTTTGTTCCCAAGGGGATATTTCTAGGTTTTGACTGAAACCTTTCCATTCCACCAGGTGCCATAATTTTCCTCTCTTGATCTTGGAATCCAGAATTTGAGAGACTTCCCATTCCTCTTCTTCATCAATCATAATTTGAGGAGGAGGCTTTTGATGCCAATTTGGGATTGCCGATGTCTTGACTGGTTCAAGGAGGGAAATATGGAAGACTGGGTGGCTTGACTTCCATTGAGGTGGGAGCTTGAGATGGTAAGCATGAGTACTGACTTTCTTCAAGATTGGAAAAGAACCCAAAAATCTTTCAAATAGTATTTTGGTGGGTCTAGTTGATTTGATATTCTTCGAAGAAATCCATATCCTGTCACCAGGATTGAAAACAGGTAGACTTTCTCTAATTTTATTTGCATACCTCTTAAACCTGTTTATGGCAACTTCAAGCTTTCTCTTGACATCTGGCTGTACTGATTAGATTCTCCTTGATAAATTTCCAGCAGGAGTATCTTGAGTGATGTGAACTGAGTCAAATTGTGGATCTCTTCCATAAAGAGTAAAAATGGTGATTGTTTTGTGGAAGAGTGATCAGAATTATTGTAGGAAAATTCAGTCAGAGGGAGCCAGGTGATCCAATTATCTTTATGAGAACTGACATACATCCAAAGGTACCATTCTAGTATCTGATTTACCCTCTTTGTCTGTCCATCAGTTTCTGGATGGTAAGCAGTTGACAGATCTCTTGAAATCTTGTGGGGCTGACACACATTGGTTCAAAAGGAAGAAACAAAAAGGGAACCTCTATCACTAACAATGCTTGAAGGCAGGCCATGCTTTGAAAAGATATTCTTGATGAATAAATGGGCCAAATCAAGTGAATTTATTGAAGAAATTGTTGGAATAAAAACTGCCATCTTTGAGAATCTGTCCACTATGACAAGAATTGAGTCAAAAGAATTGGACAGTGAAAATTGAGTGATGAAATTCATTGATAGACAGATCCAAGGACTATTTGGAACTGGGAGAGGTTTGAGGAGTCCAAACTTCTGGTGATAAATATTTTTGTTTCTTGAAAACTGTTGAAAGGATGATACATAATCCTTGATACATTGAGTCATGCCAGACCAGTGGAAATCCCACTTCACAATTTTGAGAGTCTTCTCTTGGCCATGGTGTCCAGCTAGAGGAGAGTGATGATGCTTTTGAGCAAATCTGAGTTGAATTGTGGGGTCATTTGGTACCACCACCTGATCTTTGAATAGGAGAAGTTGTGAAGAAGTATCAAGAGAATAATCTTGAAAAGATTTACCTTTACCCGATTCTTGCAGGATACTTCTGTACCAATAATCTTGTCACAATTTCCTCTGAATTGATTCTATCAAATTTGAAAAGCATTCCTCCTTGACTGCAAAAACTTTTGGGGGTTGAAATTCATCTTGCTTAATGAGTTTTTGAAAGCTCACTGGATTATTGGTGATGAAATCCTCCCCCCTCTCTGGATAAATGTTTTCCCAATGTGATAAGGCATCTGGAGGAGTAGCTAGGCAGCCAGGGAGCTAATTTATAGAGAAATGGAATTCAGCCCAGAGGGCTTGACGGCGAGTAAAGAATTTTTATGACCAGAAGTATTTCAGGGAAGAGTGATTGGTGAGAACTTGAAAAGGGGAAGAGAGTGAAAGAAGAAAATCCCTCCAGCGCTTGAGAGCCCAGACTATGCCAAGGAGTTACTTGTCATGAATCTCATAGTTGAGCTCTGCTGGAATAGGATTGCGGCTATCAAATGCATTGGGATGTTTTCCTGATTCAGAAACCTGACTCAGTACAGCACCCAGGGCATAATTGAATGCTTTGGTCTCAACAATGGTGGGTAGAGAAGGATTGGAGCTTTGGTGAAGGCCTCTTTGAGTTGATGAAACTGACTAAGAGCTTCCTCATTGAGGGGAAAACAGGAATGTTTCTTGAGGAGACTGGTGAGTGAACTAATCTTCTTTGAATAATTCTCGATGAAGCAGTGGTAGAAATTGGAAAATCCAAGGAATGATTATAGAGCCTTGAGGTTTCTTGGAGGTGGCCAATTGAGGATTTGCTGGAATTTTTCTTGGTCTATCATGGGGCCTTCAGAAGAAACAATATAACCTAAATAATCTACACTAGAGACATGAAATAGGCACTTGGAGGCCTTCGCAAAGATTTCATTGGCTCTGAGTCTGGAGAGAAAAGTGCACACATGAGTGACATGTTTTTCCTTAGACTTGAAAAAAACCATAATTTCATCCAAGTAGGCCACAACATAAATATCAAAAAGATCATGGAAGATATAATTGACAAGATTTTGAAAAGAGGAAGGAGAATTGGTGTGTCCAAATGGCACAGACAAATACTCATAACTGCCATATTTATTTATAAAAGCTGTCAAGTGCTCATCACCCTCCTTGGAGAGGATAGAAGAACTATTAAAGACAGTGAGAAGCTGAGTAATAGGTGGAACAGGATACTCGTTCTTCCTGGTAACAGCATTGATTTTGTGGTAATCAACACACAAAGGGAGGCCAACATCCTTCTTTTTGACAAAAAGACCAGGTGCTCCTGTTGAAGAGGAGCTTGGTGGGATGAAACGTTTCTCTACATTCTCTGAAATTTAGGCCCTGAGTTTATGTGACTCTTGGTTTTATAAAGAGTAGATCACTCCAACTGGAGTTGAAGACCCCTCCAGCTTTATATGATGATCACAGGAACAGTGAGGGGGGAGATTCTCTGCTTTCACCTTGGATACTACATTCAAATACTGGTGATAAACAGAAGGAACAACCTTCATTGCAATTTGTACTTCTTCTGGCTCTTCCTCTTCATCCCATAGCTCCTCCAGGGAGTAATGATAGGATGAAGGAGGGAGGTCCATATTCCCAAAGAAGAGATGAAGTGAAGATACAGAATTATCTTCTCTAACATCTTGAATCTCTTTGAAGGATTCATCTCTAGAGGATAGTAATGACTCATAGGAATTAAGGGAAGGAATATGAACAGAAGATGGAAATGATGGTGTTCTAGAATCACCAACTAGAGCTACACATGATTTTCAGAAGAAGGGTCATTACTGAAAGATTTTAAAGGATCATAATAGTCCTTATGATCAGCATTAAAGGTGATCAGCTCTTGCCCCCAATCAATAGATGATTAAAATTATTAAGAAAGTCAAAGCCCAATATGAGGTATTCTCCCTTGGGAGTATCAATGAGTAAGAAATCCCATTCAAAGATTGGAAATGAAGGAATCTCAACCATATATTTGGTATGATGAGTCACAAATAAGGAAGGGGACTCAGAAGAGTCCAAAACTATAAGAGGAATGTTCTCTGGAAGCTCTGACATAGTCAAAGAATACTTGTGAACAAACTGCTTTGCAATGAATGAGTTGGTAGCACCAGAATCAATGAGAATACTGTAAAAAATATCAGAAAAGAATAAAAACAGGGAATTTAAGTGGATTATTGACACCAGTATTCATAATGCACAATTGTGCTCTGGATATAAAGCAGTGAATACCATTGACCACAAAATGATCTTCACTCAGGCTTTTTCCTGGCTGAGAAATTGGCATTACGGTTGGTTAAGCTTGTTTTGAGGTCCTTTGAAACAGGACTAAAGAGCATGCTTCCCACAACAATAGGTAAATAAGGCCTTGTTGATTCTTCTCTCTTTTTCAGAATTTATGAACTTGAAATCTTTATTAAATAAGGAAGAATGGGGCTTGTCCGTCTTCTGAAAATCCTTCTTCTTATTTTGACTTGAGATTGAAGAATTTTGAGGCTGAGAAGAATTTGACTTTGAGGCTTTAGGCTTCTTCTCTTTTTGCCCCTCATAGTACCTGGTATCAAGCTCCAGGGTAATATCCATTAAGTCTTGAAGAGAGTCAATTCTTGAAGGATGGGAGGCCAACTGATCCAAAATCATTGATGGCAATCCCTTCCTGCAATGATGGATGAGAGCTCTTTCACCCCAATCCCCGATTCTTGTGACCAAACTTCTGAAATCAGAGATGTATAATGATACATGCCCACCTTCTTTCATTCTCAAAGGATCCAATTCTGCTTCAGCTTTTCTGACTTCATTTGGGTCTCCAAATAAGGTGAAGAGTTGGGATTAGAATCAATTCCATGAATTGAGAAGGCAATTTGGATCTTGATTGTTGATATTTGAAAGATAGTGCTCAATCCACTTTTCAGCCTTGCCAATCAGACATAAGGTGGAATAAAGGACATTCTTTCTGTCTTGAGAGAAGTTTTCCAGATCATTATGAAAGATTAATTGGAAATACTGAATAAAGCTTCTAACTTTGAAGGGATGAGTACCATCAAAGCATTCTGGTGCCTTCATAGATGGAGTCTTGAAGGCTGGCGGTCTTGTTGAATCACAAGATGAAGCTGCTTGAAGATTGGCCATAATTCGAGTCATCTGCTGCATTATGACCAATAAGGATGGCTCAGACTGATGAGAGATAGGCTGATCAGACTGGGGTAGAGTTGAGCCTCCAGTACCTTGGGATGCCCCCACAGGAGCAGGAGCACCATCAGTACCATGAGACCCTTCCTCTTCCACAGGATTCTCCTCCTCCTCTTTACAATCTTCACCAGGACCTTTGAAAGTGGTCCTTAAAAGTCCTGGAAATATGCTAACTACTCCTGACAAAGAATTTGATCTTCTGGGCCCTTTTCCTTCCTTCCTGGACGGTGCTGCTCCTTCCAAAATGGGTCCTCTGTCTAATTGGGCCCTCAGTTGAGGAACTGCTGGGGTGCCATCAAGAGGAGCTCTTGGAGTTGGAGTAAGAACACCTTGAGCTCTGGTCTGTCTTACAGGAGGTGAATATTGAATAGGCATGATTTCAGGGATGAAAAATTAAAATAAATGAATAAAAATCAAAACTTGGAGATGAAAAGCGTGAGGCAAATCGACTGAAAAAGCTGAAGTCAAAATCAAAATCAGAATCAATGTCTTGAAGAAAAATCAATCAATCAAAATGAATTCTTCAAGTCAATAAATTAATATGTCAAATCAATCAAAATCAAAATCATGCAAAATCAATGAATCAATCAAGTGAATATTTGAGGCAAAATCAACTTTATGTTAAGATTCTTGATGTGAAAAATCAGAAAAATCAAATTAAATCTTCAGGTCAATCAATTTTCTTGAAGTCAATTTCAATTATTTAAGATCAATCAATCATATCAAATCAAGTGAGTTCTTCTTTAAAATCAAAATTTCTTGAAGAATGAATCAATATGAATCTTGATATGAAGAATGTGTCTGAATGTTTTGATGAGCAATTTGAAAATCAGCATCAAAATTAAACCTTGAATTTTTTTTCAAATGAATTTGATTATTTGAAAAAAGATTTAAAAAAGAGAATCACAAATCAAAATTGGGTCAGCTTTCAATTTTCAAAATGAAGAATGAATGAGAGAAAACTGAGAAGTAAAAAAAAATCATAAAATTGAGAAGCATTAAAGAGTAATAATTTTGATGAAATGAATAAATGAAATTATAAAGAAATAATGAACAAAATGAAAAGAAATTATGAGTTAATTAGTATAATGTTACAGGGGCTCTTATGGAAGCAAGAGTGGCCTGGCACTCAGGAATCAAGAACTCACTTGGAGGGCTCCAAAAGAATAAAGGAATAAGAAGGAATATATTTCTTTCAGGAAAAATAAGGGTAAAGACAAGTGTGCCAAAGATCAAAGAAAAGGAAGCCAAAGGCCAAGATAATAAGAAAGGCAAAAGCCAAAGAGCCAACCAAATCAATTCTCAATTCACTGTTTCAACCTGCCAGAAAGAAAAATGGAATTAATAAAGGATATGACCACCAATATCCACTGACAGGAAAATAAGGAAAGGTGCAAATGACTGACTTAAGATTATCAGTATTTACTTGAATAAATGAAAATAAAATAATGATAAAAAGAAATCCAATATATAAATTAACTGGGGAAAAAGGTCCCAGGGAAGAAAAGGTGGCCAGTATATGTGAAAAAGTTGAAGACTGATCCTGGAGGGTTGATCCCTGGCTGTATTGACTGTTTGGGGTCAATACAGATCTGGCTATCCTGAAAATTTAACTGTGTGATGGAATTCTGACAGTGGAATATGAATTGGCCCAAAAGGGCCAAGTGTCAGGCTGAGTCTATGAAGAGGTGATAATTAAGAGGATTCAAAACCTAAAATATGATTGTGAGTTGGATAATAATGCTGAAAGAATAGGCTTTTAATAAAATTAGAGGGCTTTACTAATGATTATTAGTGGTGGTGAGCGCTGTTGAAAGCTCTGGGTGCAGCTTTACCTGTTGAGTTACAATAATAAAGTCTACAATACTACAGTTTATAGCATGAACAGATTATTTTCCAAGAGTATAACTTTTTTCAACAGTTGTAATACATATGAATTAAAGAGCAGGATGAGGAAAACTTTTCTAGTGGAGAAAAGGCCTCTTTTTATCCTAAAATAGGGTGGAATGGCCCTCTAGACCATCCACATAGAGGAAGTCAAGAGTGTTTCACTTCAGAGTACTGTATTGAGGTTTCCATAGTGCCTGTATGCTCTGTATTAGGCTCAGATGTAGTTTTGAAACCACATCTGGGCAGTTTTCACCAATAAAGCGTGAAAATGTTCATCTGGGGACCACATAGCCCTCTTCTGACGTGTACGACACGTAGAATGCTGTAAAGAACCTGTATGGGACCCCAGTATTGAATTAATATGAGGTATTAAAGTATAAACATGCTTCTTTGTCTATTTGAAACCTCATAATCAAACCTATGGGAGGATATCCCACAGTTAGACTATATTGGTCTAATTGTTGGATTTTGAGCTTCAACCGGCCATAGCTTTGTCATTTTTTGAGATATCAGGCTCAAGATTGGTTCATTGTGTATCCCTGGATGTGCTCTACATAATTGTACCTCATTTGATATGGTTATCATTAATTATGGCAAAGCTATGACATGTACAAGATGTTTTGTACATATATATCTTTTGCTTAAAAACTGTATAGAGCTTTTTGGCCCCATAGATTTTGTTCTAGACAAGATATGGGAGGATGGATGGCACCATCAGATAGCCCTCATTGTTCTCTTTCCCAAAGGACCCCACTTTAGGTATCTCACACTCACACTGTAGAGGTTAGATGGGAGGTGAATATTTTAATCATCCTTATTTGACCTTATTTCGGTCATAAATTCTGTAATTTTGGTGCTAGCTCAGTTTTCCTAGTACCATTGGATATCCCTCACCATGGGGTTCATTTTAAATACCCATTTTTTGGGGTCAAACCTCTTCCTCTGTACTTCAGATGAGAGGTGGAAATTAAGGTTTATGCTCAGCAACAACTTTGAGCAGGAATAACTTTGTTATTCTTTGTCCTATTATGATGAGACTTGTATATTTGGAAAGAGGTGACTTTGCTCCTTCTTTCAATATATTTTGAGCTTATTTGGCTCAGCTCCATGCTTTGGTGATATCTGGGCTATATCATTGATTTATGGTATTTGGCTGTCATGCTTGTGCTCTGGTTTTCAGTCACAGGCTGACGCCAAGACCATACAGCTTGCTTGATTGCAGCATGTATGGACCAATTGAGTTGTCCAGGGAATGCTGAAGTACTTGATGCCTTGAAAACTGATTGGATGATTGATAACCTTTTGAAATCGCCCTTGGCATAATACTGAAAAGAAAATACAACCCAACCCCTGCAGGGCCAGGTGGTTGGGGTCCTTGAATGGTCTTCTGGTAGCTTCCAGGGATTGCAAGACTGAATGAATGAAAAGACTTCCTTTGAAATGGGTGATGGAGTTGGGGACTTGATTTGAAATGGCATAATTTGGTCCTGAAATCATCACCATTGGATTGCTGAGCAAATCTGGTGCATAATGGTAAATTATATCATATATGCACCATTCCTGAATCCATGGTATGGAGTACATTGGTGAAGAGGAAACTTGCTGAGCTTCAGCTGGTGGCCTCTGGTGATTGCCAAAGTCCAGGGGTTGAAATTGGCCAATTTGGGTGCTGGGGTCCCTTTTGGCCATTTCTGGGACTGGTGAGATTCGGGGCCAAAATTGGCTCAGGTGGGCCCACTTGTGGTTTGGGTCCCACCTGGCCTTGAGGGTAGGTGGTTAGTCCCTTTGGCCCATTTTGGCCTCATTGGATTTAGGCTAAAAAGGAGCCTAAGAGTCACAGAGTCTGTGGATTATGGCCCGCAGACCTTAGAGGCAATAGGGAGTCAAAATGGCCCAAAAGGGGCATTTAGACCAAAAACCCCGTAATCAAAAGGGTGGTCCCAAGAGCCCTGGTCATGTCTAGAGGGGACAGAGGACCCCGAAAATCCAGATGGACCCCCCAAGTCCAAAACAAAGCAATTGGCCTGGGGGTTGATGAAGTGGAGGATTGACCAAAAGGGCCAGTTATGCAGGATATTGCCTGAGGCCATAAATGGCCAGTGAAAAGGTGGTGTGGCCCAAAGGACATAAAACACCAATATGTACCAATTGTCCATAAAAGTGATGACATGGCCAATATGAAATAAAATGAGGTTAGGCTATAATTGCTGCAACACCCATTTTTGGGGTGATTACACATGGTTGTGACAGAGAGCTTATAATGCCAGATCCAGGATTATTTCAGAAAATATTTTCAACTGGGAAAAAAACTACCAAGTTTGTTAATATTTAGTGTCTCTTAAAATTGGAGAAAAGATTATTTATTCTAATAGCCAGAGTAAGCACAAAACCTCCATATGTAAATTCTGATTATCTTTAGGGTTTATTCTTGTGAAATATAAGATATATTTTATTTGATGGTCCCTATAGAAATTTTTCCTTATCTCTAATTTTAATCTTGAAAACATTTTCAGTTATTTTTATAGAGATGTTTCATGAGCTCTAAATATATATCCAGGGAGAGGGGGAAAAGGGAAGAGGAAGATTGAGGGGAGTTTCAGCCTCAAAGGTATCTTATGAGACAAGACCTTATTTTCCAAACTAAAAAGATTCCAAAGAAAGAAATTCAAAAATACAAAATTTCCAAAGGGTGTTTATTCATGATGCAAATGAGAATGAAATTATTTTTTGAAGTTTTATTTTGATATATATCTCTTTGATTCTTAAATTTCTATGTTTTATTCTTGAATTATCCAACTGGAGAATTTAGGAGTTGTATTAAAAACATTTATCATGGTTTTTTCATTTTTCCAATCCAGTCCATGAAGTAGCTAGGAGGTAGTAAATAGAAGCTATACCTATTACTATGATGTGGTAAAATATTTTAGAGCTTGATAAAAGGGGCTGCACTATTACAAAATAGTGGTGATGAATCTACTGAAATATGTGGCTTCTCTGATTATATATTGGGATACTTTAAGAAAAGAAGAATAATAATCTCCCAATGAGATAAGGGTTCATTATTTGTACAAAAGTATAAAAATGTAAGAATAATCTGAGAAGGTGATGAGGATTTTTTCCTAGGGGGGATATCCTCTTTTTATCTCGAATAAAATAGAAAAGAGAACAATAGCCTCCTTCCGCATTTATATAGTGAAACTATCAGCTCTGGTGGATGGAAAGTGGCTCAACACAACCAATACTACAGGTATTGGTGCTCAGATGTGGTTTTGTAACCACTTTTTACCCATTGTGATGCCTATTTATTTAATCCTATGGCAGAGTATCCCATATTAATACCCCCTACAGAATGGGTTTTGATTTTGGTTTCAAGATATGATCAATAAATTGATTAAATGATATATTATGTCTTTTATGCCTCATAGCTCAATTCTCTGGGATAACATTTCCCCATACCACTTTGTGTGTGATTTTAAACTAAGATACTTAATAAATTTTTCAGTTCAAAAAATATGATAATCAAAAGTGGCTTAAATTACAACCCAAAGTAAGGGTAATAATATATTAAAAGTTAGAAATCACTGTTATCTAGCTATGCCAAAGCTAGACAGGTTAAAGTATTTTCCTTTATCAAGAGAATATTTCTGATAACCTTTCATCAGTAAGGGATAAAGGGGAAAAGGTAGTATTATTGTGTGGTAGAATAATAATCATTACAGAAAAAAATGCTATATTGTGGGGCTCTCATATAAGATATAGATGTTAGGTGAGAGGTGAAAAATGGAAGAATTGTATATAGTAATTTTTAGAGTAGTGATTTGGTAGGGCTACATTACTGAAGCTATGAAAATTGGATATCCCTCTTCAAGATATTTAGTAAAAGTCTAAACATGATTTGTCTGTGATCAAAACCAAGTATTTGTAGATGAGAGATGAAATTTAAGGTGTATGCACAGAAAGGGCTTAAAGCCTCAATAGCTTAGGTAATTATTATTGGTTAGTGATACAAATAATATCTCCCAAAAGCGTACTATTTCCTACTTAAGATAGTCAAATTTAAATACTTCATTATTTAATCTTTTGTAGCCTTAATTTGAATCAGGAAAGGGAAGAGATGTGTATTTCACTTTTTTAATTGGATACCATATTCTATGATATTTTGGGTCTCATGCTTTTCTTATGGCTTAAAGTCAAAAATTGAAATTATTAGAGCCATATTCCCAATATTGAGATAGAAATATAATATTATTCAATTCAATATATATACCTACATTGAAACTAGTTTTCTTTTCAGATTTATCTTACGGTGCCACTCTATAAGGATACCTTACTTACAAAGAATTGACCTTAAATTTGGAAATTTTTCTTCTCAAGGAGCAAATCTTTATCACATATTACTGATATCCATAACTATGTATGATGATCATTTAAATATGAGTAATAAAAATTTATGATGTAAGAATTAAAGATTTAATCAAATACATGAGACTATAGGAAACTAGGTTATACTTTGGACTCACATAGCTGAAATAATAATTTCGTTTTATTTATATAAGGAACTTATGAAAATAGAAAGAACACCTTTATTCGAATCTTCATAGTATTCCTGTTACTCAAAATAGATGCCAACTTTCAAAAACTCAAATACTCTGGGTTAAGCCCTTTTTAGAAGAAAAGTCAAATAGCAGCATGATCTAGGTCAAAACTACCTTCTAGAAGGTGCACCTTCTTCAATCTGTAGCAGGTCTACTCAAGGTGAATGTGAGAAAAAATTAAGTAATAATTTTTAAGGTCCTGCATATTTTAGCTCAGATGGTATAAAATCACTTTATATTATGGACTCAAGTAATTTCTGAACAATCAAATATCAATTACACACCAGACCCAATAAAAGAATTGATATGCATATTTTTATCACATTTATCAATTACAGAAAACTGATAGCTTTTTAATCTATTGATCCTCAAATAGAGCTTTTCTTGAAGCTGTGGCAAAATTTCATCAATGACACAAAACAAATGAATTATATGGTATAATTGTGTTGGGTTCTCTTCAGGAAAATCTTGATATTACCTTTTTTGAAGGATAAGGTTTTATTTACAAGACAAAGCCATTGTTGGAAGATCAACCACATCAGAAATAGAAGGACCATTCAAATTATCTTAGTGTCTCAGGGAAATTATACAGGTAAAATTTATTAAAGAGGATTTAAATATTGGACAGACTCATTTTACCACCTCAAATTGACAGTAGAAAAATCCCCAAAGCAGTTTTTAATAATTAAAACAACGTTTCAAATTATAATCTCACAAAAAGGCCACATAAAGAGATATTCAGAGCCTGAAAGACCATTCAATAATCTTGATATTAAATGAAACAGGGAGAACACCAAAGAATGACAAGGATGTCCCAGGGCCCAGAAACAAAATTGGTTCCCCTTTTCATGAGGATTTCATTTAATTGGCCATGATACAGACCACCAGAAGAATGGCTAATTGTTTTTCAAAAAACATATGTGTTTGACAGCCATATAGACTTCCAAAACACATTTCGCAATGCAAAAATGGCCATTTCTGGCAATAACATGGGAATTTCACTTGATATTACCTATTGATAACCCTTTATGAAGGTATTCCATGGTTATTGATATCTATTTGCAGTTTTGGTTCATGACCCCTCCATACCCATGAGATAATAGATAGGAAATGCATCCTAGGGCTCAAAAAGGGCTATTTTTGATTATGCCATGGTGCTTTCACTCAGTTGGTCAAACAAAATACCTGAGGAAAAAATAGCTCATTTATACTAATAAACTTTAAATAATTAGTCCAAATTATTCTTTAATATCAAGGCTTTGAATTAAATCTATATCAACTGCAAAAACCCCTTTAATGCCATGAAATTGGGAAGTTTAAGGACCAAACTAGGAAAAATCTTCATTTATGCGTTTTTTTCATTCTCTATCTTGAAATAAAATGATGAATTCATAGTATCTTCATTAGATCTCTTTTCAGCATTTAGTATTGTGTATTTTAAACTCTGCTTCCAAAAAATCTTCTTCTATAATTTTCATTGAACATGAAGCTTACTCAAGTTTTCCTTTGAAGAAACCTTTAAATAGTTTGTATCCTGTTTTAGTCCTAATTTGAGAATTAATTAATGCCCCAATCACCATGAAGTAAAAAGCTAGCCTGGCTGGATGGGGTAGCAAATAAACCAAGGTCCAACTTGCTTTGAACATGATTTGTAAGCTTGGGTCTAACCTTGGAATTATTTTGCAGATAATTTCAGTCACAGCTTTGGACATTTAAAATCTTACTCAATTGAAGTAGAAACTTATGGATTTTGCATTATATTTGTTTTTTCCTCATACATCACATATCCACCATTCATAAATTGGAGAAAGTCTTGAATGAAACTAATTCCCAAAAAGGAAAGAAAGTTTTTTCATGAATATCTGTAGAGAATATACACATTAATGCCATTGTTCTTTTTAATTTAAGGAATGAACCCACTTCCAATGTGCTCAAAGTTGAAAAACATTCATTTTTGAATCTTTTTTTATTCAAAACCTCAACATATAAAACAATTTTAAAAAGAAAGGAAACACATCCCAGACAAATATTCTGCCATATAATTTTATTATCTCCTCCTACATACTTTATAAAAATTTGAAAAGGTAAAACCCAAGGATTAAATATTCTCTTAATAAATGAATAATTCCCTCCCTTGTGACTTATTGGTATCACATATTCTGGTGGAAAAAATTATTTCCACGAGTTTTCAACACTTGTTTTCTAGCTATTCTGTGAGCCTATGAGGTATGTATAACATACCCATAAGGCCACAAATGACTTTATATACAGTTGATTTAGTCTACAATAGACTTTTCAATTGAATTTAAAAAAGAAAATAATGAAAAATAAGTATAAATTCTTTCTGGATAAACACAGTTATAAATATTATGGCATTTTTGGATTCTACACCAAAAATGACCTTCTTATGTTATTGGAAGATTTAAGAATCTCACAGTACTAATGTAGCTTTTTTGATTTTTTTCTAAAATGGTTAAAGTTAAGCTTAAATAAGCTTAAATTTATACTTGAATAAGGTTTATGCAAACTTACCAAAATTTTAGTTAAAATTGAGGTGTTGTGTATATTTACTTAATTGGCTAAGAATCTGCCATACAGAATGTAAATCCTGTGTGAGCTCAATTCAAGAGGGTTTAAGGCCATAATATGGCTTCACATAAATAAAAGGGCAAAATCCAAGCAAAAAGGTGGGACAAAGGAAAAAGACCAAACAGAGCTGGGGTACCCAACATTTTTGATATGCAATGATTCAATTTAAGTTTTCCACCTGTATTGGAGGATTTTCAACCTTATTTAAGCTTTATGATTAGACTTTGATCCAACCTTAAAGTTCAAACTGCTTTTAACCCAATTTGGACAGGAATTTCAAGCTGCCAAAGGGTAAATCCCAATATGCAGGCTTGAAATTAGAGTTTTGGACCTGTAAAAGCTTAAATAAGCTTGAAACTTTAAGTTTACAAGCATTTAAACCTTATCAAAAGTTAAGGTTTAGTGTGTATTGATTTTTTATGTTGAAAAATAGCAATAACTTCAAAAATTCATTAAAAATACAATTCTTAATGGATTTGCTTGAACATTTCACACAGCTTACAGTTTATTATTATGTATATATAAATTAAATTTTAAGCATCTTTTATAGACAGATTTACTGGGTAATTAGCCTGGAAATTTACTCTTTTAATTATACTTAAAGAAAAGTAAGATTTCTTTAAAAATTAATTAAAAATTGAGTTTAAGACATTTCTGTTTGAAACTCTATTTTTGAGTTGTTCATGTGATGAACCTAAATATAAATAAGCTTATTTTATATCAAAATGTAAAATAATTTACTTAAATGAGAATTAAAGTTACTTAGAGTTAGGAATAACACTGGTAACTTTAAATTGGAATTAAAAATAAGTTACCTCAAGCAAAGAACCTTATTTTTAAGCATGGTTTTTCAGTTTTGACCTGAGAACACCCTCTATATACATTATTAATTATGACAGCTTCTCTGTAGACATAAAAAGAGTCTTTTCATCACTGTTTTTGTCCATCATCAATTATCAATCCAATCACATTAGACATTTAAACAGGTAAACTTTTATTATATATAAAATCTTATTATTAAAGTATTTCTTAAGCATTTTATTCTTTACAGATCTTAAATTAAAGAATTGAAATCATATAAATTAGATTATTGTTGTAATCACCTATAATATCTTTTATTTCATCAAGTTATTGTCTTTAAAATATCTTTTAGCTCCACAAATTCCTGTCAAAAACTCTTTAATCATATTTTTTTTCATAAAGAGTTGTTTTATAATTTAAAATATTGATTTTTGGCGTGTTCTTAACTTATGATAATTTTTTAATATAATAAGTGTTGTATTTGACTTGTTGTATTAAATTTATATTATAAGTAATTTTTTTCTAAAAATTCTATATCCTTTTTATCTATTATTAGTTTTTTATATGGAATTTTCCTATAAGAATTATTTCTGCACAGTGTATGTTTTAATTCTTTTATAATTAAAATTTATATATCATTTATAAGTGGTTAAATATTTATATTTTCCACATGTAATTGTCTCATTAAGAGCTTTACACTTCTTATTGTTATAATTGTGAGTGATAATAGCAATTATAGAATAATTATAATTTATTATAATTATTCCATTTTTTTATTCTTATCTTATATAATAATAATTAAATTTTTTTTTTATATAATTATTTTCAATAATTATATTTAAATTTGTGGTTATAATATTCTATTTTATTATATTTTTCTACTGGGGACAGTCATAGTACTCTTGATATTGTTACTATTATCAAGAGTTTAATAGACAAACCTTACAAATTCATTCACATAAATCAGGATTAGTATGCCATTTTTAAATATTTGTTTTCTGGTCTTTGTTATTGAAAATATTCACCTAGATCTATTCCTATAGCTTCATATTATTTTTTAGATGCATTCAAAAATGATAATTATCAAAAGTCTTTGCAAATTTTGGTTTCCTTGTGTTTTGAGTTTAATCACCCTTGAGATAAAGCCCTCTGGTACTTATAAAAATTAACTTATTTTTTTCAAACTGTTCAATCTGGTGTTTATAACCTCATAAGTATTCAAACTAAATCCATTTTCTCACAAAATTCTTCTATATGCAAATTTGAAAATAATTCAAGTATTCAATTTTTACAGTTACAATTGTTAGTTCAACCTTCTTCCTCTTTCAGCTCATTTATTTAATTCAAGAACTTTTAACTTCTACTTTTGAATTTTTCTTAGTATTTGGAATCTTCTTAATTTTTAAAATTTGCTTTCAAAAAAGGACAAATCATCATCATGAGGAATTTCGATTGAAAGAAAAAATAACCTTTTTTTGAAATTTCGAACTTCTCTTTATTTTTTTAATTTGCATTTTTCTTCTATAATTCCAATTGTTTAATTGTGAATCATTCAAAAAAAGTCAATTTACGTTTTCAATTTTATCAAATTTCTTTCTTTGATTTTCTTAGTTTTTTCATGTTATCTTTTTTGTTCAGTGTTTTAGGAAAAAAAAAGGATTTTTAATTTTGGTTTTTATTTCATTTTTTTAATTTTTTTTGTATTTATGTTTATTTTTCTTTGAATTTTCCTCTCTATTTTTTTTCAAAGAAATTCAAATCTTATGATTTATTATTATTTCTATGATTTATATATTTTTTTTCATATTTTCTTTCTTTTTTCAGTATCCCTACTATCAATCCTTTTGTTTTTCAATTTCATTAATTTTTTCTAATTGCTTTTTTCACGGTGCTAATAAATCAACTCAAGCTCAAAAACACTAGATTTGATGTATTACCATTTCAAAAAAAAGAATTAACAATTAAGAAAACAGAAACTAAAATTCAACAAACAAAAAATTCAAACTACCAATAATTTTTGGGTGCTGGCAAAAGCTTGTAATCCCTTACATATTTTTACCAATTCTTTGGTAAAAAAGTCAAGTGACATCTTTTTTTAAAATGAATTCTCAGGAAACGTTTTGAGTAATTCTTCAATTTTTACCATATTTCTTCCATGGTGGGATTTTAAGATCCTCAAATTTTTTCATAATTTTCTTTCGCCAAATTTCTCTAAATTGGCCAATTTTCTTAAATAATAAAAAAGCAAAAAGTAAAAATTTTAAAATAAAACATAAAAAAAATTAAAATTAAAAAACAATCAAATAAAAAAATAAAAAAAGTAAAAATCACAAGATGAAATAAAGATTATAAAAAAGCAAATGAAATGAAAATTTAAAGAAAGCCACAAATGCCAAAAGCCATGGAAAATAAGACAATAAGGAAATTATAATTTACAAAAAAATTAAGGACAATTGTTACAAAAGAATTTACACAGATTAAAAAGATCAATATTATTGGGATCATATTGAGTAAATAAGGAATTCATTTTGCAAAAAAATGGATAAAATAAGGGTAATAGAAGACATTAGAATAAAGATTACAGAAATTACAAAACTGGTTAAAAATAGTGTATAAGAATAAGGAAGAATGGTTATTTAGAAATTAGTAAATATATCAAAAAACTAAAATTTTCAGGTAATAAATTCCTGTGGATAAAAATATATTTCAGCTAAAAGTGATATTGCATATTACAGCTATATTCTATCAACCTGAAAGACATTTAAAAAAGATTAAAGGCCATATATATTACTATTCTCAAGATGATTGATGATCTGATAGAAAATATTTATTTAAAATATTCTAATCAATTATATGTGTCAGTAATTATCATTAAGAATCACAAACATACTCTTAGCATTTTTTGAATTCAGGAATTTATCATAATAATGAGAGATTAAATATTTCCATATCCAATTTGAGTCCAACTTGGCTAAAATCTGACCAGTGCAAGTGGGTTGCACAAAGGGTTGGGAAAAATTTGAATTAATTTGAAAATAAGCTTCATCCAAAGCTTCAAAGAAACCAAAACCAACTACAAAGAGGTGTGTAGCAGCCATTTTCTAATATCCTCACTTATGGAGGCATTATTAATTTCAAAAATGAACAGAACATTTGACCACTTAGAAGTTCACTTAACAATTTCTAAGGAGATCCCAAACCATACTCTCACTTTCTTTTAGCTGTATATCTGAGGAATTTATAATAGGTTTCCTTATCAACATAAATTAATTTTATCAGTTTACAAACTCTTACATAGGGATTTTTATGAAAATATTAATTTCTTTAAATTTGAAAAATGTTATTTCTATTTTTCAAACCAGATAGTAGAACTATGATAACTCAAGAATTATTACCATTGGGATGAGAAACCAAAATGGATTTGAAAAGTGACTTCAATTACTTTTTGGATTTTTTGTCTCAATAAAGCAAAACAAAAAATGGAAACATATTATAACTGTGAAATTCTCGTAATTTTTCTCAAATTTAATATCAAAAGCTTTCAAAGAAAAATTATTCGAAGAAATAAATTGTATTTTTTTATGTATGTGAACATAATCTAGTTTGAAAAAGATTTCATACAGGGAAAATTCAACTTGTCAGCTTCAACTCTTCCATTTTTAAAATAATTAATAGGCATAATATTTTAATGAAGGAATTGAATAATATTTCTTTTTGACATGTTTTAGTTTAGCATATGTAGAGGCTTAATTAATGGTTGATGAATATATTTCAAATAAAAATTTAGTTCTCAATTCACATTCAGAAATCTATTTAGATGTATATATAGATGTAGTTTGCAAATTATTAATGAAATTTTTGGCTTTGGGGAAGCATTAAGGATTCCAAAAGAACTATGCAATTAGAATATTTTCTTCTCATTCCCTTTAGAGGGGATTAAGAATGTGAGTATTATCTTTTATGGAGCTTACTAGATTTATGCAACTATATGAATCTCAAAACTGATCTTTTTGAATATAAAGAGAAAAATATGTTTAGAATGGTCCACTTATAAGGGAAAGTTGAAGGGTGTCCATCATTTGAAGCATCTGTGAGGTGGATTCTTGGAAGAACATCATTTTGGAGCTTTCAGATTTAAGAAAGACATATCATGTCAGAAATATTCGAAATTAAGGAATTAAATTATATTATTGAAAGAGAGAACCTGTAACACTGGTTTTGGTTAATTGTATTTATTGAAATATAATATTTTCAGGCTTTTGAAAATGATGATAATGAGCAAATCTCTTATTAAAAGCTTTGAGTTGGAGAGGGATTTTCAAATTACGTATGTTATTATCAAACCCAAACGAGAGATTTCATTATTACTATTATGAAGCTCTTTATCCAGTACAAAAAACTCATAAGATTAATTACATTTTCATAATGGTGAATTTGATTTATCAAAAGCGTTAAATTAGTTTTTTTACATTATATCTCAATATCCATATACAAGTTCATCTATGTTTTCTGAGGAATATTTCAGCTTGATAAATATTAATAAATTTGAAATGACACTTATTAGTAATGAAATTTCACCATGCTAATCAAAAAATCATGCTTACTACAAAAGTGGAAATACAAAATAAATTGTGAAATAAATTCCGAGAATATTTTTGAAACATAAAATTTCGTTTGGAAAGATAATCATGATCAAATTGAATATTCATATAATGATGGTTACGTTTTATTAAAATAATGACTTCCCTCAATTAAGCTTTAAGACTATACCAAACGTTGCAAAATTAGTTTTAATTTTTATACTATGGAGATCTTTGTACATAATTTCAATTTAATTAAGAATATTTTAAATATGAAGAATTGAAACATACGAGCTTAAAATTGACTTTTGAAATTTTTATTTTGATGGAGGGTTTGTAATTCATTAACCTGTTTCTTTTTTGATAACATTATTATAGAATTTCTAATTTTCCTCTAGAACATGGAAAAATATTTAGATCATGAGTTAAATTTTATTCTCCAACAAAAATAGGATATTATGATTTTCTCTCAATAATATCCTTTGTATAAACCATATAAGATTTAATAATCTATTCCTATCAATTAGTTTCTCTTGTATCTTTTCTATATATGAAATATTACACTATATTGCAAGAAGTAATTTTTCAGTCATAAGAGGTCTCAGGATTTTCTAACATGGGAAAAAGGTATTACATTAGTTTAATCTTAACTATGGAGAAAATGGGAATAATATTTTAATCCAAGTTGCAAATAAAATATCAAAGTTGAGAAATAGAAGAGAGAGAGAATTATATTTTTGGAATGTTTTTGGGAAATATTCTTTTGAATATTATATGAAAAAGATATTCTAAAAATTGTTTCTCAATGGGTAAAGAGGGACATGATATATCTTAATTTGTGTTCATTTTCTAGAAGCAAATATCAATTAAGCTTTCAGGAAAAAATAATAATTAAACATACACATTTTTGCATTTTTTGAGTGAGTGAGAAAAATGATGGTAATTAATTATTTGAAGAGAAATATTTAGGTGTAAGAATTTTCATGTTTGGAAAACTTGAGATGTGACAAAAGATCTTGCAGAGAAAGAAAATACATGAAATGAAGGATATGATAGGACATAAGGAAATAACTTTCTTTGATTTTAATAAATTTTAAAATAAATATATTATGGTGAATGGCTGAATAAGCATTCCAAAATGCTCAATTGTGGTCTCAAAGAGCTTTTTTGAATACATTGTTCTATAGGATTCCCAGAAATTACATAATTGAATTAATTTTGTGTGCATTATTTACAAATCTTCAAAATTTACTTGGAAGTTGACTAAATAATAATAGCAAGTGGGAAGGACGGTTAGACCTGGGTGGAACCTGCTACCTCTTCTGGAAGGGGTATCATTTTATTTTCATTTTGACTATAAAAATATGTTTTTTCTTCTACACTGATCCGCCAAAAGTGATTTTATTTTTATGAGTGATATTAATAAGTGTTCATTTATGTTCTATACACCCAATAAGTAATCTTATCAAAGGAAATAATTACAAGGAGAAATGGGCCTCTTTTTCTGATGTCTCAATAGCTAAATAATGAATAAAGATTATTTTTTCAAAATCCTCTGATAGAATATCATACTGTTTCATTTTTTATGAACTTTACTGTACGACTATTGTAGAAATTAGCATCGTAGTCAGGCTATTATAATTATTATTAATCTTTAAATATCAAACAATAAGGTTGAAAAATATAAAGATTCAGGCTTAATCAATGGTTGGAAAATTTAGTTTCTAATTTTTTACATTTACTTTTTATAGATTTCTTTGAGGTATCCTATCTGAATCAGCATATATTCTTGTATCATATAGTGAAATTCACTAGAGCTTTTCTAGTCAGCATACAAAGAGTTTATAAAATTTTAGAAAAAGGGTAACCAGAAAGTCTCACCTCCATTTTTCAAGTAATTGTATCGCTATTTAATGAAAGCACTTAGGGAAATGTAGCATAATATTATGGATAAACAAAAAGATAATTGTGTCACTGGCTCTAAATTCACTCAAAGGGCTTCCTCGAAAGTCTTTTATATAATATATAATCAATCATTATAAGCCAATGTAAACTTGGATGGCACCCAGCTGAAACCTCTTATGTTCAATACTCTCCAAATTCTCTATTTTTGTACCAAACATACATTGGACCCCTAACTGACATAGTCTCCTGAAGTTCGTCACATCTCCATGATTTCAGTTTCCCCGAGACTCTTTGAAGTGAAGAGGGCCTGGTACTCAGTTGACTGGGACTAACTTATGCAGGTCCAAAGGATTGGAATAAGAGTGAGTACACTTAAGAGTGTAAATAAGATAAAATTGATAATAAGATAAATATAAGAAAAGCAGAAAAAATAAAACAAGAGTAAGAATAAAAGAGCCAACCACAAACAAGCTCAAGTCCACTGTTTCAACCTGTCAGAAAGAAAGAGAAAGGTTAATAAGGATATGGCCACAAAATCTCTACTGAAGAGGTGAGGAAAAGATGAAAAGACTAACCTAATACCAATAAATATAATACCCAAAAATAAGAGTAAGAATATTCATTAAATAGTAAATCAACTATATCAATTAGCTGGGGAAAAGTCCCCAGAGGGAGGAAGAGGGGCTGGTATATGTGAGAATCCACCAGCCCTGATCCAAAAAGTGAATTTTCTTGAGGGGAATCTTGATTTGAATTAGTTGGACAATACAGCCCCTGTATGGATGTACAGGGTCTGTACAAGAGGTGTGGTGAAGTGGGGTGATCATACAGCTTCAGTCTTGTGAATACAAAACTGTATTTGGAATATCCAGCCTGTATTGATGAACCAAGCTGTATGCATGTTTCAGCAAGAAGATTTTCTGAAACTGATTCCTGATACACATTCTGAATTTGTTGGTTTCATGAGCTTGAGTGGGTTTAAGCTTTAATACCCTTATCCCTGATAGTAGATGTGACAGTATCTCCCTCTTGAAACTGGTGGGCTTCTGAACACCATCATATCCTGCCACTTTTGAGTGTCATCCACAATTCCCCACAAATTTTCAAAAATCTTTGCCTTCAATCCCCCTTATTCTTTCTTCCTTCTTTAAGTAAGGAGTCTTCCTGCTTTAGTTATTTCCCACCTTGAGTCTTATTTTGCTTTGAATCAAGAAGTGTTGGTGTCCATGGGCGGAATCCCAAAATAGAGGCCACCATCATCTTCAGCTTGAAAATTGATGAACAATCGCTATATGAATGCCTATCCATCCCCAAGGTTTGGCCATAACCTCTTGAGGCCTTTTCTTACACCATGGTCTTCAATATGCATATCTAAGAAGGGGTCTTGTCCCAATAATTCTTGAAGATTGGGCCCCAAATGGCCACTTGAGTCATTTTGGATCATTTTGGGTCATTTTGGTCCTTGCCATACCATGGAAATTTTACTTGAAATTTGAAATTTGGACATTTTTGATTTTTACAGCCCATGGCCTGTGGTTTGTGGGGGTAATTGAATTCCCCCAAGACTAATCTGGTCCCCCTTGGCCTAATTTTGAAGGGGTTATCAGGGGGCCAAGGATGATGATGACGGCCAAATTGGCCTATATGGCCTGGAACTTCTCAGAACAGTCCAGGAACATATAAGGGGGACCTCCCAAGGATTGCAAGGGAGGTGCAGCCTTGCTGATTGGGTCCCATATTGAGGACCTTGAAGGGGCCATAACTGAAAATGGCCCCAGAACCTTGATGTAATTCAGAACTTGATATGCATATCTTACACTCTTGAATCTTTTTCTTCCATAACTCCAGAAATTAGCTCCAAACTGACTGAACTCATTGAATCTTCCCCTTCTTTTCCACCGCGGTCTGTCCTTCATGGCTCCAGAATCTTCAGTCAGCTGGGTTAGCCTTGGGAAATGGCTTCTTCAGGCCATTTTGATCCTTCCCAGACTTATGATGGGTACAAGGCAGTTGAAGGTCTTGATCCTACCTGAAATGAATGCTTGAAGAAGGGGAAAAAATGCTTCCAGCCTTATAACCCCCAATCTTCTAGGTGCACTCACTTGTTGGGAAGAAACCTTGTAAAAATTCAGACGCTCCACTTTCCAACATCAGGAAGTATTTGTGTAGTAAGAATAATGTTCATTTTTGGTAAGAGATCCTAGTTTCTGAGGCCCCTACTCCCAATGTTACTACCAGGTATTCCAGCTGTAATTGTAGTGGTTTTCTTGATTAATTATGATACCAGTATTTTTCTTTGGTGACTGGATCCAGGCAGAGGGATGTGGCTAGGTCAACCAATGTTGGAGGGCCCATTCGCACTGGTGGTAGGCCAACTTATCCAAGCTCAGAGGTCCTCATTTCAAGGGTCAACAGCCAAGATGTAGTGAAGAGAATGAGAAGAATTTCAGATCCACCCACCAATCCCAATGCTGAAGGTAGTGAAGAACTGGATGGTGAAGAGGTTGAGGTGGTACCTAACTCCATTGGCCACCAATCAAGTACTCCAGCTTCCCAACCTGCATCCAGGAGATTTCAAAGTAAAGTCATAAAACGTACCCCCAGAAACTTTCAGCAAGTCTTTCCTACTATTCCATCTTCCATTCCTACTCCTTCACCAAATCCTTCCATTTCCAGGCCTTCCCTGGTCTCACTATTGAGGCCATTACCCATTCCACAGCCCAGGAACACTCCTATGGTCACTTCCCAACAACTAAAACCTGTGGCACACTCTAGCAGAAGAAGAGATGATCGATTTCCTTTTCCATTTCCCAATGCTCAAGCATTTCAGAGAAGAGAACGTTGGCCTATCCATGTTACCAGAGAATCTCCAAATATGGAAAATGATGGACAATATTCTGTGGCCAGGTTTTTTAGAAGGGTTGACAGAAATAGTAGGGAGGTGATTACTTACTCTAAGGACAGGATTATTCCTGGCACCATTTCTGAGGATATGGCTGCTAAATTTGCATGATATGAGGATGAGGTAATTAAAGACTTCCAGAGAACCTTTGATGATTTGGGTAAATATAACCAGTTTTCTTTCCCTTTTTTGTTTTTGTTTTTGATTTTATCGCCACTATTCTAATTACTAAAATTGATGAATAAATTTAACCATACAATACATGATATGGGAAGGGATGCTTCTACTTCATGAATAAATAAAAAGAAACAAAAATTATACAAGTAAAGAAGAAAAGAAAATTGAGAGAAAAAGAGAGTAAAGAAAAACAAAGAATTAAGAAAATTCTGAGAGGTGTCCTCCTTGTGATGAGTTGCTTGAATTTTAGCCATAAATGTTCCTGAATAAAAAACCCAGAATTTATTTCTCACAGAGTGGCCAAGGTGTTGTTTTACAAGTAGAACCCCTCAGAGATGCATACCTGGAGATGGAACTTACTTTCATAACTTCCACTCCCCACCAAGCACCATCAAGTAACAGAAAGACTTTGCCATAAATAACTTTGAGCTAAAAAAATTCTTGATTAATTATAAATGGCATAATTTAGAATAAGGAAATAGAAAGAAAAAAGAAGGAATTTGGCCATATCTTGATGGAAGCTCCAAATTCAAGGGTATTGATGTTGAAAGGCGTTCTAAACCTGTCCAAAGGAATTGAAAAGTGCTCACAAGGTGTACAAGGTAATTCTTGAAACATATTTTGGTAGAATATCCCTTTAAAGGTGCATTCAAGGAGAGGAACTTACTTTCATAACTCCTACTCCCCACCAAGCACCACAAAATCAAACTCTTGAGGTAATTGGGACTGGCATATCAGGGTACAAAGTGTGGAAATCCTTGAAAGGGTCTGGTGAGATGGCAAGTTTGGAAGCTGGTTTCCAAGTTGTTCTGTCTGGGTCTTCATTCAATCCTTTCCACTCTACCAGATACCATAATTTACCTGTCTTGAGTTTTGGGTCCAGAACCTGATCCACTTCCCATTCCTCCTGCTCCTCTAGTGAGACTGCTGGTGGTAGGAATTGATGCTAGTTTGGGATAGTTGATTTCTTGACTAGTTCCAATAAGCACACATGGAACACAGGGTGAACTGACTTCCATTGTTGAGGCAACTTGAGGTGATATGCATGGCTCCCAATCTTCTTCAAGACTTCAAAGGGGCTGAACCATCTTTCTGAAAGCTTCTTGGTGGGTCTTTTAGTCTTGATATTTCTTGAGGCCAGCCATACTTTTTCTCCAGGTTGGGAATCGGGTTGAATTTTCCTTTTTCTATCTGAATACTTCTTAAATATACTTATTACTGACTCTAATTATTCTTTGACTACTTGCTGTATTGATTGGAGTTTTGTTAATAACTATCCAGCAGGTGTGTTTTCAGAGATGTGAATTCAATCAAACCTGGTATTTCTTTGATAAATGGTGAAAATATTTGATTTCTTAGTTGATGACTGTTCTGCATTATCATAGGCAAATTAAACTAGAGTAGCCAGATGTGCCAGTCATCTTGCTGGTAACTGACATACATCCAAAGATACTGTTTCAGAATCTGATTTACCCTCTCTGTCTTTCCATCTTTTTCAGGGTGAAAAGCAGTTGAAAGATCTCTTGATATTCTGATCTGCTGACATAATTGCGTCCATAATGATGAAACAAATAATGAACCTCTATCACTGAAAATAATTACTGGAAGTCCATGCTTGGAAAAGACACAACTGATGAAGATTTGAGCTAAGTCCAAGGAAGTAATTGTTGAATAAGCTGGAATTAATATTTCCATTTTTGAGATTCTTTCCACAACTACTAAAATTGAGTCAAAGCTGTTGGACAATGGAAGTTGAGTGATAAAGTTGATTGATAAGGAATTACAAGGACCAGATGGAATTTAAAGAGGCTTGAGTAATTCAAACTTCTTTTTATGAATGTTCTTGTCTCTTGAGCATTGCTGACATGAGGGTACATAGTCCTTGATGATTTTATTCATTCCAGACCAATATAAATCTCTCTTGATGAGCTTGAGGGTCTTCTCCTGGCCAGGATGGCCAGCCAACAGTAAGTAATAAAGCTTTTGAAGGATATCCAGTTGAAGTTCTTGATTTCTTGAAATACCATCCTATCTTTGGTTAACAGTAACTTGGATTGAGGTTCAAGAGCATAATGTGGTACTTATTCACTTCTTGCCATTTTCTTGATTAATTCTTTATAATCTTTGTCTTGCAAGAAATTCTTTTTGAGTTTTTCAACTAAATCTGAAAATATTTCTACTTTTATTGAAAAGAATCTTGATTCTTGAATTCCATCTTGCTTAATAACTTTATGAGAATGTTTAGTATTCTTCTTGATTAAGTCCACCCCCCTCTCCAGCTACACATCTTCCAAATGCTAAAAGTCATCTGCTAAAGTGGCCAGTATGCCTGAGGAGTAAGTGATGGTAAAATTAAACTCAGAGAGAATTTATGCCAAGCAGGCTTTACAATAAGTAAGAAATTTGGAAGACATGAAGTGCTGAAGAGAAGAATGGTCTGTCAACACTTAAAAAGGTTGAGAAAGAGAAACAAGACAAGCTCCCCAATTCTTGAGAGGCCAAAATATGCCAAGGAATTCCTTGTCATGAATTTCATAGTTGAACTCAGCTGGAAGGAGCTTGTAACTAACAAATGAAATGGCATTTTTCCCTGAGTGATTCACCTGACTCAGCAAAGCACCAAAGGCATGCTCAGAAGCATCAATCTCCATAATAGTCGGTAGAGAAGGATTGAAATGAGAAAGGATAGGGGCAGTGGTGAATGCTTCCTTGAGAGATCAAAACTGGCTAAGATCTTCCTCATTCAAGATCAAGGGAGAATATCTTTCAACAAGTGAAGTGAGAGTAGTGATATTTTTGTCGTAATTTTGAATTAAACAGCAATAAAAATTGGGAAAGCCAAAAAATGATGGAAGAGCCTTGATGCTCTTGGGCTGAGGCCAATTGAGGATTTGTTGAACTTTTGAGGAATCTATCTTGAGGCCATCACTTGAAACAACATAGCCAAGGTATTCCACACTTGAGCAATTGAATGCACACTTTGAGGATTTGGAAAACAGATTATTGTCCCTATGTCACAGCGGCTATTCTATGTGAAAAGGGCCTGGCACTCAGTAAACTGGGACTTAATTATGGAGAGCTCAAGATATGGTAAAATGGGAATACACTTTAGAATGTAATAAGGCAAAATTACTAATGAAAGAAATATAAGAAAGCAGCAAAAATAATAAGAGTTAGAAAATAAAAGAGTCAACCACAAACAAGTTCAAGTCCACTGTTTCAACCTGTCAGAAGGAAATAGAAGGGTTAATAAAGATATGGCCACCACAACCCATATTTTACAGGTGAAGAAGAAATGCAAAGACTAACTTGAAATTAATAAATATAATACCCAAATATAATAGTAAGAATATTTATAAAATAAAAATTAAACTAAATTAATTAACTGGGGAAAAATCCCCTGGGGGAAAGAGGGGCTGGTATGTGTGAGAATCACTTGCCCTGATCAAGACAGAGAGTTTTCATGAGAGGAATTGATGACTGAATTGATTCTGGCTAATGCAGGTCCTGTAAAGCTTTTACAGGATCTGTACAAGAGGTGTGGTGGTATTTAGTCATCATACAGTTTCAGGATGGTCTATCCAAACTGTATTGAGTAAGTCCAATCTTTACAGAGGTTGACAGGCTGTATTACTGAACCAGAATCTATGCATGTTTAAGAAAGGAAGATTTCTGAAACAGATTACTGATAAACACAGTGGATTGCTGGTTTGAGGTGTTTGAGTGGGTACAAGATTGAATACCCTTACCCCTGACTAGTGGTTGTTATACCCTAAGCCTTTGGAGGAGGGCAGCAAAATTTTTGACATGTTCCTCCTCAGTTTTTGAGAAGACCCTAATATCATCTAAATAAACTACAGAAAAGATTTCCAGTATATCTGAAAATATATTGTTTACAAGGTTCTGGAATGAAGCAGGAACATTGGTTTAGCCAAACCGCATCACCAAATACTCATAACTACCATACTTGGCTCTAAAGGCAGTTAAATTCTTACCCACTCTTTAATTCTCAGGAGATTATAAGCACCACACAGATCTATCTTCAATAAGATAGTGGAACAGTTTAATACGATGAGAAGCTGGTTCATAGGAGGGACAAGTTCTTCCTAGTGACAGCATTGAGTTTGGGGTGTTCAACACACAAATGGAGGCCAGCATCATTTTTTTAAAAGGAAGGACAGGTTCTCCTGCTGAAAGGTAACTTGGCCTGATGAAATATTTCTTTGAATTCTCTGGAATGTAGGCCCACAGTGTTTGTTACTCATGATTTGACAAAAAGCAGATAACACCAACTGGTGGTAGAAGAACCTACAGTTAAATAAGATGATCACAGGCATGGAGTGAAGGAATCTTCTCTGCTTTCACCTTGGAGAATACATCCAAATAATGGTGCTAAGCAGGAGGGAGAACCTTCAGCACTGATTCAGTTTCATCTGGCTCTTCCTCATCATCCCACTGCTCCTCCAGGGTTGCATGGAAGGATAAAGAAGGATGGTCCCTATCCCCTCGAAAGAGATGAAGTGAAGATATAGAAACATCTTCTCCAACATCTTTTATCTCATTGAAGACTTCATCTCTTGCTAGAAGTAATGACTGAGAGGGAATTATGGAAGGGATATGGACAGAAGAAGGAAGGGAAGGTGTCTTAAGCTCATCAACCAGAGCAATACTGTTGACAGAAGTGGAAAATTCATTACTAGTAAGAGAATCAATACCACTAGAATCATAGGTGATCAATTCACTTTTTCAATCAATAATAGGATAATAATAGTAAAGGAAATCATAGCACAATATTAGGTCTTCTCACTTGGGTGAATCTATGATAGAAGAGTACCATTAAAATATTGGGAAAGAAGGCAAGTAAAAAACCCACTTGCTATAGTTAGTGATGAACAAGGAAATGTATTCATTATAATCCAAAATGAAAAGAGGAATATTTTCAGGCAGCTCTGACATAGTCAATGAGTCCTTGAGAGTAACATTATTTGCAATAAAGGAGTTTGTAGCACTATAATCAATTATAATACTATAAGAAATATCAGAGAAAGAAGAAAAAAAAGGAATTTTCAAGATTTCTTGACACTAGTGTTCAGAGTGCACAATTGTGCTCTTGAAGGAAATAAGTGTGAAACGTTGAACACATAATGATTACCATTCAGGATTTTCCCTGCTTTCTAGGGGAGCATCTTGATAACCCTGGCCTATTGTGAGGCCTCTTGAAGCATTTTTGAATTGGGTGCTTTCCACAAGAATAAGTGCATAAACCTTATTTAATCCTCCTCTCCTTTTTGGAACCAATTAATTTATTTTCCTTATTCAGGAGAGCAGCATGAGGCTTATCCTTTGAAATTTGAAAATTATTCCCCTTATCATTCTCCCTGTGATGGGACTTCTTGGAAGATGAATATTGAGGAGGCCTAGAAGAATTGGATGCTTTAACTGGAGGCTTCTTCTCTTGATGACTACCCTTTTCCTTCTTACTCTCATGGTATGTTGTATCTAACTCCAAACTAATGTCCATGAGCTCTTGAAGAGTATCAAAGTTACCAGGGTGAGAAGCCAGCTGGTCAAAAACCCCTTTTTACAATCCTCTTCTATAAACATGAATAGAATCCCTTCCCCTAATCTCCAATTCTTGACATTAAGTTCTAAAGTAAGATATGTACAAGGATACATGACCACTTTCCTTCATACTGAGATTATCCAGCTCTTGTTCAGCTTTCCTAACTTCATTGGGGTCAGAAACCAGAGTGAATAACTGGGTTTCAAACAACTTCCAGTTATTGAGGAGATAGGATGGGTCTTCATTCGGTATATTTGAGAGATATGGTTCAATTCATTTTCCAGTTCTACCAGCAAGAAAAGAAGTTTAGTAAAGAACCTTCCTCCTGTCAGAGAAGAAGGTTTCTGGGTCATTGTGGAAAATCAATTGACAGGATTGGATAAATCCATTCAATTTATGGGCTTGAGTACCATCAAAAGAATCAGGTGCCTTAATTGATGGAGTCTTGAATGTTGGGGCTCTTGAATGGTACCTGTGTGCAGCTGCTTTAGTGAGGTTTTGTATTAATTGGATCATCTGCTTCATCATCTTGAGAAAATTTGGTTCAGCTGGAGAGACAAGAGATTGATTAGAAAGGAATAGATTTTGAGCTTGAGAAGACTCATGGGCACCTTTCAAGGAAGCTGCCGCTTCTGTTTCTTCATACTCCTTGCCCTGTTCATCTTCAGCTTCTCCTAATCTTCTTCTAGGCCCTTGAGAAATGCTTGCATAGCCACCCAACATGTCAGCCTGCGACTCAAAACCAGAGCACAAGCATGACAGCCAATATACCATAAATCCATGGTATAGTCAAGATACCACTAAAACAGGGAGCTGAGCCAATTAGCTCAAAAGGTATCAAACGAAAGGGGAAACTCACTTCTTTCTGAAAATATAAGTCCCATCACCATAGGACAAAGAATAACAAAGTTATTCATGCTCAAGGTTATTGCTGAGCATAAACCTTAATTTTCACCTCTCACCTGAAATACAGAGTAAGAGGCTTAACCCCATCAAATGGGTATGCATAATGAAGCTCTAAGCCAAGGATATCCAATGGTACCAGCCAAACTGAGCTAACACCAGTATTACTGAAGTTATGGTCAAATTCAGGCCAAATAAGGGTGAACAAAACATTCACCTCTCATCTAACTTCTACAGTTTTAGTGTGAGATACCTAAAGTGGGGTCTTTTTGGAAAGATCACAATCAGGGCTATCTGATGGTGTCATCCATTTCCTCATATCTCAACTAGAACAAAAGCTATGGGGCAAACAAGCCCAATACAGCTTTTTGCCAAAACATACATATGTACAAAGAAGTTTGTACATGGAACAACTTTGCCATTTTGAATGATAGCCATATCAAATGTGGTACCATTGTGTAGAACACATTCAGGGCTACACACTGAACCAATTTTGAGGTTGATATCTCAAAAACCAACAAATTTATGGCTGTTTTAAGGTCAAAATCCCACAGTCTGGCCAATACAGCCTTATAGTGGGATACTATCCCATAAGTATGATTATGAGGTGTCAAACAGATGCTGAAGCTTATTTATACTTCAATACCTCATAGTTAAGTCAAGTACAGAGGTCCATACAGGTTCTGTACAGTTTCTGATGCGTCAGAAGCACCAGAACACACCTGTAAACTCCATTGGTGAAAATTTTCACCCTTTATAGGGTAAAAATGACTACTTGTGGTTCTAAAACCACATTTCAACCCAATACTAGCCTGTATTGAGTGTATAGAACCTCAAACCAGCCCACAGTAGTGAAAACCTTCACTCCGTGGTCGTGTGCAGAGGTAAACCACCTCCCACTACCCCAGAACAAGATAAAAGGAGGCTGTGCCTCACCAGGAAGCAAATTCAGCATCCTGTTCTTGATATTCTTACGTGGTATACATTATTAAAAAAAGGAAGTGGTACTCTTAGAATTTAACACGTATACTTTAAGTTTAAGTATTGTAGGGTTTGCTATTGTAAACCAACAGGCAAACACTGCACCCAGGGCTATCAGCAGTACTCACCATCACTAAATTATTTTAGTATAGCCCTTTCACTCATATTCTCACTCTAATATCATCATTATTTTCGTGTCACACTCAGAGTTCTAGCTTTTATTATCATTCTGAAGCTATATCTTAGAGTCACCCTGACATTTTGGGGGCCTGGCCTGGTTTTCTACCTATTTTAGCCAAAATTCTAGCTTGTTTTCACTATTTTTAGCTTATATTCATGCTTTTTAGAGTTATTATACTTGTTTTCTTTCTTATTTTCACTTTTTTAAACCATAAGAAGCCCTGAAGTGTATTCATTTCATGGTTTTTCTCTATTCTGATTTTTTTTTACTCAAAAATAAAAAAAATATATAAAAAACATAATAATAAAAAAAAAAAAACTGTATACATATTCTTTTTTGAAAAATAAGATTTTTCATTTTTAAAGAGTAGTTACAAAGATATAATTTATATTTATAAAATATTCTCTTCTTATAATAAAATAAAAACCATATTTTATCATTGTTTTCTTTTTCATAATATAAACAAAGTATGTATTATTTGAACTTTTCTTGAGGAAAAACTCTGATAATTCATTTTTTCACCCAAATTGTTGTGAAAAATTGATTATTAACATTATTATTGATAATACCAATAATAATACTTCATAATAAAATAAAAACCATATTTTATTATTGCTTTTTTTTCATAATATATACAAAGTATATTTTATTTGAATTTTTCTTACAGAAAGACTCTGATAATTCATTTTTTTACCCAAGTTGGCGTGAAAAATTGATTACTATCATTATTATTGATAATTTCAATAATAATATCCAATAATAAAATACAAATCATACTTTCTTATTGATCTTTTTTTCATAGTATATACAAAGTATATATTTTTTGAATTTCTCTTACAGAAAAACTCTTATAATTCATTTTTTCACCCAAATTGGCGTGAAAAATTGATTATTATCATTATTATTGATAATTTCAATAATAATACTTCATAATAAAATACAAACCATATTATTATTGATATTTTTTTAATATATACAAAGTATATATTGGGAAGAGTTGATTGATATTTATTATTGATATTTTCAATAATATCTTGTCCAAAGTGACTTATAGATTCCTAACAAAAAGGGGATTCAATCACCTATCTGAAACTCTCACTTTACAAATCAGAAATGATACCACCTCATTCCAAAGAGTTTGGATTTCCAAGGGATTATTCCTTACAAAGAGAAAAAACCATCAGTTGGAATAGAGGCCTGGAAAAGAGAAAAGTTGAAGTTGTTCAAAGTCATAATACATGGCAAAATGAACCTTTCTACACCTTCCAAGATGGGTTTCAACAGCAAACCTCCAGGAGTGGCTTGCATAGAACAGTTTGCTCTAACCCATCAAATCTTCCAAGAACTTCTCCAATGGGGAATGGCAGACAGGGAATTCAAACCAGATTCCCACTACAAAGAACTTGTAGAAAGGATTCAGAAGATTGCCCTCAAAGAGATATTCTTCAAAGAACTTATCATAGACAGAACTTATCATAGACAAGAAATGGAACAAGAGCTAACACACTCTGACCCTTGCAGGCTCATGAGGCCTGGTAACCCAACCAGACTCCCTAGTGGTGTCACACCACTCAGGCACGAGCAGATCAGTGACCAAGAGTCACTATAATTTCCAATCCAAGATAGAATCCAGGAGAGGAAGAGGATCATAGGGCAAGAACAAGACTTCTTTGAACCAGAGGCTGAAAGAGTTGGATCCTATGATCCAGAAATTGTTGGACCTGTTGCAAGAAGTATAAAGAAACAAAAAACAGCTGTAAATACTTCTCATGCACCTAGCAGCCCTATGATAAGGAATAATATCTCCACTCAGATGAAACACAATGTTGTGATACCTGAGAGTACCATAAGTAGTAATACTCTATGCTTACAATTTTCCCAATTTGTAGGACAAACTCATAAAAAGCTTGAAAGACTCCATGAAAGTATTTCAAGCTTACAAGAGGTTTGTACCTTACAAACCAAAACTATTCATACCCTTCAAGAGGACTATATTGAATTGTATAAAGCCTCAGGGGATTTCAAAAGAAGACTAAATTGAGTCTTGGAGGAGCAAAATCACTGCAAAAGGGACAGGGAATACCTGGATCAAGATATTGACAAATCGTTCAATTTCTGCCAAAAAATGAAACCCCAAACACAAGGGAATGTTTCTGGAAACACCCCATACCACCAGGAAGACATCAAACCAGATTCTTTATTGGTAAATAAGGCAGGGTCTCCATCAAAATACCAAGATGGAGATAATATGTCTTATACTGAAAAGGAAGCCTTGTATCAGCTTCCTGACGCCTCAAGCTGGCCCAAATTCTCTGGAACTGGAGAGTATGATCATATGGAACTCATAGATTATATTGATGGACTGTTCACTGATGTACCAAGTATACCAGATTACTGGATTACTGCCAGATTAAATACAGCTTTCGAAGGACATGCTAGTATTTGGTACACACAAATGAAAGAAATGCATGGCAGAAGAAACTGGCCATGGTGGAGGAGCCAAATAATCCAAAAGTACAGAAATGATACATGGATATGGCAGAAAGCCCTTTCATTTGGAAATGATAGATACACAGTGGACAAAGATCCATATGATTGGTGTCTGAGACAGTCAAAAAGGTTAATAGCCATTGACCCTCACATAACAACAGAAATGAGAAATCAAAAACCATTGAACAAACTACCAGGAGACTTAAAACATGCAGTAAAATGCAGATGCTCCAAAGAATCCACCTTGGATCAAATATCCAATACTTTGCAAGAAGTAAGGATTAGAACATCTATTGGTAGACACAATAACCATAGTACTGGTGATAACAGGGAGAATCCAACCCTGGAAGCCAAAGAAAATAATGATTCAGAATCTGAAATCACAACAGGATTTCAAAACTGTGAATCACCCAATCACTATGCAGAAAATTCTCCCAAAGACAGGGAAGAGATATTTGCAAGGGAGGAAGAAACAAGAAAAGACCAAGAAGGTCATGAATCTGACTCTGATAGTGTGGGGAATGACTGTGGAAATAATTCATACACTAAACCCAACCCCCATGAGGAATATTTGGTGGAATTTAAGAACCATGTAAAAAAGAAAATTGGTTCAGTCCACTCCAGAAGGAGGAAACCAATGACCAAACACCTGGATGGTTTGAAGCATAAGCCACCAGACAGGGAGGGTATGACCACAAGAAAATTGTTGGCTCAAGGTCAAATGAACCATGCTAATACCTCCAAGAAGAGAGGAAAGTCTCATCAATTATGAGCCTTTTTTTAGAGGGAGGGTATGTCAGCCTGTGACTCAAAACCAGAGCACAAGCATGATAGCCCATATACCATAAATCAATGGTATAGTCAAGATACCACCAAAACATGAAGCTGAGCCAATTAGCTCAAAAGGTATCAAACGAAAGGGGAAACTCACTTCTTTCTGAAAATATAAGTCCCATCACCATAGGACAAAGAATAACAAAGTTATTCATGCTCAAAGTTATTGCTGAGAATAAACCTTAATTTTCACCTCTCACCTGAAATACAGAGTAAGAGGCTTAACCCCATCAAATAGGTATGCAAAATGAAGCTCTAAACCAGGGCTATCCAATGGTACCAGCCAAACTGAGCCAGTACCAGTATTACTGAAGTTATGGTCAAATTCAGGCCAAATAAGGGTGAACAAAACATTCACCTCTCATCTGACTTCTACAGTTTTAGTGTAGGGTACCTAAAGTGGGGTCTTTTTGGAAAGAGCACAGTTAGGGCTATCTGATGGTGTCATCCATTTCCTCATATCTCAACTAGAACAAAAGGTATGGGGCAAACAAGCCCAATACAGCTTTTGGCCAAAACATACATATGTACAAAAAAACTTGTACATGGAATAACTTTGCCATTCTGGATGATAGCCATATCAAATGAGGTACCATTGTGTAGAACACATTCAGGGCTACACAATGAACCAATTTTGAGGTTGATATCTCAAAAACTGACAAAGGTATGGCTGTTTTAAGGTCAAAATCCCACAGTCTGGCCAATACAGCCTTATAGTGGGATACTATCCCATAAATATGATTATGAGGTATCAAACAGACACTGAAGCTTATTTATACTTTAATACCTCATAGTTAAGTCAAATACAGAGGTCCATACAGGTTCTGTACAGTTTCTGATGCGTCAGAAGCACCAGAACACACCTGTAAACTCCATTGGTGAAAATCTTCACCCTGTATAGGGTAAATATGACTACTTGTGGTTCTAAAACCACATTTAAACCCAATAATAGCCTGTATTGAGTGTATAGAACCACAAACCAGCCCACAGTAGTGAAAAATTTCACTCCATGGTCGTGTGCAGGGGTAAACCACCTCCCACTACCCCAGAACAAGATAAAAGGAGGCTTTGCCTCACCAGGAAGCAAATTCAGCATCCTGTTCTTGATATTCTTACGTGGTATAACTTTTTAAAAAAAGGAAGTGGTACTCTTAGAATTTAACACGTATACTTTAAGTTTAAGTATTGTAGGGTTTGCTATTGTAAACCAACAGGCAAACACTGCACCCAGGGCTATCAGCAGTACTCACCATCACTAAATTATTTTAGTATAGCCCTTTCACTCATATTCTCACTCTAATTTCATCATTATTGTCGTGTTAAACTCAGAGTTATAGCTTTTATTATCATTCTGAAGCTATATCATAGAGTCACCCTGACACAACAAGCGAGAGAATGGTCTTGATCTTCTTGACTTCACACCTCCTCTTCTGGAGGGTTCTTCTCCTTTAATTGGTGATCCTCTGTCCAAATTTTCACTCAGTTGATGAACTGATGGTGTGAATTCTAGAGGAGCCCTTGCTGTAGAAATGAGAACAGCTTGATGTCTTTGAGATCTTGTATTCTTGGCTGGAGGGCTATTCTGAACTTACATTATTGAAGAACAAGAAAAATAATAACTTGATGATACTTTGAGAGAAATGAATGAGCCTTGACCAAATAAACTAATAGAAAATGAGAGTCTTGATGAACTTGATGAATAAAGCAGCAGTCTTGAGGTAAAGTCAATGTGAACAAATCTTGAGGAATGAAAATGACAAAGTCAAATGCTTGTCAAAAAAATCAGATGTCTTGGAGAGTTTCAAATCAAATTCAATAAGTCAATCAATCAACACAATCAATTATCAAGTGAATTCAAAATCAATAACAATAATATTTTCAAATCAACCCAAGGTATTGAGGTATCAAATCAGTAAATCAATATCTCGATGAGTCAAAATCAGATCATTCAATAAATTTAATTATTGAGGTCAATAAATAAGTATTGAGGAATTCAACAGTCAATAAAAATCAATGCAATGTAGCAAAATCCTGAATCTGAATCAATTATCCTAATGAATCCCAATCAATATAAAACCTATAAACCTGAATCCAATAAAGACAGAAAATTTGAAAATTATTGAAGATCCACCATATAGAGAACAGGTTAGCAGAATTAAGAAATGAAAAAAGAGTCAATTTTTATATGAAGGAAATGAATGAGATGGAAACTGATGAGAAATGATAAAGTAATAAAAATCATAAAATCATGAAAAATAATCAATTCATAAAAAGATCATAATTTATGAATGAGAGAGATGAAATTTAAAGGAATGAAAAGAAAGAAGAAATTGTGAGTTAATTGATATAACTTCAGGGGGGCTCTTCTAATTGAAGAGGACCCGGGATTCACTTATGGAGGGCTCAAGCATTGGAATAGGAGCTAGTACACTTAAGAGCGTAAATAAGATAAATATAAGAAAAGGATAAAAAAGAATAAAAGTTCCAACCACAAACAAGTCCAAGTCAACTGTTTCATCCTTTAAGAAAGAAAGAGAAGGGTTAATAAGGATATGGCCACCACAACTCTACTGAACAGGGGAGGAAAAGATGCAAAGAATAACTTAATACCAATAAATATAATACCCAAAAATAAGAGTAAGAATATTCACTAAATAATAAATAAACTATATTAATTAGCTTGGGAAAAATCCCCAGAGGGAGGAAGAGGAGCTGGTATATGTGAGAATCCACCACCCCTGATTGAAAGAGTGGATGGTTTTGAGGGGAATATTGATTTGAATTGATATGGATAATACAGACCCTGTATGAATATACAGTTTCTTTACAAGAGGTGTGATGAAGTGGGGTGATCATACGGTTTCAGTCTTTTCAATACAAAACTGTATTTGGAATATCCAGCCTGTAAAAGTTTACAGACTGTATTGATAAATAAAGCTTTATGCATGTTTCAACAAGAAGATTTTTTGAAACTCATTCCCGATACACATACTGAAGTTGCTAGTTTCATGAGTTTGAGTGGCTTTAAGATTGCATACACTTACCATTGATAGTGGCTGTGAAACCCAGTTCCCAGAAAATCTTTCAGATGAAAGTTTCAATCATTTTAAAATGTCTTTTAATTAAATTCAATAATAAAGATTTTCTATTAAAATCTGTGTTTTTAACATATATTGTTGTTTGTGAAAGCATTATTTGGATTTTTGAGGGAATCTACATTTCCTTTAGATCATTATTTTTTCATGGGATACACTTTATAAATATTCTTGATAGAACAAAAAATGATAAGCACTTGAATATATATCCTCCATTTAAACTAATTGTTTTTCAATCTCTGAGCCCTTGAAAATATTATATGGCTAGAAAAATTCCTCATTCACATGAGATACCAACATTCAATTAATTTTGTTGGTGACCATAAAGAAAATTTCTTAGGTTAATTTTTTTTTTTCTTTCTTTATTATTTTTATGTTAAACTTTGGCTTCAAGAGAGATCAATACTTGTTGAATCGAAAGGTTTCTCTTTTTTTTTTGAAATGTGTTCCATGATGCTAGAAAAAAATAAATTGAATTGTGAATACAAATTAAGAAAATTTATTCAAATAGCATTTTCATTACCTTGAATGAGAATATGCCTGGAATTGACTCCAATTATTTTTTCAACTTCAACACTCAGGGTTCTCTTCTGGAATAAATAAATAATTTTTGAATAAATAAAATTTTCAAATTAGATCTCTAATACAATTAAATCAATTTCAGATTATTATTCATGAAAAGCACATTTCATCTTTTCTTAGTAGCTTACCCAAATCATCTGCGCTATCTAAATTAAAATAGTAAGCTTTAATATATAAAAAACATTTACAAGATTCATTGAAAACTATAGGTATTGTGGCCTTGATAGGAATCACTTTAGCTTGAATTATTTATCCTCTAGCACTCAAGATATTGGGTATATGATATCTAAAAAACAGATGGTTAAATTTCTAGCTTATTCTTATTCATCATCTCTTCAAACACTGTATTTTTCTATGAACTTTGCAATAATCAAGATTAAGTGAAAAAAATAACAATCCAAAGAGGGATTTTTTGCATATGAGAAAAATGGAATACTTGAAAAGATAAATTTGAGAAAGTTTCAAAATCCCTCCAAATCAAGATTTCTATTTTTCAAACTCACATAAAAGATCTCCTGTTTATAGGAGTATTTCTATTTTATCCTTTCATTGGATACTTTTTCCTTATTTTTCCACCCTGAATAGTTCACAAACCAATTTACATAGTATGAAATATTAACTGTAATAAGTTATTTTTGAAAGCTCCCTTCATTATTTATCCATTTATCTTGTCATAGGATATTTCAAAACTAGAAATTAAATCCCTGAACATACAAATTAATAAATATTTACTCCCAGTAAGATAATTCTTTTCCCCTCATATCTATTGAGTTTATTTTTTTTGCAGTAAAAAATTGTAAAAAAAGCCATAGGATAAAATAATTAGCCTTTCAGGAGAAAGGGAAAACTTAGGGGCTTTCAGGGATTACAAAAACCTATAGGAGGAATTAGTTCAGTGTTACACAGAGGGATTACTTGAGTTTCTTCATAATGAAAAATAAACTTAATGAGATGAGGGGAAATTATGTCAAGCTATAATATTATAATACTTGATTTAAAGAGGTATAATTCAATCCATAAGATTGAATTCTTGTAAATAAAAACAGAGGGGAAAGATCAAGAGCTATGAGGGCGGAAAAAAACCTTAGTAAAGAGGAAAAGCATATATTAAAAGTGATAATTACAGAATTAAGGTAAATACTGAATAAGTAGAATATTTATAATAGTAAGTATTTACTGAAATATTAACAATTGTAACTGCCACTTTGGGATTTTAATACATTTACAAAAGCAGTTTCATAATTGGAAGAAGTGAATACACGTTCAGGGCTTGTAAAATTAATCTTCCAGATTTGTTCCTCAATCTTATTTGTGTTTTTGAAAAACATTCTATTTTCTTATACAAAACTGTACTTTTCATGTCTTTTCTGAAGAATGTTTGTCCAGTGACCCAAAACCAGAGCACAAACATTACACCAAAATACCATGAGCAAATGGTAAATAAAGATGCCCTCCAATAAGTAAGCTGAGCTAAAGTAGCGCAAGAATTGATAGAAAAGGAAGATGAAAATTCAATTTATGCTAAATACAAAAATCCAATAACCATAGGATACATGATAACAAATTTATTCCAGCTCCCAGGCTGGAATTAGCATAAACCTTAATTTCCACCTCTGATCTAAAAAATAGTAACAGAGGCAGAAACCCATCATGTGGGGGTATATATTGAAGATTTCAATTAATTCAATCTAATGTTACCAGAAAAATTGGGCTAGCAATAAAAGAACAGAAGGTAGATCAAACCATATGCCAAATCATGGTGAATAAAAGATTTACCTCCCATCTATCTCTTACATTTTTTATGGGAGATACATAAATTAGGGTATTTTAAGCAATAGAATGATGTGATATCTCTGATTTTACCCTCCATTACCCTTTATCTCATTCAGATTGAACTCTCTTGAGGATATCAACTAAATACAGAACTCATACAAAATAGAGATTTGCATAATGAGATTTGAAACCTGTAGAGCTCTGCCATAGTTAATCCTACAAATACAAAATGAGTAAACATTGTTTATTAACAACTAAGGGCTACAAAACAAGCTAATTTTGAGCTCTCTATCCTTAATTGTAATAAATATATAATTTTTTCAAGATTAAAGTCCCACTTTATTGGAAAGCCCCCAATACTGTGCAATAGTCTCTCATACTAATGAATTAGAGGTGTGAAAACAATTTCAAAGCCTCTTTACTTCAATGCCTCATATTATTACTAGTCCGATGCCCCCAGAGATTTGTTGCAAAACATTCTTTACATCTGAAAAATTGCAGAACTCCTTCTGTTTTAGAATCGGATCTTTGAGGGGGAAATAACAGGTAAACAGTTTTGAATTTCCGAATGATCCTGTAGCCAAGTATGCTAAGGAGTATCAGCTTCCCCTATGAATATACTAAATAATCTACCTATATACCTCACAAATAGATATTTGAAACTGTTTATTTACATATGGAGAAGACTCTCAGCAGTCTCTATCAGACCTAATCAATAATTGGATACATGATGCTTATGATTACTATATAAATTAAAATTGGCTTAATACCACTAAATTATTATTTATAGGTAATATTTATATACAAATTGAAATATTTATCAGATATTATGATATGAACTATTGATATTTGATTATATATGTAATTCTTTTTTAAAGTTAATACCATGGAGTATAAGGGTATTTAATACTATATGATACAGAATAAACTGGAGATAATACTATAATGGTTTTCTTTTTTTAATAATATAAGGGTAATATTTTATATTTATTAATTCATTTTATAAGGGCTCTTATGAAAAATATAGCTAGTAATATTCATTTGATAATGATATTTATCGTTTGGTGAACTAAGTATTTAAAAATGATAAGGGTAAGGTAGCTATTAATACTAATATTAAAAATAGTAGATTTTTTGAGAAATACTCTATTACTACTACTAATATTTCTTCTAATAATACTTTGTATTCAGTATTAAGCTCTTTGATTAATACAGTAAGTTGTTTGTTTGATCAATACTCTTGTAATAATACTAATATTCTTATTATAATACTATTCATTCATCATTAAGCTCCTTTATTAATACTTTAAATACACTTTTTTTAATAATTTAAAACTACTAATATTTTCTTCTGACTATTGCTACTGGGCTTATAATTTTATTTCACTAGTTATCCTGCTATAATAGGGATGGATGGACCCTTTGGATTTAGTATTAGATTTCCATTTATTGGGGAAATACTTTCATGAGAATGGGGGAAAATGAGGTGGAGAGTCCCTCTATTTATATTCTTTGGGCCCTCCGTAAAGATACTCAAAAACAGGGAGCTTAGAAAGATTTTACCTCGAGATATTTGAGCTGGTAATTGTTTTTCAAGTGATATCATTTAATAAAAATATTGCACTATATTTTGGGAAAATTTCATTGTTATGAAATTTATTTATATTTATTCAAAGCCTTGAGATGATTTTCCTGGTGAGTAATTTTGAAATGTTGTCATTGGATAAAGATATGGAACCACATTTTTGGTAAATTGCACAACATTTTGAATCTTTATTACTATTTTAATTAAGCTTTAATATTATTATTCACAGCCTTGAGATAGTTTAGCTGGTGAGAAATATTAAAATTGCATCATTGGATAGGGATATTTCACCATTTTTTTGGTAAATTGAATCGTTTCTTGAGTGATTATGAAATATGAGATGGTTTTTCTGGTGATTATTGTGTTAGATGATGTCATTTGAAATAATTCTTGCACCATATGTTTGGTTAATTGCACAACTTTTCATTCTTTTTTTATGTAGTCTCATCAAGCTTTGTTTTGTGTTAATTTGGATGTGAGGTGATTTAATACAGTTATTTCATCATTTGTTATTATTATTATTGGGAATTATTGCAATGCGTTTAAGCCTCTAGGGAGCTTTATATTCATGAAGCTAATTAGTTTCTTATTTAATTCTATCTTTTTATACCATCAATGTGTATTAACGTTTTTAGCTCATCTTATTACATAAAGTCCATTTTGGTGGGTTTTGGGTGTATTTGATGCTAAATTCTTACCTTGTCTATGAAATTCTCCCTTTTTAAATTAAGCTATGTTATTTGATTCTGTAAATCTTATATTTAAGCTATTTTGTGTAAATTCATACATTGTCAGAAATCTTTTATTGATTGACTTATGAAAATCTTTATTGATTTTGTTTTTATTTCTATACTGAACTCTGAAATATTCCTTTATTCAATAATATAGATGTTATTGTTTGACACAAGCTATTTTGAAAGTGTCTTTTGAGCTTGGAGGTCCTCAATTAACCATTAGAATATTGATATTTTGGAATGTTTCACCCTCAATGTGCTTGAATCTGGTCCAGAAAGCTATGGAGTACAACAACATCAGAACACGTTTGTGAGATCATCTGATGAAACATTTCACCCTTTATTGGGGAAAAATGACTTGTGGTGGTTTCAAAACCACATTTGAGAAAACTAAAGGATATACAGGCATTTGAAAACCACAAGCCCAACCTCTGGTGTTACATACTTCACTCCTTCTACATGCAAAGGTGCAGATTCCCCCTCCACACCTCTTTCAGGATAAAAAGGGATCTTTCTCTTTCAAAAAAGAGGAATCCCCTTCTCTCTTTCATTTCTACATAGCACAATTGTTACCAACAATAATACTGTTGGAAAATAATCAGGTTATATCTGTTTCTTAAGTATGCAGTACTTATTTCATTTTATCAATTAATGATCACTACACACAGCACTTTCAGAATAGATCAACACCACCATGTCTCTATAATAAAGACATTTCAATTTATTTTAAACCATTTTCTACATGTCACACTGATATTAGTAAATGTAAGTCCCTTCTAAATAGTGTAAATCCTGACAAGAAGATTATTTCAACATGTGATCAAGATTTGGTTTGAGGGCTGGTTTTGTTAATACATCAAGAAGTGTGTGAGCTCCAACACTTTTTCTTAAAGGAATTTCTTTGTAAAAGATACCTAGTGTGAAGATTATGTTGGATGTGAGATAAATGAGTAAGTACCTGAAAGGAGAAATTAAAAGAGAGTGGTTTGAAGTTTCTTTTTTCTCTTCTTATGTACAAGAAGAATGTGGTACTCCCTTCCAAACCTTCCAAGTTATTTCAGCTGAGTTTCAAAATTGATTTTATTTTTTGATAGTGGTTGTATCATATAATAATACTTAAGAGTTTCTCATCAACATTTCCTCTGCTAAAATCAATGGGAAATTAAAGAATAAAAAAAATAGACTCTCCTTAAAGCATTCAAAAGGATTATTGGGTTACACCAGATATATTGAAATGAAGAAGAATAAATAATGCTATTGAATGAATTCTTACTTATAGAGTTGAAAAAAATTAATAGATATACTAAGGTAAGGTACTATCATGTAAAAGGGAGTTACTTTGCTGTTGATGTTGGGTTGAATCTGTTTGGTTTTGGCTTTAAGGGGCACTATTGACTTACTACTAGTTTCACTTGTTGATATGGATTATCTATGGTGTATTTATTTTATGAAATAAATTATAATGATTATCATTCAATAATAAAAATTGAATATTCCTTTTTTATTATATTTCTGAACATCAGTTAATTATATTTTAGCCATTGGATCACTCTGATGAAATATTGGGGGTATAATTTAGTTTGAAAGCAGCGCAAGTTCATTGAAAGGGTGATGGCCATTTTCAAAACAAGAGGAATTGCTTCCTTTGATATACTTTACAGACTAAAATAGCTCACAGATATTTGAGAATACTTAGGATCCATGGAGAAGCCTAAAAACTTACTTTTGGGTGATGGGTTTCTTTTGAAAACCTCTAACAGTTACTTTCTATATTTAAACGCTATACTCCACAGACACTGTATTAATTTGATTCAAGCTTCACAATCCTCATTAATTTTATACAGTACCATTCCATCTGCTAGCTAAAAATAAAAGAAATAATCTAATCATTTTGGCTCTCTTGAGCTCTGTAAAAAATGAACTTTAGCCACAAACATTCTGTGAGCCTTAGAGGTATTTTCATATACCAAAAGACCCAAAAGAATTTAAATAATTTATAATTAAAGATAATAAATTTATTTTAATATGAAAAAAAATTTGGAATATAAATTTAGAATTTGAATACAGAAATTATATCTTCAATGAAAATTAACAACAAACTTACATTAAAATTTAAAAAATGTAAGAAAATTCTTTTACATGAAAAAATCAAGTGGAAATAAATTTTCACAAAAATTATCAAAATTAAAATATCTTTTAGAAAAAATTTAATAATCTTTATTTTAACTTTTTTTTCTAATAAATAAAATTATGAGAATTATTTCACCATTTGATTCCTCTTCAAAAATCAGATGGGGTCACCTCTGAATGAAAATTCTGTAACTCAACTCTAAAAAAGCTTAAATTAAGTTTTTGGTATTTTATGTATGAAAATATGAAAATACTCAAAGCTCCAACTTAATTCACACCACATGCGGTGTTAAACATCAATTTTTGTTTCAAAATTGGGGTTTGGTGTGTAGTTTAGAAGCTATGAGGGATTGAAGTATTTTAAATTGAAATGTCAAGATGTGCCCATGTATGACATAAGTGAACTTGAATTTAAATATGAGAGATCAATAATTACAGTTGTGTACTATATTTTTTTTAATTGAATTGCATGTGTAAAACTTAATTATAGTACATGATGAGGAATTAAAGAAAAAATAAATTGAAAAGATTAGTTTTTGGGGGGAAGTAATCTTGGCTCCAAGGGTGCCAGAACCCCCCAAATTGCTTTCTGAAAGGCGTGAGATGTAAAAATCCACAAAAAGGTTCATCACCTTTGGCCTGGAATTGAGTCACAAGGTTTGTGACTCAATTGATGATGAGATTTTTAAACCAACCAGGGAATCTTTAACTTTTTCCAAGAACATAAAACTACCCTTAAGCTAAAAAAAATTATTGAAAAAAGTTTTAACTGGCTTTAAGGTCTTTTACACACATTCTGACATTCTTTGAAGGCTTTAAACCAAGTATTACTATAAAAATGGCTAAACCCACCCCTTTTTTGGTCCAAATCAGGGTTAAATGATTCCATAATTTTTCTTTCTGTTATCAATTTATTTCTCACAACTTAACAGAGTCAAATTTACATTTGAAGTAAGAAAATTTGTGGGTATAAAATAATTTCTTCTTTGCCCCACTTTTCTCTTCATGTTAGAATTGTTTCCTTTTAAATAAGTTTAAAAACTGCTAAACCAATCAATAACATATTCTAGCCACCATTTTGGAATCAATTTAAACCTTTTAACAGTGTGAAAGAATAGTTTGAATCATTTTTACCCTTGAACCACCCCAAAAGTGAATTAAACCATCTTTCATCACTGTGAACTTTTTCACTTTGTTTCAAAATTATTTCTGGTCAGTTTTGGGCATTACCTTTCTTTAATAATTGTTTTGGAGACTCTGTTCTCATATTACTTTCCTGAATTCCTTCTCTTGATGAATGCCAATTGAAATTTCTCTTGAAGGAATTTCTTTTGTAGCCATAAATATCCCTTGTAGAGTATTTTTGGATACAATTTTGATGTTTAAAGCAATAAATATTTATAATATTATTCATTGTTCTATACTAAAAAATTTAAAACAATAAATTTGGCCTGTTTTCTCTGAAAATCTTAAAACTTACTATTTTGAATTAAAGTATACCTTATATTAATTTTCAGGATAGGAAAAGTACTTGATTCTTAATCAAAGACTCATATCTACACCTTACAGTTTAATTAATAAAAAAGATTATGAGTATCATTTTCTTGAGAAGGAATCATGGAAAATGAATTCACACTTTAACTTCCCTATTAATTGATATTTCAATATACCCTTCTAGATGAGGCATTGGATTAATTGAGCTCACATTCCAACTTCTAAATGGGGTAAAGGAAACAAGTGAGGGAAATTCCCTCTTTCCATACATATTAGAGCTCTCAATCAGAGTAAAGAATTTAGGAAGTTAATATTTTCAGCCTCAGGAAGCTGTTTTGATACAGGGAAGGCTTTTCTGTATATTCCAGCCTTTATTTGATCCCTGAAGGCCATAGCTCCATATAATCTGAGGATTATTAAAATTATTAGAAAGACTGTCCCAAAACCATCAGCTAGATCATAAATTTAATATAAGCCCTTACACATTTGTTTGGACCTATTAATGCTTATACTAGGAATATTCCTTAAATTCACAATTTCACTCTGTCATAAACGTGACCAAATTAAATATTAAATATTTCTTTTCAAAAGTATTCTATCATTATTAAAAACAAACATTGAATAAATAATTGATGAAAGCTGTAAGCCCTTTTTGAGAATGCGGCTTAATTCTCACTTCCCATATAAGAGTTTTAGTTTAAATCACAGACCCATCATGTAGGCCTTTAATGGAATCAGAAAAAGTGGGATATCAAATCTTATTAGATTTAAGGCTTCAGAGCTATGAGAGTAAAGCTCATCATTCTGATCCACCTTGAGATAGTAAAAAGAAAGCTTTATATTTTTTACGTTTCATCCAGCTTGTACAGTCTTTTATGATATAACCCACATGTATTACATTTTGTATAAATTTGAGATAAGAGACATAAGATAATATAATTCATATTATTTCATCTCATACATATGATAATGTATTTTTATTTTCTTCTTAAAGCAATAAATTCCCATTAGCCAGAGATCAAAGAATACTTTTAGCCTCTCTAGCTTTTCCATACTTAAACCACAGTGATTAAAACATTTATACATCTTCCAGCGCACACCTTGGATAAAATATGAGGATATTTTGAGACCTTTATCTTAAAAACTGACAAACGTATTGGGGATAAAAGACTAAAAACTCAGATTTTATTTTACAGAGTGCTATTATGAAATACTCTCCCAGAAAATTCATTTTGAGGCATCCAAAAAATTAGAATAATTTTTATCTTTTTATTAGTGATATGGTTCAAGCTACCAGACCAAGCTTCCTTTTACAGGGTGGCATTTTGAGATATTTTACCAGACAATTGAGCTCTGAAGTTACGATTCGATTAAACTGTTTTTGATACTTTTATAAATATTAACTTGGGAAATATGAGTTCTCAGAATATTTACCGTATTTCTTCAAAATCATTTTGACTGTTAGAACATGTTTGCACCATCCATTGGTGAAACACTTTACCATGTATGATTTAAAAATGGAAATATGTGTTTTCTGGGAATACATACAGGTCTTATTGGTTTTATTGAGCTGAAATCTAACCGCAATAGTAAAAATTCTTACTCTATCAATGTGGGAAGTGGGTATTTATCCCTTTAAGATCCTATTTGGCATAAAAGGAGTCTTTCCCTCTAGCAAAACTCCCCATAATTCTATCTTGTTATACCTTCTTACACACAAGTAACCTTTAGAGCTATTTATATAGTTGTATCCTCAAATTGTTTTCTGAATTAGCATAATAAGATAATTAGAAATTAAGCCAACTAGGTATTTCAGCAGACTCATCACCACTAATTCTAACTACTAGAGCCCTTTATTTCTATTATTAATCTATTTTAATATGTAAAAATTATGAACTGGGTTAGTTAATTTCATCTCATAAACTCAATATATAATAATCCTGACCAGCTTAAATATTATTTTATACATAACTTTCCTTCCTTCAGTGTCCCTAAAATACACCTTCCTCTATTCATTTTCAACCTTAACTCAATAATTCTAGTAGTACTATCAAGCCATATATAGTAATTTTCACTACTAACTTGATATATTCAATCGAATGGTGGAATCATCATAAAAATCAAATAGCTAAGCATCTATAATAATTTAATAGCTAGCCAGGATATCCAAGAGCTCAAGGGGCATCACAATCAAATTATTTGATGCATTAAACTGTTATAAAATTAGAAATAAATTATCCCAGTATTCACAATCAATTATTCATATCATATAAAACTACCATAAATAGTGCTAAACCCCTCCTTTGTTGGCTAAAAACAACGAAAATACATTGAAATTACCCAAATCAATACTTAATAGGCTTTTTTAGTCCACAACTTGAGCTTTTTATTTCTACTAACATTTCTGAATATATTCTCTTTATTCATTCAAATTCTAAGTATGGATATTATTATGATAATAAACCCCCATTCTGTTATTCAAAAATAGTATATATATATAAGAATTATTCACAAAATGAAAATAGAAAATGCTTACTTGAGTACCAACCCTAAAATTCATCTTTTGGATAGTGCATTGGGGTGATACTGGCACAAAGAATCTGTGCAAAAAACTGGGACCTGTTCCGTCCTTAATTTCATGTTATTTTCTACTCAGTGGAAATTTTTTAATACTTTTATCCTCCGCAATATAAGCAATTAAGTAAGAAATTGAGATTTTATTCAGCCAAAATTCTGTTTTATCATAAGACTCAAGCTTATATACCTTTATTCATGGTGATAGATCCTGTTGGATTAAATTTCTATTATTATTTGTTTGTTGGAAAGGAGTATGAGGAAAAACTTCCCCAAAGATTATTTTCTGTTTCTATTCCAGATGTTGTGTAATTTCTATAGGCAGAATTTATTCCACCTCAGCTGAATAATGTACCACCACTAATATTTAAACTAAATCTCCAGTGAAACACTTTAATTTTTAACAAAAAACCTAGCCAGTGTTACTGAGTCACAAGTTCTCACTGATGGTATGTTTGAGTAATATTATATTTCATGAAATAACAAACCCTTTGTTGACTTCAGGTATTTCAGTAAATTTAAGAATCCTTGGAAGTGATAGGCTATTGTATTTCTAATACTCTATCAAGAGAGGCCAGGCCTGCTGTACTGGGTTAGGTATCTCAGCAATCCCATTTCTCTACTAGAGCTAAAAGAAATATCATTGATGTCTGGACCAATGCCTATCGAGATTTATTTAAGGGGAAAGGATGATTTCTTACAGGCTTTCAGATTTAAATCATTCAGAATTTTGGGAATTATTTTTTATGGAGAATTTATATATATTATTATCATTACAAATTACAGCTACCATGTACAAATGTAACTTGACTAAGGTTTTCCATGCGTAATTTTTTTCAAAATGATCTTTCATTCTGTTATCCCCGATTATTATATCATCTAAAAAGAAGGAAAGATAGTTTATTATCTCTTTTGAATTAGGCAGAAAGTCACAAATTTGCTCTACATAGTGAGACCTATTCTCACAAGGGTAATTTTGAGTTTCTTGTTTTTGAGGACCTGGGACTTTGATTGATACCATATATTTAATACTTAAATATTCCTTCACAGGCATAAGGGTAGTCGGGGTATCCTTGGTGATTAGGAACTTAGAGATTTACATTGAGTTTTCGTCTAAGAAAGAACACCGAAAATCCATTTTCTCCATGGCAATGAAATTCATTTTAAATAAGGGAAGAAGGCATGATTTTTTTCAATTGCCTTATGCTTATTAAATCCTCATATGCATAATTTGAGGATGAATCTATGTATGATATAGCTATAAAAGGTAGAACTATGAGTGTGATTTTAAATTATAAGTTAAAAAAAGATCAAAAGGAAGCTACTATAGTAATAGAGTGGTGATAAATCTCTTGACAGCCCCGTTTTCCCCAATTATCATTTTGTTACCTTAATAATTGGAACAATAATTAATATTGAATTTGTATATTTTGAATTGGAAGAGTAGTTCTATTTGTGACAGCTTTAATACATAATAATTCTAAGAAAAACAAGATGAATTCTTATTCTTATGACGGGAAGACCTCTTTTTGCAATTTTCCAGGCTAGTGGGGGGTTATCCATATTTTCATACAGCCACAGAGTGAAATGTCTTACTCCTGTGGCGCACTTGTGGTCCCACAACTTCAATAAATCCTTTTCTAGATATGAAATGTGGTTTTGGGACCACAAATTGTCACTTTTATACCATAAAGGGTTTCCTATCTCTTTTAAATATCTTGAAAAACCTCTTTGATTGTTCTTAAAGATAAGAAACTTGAAATTGAATTTCTTGGGGCCTCATATTGGCCAGTATACTAGCAATAAAATTTCAAACATTATTTGAGTAGCTTTGGAACCTCAGAATTGAAATATATGGGAGATTATATGACAGTACCACCCATAACAGGGAGGATTGAAGCTGTATGGTCAAAGCTATGAGTAATGAATACATAAAACAACCATTTTAGACCTTTGAAACCTCATAATTTGGTTGTATAGGATAGTATCCCAAAATACCACTTGGTGTGGGACTATAACCTTAAATATTTGATATATGTGAAATCTTCCAAGATACTGGTCTCAAATTTGCCTAAAATGGTAGGAACAGGGGAGCTCTACAAAATACTCCAATTAATTAATTACTTTTCTTGAGATATTTCATAGTTATAAGCGTAAAAGTACTTTTACCTTTGTTCAAAATCATGTTTTTCTGGTTTCAAGAGAAAATTGTCAATGACTTCCTACCTTTGAAGGATACAGCCAAAAGGATAATATTATTGTTCAGCTGAGATCCTTTAAGATATGATCACATATTCAAAAAGGTCACAAAACAACTTTACAATATTTATTCTAATAATGACACTTAAAATTATTATCTTGAAATAAATAAAAATTCCACAAAAAGGCATAAATTATTGATTACCTCTTAATCTAATTAATAATCATTTTAAATGAACTACACCATTATATTCACCATGGTCAAATACACATATAACATTTCTATGTGATATCTGTAAAGACAATACTTATTGAGTAATACGTAAACATGCCATAAAAAGGCATAAATCCTTGATTATATCAGGAACCAATTAATCAACATGTAAAATGAACTGCACCATTGGATTCTCCATGAAGGATTACACATATAACATTTCTCTGTAATATCTTCAAAGTCAATACTTAAGGAAATAACATGAATATATGCACTTTTATGATCAGTGCATATATTCATGGTTTTTAGCTCATATCTCTTGAAATATACATGATAGAGAGTTGAGAAAAATATAAATTTACCACTTATTTACTGTAACAATCCATATATAAACCTTATTTCACAAGTTATAAACAAGTTTATAACTTTTAAGGGTTTATTTAACAAATCTGTTATAGCTGTTGACCACTTTGTTGTGAAAGTGGTCCAAACTTAAACCAAAGTGGATATTCAGATTTTACTAGTATTTACGCAAATAATAATGCCATCTAATTTTTATATTCAAGGTATAACCCCTTGAAATCATGGTTTGAAGTTCAAAATGGTAAATCTTGACAGAAAAGATGAGTTACAAGAAAAATCATCAGAAATAGAGTTTTGATTATGTAATCAAATTCTCTTGACAGTTTAATGATTAAATGCTAATCCATCAGAATTAACTCTTTTACTGGCTTTAGCATGTATAACTCAAAATGTTTTAAAGATCAAAGGTTAATTTTAAAATGGATCATTTATGATCACTCACTGTCATCTTAATTTAATTTCAATAGTCACATAAGTGATAAAAGTGGGGAATACCAGTTTATTATTATTAAAAATAAAAAAAACACAAATATCAGTATTTTTCTAAGCCTATGATGGCAGAAAACATAGAGTTACAGTGATAACTCTAAGTAATGGTGTAATAATGAGACAATATGGTTTAACTATGATGTAATCATCACTGAGCCTTGCAATACTGATCAATTTCAGTGGATACCATCAGTAAATATCTACTAAAAGGCTTTTTAATTCTAGGAGAGGACTTTACTACATATAGAGCTCTTTTTACCTCTATTTTCCCCTAAGAGGAATCAAAAACATTCAAAAATTAAATCAAAAGGTAATTTATTTATTCTTTATATATAAAAAAGTTATATTTTTAAAGACCAAACATAATGTTAATTTTAATCAATAATCTTGGCTTTATCAAATCCATTTTTCAATTGTTTTGCTAAATTTCTCTATGAATATCCAATTCCACATAAAAAGCAGAATATTTATAATTTCTTTCATTTTTGAATTTTAAATACAGTTTTGATATGTTTTATTTACATTTTTAAGCATAAATTCATTCAAAATTATTATATCAATTGTCAAAAGTAGGTTATTTTCATCTTTTATAATATTTTTCCTCTTTATTATCATTTTAACAATTCTTATATTAATATATAAGCTTAATATCAGTAATATTATTGTTACAAATTCTTTTGGTAATTAAATAGCAATTTTTTATGCCTCTATTATTTTTGGGTAACAGTAATAAAGTGCCATAAATATATTAAATATTAAATATTACTATATTTACTCTTAATATATTTTTTTGTTAATTTAACAATATAAATATTTTCCGCCATAATTATAATAGTTCTTTACTATTATAATCATTCTTCATTAAATAAGGACATTAATTGCACAATGAGTAAAATATTGGTAATATTTACTTATTGTTTCACAGTAAAACCTTACATTTGGGGGCCTGGCTGTGATATTTACTTGAAAGACCTTTTACAAATATTCAAATTGGGTTTATCCAATAAAGGTTATATAATAATCTTATGTTTATCTATTTTAAAGGCTATTGAGGCATCTGGAAAGAAATTTTACTGTATTACATGTGGTTTTTCACATCCTTGGACTTGCGAGAACTTTTTTTGAGTAGCTCTGGTTATTAAAAAAGATAATTACAAATTAAAAATAAATTCATATTATAATTTGGTTTCAATAAAAAAATAGTCATCTCAACTTTCATTTTACTCTTTAAAATTAGAAAGTACAATACAAAAATCATTTTTATTCCCTTTTTTCCATTTCTTTTATTCGTTTCATTAATTTAAATGAATATAAAAGCAATTTTTATGTGGGAATTTTCATATCTTTCCAAAAAGAACACTTCTTATAAAAAGACTTATATTTATTTGTCTTTTTTAGTGCTTGGAGACAACCCAACAGAAGACAATCAGATTTCTGTTGAGAGATTGGTGGAAGAGACTTGTCAAAGCTTTCCGATTCCTTTTGTTAATAAGAAAAAAAAGGCCAAAAAAATGGTCTTTCCAGGACACACTATTCAGGACCCCTGAAGGTGCGCACCTCTCATAAATTGTGATAAAGAGACTTTTTTAGTGTTCTGAATTATTTTTATTTCTTATTTCTTAATTATTACTACTGGAAGAGGATCTCAATACTCCATCCAATCAGATGGAGCTGAACTCAGAAGTAGAATTCACCTCTCAAAAGGGAAAAGAAAGGGAAAAATCACCAGTGAAACAGAATCCACACAATGAAGTGCTATCTGCCAAAGGCAAGTCTGAGAAATTCTTATAATATCTTGGCCAGAGTTGGAACTAAGTATGAGTAACTCCAACAGAACAAATCACATTCAGAAGTATCAGATAGACATATACATGATCCATCCCAAACAGTCCTAAACAGTCTACAGTGACAAAGATTGGGAAATGTTGCCACAGATCTAGCAAGGAGTGATGCACTCCTTGAATATCCTGAAAAAGTTCCTTAAAGAGGAGGAAATAGTGAGATACTCCAATATATGGAATCTACTATCATCCAAACCTCAAATCAAAAAAATAAAGGGGTACCATGCCAAAAACAGGGAGGAAAGAGAGGAAGAAGACTCAGTAGCTTCTACCAGAAAGCCTCAAGTCAGCCAATCTTCCAAGAAGGGAAGAAGAGAAAGAAAAATAATTGAAGGAAACCATATTCCACAAGTTACATGATTCCAAGAATCCAAAAAGATGCAATGGAAAATGTGTTCAAGATGGCCAGAACTTTGATGGAATACAAGGCTAAAGAGGAACAAATAATGAGACAAGCTCATCTCCTGAAGAAATAAGTTTGTCTCCTGATGCTGTAAATACTGTAACAGAAATAAAGAATAGTATTTTACCTCTAAAAGACATTAAAAATATTTTATTATCTTTACAAGAAATAAATAGTAGCTTATTATGTTTAGCAGAACTAGCTGTATAAAATAAGAAAGAAATAGAAAGCATTAACATTATGGTTGAACATAATAAATCAAAAGTATTAAATGACAATTGTCAGCAACTGATACAAGCAAAACAGGAACTGTATAAATACAAAATAGATATCAAAGAAAAGACTTTGACAATCAATTATGACATGAGAATTGACAATCTGACAGAAAAACTAAAAAAATTAAGTATTTCTGTTGAGAAATTTGAAAAAATGACTCCATCACATCAAAAATTACTTCTAGACCATGTAAAAAATAGTGTTGAATCAAGAATGAATCTTAAAGATGACATTCAAAGTGAAATAAGACTTATTAATGAGAAAATGGATAAAATTCATGAGGCTAACTTAAATATTCCAATGTTACCAACCCTATTTTCTCACATAAGAAGTCCTGTCAAACCAAAAGAGGAAATTAAAAGTCCATTAATAACAGAATTAAGCCATCAAGACAGTAATCAAGTCTGAATGAAGGAAGCAGCTCAATTAAAAGAATGTCCAACAATCACAGGTGAAGGTGAATGTGACCATATGTAATTTATTAATTCAATTGAAACGTTAAGAGAGGATTATCCTATACCAGACATATTAATAACATCAAGATTACATTCATTATTTGAAAAACCTTTAAAAAAGATTTTTCTTTCACAACTGGATTAGCTCAATATATGATTTAAAGAACCTTTCATAATTTAACAATAATATTTTCAAAGAAAATTACATGGAGCAGAAGTGGGTTATTTCAGTATTTTGAGCAGCATCCTTTTCTTCTCAAGCACCTATTATTCAGAATCCCCCCTTTACAATTTTTGAGAGATCAATAAGTATTGTATATTTGTGTTTATAGAGTTAAAAAGAAAGAAATTTTCACTTTCCCTTTGAATATGCATATTAATTTTAATGAGCTATTTTATCACTTAATGGTCTTCCAAATTTGGCTATCAATTACTCAGTAATTCTCTGTGAGCTATGTGATATGGGAAGAATATCTCTCAATCAAAGGATGAAAAAAATGGGAATTTTATCAATTAATCATTAATATCTATTGTTTAAGATCACAATTTATTGCAGCAAAAAAGGTCATCATGTCTTGATATGAGCCCTAAATGTTCCATTGAGAGCACAGAATGAAAATTGATCAATATCCAAATATCAGAAATTATGAAATGGGTTTCGGAACTAATATCAACAAGGCTCAGCCATACCCATATATTCAAAATTCCAACATCTTCATCATTTCAACTTGTTATACACTTCCCTCTGAAATGAAACACACCATCAACAATTTCTGAAAGAAGCTCTGTGGAAAAGAATTAATAGTTTTCTGACAGATAAGCAATGGAAATCCTTGGAGGTTTTAAAGACTATTTGATAAGATACACCTTTCACATGCAGAAATTATCATAATTAAAAAAATATGCTTAAATTTCATCTTTCAGGTAAAGAGAAGCTTCTTCATTGTATTGAAATTTCCAAAAATTCAGAACATATGTTTGGTAAAAGCGTTTTTTCTACATTAGTATTTTCAATATACAAACATTTGTGTCCGCAGTAATATGTTTTGGTGGCTTTTGTTTTTATAAAAGTGTTTTTGGTTTTTGGTTTAAATTTTACATAATCTACCTCAAAATTCAATTTTTTTTGAATAATATCAGAAATTTAGTAGCAAGCCAAAGATGTTCAACCAAAAAATGGAAATTTAAGCCCAAAGATGAGAAATTTGGGCATTATTTTTTAAAAGAAATTCATCTTCACAAGTATTTTGGCTACTCCATCATCATAACATTATTTTCATTCTTTGCCAAAGCTTAGATTATATATGAAGTATGCCACTAGAACCTAAAGATTTGCATTATAATTACTGGGAAAAAATGAAATCATGAAGTTTATTCCCTCCTGTAAGGTTTATATTGAGCCCCACTTTTTTCAAAAAGAATATGTGAATTACAAGTTGTCTTTAGGGAGGAACAAGTGACAGGCTACTCAGATGCTATAGAGTGGTTTGCACATGAATTATATTATCTGCTTGAAAGTACATCTTTAATTATAATCTCTGTTGCACCACTCACTAAATACTCCTACTAATGATAAATTTCAAGTCATTAACCATTAAAAAATTGGAAAATGTGAGTGTTTTTGCATAGTTAATATTCCAAAAAATATCAAATGACGGCTGAGGCTCTCCATCAGTTTCTTTCATTTCCTTTCATGATCAACCTCCCTCCAAAGATTATTAGAACTATATCACAATTATGCTCAAATACATGGAATCACTCAGCTTGTTCCCATTGGCTTGCAGGGATAGATGATCAAAATAATATGTTCCTATACTAAAAAGGTTGGGGGTTGGTTTATATGACCTTGTGCAGACAGCCCCCACAAGGTAGCTCTAAAATACAGAGGTCATTCATATATGGTATTGTAAACAGCCCCCCAGAACCAGCTTCAAATGGCTGGGGGTGGTTTGATCCCACTAGTGTGAAAGGCCTTATGACACCACTTCCAAGACTGTGGATTTGGTTACAAAAAGGTTTTGTGAAAAACCCCTAAAACCAGATAGAAATTGGAAGGGTGCTGTTTCCAACAACACCCTAAAGCCAGATGTAAAAGGCCATGAGGTTTGCATCAGTTAGCTCAAAAAAACCCGTGGTTCCTTGCATTAGCTAGTGAAAACAACCCCCCAAAACTGGCTGCAAAAAGGCGGGGGATTGTTTGCATCAGCTTCTGCAAACACCCCCCAAAACAAGCAATAAAAGGCTGGGGGGTTGTTTGCATCAGCTAGCGCAAACAACCCCAAAACCAGCTGTAAAACACCAGGGGGTTGTGAACACCAGCCTCTGCAGTGTTAGGATATTGCAGGTGGGCCTGGCGGCCCCAGTCAAGCAAAACACTGAGGCATAATGGGCGGGTTATCTCTACAATAGGAGAGCCCCCCATGAATCTTAGCAAGGAATGCCTGATTGCCTGCCACATGGGTGATTTGAACCCATGGCAAAGTGAGAAAGTAGTGCTGATGCAAGGCTTACCAGCTAAGAGAGGAACAATTGGATGTTGCCAGTTCATCCACAATTTTGTATTAGTTTTTTTTAAAAAAAAAATTGTACTAGTTTTTTTCACATAAACTATTTTTGTACTAGTTTTTTTCAAATAAACTCTTTTTGTACTAGTTTTTTTCAAATAAACTATTTTTGTACTAGTTTTTTTTTCAAAAAACTTTTTTTGAACCAGTTTTTTTTCAAAAAAATATTTTTGTACTAGTTTTTTGCAAAAAAATCTTTTTTGCACTTGTTTTTTTCAAAAAACCATTGTATTATTTCTTTAGAAAAGCTGCTTCTTTGATTAGTTTTTGCCAATTAACTGTTTGTTTACTACTATTTTCAAAAAAGTGTTTTTTTACAACCTTTTACTATTCTTCCAAGGGTCTTTTAAAAAAACTATTTTCAAATAGTTTTGCAAAACAAAGTTTAACTAATTTTTTCATAAATTACTTTCTTGAAAGAAGGTAGTTTTGTGGAAAAAGAACAATTTTTTCAATGTAACTTTTTTTTTGTCAAAGAAACCAAGTAAATTTTTATCATAAAAACAGTTTCTTGTAATTTATGAAGCAAAATTGTTTTTTATAGGAAAGCTTTTGCAAGTAAGTTTTTATTTTGAAAATGCTGTTTTTTTCTCAAAAATATATATTTCTTTCCAAAGAAACTTTTTTCAAAAAAACTAAGAATTCCAAAAGAACTGTTTTTCAACAAGCAAATATTTTTTGGTTCAAAGATGTTATTTCTTTTTGAATAAAACTACATTTTTCAGAAAATCTATTCTTTTTTTCAAAAAAAAACTGTGACCTCCCAAAAGACTTTTTCAAAGAGTCATTTTTTTTGCAAAAGATCTACTTTCTCTCAAAACCTGTAGTTTTATTCAAGCAGAAGTATTTGATTTAAAACTTCAACGTTGAAACAAGAAAGCAATCTTATTGCAAAAAAACCCATGGAATTCAACTTAAGAAAAAAGAGTTTTCTCCTAAGTAAAGTGGTCTTTCAAAAAACTTTGATTTTTTTAGAAAAGAAAAAATAATTCTTTTATCAAAAATACTTTAGACAAATTATTCTTATCATTACCCAAAGTAAAAGACCTTTCTTATCCAAAAATTAACTTCGGAAACCCTTTTTTGAACTCAAAAAATATGAAAATACATAAGGAATCCTAGACTATCACTGACGTTATAAAATTTGAAAATCATTATGGGCTTATTCAACAATAAAATTTGTAGTTCTCATAGAAAAAATAACTTTTAATTTCTTTGGATCACACCTAAATTAAAAAATACTATTTATCAATCTTTCATAGAGACATTGATTCACATGCATGGAGAACATTATACTTTGGATCAAAAAGTTCCTAATTTATAACTTCTTTTATTTATACAATTCACCGAAAATAAGAATAGTATTAAATTTATATCATCTATTTAATTATTTCTTGCTTCAAACTATTTGTGACATTCAAAACCATGTTATTCTCCTCCATGGCTTGAGCATATCACTTAATTTACTTTCAGTGATCTTAATAAGTACTCTTCTCTTTTATAGATTCAATATGGTTCTCTTAAGAGGTTGGGATTTTCTTTTTTTTCAGTTTCCTGGAAAAAATATAAATACTAACTTCAGTATATTTTAAGAACACAAACGGTATTAACATTTATTATCTAATGGATAATTTCTTCATTTATGTAAGATACTCTTGTAAATTATTCTCATTGAAAATCCCTGCCCATTCTGTAAATGAAATGAAGTGAAATCCTACTTGTGGAAAGTCTAAACCTCTATAATGAAGGTAAGTGAAATTTGTATTTTTGGCAATTTTCAATGTTGGATGCTTTTATCATTACAATCAAGTCCTTCTCTTGAAAGAAATTAAAACACTGTATTTTCACCTAATAAGAATAAAAAAGGAATATCCAAGTGATATCAGGGTAAAAAGAAAGTCACATATTAAGAACAAACAAAGTATGCCAAAGCTCTCTACTGGTAATAATGTGTGACTGAACAGCAAGTTGCACCAAATATGCCCTGGTGGTTCATAAAGCCATACACACATGAGTACATTAATGCACCAGAGGACATACTGAAAAGAGGAAAAATTGGCAGAACATGGAAAAAATTGGACAGTAAAATTCCAAATAAACCATTCATCAAGAAATATAAACCAAGATAACCTTTCAAACCCAATATACCCAACACCAATGAGCAAAGAAAATTCCATAATTGTGTTGGTATTGGACACATAGGTAACAGTTTCCTAAAAAAGGAAAAAATCATTGAAATTGTGGAAAAAGAACACTACAATGATAAAGAATATTAATCTTATTCTGAAAAAGACACTTCAGAGTCAGACACTTCTGAATGTGATTAAATTAAGACAATTTATTTTCAAATTTATAATATTGGTTTAATATATGAAGTACTAGATAAAATTCAAACTTACCACAACTTGGAAGATCTGATACAAGCTCACCAACATAAAATATGCTAAACTTCATAGACCAAACCTGAAAAAGGAGTGGAATATAAAGCTGGAAAGTCAAGTATAAGTATTGTCATGGTTAAAAGCCAAAAGGAAAATATAAGCCTGGACACAGGAACATACTGCACCTGTGTTGGTAAAATTTATTTGAAAGCAATTATACCATATTGGGAAGAAAATCCTATACCAATACAAGGGATTAAATTCAGTAGTGCAAGTGAAAGCATGAGGCCCCTTGGAATAATTTACTTAAAATCAAGTGTTCCTCATCCTTCCCAATCAATAAGGGTTAAACTGGGGTTTTTAGTGATGGAAAGCTTTACTAGTAACCATTTTAGAATTTTAAATGTTTACTTGTCAATCTATGGGATAGATATCCCTAACTAACAAGACAGATATTTTACCATAGGAGATAATAACAGAAAGAAATTTGGTTTTTTCAAACAATAAAAAAACAAATTAATTTTATCAAAAATGAAGAGACAAGCCCAGAAAGACATTAATTCATAAGTAAACAGCTTAAAAAGGAAGAATTCAATCAAGAATCAACAGAAAAAATGAAGGAAAGATTGATTGATCTCTTACTTAAATACAAAAGCTCCTTTGAAACTGACAAATAACCACTAGGTGCTATCATTTGACATGAGGTAGACATTATTCTTAATGTTGAAAAACCTTATCCACCTATGTTAGTTTACCCAGCTAGCCCAAGAGCTAGAGAATCCTGAGAGGTAAAAATTAAAGAATTAATGGACCTTGGGTTGTTAAGGAAAGTAAGGCATAATGAAATGTATGAGTAACTACACTTGTCATTATAGCTTGGAAAAATGAAAATTCAAGGATGGTAGGAAACTTTACAGCTTTAAAGACCTATACTATCCCTGACAGATATATAATTACCAGAATCCATGAGATAGCAACACAATTGTCACAGGCTAAGATCATTTGTCAGCCTGTGACTCAAAACAGAGCACTAGCATGACATCCAACATACCATAAATAATGGTATGACAAGTATTTAAAAAACATAGTCAATACAGGTAATAATTAACAGAAAACAATCCTCTTAAATTAAACACCAACCTTATCCAAACAGAATAAGGAAACCTAGAGGAGAATAAACAGGTCAAAACCCTTATTTTCACCTCTCATCTAGCTTATGCATATTTAATTTATTATATACCAAAATGGTATTTTTCTTAAAGCTCACATAGAGAGCTACACAATGATATCATCCATGTTGTTGTAACACCACTACAACTGGAGATACCATATGACCTTTATTTCAAAACCAAGACCCCCCTGAAAGTCAAAGAGGGCTTGTACAAAACTGTACAAAAGTATAACCAAATTAAAGATATAAACAAGAGCTTTAATTTGAGATACATTAGACCTCTGTATCTCTTAAATTGACTGAGGGATCTTGGTTCAAAGGTTTAACAACCAGAAATACAGATATTCTGAAAACAAGAAAGTAAACAAACCCCTGTATCTTTGGTATACACTCATACAACTGTACAGTGTAATATACAAAACTGTAGAGCTAATTAAGCCCTACAAAACTGTATCATCAGAATACAGATATCTTCCAAATTAAAGAAGATATCTGGTATGGAAGTTTTTGAAGCCTCATACTGATGTACAAAGATACATCCAAAAACTTAAAACCCTTATAACTTTTGCTATTTGAAATAAGGGTAAACATGAATCATACCAAATTGAAGAGCTCATTAAGCCCTTCAATTCTGTGCTCTTGGTTTCTTGATATCTCAAAAACTGACTAAGATATCTTGGTTGGAAGTATTCTGACCAATACTGGCCTGTACCAAACCTGTACCAACCAGTACTGTCTTGATACTCAAAATAATGGCTATTCAAAGCTTAAACCCGCCCAGAATGACCAGTATTAATCATACAGACACCAGAACAACGTCATCCACGTGCTGACGTGGCAGGTGAAAAGTTTTTTCATCCTGTATTGATCCAGAATGATCATTTGTGGTTCCAAAACCACAATTCTGCCTCTACTGACGTCAGAATTGAGGATCCAGAACCACAGACTGACCATTGGAGTGAAGATTTTCACTCCTCTGACGTGTGAAGAGCTAATAACTCTTGACAGTCTTGAAAGATAGAAAAGGAAGGGTTTTTTCCTTCAAAAACCCATCATCTTATCTTATTACCATTATTCTTACGTGACAAAACTGTTATCAATCAGTAGTGTCCTTAGAATTCTTATTAAAGATATAATTAGAAAATAATTATTTTAGTGTTTCTTTACAGTCAAAGATATTAGAGCATTGCAACCCAGGTCCTCAATAGACTCATCACCACTGTTACCACGTAGCAGTAGGACCTGAAGACTTAATTTTTATTTGTTTTGATGTGTCACAGTCATAGTGTTAACTTGTATTTACTATTTTTAAGCTACTACATAGACTCACCCTGACATCATTACAGCCATGGATGCTCTAAAGGGCTTTCACCAAAAGGTCTTAACAGAAAATTCCAAGAAGCTACTGATTGTAATAGTTTACTTTGGAATAAATGAATATCTAAGGATGCCATTTGGTATAAACAATGCACCTTTCCACTATCACAGAATGATGAATACCATATTTCCTGAGTAATTTTGAGAAGGATGGTTAATTATTTAAATTGATAATATCATAGTTTGCTCAGAAACCTGGGAAAATCACTTGAAAAGACTAGAAAGAGTTTTACACAACATAGTTCAAGTAAATATGCACATATGCTTGAAAAAAAGTCATTTTTCATATAGTGAACTAAAATAACTGGGATATGTTGTATCTGGATTAAGTTTGAGAATAGACAAAAAGGAGTAGTAGCAGTACTATTGAAGCCAATGCCCCAAGCCAAAAAAGAAATTCAAATATTTCTAGGATTTGCTGGCTATTGCAGACAGCATATAAAATAATTTGCATGAATTAAAACATCCTGGTATAATATCTGTGACCAAAAAAAAGTCTATTAAATGACGAAAGAAAGGGTTATATCATATAAGGAATTGAAAAAGGCCCTCACAAAACCTCACAAATGCCCGATTTATTCTAATTCCATATTTGAAATTACCTTTCAAACTTTAAATTGATGCTTGTGGAGAAGAACTAGGTATTTTACTACACCAGACGCAAATGACCAATGATGAACCTGTTGAAGAAACAATTTGCTTCATTTCAAGACAAGTAATCCAACAGAAGAAAGATATGGAGAAAGAAAAATGGAATTCCTTTTCTTAGTGTGGGCTTTAGAGAAATTACACTAATATTTGGATGAAACAGTTTTTGATGTCATCACATACTGCAATTTTGTAAAATATTTATTAAACATCAAGACACCAAATAGACACATGGTGAGATGGCACATTTCTATCCTGTATTATAGAGGAAATATAACTATAGCTCATAAATCTGCAAATATTCGTAAAAATTCAGATGTTCTTAGCAGAGGGGATTTAGCAAATATATCTGAAAACCCAGCATGGGTACCACAAGAAGAACATCATATAGAAGGCATATGTGTTACAGATATTGGCTCAGAATTCTTTAATCAAGTTAAATAAAGATACAAGATGGACAAAAACTTTCATATCTCATTCCAGCTTTTAAGGAAAGATGTCAAAGACACATCATTATCCTCAGAGCTAGATGAAGTATGGAAAAAAGCATATGATGAATGAAGCTTCCACCTCCTTGAAGGAATTCTTCATCATAAGACAAAAAACACATGTGTTATGACCTTGAAAGATAGAACTCTTATGAGAACTATACTACATGAATGCCATGATAGTGTTGTATCTGGAAATCTCACAGAATATAGGACACTAGAGAGAGTGAAAGCCTGCTCTTGGTGGCCAAATTGGAGAAAAGATGTTGCAGAGTATTTCCAAACCTGCCACAGATGTTAAAGCGCAAGAAGAGCCATAGGCAAGAATTTTGGAGTGATTATTCAAATCCAAGAAACAAAATTCCCATGGGAAATAATTCACATGTATTGGGTAACAGCCTTACCTCCAGGAGGGGACAGGAGTTTTAATGCCTGCCTAGTACTAGTTAACAGGTACAGCAAAACCACAATTTTTTTACCATTTCACAAAGATGACAAAGCTATGTACACAGCCATAATGATATGGAATATAGTCATTAGTCATAAAGGTTCCTTCCAAAAAATCATAAGTGATAGAGATCCAAAATCCACTTTGTCATTATGGAAAATCTCCATACCTTTTTTGGAATAAAGTTATCATTCTCAACAGCTTATCACCCTCAAACTGATGGTTTGGCAGAAATAATGATACAGACCTTAGAAGACATGATAAGAAGAATATGTGCTTATGGCCTAAAATTCAAAGAATCTGATGGTTTTATCCATGATTGGTGTACCTTGATACCAGCTCTTGAAATGGCATATAGGACATCAATTCACTCTTCAACTGGAAAAACACCAGCCATGTTAGAAAAGGGTTGGAATCAAAGACTTCCTTATGAAACTCTCAAAAGAATTTAGTGGATATACATCCAACAGCAAGAAGTTTAAAAATTATTCTTTACAAAGCAAGACATCATGAAAACAGATGTATGCAAGCTTCTTTCAAATATGCAAAGGAAAGATGGTGCAAAAGTCATAAGCCACCTGATTTCAAAGTGGGAGACTTGGTCTGAGTATCAACTATACGCGTTAATAACTTTAAAGGCAAAAAGAAACTAAAAGATTCCTTTTTGAGGACCCTTCATGATAAAAGAACTAAATAGCCCTAGTGCTTTGCAACTAGAACTCAAAGGTGAATTAATGAACAAAAACCCAACTTTCCCTGTAAGTCTGATAAAACCTTACAGCTCAAGTGATAAAAAAGTATTTCCCCTAAGCAATAAACCACCACTTGAAATTCCCCCTCTAGAAGAAGAAGAAAAGAAAATTGTAAAAGTACTTGAAGAAAGGAGGACAAGAAACAAAAAAGAAAGGGAATACCTTGTAAGGTATAGAAACACAGCTCAAGAAGATGAGTGGCTACTTGGGAAATATATAACTAATTCTGATAAGCTATTATAGAGGTTCAGACATCAAAGAAGACCTAAATAATAGAGAGGTTAATCATATTGAGCTTCAATGATAATAAAGTCTAATGAAGAGATAGGACAGTGGATGATACCCTAAGTCTCTATATCATATTGTGCTACAATCTTTTGTTGTGGTAGGTAATGTGAGACTTTTAGATATGACTACATTCAAGAAGTTCACAAAACAACTTTACAATATTTATTCTAATAATAAGAATCGAAATTATTATCTTAAAATAAATAAAAATGCCATAAAAAGGCATAAATTATTTATCACCTTTGAATCTAATAAGTAAAAATGTGAAATATATTGAACCATTAGATTCACCATGATAAAATACGCACATGACGTTTTTATTTCATATCTGTAAAGCCAATACTTATTGAGTAATGACTAAACATGCCATAAAAATTCATAACTACTTGATTATATCAGAATTCAATAAACAAAAGTTTCACCATTAGATTCCCCATGAAGTATTACACTTATAAGATTTTTCTGTCATATCTGTAAAGTCAATACTTAAACAAATAATCTGAATATATTCACTTTTATGATCAATGCATATATTCATGGTTTTTAGCTTGTATCTCTTGAAATATACATGATAGATAGTTGAGCCAAAAATATGGGTACAACATAATCACTGGACAAATACAGATATAAACTTCATTTGACAAGTTGAAAACAAGTTTATAGCTTGTAAGGGTTTGGTGAATACAATTTTCATAGCTGTTGACCACTTGGTTGTGAGAAAAATTGATAGTTTTTTGTCCATAATTCTGAAGTGAATTTTGGGTCTCTATCACTTATGATATTTTGGAATAAGCCTGTGTGGCTAATAAATCTATTCCATATCATTATGCCTGTTTCCATAGCTGTATCATCCTTGTGACATGGTAAGAACACTGGATATTTTCTGTATCTGTCAACTGATATTAGGCATTCATTGTAACTTCTGGCTCCTCCCAGAGGTAATTCTGTTACGCAACCTATGTGAACTATTTGCCAAGGGAGTTTTGGTTCCTGGATTTGGATCATCATTCCAAATTTTTTTCCTGTGTCTCTGTTTGCTTTCTGGCATCTGTCACAGGTTTGGCAGTATTCTGTAACATCTTTCTTCCAATTTGGCCACCAAGAGCAGGTTTTTACCCTCTCTAGTGTTCTGGCTTCTGATAGATGTCCAGCTGCAACACTATCATGACATTCATTTAGTATAGTGTTTATCAGAGTTCTATCTGTTGAAGCCATAAAACATGTATGTTTAGTTCTATGATAGAGGATTCTATCAAGGAGGTGGAATCTTCCTTCATCATATGCATTTTTCCATATTTCATCTAGTTTTAATGAAAGTGATGGGTCTTTACAGTCTTTCATTAGAAGTTGGCATAAGATATGGAAGTTTTTGTCCATTTTATATCTTTCTTTCACTTTGTTAAAGAATTCTGTGCCAATATCTACCTCAAATATGCCTTCTATAAGGTATTCTTCCTGTGATACCCATGCTGGATTTTCAGGTGTATTTGCCAGAGCCCATCTTCTAAGACCATCAGCATTTCTATGAATATTAAAAGATTAAAAATCTTTAGTCATATTTCCTCTATATTCTTGGATGGCAATTTTCCATCTTAGCATATGGCAATTTGAAGTTTTCATTTTTAATAAGGATTTTACAGCATTACAATCTGTAATTACATCAAAAAATCTCCCATCCAAATAATAGTGTAATTTTTCCAAAGCCCACACCAAGCAGATGCATTCCATTTGTCTTGCTCCATACCTTGCTTCTGTTGGCTTTCTTTGTATTGAAATGAACCAAATTGGTCCTTAAACAGGTTTGTCATTGATTATTTGTGTCTGGTGTAGTGCAGCACCTAGTCCTTCTCCACAAGGATCAATGTATAGTTTAAAGGGTATTTTCAAATGGGGAATTTGTTAAGGAATTTTTCAGTTCTTCATATGCCTTGAATCTTTATTCAGTCATTTCATAGAGGGGCTGTTGGTCACAGAGCTTATACAAGGACTTAGCAATTCTTGCAAAGTCTTTTATATGCTGTCTGTAATAACCAGCAAGTCCTAGAAATTATTGCATTTCTTTTTTGGTTTGGGGCATTGGCTTCAATAGTAATGCTGCTACTTTGTTCTTATCTATTCCCAAATTTAGTCCAGATAGAACATGTCCTAGTGCTTTCAGTTCACTTTATTCAAAATGACACTTTATCAAGGAGATTTTCATGGTTACTTGTACTATCTTTTGCAAAACTCTTTCTAGTCTTGTTGAATCACTATCCCAAGTTTCTGAGCAAACTATGATAACATCAATATAGATAATCAACCATCCTTCTGACAATTCTTCAGGAAATAGGCTATAAATCATCCTTTGGTAATGAGAAGGTGCATTTTTATACCAAATGGCATTCTCAGATATTCAACAATTCCACAGTAGACTATTATCCTCAGTAGTCTTTTGGCATTCTCTGTTAAGGCATTTTGATGAAAACCCTTTAGATCATACATGGCTGTGATGAGCTTAGACTGAGATAATTGTGTTAATGTCTCATGGATTCTGGGTATTGGATATCTGTCAGGGATAGTATAGGTGTTTAGAGCTCTAAAGTCCCCTACCATCCTTTCTTTTCAATTGTGCAAAGCTATAAGCACAGGTTTAGTGACCTCTTCCTGTTTACTATGTCCTACTATTGTTAATACTACAAGGTCTATTAATTCTCTAGTGTGTACTTCTAAAGCTTCTCTAGCTGTTGGGCTAGCTGGGTTGGCTGGTCTTCTTAATAGAGGTGGATAAGGTTTTTCCAAATTGAGGATTATGTCTACCTCATGTCCAATTATCGAACCTAGTGGTTCTTTTTCAGTTTCAAAGGAATTTTTATATTTAAAGAAGAAGTCAATGAATTTTTCTTTCATTCCTTCTGTTAATTCATGATTTCATTCTACCTCTTTGAGTTGTTCAGATATAAAAGATCCTTTTCTGGGCTTTTTTATTCATTTTTAATAAGTGTAATTTTCTTTTTGTTATTGAAGAAGCCAAATTTTTGTCTTTTATTGTCTCCTATGGTAAAATATCTATCTTTTTGGTTAGAGATATCTATGCCATAAATTTACAAGTAGTCATTTCCAAGTATAAAATGGTTACGAGTGCAGTTGTCCATTACTAAAAACTGTACTTTCAATCTGATAAATTGTGAAGGATGAGGAAAAATGAGTGTTAAGTCAATTATTCCAAGGGGCTTCATGCTTTCGCTTGCACTATTAAGTTTCACTCCTTGTATTGGTATAGGTTTTTCTTCCAAATCTGGTACAATTGTTCTCAAATAACTCTTACCAACACAGGTAAAATATGCTCCTGTATCTAAGTTCACTTTTGCCTCTTGGTTTTACACCATGGCAGTACTTATACTTGATTTTCCAGCTGTATATCCCATCCCTTTTGTTGGTTTGGTTGTATACAATTTGGCATATTGTATGTTTGTCAGGCTTGTATCAGATTTTCCAACTTGTGGTAAATTTGAATTGACATCCAGTACTTCATATATTAAATCAATATTCTTATTTTGTGCATTAATAATATTAATTTTATTACTTTCAGAGGTTTCTGATTCTTCAGTGTCTTTTTCAGAATCAGTTTTTTCTTCTTTATCATTGGGGTCTTCTGTTTCCACAATTTCATTGATTTTTGCTTTTATAAGGCAATTATTGGCTAAGTGTCCAATACCTCCCCATTTGTGGCACTTTTTTTGCGCATTACTATTGGATGTATTGGGCTTGAAATATTCTTTTGATTTATCTTTTTTTATAAATGGCTTATTTGGACTTTTGTTGTCCAATTTTTTCCAAGTTCTACCAATTCCTTCCTTGTCACTATGTCTTCTAGTTCATTGATATACTCTTCTGTGGGGCATGGCTCTATCCACCTTCTTTTCAGGGCATGTTCAAATTCTCCTCCACATTTCATAAGTATTTTCGTGTGTACCATCTTTTTTACATTTCTGGGTACATTGCATTTAATCTTCCAGATTTTTCTACAAACCAAGTTGAAGGTTTATGCTTGTCTGGGTCTAAGAAACAAGTTTCAAATGCAGCCTCTATCTTGTACCTCCAGGCTTCATTAGCCCACTTGTCAATTATTTCTTGTTTCCACCAAGACCAGGTATTGTTGCCAATTGTTCTCCTTATGCCATAATACCATCTTTTTGAATATTTCTCAAATAGTGAGTGTAATCTGGAAGTGATTAATCAATCTGGTGAGGCATAATCTTCTTTTAACATGTCAATTTTTTTAATAAATGACATATGGTGATATTCCCCTTCTCCTGTGAATGTTGGCCATTCTTTTAATTGAGGTGCTTTCTTCATTAAAACTTGGTTATTGTCTTGATGACTCAAGTCTTTTATTAATGGATTTGTTATTTCCTCTTTTGGTTTAACAGGACTTCTTATGTGAGAAAATGGGGTTGATAACTTTGGCATATTTAAGTTAGCCTCATTTATTTTATCCATTTTCTCAGTAATAAGTCTTATTTCACTTTGAATGACATCTTTCAGATTCATTCTTGCTTCATCACTTTTTTCCACATGGTATAGAAGTAATTTTTCGTGTGATGAAGTCTTTTCTTCAAATGTCTCTACAGAAAGACTTGATTTGTTTAATTTTTCTGTAAAAGTATCAATACTCACATAATAATTGGTTGCCAAAGTTATATCTTTGATATCTTTTATATATTTATACAACTCCTGTTGTCCTTGTATCAATTTTTTAGTCTTGTCAATTGAAACCTTTGATTTATTATTTTCAACAAGAAATTCAATTTTATCAATTTCTTTTTTATTTTGTACAAAACGTTATGTTAGAATTGATAAATTATTATGTATTTCCTGTAAGGATAATAAACTTTTTTTAATTTCTTTAAGAGGTGAAATACTATTTTTAATTTCTGTTAAAGTATTTACAAAATCTTGAGACAAAGTTATTTCTTTGGGAAATGAGGTTGTCTCACTCTTTGTTCCTCCTTTTCCTTGAATTCCATCAATGTTCTGGCTATGGTGAAGACATTGTCCATGGAATCTTTTTGGATTTTTGGAATCCTGTAGCTTAGGGAATATGGTTTTCTCCAGTTCTTTTTCTTGTTCTTCTTCCCTCATTGGGGAAGTGGGTTGGCTTGGGGCTTGCTAGAAGAAGCCACTGGGGCTTCTTCCTTGGTTTCCTGCCTCTTTTTGGCATTGTATTTCTTGACCTTTTTGATTTGAGGCTTGGAGGATAGTGGATTCCATCCATTGGAGTATCTCACTATTTCCTCTTCTTTGAGGAATTTTTGGAGGATGTTCCAGGAGTTCATCACTCCTTGGTGTATTTGTGGAAACATTTCCCAATCCCTGTCCTTGTACACTGTGTAGTACTGCTTGTACTGGCTCATTTAAATGTCTATTTGAGCCCTCTGAATGTGATTTGTACCTATTTGACTCACTCATACTTAGTTCTAACTCTGGTTCAGATATTATGGGCATTTTGGAGACTTGCCTTTGGGATAAGGCACTTCCCTGTGTGTATTCTGTTCCACTGGGGATTTTGGCCTTTCTTTTCCCTTTTGAGGGATCAATTCTACCGCTGAGTCCAGCTCCATATGATTGGATGGAGTTTTGGGAACCTCTTCTGGTAGTCATAATTTAGGAAATAACAAATAAACAAGATTTCAGGACATGAATTTCTTTTTATGGAAATTTAAAAGCAAGGTACCCTTCAGAGTCCTGAATAGTGGGTCCTGGAAAGTAAAATTCCTTAAATTTCTTTTTCTTGATTAAAATTGGTGTTGGGGTACTTGGGAAATTTTCTTCCACCAATCTTGCAACAGTGGTCTGATTGTCCTCTGTTGGATTGTCTTCAAACACTAAAAAGACAAATAAATATAAGTCCTGTTTAAAAAGTGTGCTTTTTGGTAAGATATGGCAATTTTCCACGTAAAAATTGCTTTTATATCTTATAATTAGCGAAATGAATAAAGAAATGAATAAAAAATGAATAAAAATAACTTTTTTATTGGTTTTTAATAGTTTTTTTCAATATTTTTATATTTTTATTTTTAAAGAATGAAATAAAAAATGAAGATGATTCTTTTTCAAAATTAATTCATAATATAAAATTATTTTGAATTTATAAAATATCTTCTTTGATCACTAGAGTCACTCAAAGAAATTGTTTGCAAGTCTAAGGATGTGAAAAACCACATGTAACACAGTACAATTGCTTTCCAAATGCCTCAATAGCTTTTAAAATCAATAAATAGAAAATTATTATATAATTTTATGATTTTAATTATAATTTATTATTGAATAAACCCAATTAGAATCTCTTAAAAGTTCTTTTTAAGTAAATATCACAGCAAGGCCCCCAAATGTAAGGTTTGAATACAAAACAATAAGTACAAATTACTCATAATTTACTTACTATACTCTGAATGTCCTTATAATTAGACTGAAAAAGATAAAAACAATGATAATAATAAAGATTTTTTATAATTATGGTGTAAAAAATAATTCTATTATTAGTTAAATATAATAATATAATTTGTATTATGAAAGAATAATATAATAAATAATATATTAATATTTGATAATTAATATATTGAAAAGCACTTTATTATTGTTACCAACAAATAATAAATGCATAAAAATTTGTTTTTTATCAATAAAAAACAATTAAAAACTATAATTTTACTAATATTAAAGTTATATGTTAATATAAAGACTATTTATATTAATTCAAGAATTATTAATAGTAATAATAGAGAGAAATTATTATAATAAGAGAAAATAACCTAATTATGATGCTTAATATAATAATGTTGGAAGATTTTAAGCCAAATAGTGTAAATAGAACTTATTTAAATTTTATTTACAAATAAAATACAAGAAATTACAAATTTTCTTGATTTCATGTGGAAATAAGATTTTCAAGAGAATTATAACAAGACAAATGAACAATTGAAGTAATCACGTCAAAAATGATGATTATAATAAAGATTACCTTTGGTGTTTTTTAATATAAAAGATTTATATATAAAGAATAAATATTTTACCTTTTGATTTAATTTTTTTATTTTTTTATGCGTCTGAGGGGGAAATAGAGTAAAAAGAGCTCTATTTATAGTAAATGCCTCCCTTCTAGAGTCTAGTAGGATTCTAGTAGACGTGTACTCATGGTATCCACTGGAAATGATCAGTATTTTGAGGTTTAATGATGATTACATCAGGATCAAACCATTTTATCTCATTATTACGCCATTATTTAGAGTTATCACTATAACTCTAGGTTTGATAACATCATATGCTTTGAAGAGACCTAATATTTGTGGATTTTATTATTATTAATCATAATGTAATAGTATCAAGCAGTTTTATAACCTATATAACTGTTAAACTTAAGATAAGATTACAGTGAGTGATCATAAATGATCAATTTTAAGGTTAAACTTTGATAATTAATAACTTATAAGCTATAAATGTCCAATTCATTCCAAGATTGAATTCTGATAGCTTGGAATCTCCTTATGAAACTTCCAAGAGAATTTCATTACATCATCAAAACTCTATTTTTGATTATTTTTCTTGTATCTCATCTTTTCTGTTGACATTCAATATTTTAAGCTTCAAACCTTGATTTCAAGGGGTTTTACCTTGAATATTATGATTAAAATCACATCATTCTTCATGTATGAGCAATTAAAATCTTAATATGCACTTTGTTTTAAGTTTGGACCACTTTCACAACAAAGTGGTCAACAGCTCTAGTAATTTTGTTCAATAAATCCTTAAAAGTTATAACCTTGTTTATAGCTTGTCAAATAAAGTTCATATCTTTCCTCTTACAGAAATTATGTTGTGACTTTGTTTTTGGTTTAACTTTATATCACTTATACTTCAAGAGATATTACCTGAAAGCCAGGAATGTATGCATTGATGCAAAAAGTGCAGATATGAAGCTTAATTCCTTAGGTATTGACTTTAGAGAATTTTCATGAAATTCTTTTATGTGTATTACTTCATTTGAAATCCAATGTTGCAATTCATTTTACATGTTGTCTCATTGGTTTATGAGTTAAATAAGATTTTATGTCTTCTTTAGGGTATTATTACTTATTATTCAGTCATCATTGACTTTACAGATATGCCATAAAAGGGGTATATGTGTATTTTACCATAAGGAATTTAATTGTTCAATTTATTTCACATTTTGAATCTTTAGATTCTAAGTTAATTTGGAGTTTCTACCTATTTCTGGCATTTTCACTGGCTTTTAAGATAATTATTATGAGTATAATTATTATAAAGTTTTTTTTTCTTGTGACCTTATTGGATATGTGGTCATATCGCAAAGGCTAACAACTAGTTTCCTTTTATTTAAAATAATAAGATCCACAAAGATTACTCTTCTGCCAACCTATTATGTCAGCAAGCTTAGAGTTACACTGATAACTCTCAATAATGGAATAATAATGAGATAAAATGGTTTAATTATGATTTAATCATCACCAAGCCTTGAACTGCTGATCAATTCAATTGGATACCATCATTAAAGGTCTACTAGAAGCCTTATGGACTCCAGGAGGAAGCATTTTACTACATGGAGCTCTTTTTACCTCTATTTTCCCCTCAGACACATCAAAAACATTCAAACATTGATTCAAAAGTAAATTTCTATATTCTTTATATATAAAACTATTATATTATTCAAGACCAAAAATCATCTGAATTGTAATAATTAATCTTGAAGTGATGGAATCAATTGTTTAATTATTTTTTGAATTTCTCTATAAATCTCGAATTCCACATAAAAACAAGAATATTTAAAATTTCTTTTTTTTTGATTTTTAAATACAGTTTAAATTACTTTCCTTTACGTTCATAGGCATAAATGTAGTCTCAATGATTATAATAAGTGTCAAAAGTAGGTTATTTTCATCTTTTATAATAATTTGTCTCTTCATTATCATTTTGATCATTCTTCTATTAGTATAAGTAGTATTTATATTGATATATAGCTTTGATATTAGTAATATTATTGTTATGAAGGTTTTTATTATTATTAAATAAAAATTTTTATGTCTTTATTATTTTTTGGTAACAATAATAAAGTGCCATAAAGCAATAGTAGTGTAAGATGTGACTATGAAACTGATGATAATATTACTATTAATCGACAGTACTATGTCTGTTCTTATGAAATATAATAATAAAATATTATTATAACCACAATTAAATAATTAAAGAATTATTTCTTTCACGTTTTAAGCACTACTAGTGATTTTAACAGTGAGCAAGTAATTGTCTACAAGAATCAATTACAAGCAGATTTTAATAATAAAACTTCTTTTATTAAAATAATTAGATTATTTTAATATATAATTATCTTTTGCAAAAATAATTATAATGATAATTATTGAAAAAAACTAATTTTAGAGAAAAACTTTAAGAATTAAAAATAAATCACTCACTATTATTCCAAAGAACTTATTGAAAGATAATATTGAGAGATTTGACGTAGAATTGTGGATTTTAAGAATCAAAATGGATTTATAACAGTATTACAACAATATATAGTTGGATTCTATGATTTCACATCTTTCTGATTGATTCTGAAAGATTTAAAATACTTAAGAATAGCTGTAACTAATACTTACTTGTTCATAATAATGGTTTAAATGTTAATAAGATGATGATGTGGAGAAAACAGCAATAGGAGGCCTCTTTTAAGTCAACAACAGCTCACAGAGGCGTGCCATTGAGCAAGCTGAAAAACCAGTGAGTGAGAAAACAACAAATCCTTTTGGATTATCGATTGCATCATCTGGTTTCATGTAAGATTATCATAATTACTTAATTAATGCTTTTATGTGACTACCAAACCCAATATGGTTAAGAATAAAAGGTGTAACATCTGTAAATCTTATTTTATTCCAAAATAATCATTGATTTCTCAAAGTTATCAATGTTATTGCCAATTTCATCACAGGTTGTAATTATTGTGAATTTTTGAAGATTCAGTGTTTCACATAGAATAGTCAAAAATGGACTGTAAGTAAAGCTTTGAATCTTACTAGTAAAACAGTAATTCTTTTTGGTTGTACCATAGATAATACAGTTCTCCATTAGTCCTGAAAGTTTCAGAAATATTAATTAAGAATTGTATTTTTAATGAATTTTTGAAGTTCTTACCTCATTTCTACGTAGAATTGCAAATATCAGTGTTTCACTGGTTGCTATGAGGTAAATCAATGGATACAAGTCCAAAAAGGGTTTTAATTAGTCTTTTTGGGCTTATCCAAGGAAAGTCATTAAGAATTGACATGGTTAGAGGAGTCCAAGTTGCTTTTTACCTCCTTGGCACGTCAAAATAGCAGGTTATTTGCTCTTTTCTTAAGTTTTACTGTAGTTGTAACATGGTCCAAGCTTTGGAACTGTGCACGCCTCTGAGGCCTCAGAAGTTGGGTACCCTGGCTCTCTTTAATGTCTTTTGTCCCCCTTGCCTATTTTCCATGTCAAAATAGAAATTTAAGCTTAAAGTGAGATATTCACTATGGGTGTACCAAAAGTCCATGTAAGAATACCATGATATTACGTGCTCAAGACATGCATAACACTATGCTTAGTGTATATGTAACATGGGATTTCTCACATTCCCATTATTTTGGCATGAAATTTAAAAAAACAAAAATTTTCACGCATCTTTTATGTGGTATTAATGATGTGGTATTGAAGTATTTTCCATTTTACCACCTCAAAGAGTTAATTTGAGCTTATTCACTCTATGGATCTACCCTAGGTGAATTTTTGTGTAGAATCCAAATCTGGTCTTAAATCCATGGATTTACTTACTCAATCACAATTTATTCATCTTTTCTGAAATTAAAAATGATGAATTTTGGATATATGCATGACTTATGAGTTATGCATAATTGAAAATATATTTTTAAGATAATTGTGGCCTATTTGGGTATGTAAACTATATTTCAAGGCTCACATTCCCTCCCACCAAAAAAATGAAATTGTACTCCAATTTTATCAATGGTAGAAATAATGAAAAAGCCCCAAAGGGGGGTAATGTCCACTGTCCAACCTCTTTACATTACTCAGATCAAGTAATTGAAAGCACATTTATAGAAATATTCAGGCTTGTGGCCTTCTTTCATGTCTAAAGCTTCTCAAGAGTTTATCTGAGTCAGGTATATCTGATTCTGCCAGCCATTCATCTTCATGTACTGAATTTCTATATCTGACAAGATATTCTCTCTGATTTTTACCCCTAAGTCTCCTTTCTTTAATGAATTTCTTTATCTTTTTGTCTTCATTCTGTTCCACTGGTGGAACAGTTAAACGAGTTGGGCTCCTTAAAGGAAACAATTCTTTATCAGCTGGTTGATAAGGCTTTATCAAGCTTACTGGCAAAGTGGGGTGTTTATTTTCCAATTCACCACTCAATTCCACTTGAACTGCATTGGTTCCATGTAAGGCAACAATAGCAAAAGTTCCTACATAAGAATATTTAGGTTTCTTTGGGCCTTTGATATTCTTAAAATTCAAGGTTGAAACTAGAGCTAAGTCCCCTTCTTTGAAGTCTGGTACTTTATGACTCTTGTCCCACTTCTGTTTTGCATAATCAAAAGCATAATTCATACTTTGTTTTGCATGATGTTTTACTTTATCAAGCATTATCTTGAAGCTGGAAGCTGTAGGATGAATGTCAATCAAGTCTTTCCTCAGTGTGTCTGCTGGGAGTCTTGCATTCCATCCATTTTCTAACATAGCAGGAGTTTGTCCTGTGGAAGAATGGACTGATGTCTTGTATGCCAATTCTAATGCAGGTATCAGAGTGCACCAGTCATGGGTAAAGCCATCTGAGTCTTTCAATTCTAACCCATAAGCACAAAATCTCCTGATCATGTCTTCTAAAGTTTGAATCATCCTCTCTGCTAGCCCATCTGTTTGAGGGTGCTATGCTGTAGAGAATGATAACTTAGTCCCAAACAATCTATGAAGAGTGGTCCAAAGTGCAGATGTGAACTTGAGATCTCTGTCACTTATGATATTCTTAAATAATCCTTTATGAGAAATAACTCTACTCCATAGAAGAAGAGCTGTGTCCATAGCAGTGTCATCTTTATGACATCGTAAGAATATGGGAGTCTTCCTATATCTGTCTACAATGACTAAACAAGAATTATAACTTTTGTCACCACTTGGAGGAAGTGCTGTGACCCAATCCATGTGAACAACTTCCCACGGGGATTTTGGTTCTTGAGAATGGATCATAAGTCCAAATTTCTTGCCTGTAATCCTGTTTGCTTTTTGGCATCTGTTACAGGTATGGCAATATTCAATGGTCTCTTTCCTCCAAGATGGCCACCATGCACAGTTCTTTACTTTTTCAAGTGTTCTGTCCTCTGACAGGTGTCCAGAGTAGAAGCTATCATGGCATTCATGAAGAATTGTATTGATAAGAAATCTGTTGCATAATGTAATTACACAAGAATGTTTGGTTCTGTGGTAAAGAATCCCATCAAACAAGTAAAATCTCCCATCAGAATAGGAGTTTCTCCAAACTTCATCTAGTGCATTGACTAAAGATGTATATTTGCAGTCTTTATCTAATAAAGAAGTCAAGGTATGCAATTCTTTTCTTGCTTATAAGATTCTCTGACCTCTTCAAATAAATCAGTCCCCATATCAGTTATATTAATCCCTTCAATTGGAATCTGTGGTTCACCTTCCAAGGGTACATAAGCTGGGTTATCAGGAGTGTTGGGTAATGCCCACGTGCTAAGTCCATCAGAATTCTTGTGAATGTTTCCTGCTTTGTGGACTATAGTCATGTTTTTTCTATATTATTGAATGGCTATTTGCCATCTCAACATATGTCTGTTGGGAGTTTTCATGTTAAGAAGTGATTTTACTGCATTACGGTAAGTTATCACCTCAAAAAAATGCCATCAAGATAATAGTGTAATTTCTCAAGTGACCACACCAAACATAAGCACTCCATTTGGCTTGCACCATATCTGGCTTCTGTTGGTTTGATTTGCCTTGAGATGTAACAAACTGGTCCTTCTGTAGGTTTGTCATCAATAATTTGGACTTGATGTAGGGCTTCCCCTAATCCATCTCCACATGCATCAATGTACAACTTAAAAGGAATATTCCAGTCAGGCATGAGGAGTAAAGGTGCTTCTGCAAGAGCTTTCCTTATCTTCTCATAAGATTTAATTCTCTCCTGTGTCATCTCAAATACAGTCTGTTGATCACAGATTCTATAAAGTGACTTGGCTAGAATTGCAAAGTCTTTCAAGTGTTTCCTATAATAACTGGCAAACCCAAGAAAAGACATCATTTCTTTTTTATTCTGGGGTATTGGCTTAAGTAACACTGCTGCTACTTTGTTTTTGTCAATACCCAAGCTTAAACCAGAAACAATATGTCCTAATTCTTTGAGTTCTTCAAAACCAAAATTGCATTTCTTAAGTGAAACTTTCATATTCACTTCTGCAACTTTGTGAAGTACTCTTGCAAGTCTTGCAAGGTGCAAAGACCATGAATCAGAACATATGATAATATCATCAATATAAATTATAAGCCATCCTCCAGACAATTCTGTGGGAAAGATTGTGTTCATCATTCTTTGATAATGGGATGGAGCATTTTTAATGACAAATGGAATTCTAAGATACTCATAAATACCACAGTGAGTGATAATTCTAAGTAATTTCTCAGCTTTAGGCATCAAAACTTTCTGATGGAAACCTTTCAATGCATCCATTGATGTTATATACTTGGCTTTAGACAGTTGAGTCAAGGTTTCTTAAATTCTAGGGATTGGATACCTATCTGGAACTGTGTAGGTATTCAATGCTCTGAAATCTCCAACCATTCTTGACTTGTCATTATGCCATTAAACAATAACAGGTGTTGTCACTTCAACTTCCTCATTATGGCCTACTTTACTTAGTACACCAAGTTGGATTAACTCTTGGATATGTTTTTCCAAGGCTTCTCTAGCTCTGGGACTGGCTGGATAAGCTGGTCCTCTAAGTACTGGAGAATACGGCCTGTCAATATTAAGAGCAATATCAACTTCATGTCCTCTTATAGCACCTAATGGTTCATTATCAGAGGCAAATGCATTTTTGTATGTGTATAACACATTAAGAAGTTTATTCCTCACCTTGGGTGACAATGATGAATTAATTTGTGCTTCAAGAAGTTGATTAGACACAAATTCATCTTTGTAAGTATCCTTGACAGAAGATACTACAGATATTTGTTTTGGCATATTGGAAAAAGCAAATTTTTGTCTTTTGTTATCCCCAATTGTGAAATATCTGTCTTTATGGTTATTGATGTCATACCATAAATATTTAAGTAATCATTTCCAAGAATGATGTGCTGAGATGTGCAATTATCCATTACTACTATCTCTGTCTTCATTCTTATGCTTCCTGCTGGATATGGAAATACAAGATTAGTGTCCAATATACCCAAGGCTTAAATGTTGTTACTGGCACTACTAAATTTTACACCTTCTATTGGTAATAGATGGTTTTTCCATTTAGGAAGTACAATTTGGAGATAATCCTTGCATACACAAGTGCAAAATGCCCCTGTATCCAAATTTACTTTGGCTTCAATATCACTCATCAAAACTGATGTGATACAGGATGCTCCAGCGGTGTAACCTTTTCCTCTGGCAGGTTTTGTTTTACATATTCTGGCATCTTGAATATTTATCAGGTTGCAGCAATCCTCACTGTACTGTGGCAAGTGGGTATGGATTTCTGTGACCTCAAAGAAAGCTGTAATGTTTTCAATGGGATAGTCCTCCACTGGTGTATATTCAGAGACTGCAGAATCTTGATCAGACTCCTTTTTCTCTTCAGTACACTGAATGTCTTCAATGACTTGAACTTCATTGATTTTTGTCTTCTTGGTCCAAGTGTTAGCTAAATGTGAAGTACTTCCACATTTATGACACTTCAAGACAGGTCTTTCTGGTCTTTTATCTTCTCTGGGAATCTTTGGGACCATCTTGGATTCCATAGGGATTTTAGTCCAAGTTTTACCAATTCTTGTTCTGGTAATGATATCTTCCATTGCATTAATGTAGTCCTCTGTTGAACAGGGTTCTACACATCTGCTTTTGATAGCATGTTCCAGTTCTCCTCCACACTTTCTTAATATCTTCATATTAATAATAGTGTCAGACATATCTGGGTGTAAAGCAGATAATCTGTCTTTTTGTTTGAAGAACCAAGTAAGTGGTTTATCTTTCTCTGAGTTAAAAATGGCACTTTCAAAAGCAATTTCCATTTTAAACCTCCAAGAATTGTTGTCCCATTTGGTAATCACTTCAGATTTCCACCAAGACCAATCATGCATTCCTAATCCATTCTCATCTTGTAATACCATTTCTTTGCAGTTCTGCTAAACAGAGAGTGTAATTTCCCCACTATGATTTCATCAGGTATACTAAAGTCTTCTTGTAACATATCAATAGTCCTGATGAACTCAATATGGTTATATTCTCCTTCACCAGAGAATGTTGGCCATTCTTCTAATTTGGGAATATCTTTGACAGAGACAACATTTTCTCCTAGAAGTGGGGTAAAACTTCCTTTAACAGAAAGCTTTTCTTCAGTTAAGGGTGTAGAATGTCTTGGCATATGTGGTTCTTAATTCTTACAAATTTGTTCTACATTTGCAATGATTTTGTCCTTTAACTTTTGCCTTTCACTGTCACTTTTTGCTAAATGTGTAGCAAATTGATTGGTATTCTCAGATATTCCTAAGATATGATCTTTCAGAATTTTAAGTTTGTCATTAATGTTAAAAATGGAAAGATCTTCCATTTCATCATTCTGAATCTGACATGTACTCTCAATTCTGCTACAAGCATTGATAATTGAATCAAATCTGGAATTTGTTAATTCATACCATTCAGTATATTTCTTCTCATGTTTTTTCAATTCATTAATATCTGATGATATTTTAGTTAACTTTGAATCAAGCTTACCAATTTCCACATTAATACTACTTTGTACGTGATTTATTTGCGTGGAAAGGTCCTGTTCATCCTTTCCTGCTCCTTAGCTGTGAATTCCATAAGAGTTCTGGCCATGTTGAACACACTGTCCACTGCTGAAGGCTCTAATTTGGGGATCCTGTACCCTTGTGGGTAAGGTCTGTGCCAATTTCATTTGCCTTTGCCCTTGCCCTGATGGTTCTTGGGACCTCTCTGATTCTTCTGAGGTCCTTTGGGCTTTTCTTTGGACACTTCTGGAGCTGGTTTGGAGCTGGTAGACGCCACTGGGGCCTCTGTCTCCAGAGCTGGAGTCATCTCCAGTTCCTTCTTCTGGTCTATGGATAAAAGACTTTGGTTCTTCAACCAATTCTTTATCTTTTTGACCATGTCTTTGCAAGACAGGGGGCTCCATCCTCCTAAGAGTTCTATGGTCTTCTCCTGACCCAGAAAGCTCTTGATGTGTAAGTAGGAGTTCATGGCCCCCTGCCAAAGGCTTGGGCATATTTCCCACTCTTCTTCTTTGGCTGCTCTGAACCAATTTTTGTACTGGCATTGATATGTTTCTATTGCTGCCACTTGAAAATGGTTCAGCTGTGGAAATATTGTCATGAATCAGTTCAGGCTCAGAATTCACGTCAAAATCTGTGGATACAGACCTTGGGGAATGGGGGGCAACTCTGGCATCCTCCAAATGTGTCTTTCTTGTGGAAGATTTGGAACTTCTGGATTTGGTCTTGCCTCTTCCTTTTCCACATCCTTCTGGTTGGACTGAATGGTTTCTTCCATTTCTGGTATGCACCATTTTCACGTCAATTTAAAGATAAAAGGTGAAAATATAAGATAAAATACACACCTTTTGGTGGTAATTTAGCCTTTTCTGAGTTAAATAAGGTGCCTCTTTTAGAAATTTGCACCTCAATACTGTCTTCAGATTCTTCTTCTGACGATTCTGGACTAGTAATATATCTTTTACTGAGTCTGTTTCCAGCTGCACAGAATTTGATTAAAGACACTAGAAAAAAATTATAAAAGATGAAAATTATTTTTTAGACTTTTTTAAAATATTTTTAAAGATTGTTTATAAGTTTGATATTTTTTAATATTAAAAAAATTATTCTTTTCAAAGTAAAAAATTCAAATTCAAGATTTTGAATGAAAATTAATTCAGATTAACTCAAAGAATAATTTGAAAGGTTTGTGGATGTGAAAAGCTATGTGTAGTAACAGTATAAAATTAAACCAAATTCCTCAATGAAAAAGATTTCCAAAACAATTTCAAAAATAAGAATTATTTTAACTTTAAAATGAAAGAAAAAATTATCAAATTAATATATTTTAGAGCTTAAGAAAATGTTAATTAAGGGTAAAAGGTTCAAAAAACATGGCCAGGCCCCCAAATGTAAGATGTGACTATGAAACTGATGATAATATTACTATTAATCAACAGTACTATGTCTATTCTTATGAAATATAATAATAAAATATTATTATAACCACAATTAAATAATTAAAGAATTATTTCTTTCATGTGTTAAGCACTCTAAATGATTTTAACAGTGAGCAAGTAATTGTCTACAAGAATCAATTACAAGAAGATTTTAATAATAAAACTTCTTTTATTAAAATAATAAGATTATTTGAATATATAATTATCTTTTGCAAGAATAATTATAATGATAATTATTGAAAAAAACTAATTTTAGAGAAAAACTTTAAGAATTAAAAATAAATCACTCACTATTATTCCAAAGAGCTTATTGAAAGATAATATTGAGAGATTTGACGTAGAATTGTGGATTTTAAGGATCAAAATGGATTTATAACAGTATTACAACAATATATAGTTGGATTATATGATTTCACGTCATTCTGATTGATTCTGAAACATTTAAAATACTTAAGAATAGCTATAACTAATACTTACTTTTTGGTAATAATGGTTTAAATGATAATAAGATGATGTGGAAAAAACAGAAAGAGGAGGCCTCTTTTAAGTCAACAACAGCTCACAGAGGCGTGCCATGGAGGAAACTGAAAAACAAGTGAGTGAGAAAACAATAAATTCTTTTGGATTATTGATTGCATCATCTGTTGTCATGTAAGATTATCATAATTACTTAATTAATGTTTTACGTGACTACCAAACCCAATATGGTTAAGAATAAAAGGTTTAACATCTGTAAATCTTCTTTTATTCCAAAATAATCATTGATTTCTCAAAGTTATCAATGTTATTGCCAATTTCATCACAGGTTGTAATTACAGTGACTTTTTGAAGATTCAGTGTTTCACGTGGAATAGTCAAAAATGGACTGTAAGTAAAGCTTTGAATATTACTAGTAAAACTAAAATTTTTTTTGGTTGTACCATAGATAATACAGTTCTCCATTAGTACTGAAAGTTTCAGAAATATTAATCAAGAATTGTATTTTAATGAATTTTTGAAGTTCTTACCTCATTTCTACGTAGAATTGCAAATATCAGTGTTTCACTGGTTGCTATGAGGTAAATCAATGGATACAAGTCCAAAAAGGGTTTTAATTACTCTTGTGGGGTTTATCCAAGGAAAGTCATTAAGAATTGACATGGTTATAGGAGGCTAAGTAGCTTTTTACCTCCTTGGCACGTCAAAATAGCAGGTTATTTGCTCTTTTCTTAAGTTTTACTGTAGTTGTAACATGGTAACCAGGTTCCCAAAAGGTTTTAGTTTACCAATTAGGCCAACATCAGCCATGGATCCAAGCTTTGCAGCTGTCCACACCACTGAGGCCTCAGAAGTTGGGTACCCTGGCTCTCTTTAATGTCTTTTGTCCCCCTTGCCTATTTTTCACGTCAAAATAGAGATTTAAGCTTCAAGTGAGATATCCACTATGGGTGTACCAAAAGTCCATGTAAGAATAGCATGATATTAAGTGCTCAAAACATGAATAACACTGTTCTTAGTGTATATGTAACATGGGATTTCTCACATTCCCATTATTTTGGCATGAAATTAAGAAAAACAAATATTTTCACGGATCTTTTATGTGGTATTGAAGTATTTTCCAGTTTACCACCTCAAAGAATTAATTTGAGCTTATTCACTCTATGGAACTACCCTGGGTGACATTTTGTGTAGAATCCAAATCTTGTCTTAAATCCATGGATTTACTGTCACAGGGGCTCTTCGAAGTGAAGAGGGCCTGGCACTCAGTAAACTGGGACTCACTTATGGAGGGCTCAGAGATATGGTAAGAAAGGATACACTTAAGAGTGTTAAAGATGAATTACTAAAAGAATGAATATAAGAAGCAGCAACAAAAAGAATAAGAATAAAGAATAGAAGAGCCAACCACAAACAAGTCCAAGTCCACTGTTTCAACCTGTCAGAATGGAAAGAGAAGGGTTAATAAGGATATGGCCACCCAACTCATACTGTACAGGCGAAGAGAGAAAAGGCAAAGACTAACTTAGAATTAAATAATTATAATACCCAAATATAAGGATAAGAATAATTATGAAATAATAAATAAACTAAATTAATTAACTGGGGAAAAGTCCCCAGGGGGGAGAAAGAGGGGCTGGTATATGTGAGAATCACCAGCCCTGATCCAGAGGAAGAATTTTCATGAGAATAATTGATGATTGAATTGAGTCTGGCCAATACAGGTCCTGTACGGCTGTACAGAACCTGTACAAGAGGTGTGGTGTATTTGAGTGATCATACAGTTCCATATTGGTGTATTGAAACTGTATTGGGTGAATCCAACCTGTACAGGTGTTGACAGGCTGTATGGATGTACCAGGCTGTATGCATGTTTCAGAATGAAGATTGCTGAAACTGAATGCTGATGCAGATACTGGATTTTCTGATTTGGGGTGTTTTAGTGGGTGTATGAATGAATACCCTTACCCCTGATGGATGGTTGTTACAGTATCCCCCTCTTGAAACTGGTGGGCTCCTGAACACCATAATACCCTTCCACTGTTGAGTGGCATCTCACTACCCCACACAATTATTTGAAAAGTTTTCTTTTGACCATAATCTCGAAATCCTTCTCCATCTCTTCTCTTGTCCATTAAGTTTATTTCCCCCCTTCTTTAACTTTGAGTCAATACCCCACTTCGAACTGTTCTTCTGATTTCAACAACTGACGTCCTTGGGGCATGGCCTTGGGTTGTATCCCAAAATGATGGCCACTGAGCTCTTGTGCTCAAAAAATGGTGCCAGATGAGTATATGAAGTGTACTCATCTGGCCAGCCCAATCAAGGAAAATGATGGTGACAAGAATTCAGGGGTCTTGTCCCCAATGGCCTTCAAATGCCTCAACCAGCCCTTATAGTGATTTTGGGCTGGTGCCTTCTCTATGGAGGATCTTGAGGATCCTTGAATTTATGGCCATTTTGGCCTCTTTTGGATCCTTGGTGTCTTTGGGGTGAAATGTGGTTCATGGCCAATTCTGGCCTTTTCTTGGGTCCTGGGTGTTTTTGATGTGATTTTGGTTCATGGCCTTTTATGGCCAAATTGTGGTTGTTGGTAATTTTCTGGCCTTTTTGGCCTTTTTGAGTCTTTGGGGTCCTACGGTCCGCGGGCCATGGACCGTACGCCGCGGTCCGCGGTCCGCGGGGGTTATTGGAAGCCCCCAGGACCAGAATGGACCCCTTGGGCCCAAATTTGCTGGTGACCCAAGGGGGTCATGGGGCCTAAAATGGCCCAAAATCAATAAATTCACCTTTATGGCCTGGACCCATTGGTGGGGTCCAGGACCACCAAAAACTTGGCCTCCCCCAAACTTGCAGGGGAGGCCCCCCATGCTGACTCCAGCGCCCAAAGGGGCCTTGGACCTTGACTTTGAGAGGTTTTGAGGGGGGCCATGATTGACTTGTGGCCCAATTCCCTTGAGGTTGAACTTTTAATTTGACGTGGACTTGACGATTTGGGTGGAGTGAAATCCAGCGTCTTGTTCCTGTTTACGGTTGGTTTGACTCCTATTCATGCTCTTATAATAACTAATAAATGAGATAAGATAAAATGATTAAAATAATAAAAGAACCTCCCAATACGTGATTTGGGGAGGGGATGCTGCTGCTTTAAAGAAATAAAAGAAAGAAAATTATACAAGTAAAGAAAGAAACAAAACTAAAAGAATAAGAGAAAATGAGGGTAAAGAAAGAAATAAAGAAAAAGTCCTGATGGTTGGTCCTTCTTGTGGTGAGTTGCTTGATTCTGGCCAAAAGTGTCTGAAAGAAATGAGAACCAAGCATTTTGATGCTCACAGAGTGGCCAAGGTGATGTTTTACAAGAAGTAGAACCCTCAGGGATGCATACCAGGAGATGGAACTTACTTTCATAACTTCCACTCCCCACCAAGCACCATAAAATTGAAAAGAATCGCCATAAATGACTTCTGAGATGAATTGCCATAAATGACTTCTGAAATGAATTTCCATAAATGACTTGAAGTAATGAATGTCTTGAATTATGATGATTGGCATAAAATGAAATGATAAATAGAGAAAGAAATGAAAAAAAAATAAAGAAGAAAACATTGGGCCATATCTTGATAAGGTCCAAATGGAGGGTATTGATGTTGTATGCTTCCTGAACCTGTCCAAAGAAATGACAAGTGCTCACAAAGTGGCCAAGGTGATGCTTACAAAAACATATGGGTAGAATACCCCCTTAAAGGTGCATGCCAGGAGAGGAACTTACTTTCATAACTTCTTCTCCCCACCAAGCACCATAAATCAAACTCTTGAGGTATTTGGGCCAGGCTTGTCTGGATATAATGAATGGAAATCCTTGACAAGGTCTGGTGAGTTGGTAAGGTTTGAAGCTGGTTCCCAAGTGGTTCTTTCTGGGGCTTCACTGAATCCTTTCCACTCTACAAGATACCATAACTTACCTCTTTTGAGTTTTGAGTCCAGAACCTGAGCCACTTCCCATTCTTCTTGCTCCTCCACTAAGACTGGTGGTGGCGCAATTGATGTCGATTTGGGATAGTTGATTGCTTGACTGGTTCTAATAAGGACACATGGAATACAGGGTGAACTGTCTTCCATTGCTGAGGCAACTTGAGGTGATATGCATGGCTGCCAATCTTCTTCAGAACTTCAAAGGGTCCCAACCATCTTTCTGATAATTTCTTGGTGGGTCTTGTTGTCTTGATGTTCTTGGAAGCCAGCCATACTTTGTCCCCAGGTTGGAAATCAGGTGGAATTGCCCTATTTATATCTGCATACTTCTTGAATCTCCTTATTTCTGACTCTAATTCTTCTTTGACAACTTGCTGTACTGATTGGAGTTTTGTTGATAACTTTCCAGCAGGTGAGTCTTGAGAAATATGGATTGAGTCAAAGCTGGGATTTCTTCCATAAATGGTGAAAAAAGGTGATTGCTTGGTGGATGAGTGTTCTGCATTATTATAGGCAAATTCAGCCAGAGGGAGCCAGGTGTGCCAGTCATCTTGATGATAGCTGACATACATCCGGAGGTACTGTTCTAGTATCTGATTTACCCTCTCTGTCTGTCCATCTGTTTCAGGGTGAAAGGCAGTTGAAAGATCTCTTGATATCTTGAGCTGCTGACACAATTGAGTCCATAATGATGAAACAAATAATGATCCTCTATCACTGACAATACTGACTGGAAGTCCATGCTTGGAAAATACATGACTAATGAAGATTTGAGCTAATTCCAGAGCAGTGATTGTGCCATAAGTTGGAATGAAGATTGCCATTTTTGAGAATCTGTCCACAACTACTAAAATTGAATCAAAGTTGTTTGACAGAGGCAATTGAGTGATGAAGTCCATTGATAAAGAATTCCAAGGACCAGACGGAATTGAAAGAGGCTTGAGTAATCCAAACTTCTTGTGATGAATGTTCTTGTTTCTTGAACATTGCTGACATGAGGACACATAGTCCTTGATGAATTGATTCATGCCAGCCCAATAAAAACCCCTCTTGATGAGCTTGAGGGTCTTCTCCTGGCCAGGATGGCCAGCCAATGGTGAGTCATGATGCTTTTGAAGAATATTGAGTTGAAGTTCTTCATTTCTTGGGATTACCACTCTATCTTTGAATAATAATAACTTGGCTTGAGGTTCAAGAGAATAATCTGGAAATGATTCACCTCTTGCTAGTTGCTTGAGTATTTCTTTATAATCTTTGTCTTGCCATACTTCTTTTTGAATCTTGTCCACGAAATCTGAGAAAATTTCCACTTTGATTGAGAAGAATCTTTACTCTTGAATTCCATCTTGCTTAAGTATTTGATGAAAATTATGAGGATTCTTGCTGATGAAGTCCACCCCCCTCTCTGGGTACACGTCGTCCCGACGTGACAAGGCATCTGGCAAAGTGGCCAGCCTGCCTGGGCGGTAAGTGATAGTGAAATGAAATTCTGAGAGAAATTCAGCCCAACGGGCCTGACGACGAGTAAGAACTTTGGAAGACATGAAAAACTGCAAGGAAGAGTGGTCTGTCAAGACCTCAGAAGGATTGGAAAGAGAAAGAAGAAATGCCCTCCAGCGCTTGAGGGCCCAAAAAATGCCAAGGAGTTCCTTGTCATGAATTTCATAGTTGAGTTCAGCTGGTAAGAGCTTGCGACTATCAAATGCAATGGGATGCTTTCCAGAGTCATTCACCTGACTCAGTACGGCGCCCAATGCATAATCAGAAGCATCAGTCTCTACAATAGTAGGTAGAGATGGATTGAAATGGGATAAGATAGGAGCAGAGGTGAAAGCTTCTTTGAGTGCTTTAAACTGACTAAGAGCTTCATCATTGAAGATGAAAGGAGATTTTTTTTGAGAAGGGAAGTGAGAGAAGTGATTTTTTTGGAATAATTTTTAATAAAACAACAATAAAAATTGGCAAAGCCAAGAAAGGATTGAAGAGCCTTGATGTTTTTGGGCTGAGGCCAATTGAGGATTTGCTGAACTTTTGAAGAATCCATCTTGAGGCCATCACTTGAAACAACATAGCCTAAGTATTCCACACTTGGAGCATGGAATACACACTTGGAGGCTTTGGAAAACAGATTATTGTCCCTCAGTCTTTGGAGGACAGAGGCCACATGTTTGACATGTTCCTCCTCAGAACTGGAAAAGACCATAATATCATCTAGATAAACCACAACAAACACATCCAAAAAATCTGCAAAGATATCATTTACTATATTTTGGAAAGAAGCAGGAGCATTGGTCAAACCAAATGGCATGACCAAATATTCATAACTGCCATGTTTGGTTCTAAAGGCAGTTAAGTGCTCATCCCCCTCTTTGATTCTCAGAAGGTTATATGCACCACACAAATCTATCTTGGAGAAGATAGTGGAACCGTTGAATACGGTAAGAAGCTGGTTCATAGGAGGAACAGGGTATCTGTTCTTCCTAGTGACAGCATTGAGTTTGCGGTAGTCAATACACAAACGAAGACCTCCATCCTTTTTCTTGACAAAAAGGACAGGTGCTCCTGTTGAAGAGGAGCTTGGTCTAATGAAACCTTTCTCTACATTTTCTGAAATGTAGGCCCGCAGTGTTTCTGACTCTTGATTTGATAATGAGTAGATAACACCAATTGGAGGTAGAAGACCCTCCAATTCGATATGGTGATCACAGGCGCGGTGTGGAGGAAGTTTCTCTGCTTTCACCTTGGAGAATACATCCAAATATTGGTGATAAGCAGGAGGAACAACCTTCAACACAGTTTCAATTTCTTCTGGCTCTTCCTCCTCATCCCACTGCTCCTCCAGGGATGCATGAAAAGATAAGGGAGGAAGGTCCACATACCCTTGAAAGAGATGAAGTGAAGATATGGCAACATCTTCTCCAACATCCTTTATCTCTTTGAAGACTTCATCTCTTAATGGAAGTAATGACTGAGAGGGAATAATGGAAGGGATATGGACAGAAGAAGGAATGGGAGGTGTCTTAAGTTCACCAACCAGAGCGACACTGTTGACAGCAGTGGCAAAGTCATTACTAGTAGAAGGAATAATACCACTAGAATCCTTATGACTAGAATCATAGGTGATCAATCCATTTTTTCAATCGATAATGGGATTAAAATGGTAAAGGAAATCATAGCCCAATATCAGGTCTTCTCCCTTGGGTGAATCTATGATAAAGAAGTCCCATTCAAAGCTTGGGAAGGAAGGCAAGTCAACTACCCACTTGGTATAATGGGTGATGAACAAGGCAGGGGATTCATTAGAATCCAAAATGAAAAGAGGAATCTTTTCAGGGAGCTCTGACAGAGTCAATGAGTACTTGAGAACAAAATTCTTTGCAATAAAAGAGTTTTTAGCACCAGAATCAATGAGAATACTATAAAAAATATCAGAGACAGAAGAGAAAATAAGAAATTTTAAAGATTTCTTGACACTAGTATTCAGAGTGCACAATTGTGCTCTTGAAGGAAATAAGTGAGAACCATTGAACACACCATGATTCCCACTCAGGCTTTTCCCTGCTTGCTAGGGAAGCCTCTTGATGATTACCCAGGCTTTTTCTGAGGTCTCTTGAAGCATTTTTCAATTGGGTGCTTGCCACCACAATAAGTACACAACCCCTCTTGAATCCTCCTCTCCTTTTCAGAACCAATTAACTTATTGTCCTTATTGAGGAGAGCAGAGTGAGGCTTGTCCTTTGAAGGCTGGAATTGCTTGCCCTTCTTATTCTTCTTCTGATGAGGCCTCTTTGAAAATGAGTTTTGAGGAGGTCTAGATGGATTGGATCCATTAACAGGAGGATTCTTTTCTTGATTACCACCCTTTTCTTTTTGTCTCTCATGAAATCTTGTGTCTAATTCTAAAGTGACATCCATAAGTTCTTGAAGAGTATCAAACGTTTCAGGGTGTGAAGCCAACTGATCCAATAATCTTGATGCCAATCCTCTTCTGTAAACATGGATATAAGCTCTTTCCCCCCAATCTCCTATTCTTGACATTAAGCTTCTGAAATCTACAATGTACAAGGAAACATGACCACTTTCCTTCATCCTCAAATTGTCCAACTCTTCTTCAGCTTTCCTGACTTCATTGGGGTCACCAAACAGAGTGAATAACTGGGTGTCAAACAACTGCCAGTTATTGAGGAGGTAGGAAGGGTCTTCATTGGAAATATTTGAGAGGTAAGGTTCAATCCACTTGCCAGCTCTACCAGTAAGAAAAGAAGTTGAGTACAAAACCTTCTTCCTGTCAGAGAAGAAGTTTGCTGGATCATTATGGAAAATTAGTTGACAGGATTGGATAAACCCTCTCAACTTATGAGCTTGAGTACCATCATAAGAATCAGGTGCCTTCATGGATGGAGTCTTGAAAGCAGGGGCTTTGGAATTGTCCCTGGGAGCAACTGCTTGAGTGAGTTGCCCCATGAATTGACTCATCTGCTCCATCATCTTGAGGAGACTTGGATCAGTTTGAGAGACAAGAGGTTGACTAGAAAGGGCTAGATTAGAACCCTGAGGCACCTCTGGAGCATTTGCCAAGGCATCTGCCACTTCAGTTTCCCCAGAATCTTCCTCTCCCACAGACTCTTCCCCCTCTTCATCTTCAACTTCCCCTTGTCTTGCTCTTGCACCTTCAGACATGCCAGGGTAGCCACCCAAAAGTCCGGAGAAAGATCTTGATCTTCTAGATTTCATTCCACCTCTTCTTGAGGGTGCTGCTCCTTCCATTGGTGGTCCTCTGTCCAAATTTGCACTCAGTTGATGAACTGATGGTGTGCGGTCAAGAGGAGCCCTTGCTGTAGGAGTGAGAACAGCTTGAACTCTTTGGGATCTAGTATTCTTGGCTGGGGGACTATGCTGAACTGGCATTATGAAAGGAATTAAAATAACTTGATGGTATTAAGAAGAATAATCAAATTTGGCCAAATCAATCACAATAAATCTTGATGAATCTTGAGGAATCAATTCAAATCTTGAGGAATCAAATTCAATCAACGGTCAAATCAATTCAATCAATCAAAATCAATTCAAATCAAACATCAATAATCTTGAGGAAATCAATAATCAATCAATAAATGTCTTCAATATGAAGTCAAGTCTTGAGGAATCAATCAATCAGTTCAAAATCTTCAGAAATCAATTCAATATTCCAAAACAATTCTTGAGGATCAATCAATATCTTGAGAGTTCAAAGTCAACAAATCCAATAAATCCTGAATCAATAACCCAAATGAATCCCAATGAATAATCCAATCAATTAAACCAATCAATAATTCCTAGATAAAACCTGAATAAGAACACAGAAAATTCGATTGATAAAAATAAAATGAAGTGATGAAATGGTCAGCAATGATTAAGAAAGAAAAAGAATCAATTTTCATAAGAATGAAATGAATGAGATGAAAATTGATGAAAGAGAAAATCATAATCATTAAGATCATTAAATCATAAAAAAGATCATAATTGATGAATGAGAGAAATGAATATAAATGAATGAAAAGAAGAATCAAATATGAGTTAATTAATTTAATGTCACAGGGGCTCTTCAAAGTGAAGAGGGCCTGGCACTCAGTAAACTGGGACTCACTTATGGAGGGCTCAGAGATATGGTAAGAAAGGATACACTTAAGAGTGTTAAAGATGAATTACTAAAAGAATGAATATAAGAAGCAGCAACAAAAAGAATAAGAATAAAGAATAGAAGAGCCAACCACAAACAAGTCCAAGTCCACTGTTTCAACCTGTCAGAATGGAAAGAGAAGGGTTAATAAGGATATGGCCACCCAACTCATACTGTACAGGCGAAGAGAGCAAAGGCAAACACTAACTTAGAATTAAATAATTATAATACCCAAATATAAGGATAAGAATAATTATGAAATAATAAATAAACTAAATTAATTAACTGGGGAAAAGTCCCCAGGGGGGAGAAAGAGGGGCTGGTATATGTGAGAATCACCAGCCCTGATCCAGAGGAAGAATTTTCATGAGAATAATTGATGATTGAATTGAGTCTGGCCAATACAGGTCCTGTACGGCTGTACAGAACCTGTACAAGAGGTGTGGTGTATTTGAGTGATCATACAGTTCCATATTGGTGTATTGAAACTGTATTGGGTGAATCCAACCTGTACAGGTGTTGACAGGCTGTATGGATGTACCAAGCTGTATGCATGTTTCAGAATGAAGATTGCTGAAACTGAATGCTGATGCAGATACTGGATTTGCTGATTTGGGGTGTTTGAGTGGGTGTATGAATGAATACCTTTACCCCTGATGGATGGTTGTTACATTTACTTACTCAATAAAAAGTTATTCATCTTTTCTGAAATTAAAAATGATGAATTTTGGATATATTCATGACTTATGAGTTATGCATAATTCAAAATTTATTTTTAAGATAATTGTGGCCTATTTGGGTATGTAAAATATACCTCAAGGCTCACAAGTAGCATGGTATTTTTTCATCCATTGAGTTTAAGTTTTTGATTCTATTCCCACTTGATAGTCTTATTTGATAGCTTTAATGAAAAAACCTACATTATGGATCTGTCATTCAAGCTCAATATTTGTAATGAGAGTTAAATATTGAGGGTTTTTCTCAGAAATGGTTTAAATCCTTAATAACATAGTCAATTATTATTGATTATGTTCTCTGAAAAGAAAAAACTTTCTCTTTAAGATTTTTGAATATAAAGGCTGTATTTTTACAGTAATTATTTACATATATTGGAGCTCATTTTGGTTGAATTTAGCTTAATTAAGGTAAAAGATGTGTTTTCCATTCTTTCACTTAAGTGCAATCTTTTATGGTATTTTGAGTGTCATGATTGTTATTTGGATTTCAGTCACGGGCTTAAATATAACCAGCCTTTTCCTTTTTTTGAATTTTCTTTTCATGATTTTTCAGTGTAGTATCTTGGTGGCTTTCAAAAAAAAATATTCTTCTGGAGGTATGTGATAGGTCTGAAGAAACAGTTCTGGTCATTCATGGATAGATTCTTTCCAAATGTTGGTATTGGGGATAAATATCTCCCCTTCTAAAGGATCTTGGATCTTTATTGTTAAAGGGAATTGTGGTTTCAGAGTTACTTGCACTTTGTGAATCAAAGAGGATATTTTTGTTTTAATGAAGCTCATAATGTAGTTCAAATCCTTATTTTCAATGGGATAGGTAATTTTTTCTAATATTTCCCTTTCAAGGGCAGGAGAGGTAGGGGAATAATTAGTTTCAAGAAATTTGACATCAATAGGGTTTCAAGCATTCAATAAAATCCCATATTCTCTGTTGATAAGAAGGTGGAATTCAATGATTCTGAATAAAGGAAAGTGGAGAGCTTGTTGGTATTTTATATTTCCTTTAAAGATAATGGGGAGTTTGATGATTTGGTAGCAACTAGATCTAAAATCATTTTTTGGCTTGGGCTTTTTGGATAGATATTATTATTTTACCAATTTCAGAGAAATTATCAATATACGATGGGAAGAATTACTCCAGGACCCTGAACTTGTGTATGGTAAAGATATAAATATTCCCTGGGTCCCAGGTTCTACATTCTTGCTTCCCAATGCCATATCACAAACCCTTTTTGTTTCCCTTTTCTTTAAAATTCCCCTTCTCTTTGGAAATGTGAACAGGCAGAACTGAATCAAAAGAGACTCAAATTTTTGTGAGCCATTTGCCAAAAATGTCTTTTTGTTTTCTTTGTGGGGAGTTGGATGTTAAAAGTAATTACTTGTGTTAGTGGCTTTGAATCAGAAGGGGAGGTCCAAGCTGGAATCTTCAAGTAGATAGCTCTATTTTTTAACTGCTTATATATCCCATCTTTCATCAAATTGACCTTTTTCTTGTGTTTATAGCAGGCTGTAGTCAGATGTTGAATTTCTCTGTGGTGGAGGTATTAAGATAAATGGGTTTCTTGAAGTTTTGTACCATTGTGAGCTACTGGACCTATATCTGGAAATTATTATTGTCTTTTTAAGAAGTTGAAGTGATTTTTCAAGACTTATTTGTCTTCATATTTTGATTTTGTTAATAATATCCTAACAAAATGGGAGTATCCATTGACTAATCTGATAAAATACCAAGATCTGAAAACAGAAGGTGTTGAAGTAGGTCTACACATATCTGAGTGTAATGATTATTTTTTCATCCTTTCTTAATGGAAATTGATTAATTTTGTTATTTTTCAGAAAAATAAATCACATTTTAATAAGTTCTTGTATGGGAACATTTGCTTGAGGTATTATATTGAAGGATATCCTGATACCTGAGGTGATTTAAAATTGATGTTTGGAATCTTTTGTATTACTTAGGCCATCTTTTATTTTACAATTATCCAGTAAATCAGAAAGCCTTCAGACAAATGGGGTACTTTTTTTCAAATCTATCATTTTCATCAAGAACCTCAAAATGTATTTCTCTTCCTCATCAGATGCAGTGATTGGAATCAATGAGGGAAGAAACAGTAAGATTATGTGAGTGATGCCTTGAAAAGATTATTATTAATCATAAATATCAAATTTGTAAATTAAATACTCATATTCACTCTTTCTTCAGATTAAATTAATCACCCCTTTCCCAACTAAATTTTCTCAATGGGCTTTGAAGATTTCAAATACTTTTTGTTGTTTATGATCATGATATTTTGATATTATTCAATATTAAAAATTTAGGTATAGAATTTCAAAAGAAACTTGTCTTTCATGTGGGTCGACATCGCCCCTTGTATATCTATTCCATTTAATTCTTGTTTAGTCACAAGACTAATTGGTTTCTTGCGACCAAATATGGGTTTGATTTAGAGCACCCAGTCCAGTTACTTGTTGGATCAAGTTTATTTTGTGGAGTACTTAGAGGGTTATTTCACACTTTACTTATAACTTTGACTTTTTTTTTGGCTAAATTTAAATACTTCCGGTATCATAGCCTGTAGCGAGTAAACTATAAGAGAAAATAATTGAGATTCCAGACAAAGGGGGCAGCTTAAGGGCTTTCAGGGAGTACACAAACCTTAATGAAGATGAAATCAAACTATTAAAAATTAGTCATAAGATGAGGGAAAAAACTACACATATCGACAGTATTTATACTAGTCCATGATAGGGTATATTATAAAACGTACATGAGCTTGTTGGATGGTCAGATATTTCGAAGAGTAGCTTAGTAATGGGACGTAGTTATCGCAAGAGTCTGGATCAAAGGGTTGCTGCTCTTAATTCACAGGATTGATTTCTTGATTTGAGTTAGTCATCTGAAAAGGGTTTGCTTTCCTTATAAAAGTAATAACTAAGATGAAACTAGACTTATTTATTGAGCAGTTTTTCTTGGCTGGTTCTAGCTCCCAAAATTTCATCCAATAATAGCTGCATTTCCCAATCATACCTGAAATCTTTTTCAACCATTTTAGGTGCATCACTATGCCGTGTGAGATATGACGAGACAAATATAAAAGAATCACAAAGAATTTTCCTTGAGTCCCAAAAAGGTAAATACAAAATTCCCTCATCAAAAAGTACAGAGGAATAGAACCAAATTTTGTTCAAATTCAAGGAAAAACGAAAAAAAAAGTCTATTGAACCAATAAAACCATTGATCAAGATACAAAAACTATATGTATCAAAGTGAGAGTTCAGTAGGGCTTCATATTATTGAAATACTTCTGGCATTTTTTGCTGCCACCGAATGCGATATTGTTTGGAACTACTACAAGGAGGCACCCAGTTAGACTAGCGGCTTGATGGATGAGTACCACAAAGGAAGGCTCATAAGAGAAGACCTTCAGTGGCTTTCTTCCTTCATCTAGAGTTTTGATTTCCTGATGAAAGACTTCTTGGACCAGATGCAAGTTTGCACGTGACTCATATGCTTGTTATAAGATAAGCAGCGTTTTAGTGGCTAAGATGGCAGTTCAAAATTCAAATTGCCTTGGTAGGTGGCAACATCTCAAGACTCAGTCTTTCTAGGTCCTAGGCCTTTCTGACGCAATGGTAACAAGAAATGCTTGTTAAAATAAGGTGCAATTTCAAATTTCAAACGGTAATGAGTTTTTGTAAGTATCCTGCTGCAAGGCACTCTGTCCAGGATTCTATCAGTTCTACATTCATAACGTAAGGTTATTTTGAAGCCTCAAGGGAAGAAATTACTGAGCAGAAAAATACAGCTTGGCAAGAAGCATAGGATACAGCTGGCTATTATATTAAATACTTAAGGGACTTTTCTGTATAGAAATTCTTCTTGGAAGTTTCTTTAACTGTTCAAAATTCCCAAAAACCTTTTGCTCCCCGTTACTTATGAGCATCTGGCTGTATAATTATCCAAAATGCTTTGTTTTCGTTGAACTGTAAAATTTTTATATTAATTTGATAGGAAATTCCAAACACATACCAACAGTATTGAATAACTGAGGCTTTGAAGTGTTTCATTATTTTCACCAAAAGAAGGCAGAAGATAAATTTTGGCATTTTGTTTTGGTAGAACTGAGTCGATTTTCCTCCCCTTTTTTCTCATGCAAAGACTTCTCAAAGCAGCCTCCCTTTTTGGAGATAAATATGCTTTACTCTTTATAGCCATTGTCTTGTTTTTAAAAGGACAAGCGAATTTTCGAGTTGATTACGGTAGTTTTTTCTGGATAACTTGAACTTCAAAAACGTGATATCTATGGTTTTTTGAAATTTAATCACATCATAAAACATTCAGTTTTTAACTTTTCACTTTTTTGTGTGGAATTTGATCTCATGTATTTGCTGCATAGCGTGGAACAGAAGCCTTCTTCATCATTATTGAAATAATTTGTTTCCCCAGACTATAAAATGGGACTCTCCTTAGCGACTTTTATTCCAAACATAACCCAAAAATTCTGCCTAAGAAAAGGTTTCAACAATATCACGTCTACAAAATATTTTAAGATGAAACCATAAAATTGAAATATATCTTTCAAAAAATACTGAAGAGGAACTTTGGCGTGAGATAATGGAAAAAGAAAAATTCGGTTAAAAAAAATTAGAGTAAAGATTTTTGCTTTTGCAAATTCAAGTAGAGACTCTCTTTTTAAAAAAAATAGCTGTAGTACCAAATGAAGACCAGCGGAGCCTCTACTTTGAGCCTCTTTTTCTGTATTTTTTGGGATATAAAAAAATTTCATGTGAGAAGAAAACCCCGAGCTTCAATAATTGAGCCTACAGGATCAAATTTCATATTTTATTTTTTTGACTTGTTACTTTCTTAATATAAATAGGATTTATTTCTTCTACATGAAATGAAATCCAATTTGAAGTTAAAAAAAATCAATTTTCAAATTTTCCAAAGGGAAATCTGAAAGTGTACCTTTGAGAACTGTTCAATTTTTTTGAACTTTTCCAAACAATTACAATTGCAGGTGATTAATTTTTCCTATTTGGAATTAATGGTGTAGGCTTAAAAAACAATGGGCAATAGCTTTAGTGTGTATCAATGTATATTAGCAAATATAGAAATCAATATATCTCTTTCGGATGTACTTCTTCCATAATTGTTCAAGGAAAAAGGAGATAGATAATTTCAAAATATCTGGAATAAATGGAAGATTATATTATATAAATTTAAAAAAACAAGTAATATTAGAGAAGATATAATTTATATTAATCCCTAAAGCCCAGTTTCTATGCTATGAGAAATTCATATTGCAAGAAAGAATTTACAAAGATTTAAACTGGATAAAATCACAAAATTCAGGGGAATTTCGAATATTGTATTCATGGAAAGATTTATTGGAGAAGGAAAAGTAAATTAATTTATAAAATGATAATAATTCAATTTTATGTGGAGAAAGACCAATTTGAATTAACTCAAACTTCTAATAATCAAAAGAATTCTGATTATATGAAATTTTGCTCATTTTTTTTAAACATTGGGAAGACATTATACTTTTTTGAGCATATAAATAAGCTCTAACTATTACTTACAATAAGACCAGGATGAATTAATGAAAATAGAGTTTTTGACAATATATTCTTTTTTCACCTATATTAGTTTCTGTTATTTTAGGAATATTTCCATTTCAAACAAAGGATTCATATGAAAAGAAGTCAGTTTCTTCTCATGATACTAAGTATATTCTGGAAAATTATTAAAATGAGATATTTGCCATTATTTTGATGTGAACTAAAGCCCATGAGTATCAGCAAACAGAATTTCTTAACAGAATATTCAACTTTGTAATCCTCTAATAATTTCAAGGAAATTTGAAGGGAAATTTTTCTTTGATTAATGAAACTAAATAAAATACCTCTTCTAACAATTCTTAAATGCATATAAAATGCAATTAAGGTTTTTACATAAAATATGAATATTCTTTTGAAATGGCGCTGGATGAGATAATCTTAGATATATATGTAATTTATTGCATTTATCTGTCTTTCAATTTAATATTTTCATTTTTTTTATATTCTCTTAATTTATTATTTTATCCATTAATGTGAGGAAGAAAGCTTAAATCTATAGAGATATCAATTGTATTATTTCCTTTATCTTTATTCACAAAATTTCAAGAGATTTTTAATCCAATTAAGCACTATGAGATCCTGAATTGATTCTCCAAAGTAGATACGGAATAATGAAAGGATTCAAACATCTTTTTACTATATTTCCATAACAATGAACTTACTCAAATATCCAATACTATGATATTTTGGACTGAAATTTTCGCTCATGTTAGTGGTATCATACAGGAAGATATTGAAGCATAAAATTAAATAATGACACATGAAGGTCGAACTGATATTCAAAGAAATTCAAAGTTTAGCTAATGATGTCTAAAAATAAGGAGGAGACTTTAGATATAAAATCTTTGAGGTTCCCTTTTTTCTTATTATTAGCTCAGGATGATATCTTATAATAATTATATAATTAGCTTGAATAATGAGAAAACAAATATCTACTGGAATTAATAAGATATTTAGCCAATTACTGATCATAAAGCTTTTAGTACTTTTTCATGATAACAATGGGTAATAAACTTTCCTTTCATTGAATTCCAAAAAATTTAGTTAAAGTAGTTCTTTTAAATTATTCATTGAATCAGCTGATTTCCTTCCTAGCTTTACCTGAGGGGTAAAAGTGTATTTTGAATGAACCCCCACATCAAATTAAAAATAGAAAAATTCTTTCAATCTAAAAAGATGTTATCTATTAGTACTGAAGATGATTTAATTGAAAAGTAAACTATGATTCAAAGAAAAAAATCAAGATTATGATACTCAAGAAGAATAATTTATATTCTCAACAAATGGCATCATAGTGGGATTTAATGTAGGTATAGTTCTAATATCTCATTAAAACAAAAATCAGTTTTAAGATCAAATCAATAAGCTCAATACAAAATATCATATTAAACAAGCTGCATAAATAAAATAATAGAGTAAGTTATTCTTATTCATTTTATGACTATTATTCAAGCCAATAAATCATGAAAACTTACAATTTCCTGAGATTCCATAGAATTTTAATGTATTATAGCAAGTTGTAAATAGGATACCAGATATGTTTTACCCAAAAAAATATTGTAACACTTTACCATTCAGTTAAAATTGATCATATTTTCAAGCTTCAAGTAGTAAATCTAATATTTAATTAGCTCCATAAACAATTTAGAAATTAATAATTAGAATATGTTATAATTAGTATTGCATTCTTAGACCTCAGCTAAGTATATAATGAGGTAAATCAGTTTACAAAAAAATTAATTTCAAATAACACCAGATCACATTAAAGGGGTTGAGAGGTAGTAACGATTGAAGTTCACATGGAGGGATGATAAATCTTGATTTTAGAACCCTAGCTGATTCTCTCAAAAAAAAAATAACTCAGGAAAAATCTATTATCAAACAAAAGATCAATAGTACAGAAAATCTTGAAAGACCAGATGTTTACTTTAAGAAATTATTCTAATATATGGGGGAAAATTAACATGAATTCTAGTTTAGTATTCTATTTTCTTTAATAATCAATATTGTATTGTACGATTTGTGCCTCTCCAGAGACTATTTTGAAATCGACTGAAATTCAAATTGGAAATTTCATCTCCCATTATATATATAAAAAGCTATTTCAAATTCAATATTTCAGCTCAGGGCCAGCTAAAATTTTAAAAATTTGTTATCACAATCCAATCCAAAGACTTTTTTGTGAGGTTATTTGAAGCTAGAAGCTCCTTTATTAGTACAATTTTTTGATAGAAAAGCTAGCTAGATCATCACAGGAATTCACTGGGCCCAAAGTTTCCAGAAACAAATTGCTAAAATGAAATTGAGAGGGAAACTCTTTAATTCATTCTATTATAAACTTAAAAGAAAGGAAGATAAAGAAATCTTCAGCTTGAAAGTTGAATTATATTCTTGTGAGAGAAATTGAAAAGCTCCTTTCAACAGAAATGTTATGGCCTTTAATCTTTCAAATAAAAAAATACAAAGAAGATTTTCTTTTTGAGGGAAGTTTTTCAAAAGAAAGGTGTCTTGTTAATAACTCTTGAGTATCAATTAAATACCAAAGATTATATGAATACAGAGTTTAAGTATTCATCTACTAATCTGGTATGGTTTATTTAGTGAGATGAAAAATATTTATGCTTATTTTTGAAGAAAATCAAAACTCTTTTTGGCTAATTTTGACCCATTTTTTTCTTGAAGAAAGATACCGTCTGCATCATTTTCTCATAGGAAGTGAATATTGAATTCAGAAGACAAGTTTTTGTTTGAAAATAGAAGTTAAAGCGCACGTCCCCTATCATCAATTGTTTGCAAAAATCAATCAAAAAAGGTTAATCCGCATTCCTTGACTAAACTTTGGCCTTCCAAGTTTATTATTCCACAGCTTTTGGTAAGGATTAATTAATAAGTATAAATATTTTCTGAACTGTACGTTACTAAGATCTTCTATAAAGCTCCTATACTCCTGGGGGTATTGTGATGACTTGAAGGTTTAGTTTTGTTAAGATTTGGGTAACGCGGTGATGCGTTACCCAAATATGCTTGTAGGAAAATCTTAACCATTTATATACATATCCACACTGTGCGTGTATCAGGGCTGGATATGCAGTCCCAAGTCAGTCCATACTAATAAGTTACATTAGCCCCCAAAAGCAAGTATTTGATGCTAGGAAGCTGAATCCAAATGTACTCTTCATGAATTTCTTAGAGCTATCAAATGCATCCTTTTTTATATATGTAGGTGCCCATTTTCCCAGGCTTTCAAATGTGAGTACGGACTGACTTGGGACCGACTTGCCAGCCTTGGCGCGTATAATGCGCCACAGTTGTCTGGTTGTGACTTAAATACTGCTCGACGGCCATAACAGAAGGCCTTTCCTCACCTCTGACTTTGTGGAGGTGATAGAACTGAAACTGACTGGCGAGAAAGCTTTGCTACATTTGGGCCCATCTCATTAGGTTAGAAGCCCTGCCTCCACAGAGCTCCAGCAATAGGCCGCCTTTGAAAATTTCAGGTTACACTCGTTTGAAGAAAGCTGCCAATGCAAAACCTCTCTCCAATGAGGAGGTGTACTTGCTACCTAATTCTTTACGATTGGAAGTTTTGTCTTTAAAATCAGCTCGAAGTTCTGACGCAGCAGAAAAAAGTAAATTTACTCTTGCCAGTCGTGAAAAACAGTCTAAAAACAGAAAGGCCAATTATGGCATCATTGAACCCAGGTTTAGACCAAAAAAAGGGCTGGTTTAAGCCATTTTTAGCCATTTTAGACCCTTAAATCAGCCATTACTATAGAAATACCTGGTCTAGAGCCTTAAAAACAAGTCAGAATGTGTGTAAGAGGCGTAAAAACCAGTTAAAACTGTTTTTAATAACATTGTTTTAACTTAATGGTAGTTTTACCCTCTTGGCAGCAGTTGAAACCACCCTGGTTGGTATCAAAGCCTCATGATCAATTGAGTCACAGACCCTGTGACTCAATTCCAGGTCAAAAGTGATGAACCTTTGCATGTATTTTGAAATCTCACGCCTGTCAGCAAGGATTTTGGAGGTCTGGCTCCCCCTTAGAGCTAGAGTTCCTTTCCCCCCCAAATTTATTTTTTCCTTTAATTCCTCATCATATATTATACTTACAGCTTACATATGTAATTAAATTGAGTTTTACAGTACACTACTGTAATAATTGACACCTCATATTTAAATCAACGCTCACTTATGTAATACACAAACACATTTTGAAAATTCAATTGAATTCAATCAAAAATACTTCAATTCCTCATAGCTTCTAAAATATACACAACACCTCAATTTTAACACATAAATTGATGATTAAAACTATATTTGATGTGAATTAAATTAAGGGTTTGAGGATTTTGAACTTTTATACAAAAAATACAAAAAAAAACTTAATTTAAGCTTATTTAGAGTTGAGTTACAAAAATTTCACTCAGAGGTGGCCCCACCTGATTTTTTATAAGGAATCCAATGGTGAAAGAAATTTTATCTGTTTATTTGTTAGATAAAACGTTATGATGAAACTGATTTAACTTTTTGCCCAAATTGTTTTATTTTGGTTAATTTTGTTAAAAATTCGTTTTTACTTGAGTTTTTTCAAGTAAAAATGTGTTTTTACAATTTTCAAATTTAATTTAATTTTATTTCTAAATTATAATTAAATTTTTTATTGTGTATATAAATTCATATTTCTATTTTAATTTTTATTTTAATAATGTAAATAAATTTATTTTATTTATGTTTGTATATTAATTTTTTGTTTGTGGTCTTTTGGGTATTTGAAAATACCTTGAAGGCTCACATTCCCTCCCCCTAAAAAAATAATATTACTTTGTAATATTGCTATTTCTAGTATGTTTGAATCTTCTGAGAAGTTTGGTAGCTTCAGGTATGTTCTTTTCTTCGACCCATTCATCTTCACAAGTTGGGCCACTGTACCTAACAAGGTATTATCTTACTTTTTTGGTTCTTAATTTTCTTTCTTTAAGAACTTTGGTAATCTTCTTCATACCAGATGTCTCAATAGGAGGTATAGCTTGGGGAACTTTTTTCCTCAAGGGAAACCTTTCAGCATCACTAGATTTATATGGCTTTATTAAGCTCACTTGAAATTTAGGATTCTTACTACTAAGTTCTTCAGATAATTCTACTTCAACAGGATTTTCTCCATGGAGGGTTTTAATAACAAAAGGTCCTGCAAAGGAGTCTTTGAGATTTCTACATCCTTTGATGTCATTGAAGTTGGTGGTGCATACTAGTACTAAATCCCCCACTTTGAAATCTGGAGTGGCATGTTATTTGTCCCATTTATCTTTAGCATATGCAAATGAGTCTTCCATGCATCTTACTGCATGCTTTCTAGCTCTTTCTGGCATTCCTTTGAAGCTGGCATCTGTAGGATGTATTTCAACCAAATCCTTTTTTAAAGAATCTTGGGGCAACTTGGGATTCCATCCCTTTTCTAGAATAGCAGGAGTTTGATTGGTACTGGCATGAATTGATGTCTTATATGCCAATTCTAATGCTGGTAGAAGAGTACACCAATCATGAGTGAATCCATCACAATTATTGAATTTGAGGCCATATGCACAAAATCTTCTTACCAGGTCTTCTGAGGTTTGTATCATCCTTTCAGCTAGACCATCAGTTTGTGGGTGGTAGGCTGTAGAGAAAGACAATTTAGTGCCAAGTAATTGGTGAAGATTTTCTCACAGTGCTGAAGTGAATTTGGGATCCCTGTTGCGAATGATATTTGTAAATATGCCAGTCTATGATACTACTCTATTCCATATTAGAAGAGCTGTATCCATGGCTGTATCATCTTTGTGACATGGTAAAAATATTGGAGTTTAACTGAATCTGTCTACAATCACTAGGAAAGCATTATAACTTCTGTCACCTCCTGGTGGTAGGCCAGTTACCCAATCCATATGGACAATTTCCCAAGGTCGGCTGGGTCCTTGGATTTTGATCACATTTCCAAGTCTTTTTCCTGTGAATTTATTTGCCTTTTGACATCTATCACAGGTTTGGCAACACTCTGCAACATCTTTCGGCCACATTGGCCACCATATGCAGGTCTTTAATTTTTCTCTTGTTCTGTCTTCAGAAAGATGTCCTGAAAAGGGGCTGTCATGGCATTCTTTCAGTATAAGATTGATTAATGACATGTCCACAACTGTCATGACACATGTGTGCTTGGTCCAGTGGTAAATTATACCATCCAGTAGGTGAGACCTCCCTTCATCATAAGATTTCTTCCATACTTAATCCAAGGCATGTATTAGAGAGTAGTCTGTACAGTCTTTGTTAAGTAATTGGCATAAGATGCTACAATTCTTATCTTGATTGTGACTGTTTCTTAAATCTTCAAAGAAGGTAGTGTTCAATTCAGTAACAGTTATTCCTTCTATTGGGATCTGTGGGGAAGATTCTTCTGGTACATAAGCAGGATTATCAATATTATGTGGTAATGGACGTCTGCTTAGTCCATCTGCATTTTTATGAATATTCCCATCTTTAGGAAAAATAGTCATATTGCCCCTATACTCTTGTATGGCTATTTGCCATCTGAGCATATGTCTGTTGGGTTTTTTCATGTTTAAAAGTGATTTAACAGAGGTACAATCTGTTATTACTTCAAAAGTACATCCTTCCAGAAAGTAATTTAATTTTTCTAAAGCCCAAACAAGGCATAAACACTCCATCTGACTTGCTCCATATCTGGCTTCAGTTGGTTTGATTTGCCTGGATATGAAACATATGTGTCCTTCCACAGGTTTATCATTGATAATCTGGACTTGATGAAGTGCAGCACCAAGTCCATCTCCTGATGCATCAATATAAAGCTTAAAAGGCAGCTTAAATTCTGGCATCAGTAAGAGTGGAGAAGTGGTCAAGGCTTGTCTCAGAGATTCAAAGGCTTTGACTCTGTCAACAGCCATTTCAAATACTGTGTCTTTGTCACATAATTTATAAAGAGGTCTTGCTATGGATGCAACATCTTTAATATGTTGCTAGTAATATCCTGCAAACCCCAAAAATGACTGAATTTCTTTCTTATTCTGGGGCATAGGTTTCAGCAATACTGCTGCAACTTTGCTTTTGTCAATACCAAGGGATAAAACAGATACTACATTTCCCAGTGCTTTAATCTCTTTAAATCCAAAATGGAATTTCTTTAATGAAATTTTCATATTGACAGATTGGCTTTTTTTCAAAACTGTGGATAATCTGTAAATATTTTCTTCCCAAGTTTTGGAACAGACAATAATGTCATCAATGTAAATGATTAACCATCCTTATGAAAGGTCTTCAGCAAAAATTTCATTCATCATTCTTTGGAAGTGTGAAGGTACATTTCTGATTCCAAAAGGCATCCTCAAATATTCATAAACTCCACAATGAACAATAATTCTTAGTTATTTCCTTGGTTTTGGTATCACTAAATTTTGATGAAATCCTTTAAGGGCACCCATAATTCTTACATACACTGCTTGAGATATTTGGGTGAGGGCAATTTGGATTTTTGGTATTGGGTACCTGTCTGGAACAGTGTAAGTGTTCAGAGCTCTAAAGTTCCCAACCATTCTAGATTTTCCATTATGCCATGCCACTATGACTGGTGTAGTTATTTCTACTTCATTGTGGCCAACCTTTCTTATTACACCAAGATCTAAGAGTTCTTTAATATGAATTTCTAGAGCTTCTCTTGAATTAGGAGTTTCTGAATATACAGGTCTTCTTAAGAGTGGTGGATACGGTCTCTCAATATTAAGTATTATGTCAACTTCATGACCAATAATTTCTCCCAAAGGTTCTTTGTCTGATGCAAATGCTCCTCTGTGGTCATATAAAAGGGCAGAAAGTTCATTTTCATGAGTATAAGTCAGATGAAGGCTTATTTCAGCTTCATTTAACTGTTCAGATTTGAATCTTTCCAACTATAAATTGACTTCTGCTACTTTACTTACTGTAATTTGTCTTTTAAATGGTAAAAAGGCAACTTTTTGACACATATTGTAAGATTTGACTATGAAACTGATGATGATATTACTATTAATCAACAGTACTATGTCTGTTATTATGAAATATAATAATAAGATATTATTATGACCACAATTAATTAATTAAAGAATTATTTCTTTCACGTGTTAAACATTACTAGTGATTTTAACAGTGAGCAGTAATTTTCTACAGGAATCAATTACAAGAAGAATTTAAAACTAAAATTTCTTCTATTATTAAAATAACAAAACTATTTAATATATAATTATCTTTTGTAAGAACAATTCTAAAGATAATTCTTGAAGAAAACTAATTTTGGAGAAAAACTTTAAGAATTAAAGATAAATGACTCACTTATACTCCAAAGAACTTATTGAAAGATATAAGTAGAGAAATTTGATGTAGAATTGTGGATTTAAGGGATCGGAATGACTTATAGCAGGATTAAAACAATATATATTTGGATTCTATAATTTAACTTCTTTCTTATTGATTCTGAAAGAATTCAAACACTTAAGAATAGTTTAACTAATACTTACTTGTTGGTAACAATGATATAAATGGATAATAAGATGACTATTGGAAAAATCAGCAAGAGGAGGCCTCTAATAAGTCAAAAACAGCTCACAGAGGCGTGCCATGGATCAAACTGAAGGACAAGTGAGTGAGAAAACAAGAAACCCTTTTGGATTATTGATTGCATCATCTGTTGTCACATAGGATTATCATAATTACTTAATTGATGCTTTTATGTGAATACCAACCCCAATATGGTTAAGAATAAAAGAAGTAACATCTGTAACTCTTCTTATATTTCGAAAGAATGATTTCTTTCTCAAAGATATCAATTTTATTGGCAATTTTGTCACAGGGTTTAATTACTGTGAATTTTTGAAGATTCAGTGTTTCATGTACAATAGTCAAAAATGGACTGTAAGTAAAGCTTTTGATTTTACTAGTAAAACTATAATTATTTTTGGTTGTACCATAGATAATAAAGCTCTCCATTGGTCCTGAAACTTAAGAGAAATTCATTAAGAATTGTATTTTTAATGAATTTTTGAAGTTTTTACCTTATTTTTACGTAGAATTGCAAATATCAGTGTTTAACTTGTTGCTATGAGGTAAATAAATGGATACAAGTCCACAAATGGTTTTAATTACTCTTTTACGGTCTATTCAGGGAAAGTCATTAAGGATTGACATGGTTACATGAGATTAAGTAGCTCTTTACCTCCTTGGCAAATCAAAATCGCAGGTTATTTCCTATTTTCTTATGATTTACTGTAGTTGTGACATGGTAACCAAGTTCCCAAAGTGTTTTGGTTTACTAATTGGGCTAAAGTCAGCCATGGATCCAAGCTTTGGAGCTTTCCACCCATCTGAGGCCTCAGAGGTTGGGTACCCTGGCTCTCTTTAATGTCTTTTGTCCCCCTTGCCTATTTTTCACGTCAAAATAGAAATTTAAGCTTAAAATGAGATATCCACTATGGGTGTACCAAAAGTCCATGTAAGAATACCATGATTTTAAGTGCCCAAAACATGCATAACACTACTCTGAGTGTATATGTAACATGGGATTTCTCACATTCCTATTATTTTGGCGTGAAATTAAGAAAAACGAAAATTTTCAAGTATCTTTTATGTGGTATTGAAGTATTTTCCATATTACCATGTCAAAGAGTTAAAATTTGAGCTTATTCACTCTATGAAGCTACCCCACATGAATTTTTGTGTAGAATCCAAATCTGGCCTTAAATCCATGGATTTACTTACTCAATGAAAAGTTATTCATCTTTTATGAAATCAAAAATGATGAATTTTGGATATATGCATGACTTATGAGTTATGCATAATTCAGAATTTATTTTTTAAGATAGATGTGGCCTATTTGGGTATGTAAAATATACTTCAAGGCTCACACGTATTGTCTTCAATAGTAAAGTATCTATCTTTGTTGTTGTGTAAGTCTATTCCATACATGATCAAATAGTCATTTCCCAATATAAAATGGGTACTAGAGAAATTTTGCATAACAACAAATTCACAGTAATTCTTAAATTTCCATTAATATGTGGGAATATGATATTGGTCTCAAAGATTCCCAATGCTTTCATTGGATTACTTGCACTATTGAATTTTATGCCATCAATTGGTAACAAGTGGTCTTCAAAATTTGGTACACAAGTCTTAAGAAAAGATTTGCCAACACAAGAGCAGGAGGCTCCTGGGTCAAGTAAAAGCTTAGTGGGTTTGTTATTAATTACCACTTCTGTTATACAGGAGTTAACAGCTGTATAACCTTTTCCCCTGTTTGGTTTGGTTTTCATAAGTTGTGCATCTTGAATTTTCCACAAATCAAGTTGGCCATTGCTCAATTGTGGCAAGTGGGAGTAAGTTTCCATGATGTCAAGGGTGAAATTGATATTTTCTATATCCTTTGAAGATTCAGAAAATATTGATGACTTATCCTCTGAATTTCCTTCAATATTATTGTCTATTTCAACATCAGATCCTTTTTCAATGTCAATTTCATTGATTTTTCCTCTTTTTGGACATGTATTGGCTAAGTGGGTGGTGCTTTGGCAAATATGGCACTTTCTGATTATGTCTTCTGGTTTATATTTAACATTATTAGAATTTTCTTTGGGATTTTTGTCCACAGAATCTTTCCAAGGTGTATTAAACCTTGCTTTGAGATTCACCGTACTAGAACAAATCTTAGTTCTGGTGGTTACTTCTTCTAATATATTAATAATGTCTTCTGCTAAAGATTGTTCAGTAGTCCTTCTTTTTACAGCATGCCCCAAGTCACCTCCACATTGTCTCAGAATATTTCTGTGCTTCATAGATTCTGACAAGTCAGGATACAATGCTTTTAAGCTGGCTTTTTCTTGGCAAAACCATGGTAAAGCTTTGTCTTTATCAGCATTAAATTTGGAAGATTCAAAGGATGTTTCCACTTTAAATCTCCAAGCATCATTGGCCCATTTCTTGATAATTTGGGTTTTCCACCAAGCCCAACTTTGGTGTCCAAGTGCTTGTCTTAATTTGATATACAAACTGTGAGCTGATCTGGTAAACAATGTGTTAAATCTTCCTGTTACCAATTTTTCTGGTAATTCAAAATCTTCTTTAATCATGTCAATTCCTCTGATGAATTTGATATGGTCATATTCTCCTTAACCACTGAAGTGAGGCCATTCTTTAAGTTTTGGTACTGCTTTCAAAAGTGCTTGGCCCATTGATGGTTCCAAGTTATGAAAAGAAGTGGAAAATTCATTTTTTAACTGTGAATTATCAGAATCCAATACTTGTGGATTTGAAATTCTGGTGCCCTCATTCTGATTCAGAGGTGTAGACATTCTTGGTAAGGTGTTCAGTATTTGTTCAATATCATTCATTTTACTGTTGCTACACCTTTTGGAATTCCTGTATTCATGTTGGAAGGCTTGTATTAAATTGATTAATTCAATTTTATACATGTCTTCCTTATGTGTCAGTTCTTTCCATAACTTTGTCTGTCTTGTATCATCAGCAGTGACTTGATTCAATTTCATTGATAATTTTGATACTTCTTCTTGTGAAGCATCAAAACACTTTTTCAAGGAATTGGTATATTTTTTTGCTTCAGTAAATGAATTTGAAATATCATCAAGGACTTTCTTGTTATTTGTCTTGATAATATTTATGGCTTGCTTAATTCTTGTTTCAATTATTTGATCAATATTGAATTTAGAATATTTGTCTGTTAATTCTTTAATAGTGGCAGATTGTTCATTTATCTTATTGCCAAAAGAATTATCATTATTGGGTGTTTTGATTGTTCTTAATGCTTTTTCAAAACAAATAAGTGTTTCATTGATTTGGCTCAGACTCAAGTTGTTTGTTTTAAGATTGTTACAAATTGATGAATTTTCATCAGAAATATGACTTTTTACGTCAATTATAGCTTCATACAATTCTAGGATAGAATCTAAAATATCAGAAACCATTTCTGATATTTTAATCTGGCTTCCTCCTTCTTTTGTAATTCCTTCATTGTTCTGGCAATCTGAAATACATTTCCATGGCATCCTGTAGCCCTGGCTGTAAGGTTTTGTGGCTGGTTCCTTTCCTTTTCCCTTGTTCTGAGCTTGTGGCTGCTTTTTCAAGTTGAAATTGCTGCTTCTGGCCACTGGGGCTGTTTTTGCACTTTTTTGGGTGGTGGAGGGTTGTTTTTCATCCATTCTGCTGTTAAGAGTATCATGTTCTTCTTTTCCATCAATGGATGCCATCCATTGAGTAACTTGCAAGTTTTGGGATGGCTCAGGAATTTTCTCAGAGTCAGGAAATATTTCTGCAGTTTTTCCACATATCTGCAAGGATATGGTACTCTTTGTGCTGCAATGCATTGTTGTAAGCCTTCTGTCTGGCTTTTTAAATGTCCACTAAGGCTTCTTGTGGTGGTGTCAGCTCTTTTTGAAGGTAGAACAGTCTTCTCAGCTTCAGGTTAACATAATTTATTAATTTGGAATTCATCAGCTGACCCTAGGCCTTCTGTAACTGATTGGCTTTTGCCATAATCATGTTTATGACCTGTTGGGGAGCTTCTTGAGGGGTTATAGCTTGCTCCTGATCTGGTTTAAGCCATATTTCATGGTTAAAGAGCTTTAAATTAGTAATTTTATGTCAAAAACCTACTATTGGGCAAATTCTTAGCTTTCTAAAGAGTATTACGTATATCCAAGTTGATCAATGCAGAAGAAATCGGTTCAGGTGGATTATTCTAAGTCACAATAATAGTACTATTATGGTCAGAATTAACAGTACTGGAAGGAATAATGCTGGTAACTGTTGAGGCTGTTTCAATGTTTTCTTGTGTTACCACAATGTCAGAAACTAAAATTAATGAAAAAGCCAATTAATTAAGTAAAAAAAAGGTATTTCAAAAAAGAAATAAAAATATAAGCCTCACTTATAATATGAAATAAAATATTCTACAATGGATTTTTTGAATTATAAGTATTTTTATATGTTTTTTAAATTTTTAAATAGAAGAAAAACAATAAAAAAAGAGTAAAAAATATGTCACAGGTGGAATATCACGGCTGGGCCCCCAAATGAAAGGTGTGGATATGAAACTTTGATAAAATATCAAGTACCTTTCCTGTCCTCAAAATTTGTATAAGGTAAAATTATTTGAAAAAGTAAGAAATAGTATTTTCAAAGAGAAAACACACCAAATTTATTGTTTATAGCTTTATTAGTATAAAACAATAATTTTATAAAGATTTATTGTTTTACCAACAATAAAAAGTTATCCTAAAATACTCTACAAGAGATATTTAAGGCTCCAAAAGAAATTTTTTCAAGAGCAATTTCAATTGGAATTAATTGAGCAAAGAACTGAAAGCAATTAATTAAATAAAACAGTCTTTAGAAAGATACCTTAAAGGGCAAACATGCCCAAAAGGCACCAGAGTGAATTTGGATACAAAGTGACAACATTAACAGTGATAAAAGACGCTTCAATTCACTTTTGGGGTGGTTCAGGAGTAAAAATGATCATAAGAGTTACAAACAATGATTATAATGATTTTTTCACGTGGGTATAAGGTTTAAATTTATTAACAAAAGGTGGTTGGAATATTTTATTGATTGGTTTAACAGTGTTTAAACTAATTATAAAAGGAAAGGATTCTAACATGAAGAGAAAAGTGGGGCAAAGAAGACATTCTTTTACAGCCATCTATTTTCTTAATCCAAAAGTAATATTTACTCTTGTCAGTCGTGGAAAACACTCTGAAAACAGAAAAGCCAATTATGGCATCATTGAACCCTGGTTTAGGCCAAAAAAGGGCTGGTTTTATCCAATTTAGACGCTTAAATCAGCCATTACTGTAGTAATACCTGGCCTAGAGCCTTAAAACGACGTCAGAACAAGTAAAAGAGACATAGAAACCAGTTAAAACTGTTTTTACTAAGATTGTTTTATCTTAAGATTAGTTTTACCCTCTTGGTAACAGTTAAAACTACCCTGGTTGATATCAAAACCTCATCATCAATTGAGTCACAGACCCTGTGGCTCAATTCCAGGCCAAAAATAATGAACCTTTGTGTGGATTTTGCCATCTCACGCGAAGCAGCAAGCATTTTGGGGGTCTAGCTCCCCCTTAGAGCTAGAGTTCCTTTCCCCCCCCCAAATTTAATCTTTCCAATTTATTTTTTCCTTTAATTCCCCATCATGTATTATACTTACAACTTAAATATGTAATTCAATTGAGTTTTACAGTACACTAGTGTAATAATTGACACCTCATATGTCAATCAAAGTTCACTTATGTAATACACGTGCACATTTTGATAATTCAATTGAAAATACTTCACTCCTTATAACTTCTAAAATATACACAACACCTCATTTTTAACACAAAACTTGATGATGAACACTACATGTGATGTGAATTAGATTAAGGTTTTGAGGATTTTCAACTTTTTTACAGAAAATACAAAAAACTTAATTTAAGCTTATTTAGAGTTGAGTTACAAAAATTTCACTCACAGGTGACCCCACCTGATTTTTTATAAGGAATCCAATGGTGAAGTAAATTTTATATGTTTATCTGTCTTATAAAAAGTTATGATAAAATTCACTTAACTTTTTTCTAAAATTATTTTATTTTGGTTAATTTTGTTAAAATTTCATTTTTATTTAATTTTTTTCAAGTAAAAATGTGTTTGTGCAATCTTCAAATTTAATGTATTTTTATTTTGAATTATAATTAAATTTTTTATTATGTATATAAATTCATATTTATATTTTAATTTTTATTTTAATAATGTGAATAAATTTCTTTTATTTATGTTTGTATATCAATTCTTTGTTTGTGGTCTTTTGGGTATATGAAAATACCTCTAAGGCTCACACATGGGGACAGGGAGCAGCCTGGGGTGGACTATACGGAGACATATTCGCCAACTGATTCTCCCATGTCGTTGCATCTGGAATTGGCGACCACCATTTTGAAGAACTGGTGAGTGGCTTCCTTTGATGTCAGTGGCACATACTTTTACAGCCCGGTAGATGAAACTGTCCTTGTTGAACCATCATTAACTTTCCTTCCCAAACTCCAGGGAAAACTCCTCCACCTGAAGAAGGCCCTCTATGGTATGCAATAGGCAGGCAGGTGCTGGTGGAAATTCCTGTCCAACATACTGGTCCAAAAGGGTTTTGTTTTCACCCAGGTGGATCAATCTCTGTATATCCTTAAAAATGAGGGGGCGGTCATTGCCATTTGGATACATGTTGAGGATGGGGAGGTTTCTTCCAATTCTGTAGACGCCATGTCTAGCTTCAAAGATGTGCTGTGTGCTGAACTTGACATCAAATGGTCAGATGTGGTGCAGAAAGTTGTTGGCCTTGAGTGTGCAATCGGTGAAGGTGATGTAGCCATTGCACAACGGCGGTTAACGGACAGTATCCTGGATGCCTATCCAAGATCAATTTTACAGCCCAACTTGCCACTACTGGTATTGCCAGTGGGTGGCATCATGCCGGATGCAAAAAATTTGAATCCAACTCCTTTTTGGTCTGTGATTGGATCCCTGGCCTACCTGGTAGCTGGCTCAAGGCCTGATTTGGCCTTTGCCATAAATTATCTGGCATGTCATTCCATGGGTCCGACAGCAGATCACTGGGAGCTCTTGGATCACATCATTGGCTATCTCCTTAAGACACACGATCGCGGCATAAGACTATTCCCATAAAATCTCTCCCTCAGCCTGTGGAGCAATGCAGGCTGGGGAGGTGACCTTGAGCGCTTGCCAAGGGGATTCATCATGCAACTGGGTAACACACCAATACTTTGGGGTTCAAAGTGGCAAACCATGGTGGCTCTGTCGACTTGTGCCGGGGAATATGTGGCACTGTCTGACTCAGCTCAAAACTTGATGCAGGAAATCAATCAACTCGCCCATTTAGCGGGCGACTTAACCAAGACAATTGTCTGCGACAACCAGACGGCGTTACAATTATCAATCAACAACACACCAGGGCGAATCTCGCGTCAATCATCGGCGATTGACTTCACGTCGCACCGCTGTCAGTATAAAATCTTGCTTCAGTCGCGTTAGTGTCACTTTATAGTCACTGGATTTAGTGGGTCATGTCATGTCAGCGTCAAGACAACGTCAATCGTCACATGTGTCACATGCGAATGTCACTCAAAGCCCAAACCCATTTCAACACTATTCACAATGTTTGGGTAATTTCACCTCATTGGCTTCCGCATCCCCACCTAATCCGCCCCGATGCTTTGCATGCTTACGAGCCCGCACCGCCCTCCAGATGAGACTCCGACACTGCCCCCCCATCTCCGTCCTCACCACTCCTTACGCTTTCACACCCCCGCCCATACCATCTTTATGCTCACGTGGTGCACTCCCGACATCACTTCTCCTTACGCTCGCTCAAGTGCCCTCCCGATATGCTCCCGACACTGCTTACAATCATTACGCTCGCGGAGTGCACTCCCGACATGCTCCCGACATCACTTATCCTTACGCTCGCTCAAGTGACCTCCCGACACTGCTTATCCTTACGCTTGTGTAGTGCACTCCCAAAATGCTCCCGACATCACTTATCCTTACGCTCGCTCAAGTGCCCTCCCAATATGCTCCCGACACTGCTTACGATCATTACGCTTGCGGAGTGCACTCCCGACATGCTCCCGACATCACTTATCCTTACGCTCGCTCAAGTGCCCTCCCAATATGCTCCCGACACTGCTTATCCTTATGCTTGTGTAGTGCCCTCCCGACATGCTCCCGACACTGCTTATCCTTACGCTTGTGTAGTGCCCTCCCGACATGCTCCCGACACTGCTTATCCTTACGCTTGTGTAGTGCCCTCCCAACACTGCTTACCATCCTTACGCTCGCGGAGTGCACTCCCAACATGCTCCCGACACCACTTATCCTTACGCTTGTGTAGTGCCCTCCCGACACCACTTATTCTTACGCTTGTGTGCTGCCCTGCCGACATGCTCCCGAAACCACCTATCCTTACGCTCGCGGAGTGCCTCTCAACATGCTCCCAACACGACTTATCCTTACGCTTCCTTACTACATCCATAGTGTACGGTGGCTTGTTGGCGTACACAATGGACGCCATTGCTGAAATATGCTGAGTGGCCTTCTCTGCCAACAGGACCTCAGGCGAAATTGGTCAGTATATTCACAATGTTGTGGTTAGGGTTTAAATCATGAGACTCACAAATTAAAACCTAATAAGTGGACTATTTAAGACAAGAATTGTGTTTCCTGTTTCCCCGACAAAACCATTTTATTTCATATCAATCAAATGAACACTTTGCTTAGTCCTTACCTCATGAGCGTTGAATAGTTCAAAAGTTGACTTTAGTAGGTTTCTCACTAGTCAACTTTATTCAATGTCTCACAGGGAAGTGATTTCATTTGCATGATATGAAATAATTTGCAAAACATCGCCTCCTTCAATTTCCCGCCAAATCGCATTTTGCAAATGCGATTATTTGACTTCCACCTATTTTCTTCAATTTGGATCTTTTTCTTTAAAATTTTCAAACAAGTTATCAATCAACTCGTCACCATCTATTTGCTTAATAAACTACCTCCGCAATGGCCCAAACCCTGGGAAATTCAACGGAATTTAATGAACGACCAACTTCAGCCCCAGAGAGTGGAAGTGAAATATCTGATATGGCCAGTAGTCGTGAATTAGGCATTGAAGCAGAGAGCCAGTCACATGAAGAGAATCAAGATCCACCAGTTCTTCCAGAATGTGAGTATACATCCATCTTTAGTATTTCTAATCTCTCAAAACCTGATATTGTGTCATAGCCTTTATTTCAGGTCAACCTCCAAGCTCTCAGAAACTGAATTTTAAAAGTTATGAGAAGGAAAAGACTGTTGAACCTTGTGCACCGACAGAAGATGATGGGAAAGATGATGTAATTTTCAGTGGGGAGGTGGAAATCAAAACAAAGTTGATAAAAATAGCTGCTTACAATATATGGGCAGGTGTGGAGGTGGGAGAATCTCTACCTGAAGGATCTCGAGTCGTAATTGGATTTCCAGGCAAAGGATTAGGAAAAAGACCAAATATACATGCGACCAAAAAAACCAACAAAAAACGCCGTACCTTTGAAGCCGCAAAGGATTCCCGGGATCAAGGTGATGAAATGATTGATGTTGAAGTGGACCATATTGATAATGAACCTCCGCATACTGAACCCCCCCCCCATACTCAATGAAACAATCCATGATGAAGCTCCACATACTGAAAGCCCCCCGATACCCAATGAAACAATGCATGATGCAACCCCTCCCGCCTCTCCTTGGAATATTCAAGCCCCTCAAGAAAGGGAAACAATTAAACATGATACAATGGGACGAAATATGACTGATATAATTCCTGACGCTGAGCCCGAAGTGTCATCCACTGCAAATTTTCAAGGGATATTTGTATCCCGCATGGAAGAGTTTGCAGGCATTTTGAATTATCATTCCAATATTTCTCAACAATAATGGAAAAGGGGGCTTGATAATATCAATAGGATTTACAAAAATCGATGGGACAATTTACCAACAAAGGATGCTCATACATTCCTGCCCGTTGGTATTAAGGTGATCAGTAACCGAGATCTTAAAATGTCGGCTTGGCTGCAGGACCTTGAGATGGCAGGTGAGTTTTTTTTTATCTTTGTGCATGATACTTGATTATTGGCTGTTGACTGGTGATATAAATTGCAATATACAGGGTTAGATTTTTTTAAGCCAACCGAAACAGAAGCGTTTTTTGATCACAACATTTGGAATCTCAAATTGATGAAGTAATCAGCTAAACCTCCAGATAATCTCCCAAAATCTGAACACTCCTTCTTCAAAATGGTTCAGAGCCTTCTTTACCCCGCGAATCCAGTTAAACATTTTTGGGCAAATGTTATGTTTGAATCCATTAGTTTAGTCTCATACGATGTGATTGCACCCAAAACATATGTTGCACCAACATCAAATTCGACTGATCCTCTTGGACTCGAACGCGGAGCAGTTGAATACCTTGCCTCCTGCTTGAGTAAATCGAAGCAATGTGCAACCCAACTCAGCATTGAAGGTGGCGGGGCTGACAATGAGATATCCACAAAGCCGCACAAGAACCTGGAGGATCTAATGGATACAGTTATCCATTTGATGATTGCGTACAACATGGTACGTGCAAATACAAAGGTCGAAGTTAATGGCATCAAAGGCAAACTCACAAACTCAAAAAAAAATGAGGCCATCAAAGATCTTTTGACATGTCACAAGAATCTTGGAATAAATCGAATTTGCTATGGTATATTAGCGGCATTCTGTGCGGCGGGGGTTCGTGGTTTGATGGTATGCTCAGATGACTGGAGAACAAGCTCAGTTAAAGGGGCTTTAGCACTAATTGACATTTCCGCAAAACTTTCAGAGGGTAAAAATCTAGTGGAGCCAGTGTGGCTACGTACTAATAAGTATATATGTAATTTACTGAATAAAAGTTTCTTCTCATCAGAGTCTTTTAACCCCACTGTACCTCTTAGATTTGAATTTGCACGATGCTTAGTATTAGACTTTGGTGATGCCTGGGTGGTGAAACGTGGTCTTGGTTCAAGTGATGAGGTCACCTTGACGGTACCCAGGTCAGTCAAACTCACAACCAGGATTGACCCGTTTTAGATTAGCTTTGTACTACATAGATTGTAATTGAATTTTTCAAAGTTATTTATGAATTTAATAATCATGACTTCCTATCCTACTACTGCCCGGATGCCACAGTCTGAGTACCAATAGTAATTGTATGGCGGCATGCCTCCGTACATCATTGCAAAGCCTCTGACAAGACGCAAGCTGAGTCAGGCGTTGTGCCCGCGAGTAGCACACGCAGGGGCATTGCGGGAAGTCGCGTTTATCACTTCCCACCAGCCCATAATAGGCAAAAGGTTCCTGTGTCTTTCAAGAGGAGTGGGATAACTAGGGATCCGCAGCAGGATGCATATTGAATTTGCGTGTGCTTGCAATATTCCAAATGGTTGGATTGGAAAGTGATTGCATGGGAACATCAATATGTCAAATTGAATAATGCACTATCCACTGCAATTTTCAGGTTCAGGTATTTGAGATTGCAAATTCGCAAAGGTCAGGTGTGATCTTTCTTTTTAGCCGCAATCAAAAAAGATTCATCAACCGCAATTCAATTTAGGTGATATTAATAAATCAGTAATCATTCGGTTTCATTTCATTTTCTGCTGAAAGCATGCCATTCACAAAAAAAGGAAAAGAGCGTAAAAGGGAACTCGCAAGAAAGCGTCGGGCTGAGGAAGGAAAGTGTGAGTTTCTCGCTTAATCTCAGTGTATATATATAGATATATATATATGCTTCCACATTTATGTGGCACCCTCATTGAGCCCCACGGAAGAACATTGGCTTTAGTCAGTTCAATTTGTGCCAATGTCATGTGGGCTCCAACAGGGAAGTCAAAGGATGTGTGCCGAAGAAAGCTCCTTGGGCATTGGGCACCATTCTGGACTCAAAACTCCTTAGCTTCAAATGGCAGGAAGCAGTATCTGATATCTTGTCTGCTTCAACACAAAGTGATCCCTCAACCACTCGGGAATAGTCGGACATCCCAAAAGATAAATGAGGGCAAAACCACCCGAAAGCAGAGGTTTTTTTCCTCCTCTCGACCAACAGCACAAATATCAATGCCAGTATCAGCAAATATGATCCCAAGTGAAATTCGGAGCCTTGTGGATGTCAATCAGATCAAACGCATTCACTTTGGCCGTGTGGCAATTTTCTCTTCAACCGGATTACTCATTGCCCTTGTTGAATTCCGACCATTCACAACAATGAGTGAAGTCGAGGTCAATCAATGGGATGAATTATCACAATTCTTATTTCGTGAAAAGAGGTTCACTGACCCTATTGCAACAAATGGAGCATTACTGGAGGGATTTATGTTTGCAATTGGGTGGCGCAAATGCACCACGAAGAATGAACAATTTGGTCTGTATGGTAGTGCTGGCAAAATTGAAAATGCAAAAGATGAATGGCGGGACCGAGGTGCCAATCTTAGCTTGGTGGGTCGCATTCTAGGTCAATCCTTACGATATGTTGGGGATAATTTATTTCAGAAGATTCAAAATTGCTACGACTCATTGGGGGTTCCGTCTTTTGATCAAGTCAAGTATGAAGGCAATAATCCCGCAAATCAGGGTGCATGTGAGTTTGCTTCGGCACTCACTTTCACCATGAATGGATTCAAAAACTCACCTCATCTTGATAAGGATGCATCGCTGTATGCTTCGGGATGGTGGTTTCAAGCTGATAAGGAGACCGGCCAAATTCAAAGAGATGCATCAAAGCGGTGTACAGGGGGGAAATTGATTTTCCCAAATGAGCATTTTTGGATTGATCTATCCCATTGTCATGGGCTCATTCAGGTAGTGTGGGCCAGCAGTACATTTCTTCATTATACTGATCCAGCACAGGACAACGAAAGCACAACACTAGTGGGTATGTCCGCACAATGCTCAAGCAGGTTAGCAAAAACAATGTGCCGAAAAAGCCACGGCTATTATGAGATTGGCGAGGGAGCGGCCTATCAAATCAGGGATGGTAATACAATCTCAGCCCAATTCAAAGAGTGAGGCAGTCAGAATAGCAGCGTGATTGGTAGATAATGGTGGGGTAAAGCAGAGGACAATATACACCAGGATTGGATGGTTTCGAATGCGGGAGATGGTGGGTCTCACATGAAAAAGGGGTGAAGTGGATTATGTACGGAGGCATGCCATCGTACATATGCCAGGTTTGTTGCTCTTGTCCAGGATCCCAACGCTTCACACGCGAATCCTTATGCTTGTGCAGGTTCCGACAATGCTAAAACTTCCTTACGCCTATGCGGGCTGCCGACACTTCACACGCCAATCCTTACGCCTGTGCAGGTTCCCGACAACTCACACGCCAATCCTTACGCCTGTGCAGGTTCCCGACAGCTCACACGCCAATCCTTAGGCTTGTGAAGGTTGCCAACAATGCTGACAATTTGTTACGCCTGTGCAGGCTCCCGAAAATTCACACGCCAATCCTTACGCCTGTGCAGCCTCTTGACAGCTCACACGCGAATGCTTAGGCTTTTGAAAGATGCCAACAATGCTGACAATTTCTTACGCCTGTGCAGGCTCCCGACAATTCAAACGCCAATCCTTTCACCTGTGCAGGCTCCCGACAGCTCACACGCCAATCCTTATGCCTTTTCAGGCTCCCGACAGCTCACACGCGAATGCTTAGGCTTGTGAAGGATGCCAACAATGCTGAAAATTTCTTACGCCTGTGCAGGCTCCCAACAATTCACACGCCAATCCTTTCACCTGTGCAGGCTCCTGACAGCTCACACGCCAATCCTTACGCCTTTTCAGGCTCCCGACAGCTCACACGCCAATCGTTACGCTTGTGAAGGTTCCCAACAATTTAAACAATTCAATACATGACTAAGATTAATAGCATGTGACCATAGGAACGGCAATTTCTCATGAATCTGGAGTGGATTGCTCACATTCCGGAACCTCCCGCTTTTTTACAGTTAAGATTTGATATGGCTCAAAACAATGGAGGAAGAAAATATAGGAGGCAGGAATGGTGACTATTGGCGCATTTTTGGAAAAAGATTTTCTCACATACAAATACTAACTAAAACTTTTGGTGGGGCACTTACGAAAATTATTCTCACACAATAGTAAATATGAATCACTGAGGAATTATAATAAATTCACGTGAACAGAGAAGATAAGAGAAATTGAAAATATCTTTCATTGAATACAAATAATTTATCTAAAGGAGTGTATTACAAAAGGTAAAAAGAGGAAAGAATACGATTTTTTTTGTGGATTTTATTTTTCTAAGAATTTAGAGACTATCCCGGTGCTGTCCTCCATTGGATAAGCCTCCATCGCCTCGCCAAGGAGGGAGTTTAGTTCCTCCCGGAATTCCCGGTGCATCTCATTTCGATGAGTTGCATCCACGAAAGGAATCATGTGGAGCAACCAACGATGCTCCAACAAGATTCGGTTGATCAATTCGTGGACGATGGCTCGAGGAATCATTAGTATTGGGCGCAGGTTGGTGAATTCCTGGCAAGCGTCATCGTAGGAATGAGATGAGCTTGGCACCGGGGGGGAGGAGGCGGTTGGGTTCTCGGCGTCAATGGGAGGGATATCCGGGGAAGGAACTGGGGTAGGAGTGGTGGGAGGGGGAACAGGAGGGGAAGGTGGGGGAGTGGGTGAAGAAGAAGGTGGAGGGGGAGGGGGAGGGGGGGATCCGACTGGCATATCGTCGATGATGATAATCGAGCGGGGAGTTGCGGGACAAGCTGGAGATGGTCGAAGGAGGGGTGAGGAAAAGTTGAGTTGAGTTAAAAAAGTGAAATAGGGACTTACCAAAAGGTTCCTCTGTTGATTGCGTAGGAGCCACCTCAGGTTGAGGCTCACGAGTCGCACTGTCCTCAGGTGGTTCGGAGGTTGGACTCGGGCCAGGAATAGGTGGCTCATCATGCTGGGAGGCTTCTACAAAAGGAGGAAGAGTCAGTTAACTTGATGCGAAAGTGAAAATGAGAAAAGAGAAAGTTGGCTGCTTACCGCGGAATAAGTCCTCAGACCATCGGGTGCCACTTGGGCCTGGAGTGGGTTGCCGCGGGGTTTGCTCGCGAGGCAAAGTAGGAACGGGAGAGTCTTGTCGGGGGGGATTCTGGGGGTTTTGTTCTATGAGTAATGGAAAAAAGTTAGTATTATTGCATGAAGATAAATGAGATAAGGAGGAGAAAGAAAACTTACTTTGGCGTTTGAATCCCATCGGTGACAAGACATGGTGACAATCAGCCCAAGCTCGAATGTCCTCTTTCCATCGCCATCCTTCATCGGCCGGATAATCACTTCACTCAGGTCGAGGAGTGAAGTGACCATCGGATGGTGGCCTAGGAGGGGGGGTGGACAAATCGATGCTTGAGGGGACTGGGCTAATCATCCTGAATTGTTCCCGCTGGCCTGTTTGGGGTCCCGGGGTCCACTCATGCTCGGAAATGGTTTCATCATCATTGGCCACAAAGGAGTCCTGGCGAGGGCGTCTTGGGCGGGAACTCCTCTGGCCGCGGGGTCAGAAGGGGCGGACGACGAACAAACATTTCTTGTGTGCTTGTCGGCAAGCATCACAAGCGTTGGTCGTCATTGAGGAACGAATGCAGGGGATACCCCGCTTGGTGCATAACGTGCACGACATCTAAAAACAAATCAAAACAGGTTAGTAACTGAATAGAAAGCAAGCAATCAAGAAAGAAAAGGAAGACATACGATGATTTATAATTTTAAAACGGAATTCAAATTAAAAAACGCTAGTAGGAGGTTTTTAAAAGTCTAGAAGAGAGTCGTGAAGAAAGGGAATTATTAATATTGGATCATAATGTTTACAAAAGCTTAATTGGAGAAAACGTACGAAGTAGATAGAAGTGGGGTTCTGAAAGTATTAGCAGGAAAAACAAAAAGCGAGCAGGAAGGGGAGTGGGGTTAGTCGAGTGCGAAAGAAAAGACTGGAAAGGCAGGAAGACGAGGGGGAATACGCACAAGAAGGACAAACGCGGGTGAGGTTGAACAAAGTGGAGCGGGTGGGAGAGAAAGTGAAGTGTGTGTCGTGTGAAGATGGTCTTTTATACCATGGTGAAGCTGAGACGATCTCAGCAGTTGTAGCACCCGCAAAAGTTTCAGCTTCAAGGCGTGTGGGCAAAATTGAAGCTGAGTCTCAGCAAATGCTGCAACTGAGAAGTGAAATGCTCGCGTGAGGCAGAAGAACAATGGGGGTCTGGCTGAGTATTGCAATTTATTGAATTGTCAAGCTGAGTCAAATCCTCTTTGTTTCCTTAAATTGCCACCCGATCACCCAGGAGGGTGGTCGTGAGGCCCTTGTTGAATGTGCATTCAACGTGCAATGCACAAGTGACCCATGCAGATATGCACCCGGTGCATTTGGTCACAAGTGACCGCGGCAAGATCACCGGCCTTATGGCCTGGTGATAGTATTTGAACAAAGGGGGGGGCTCTAAGACAAGTGAATACAGCGTGAGCTTGCCTCGACCCATTGATCAGGTTTGCTTTCAGGTCATAATTGAAATGCTCAGTGGCTGAACATTTTAATTGCACAGTAATTGAACAATTGATATAACAATATCAAATGCACCGCTGAGTCTTGCAATTTATTGAATTGTCAAGCTGAGTCAAATCCCCTTTGTTTCCTTAAATAGCCACCCGATCACCCAGGAGGGTGGTCGTGAGGCCCATGTTGAATGTGCATTGTGGGTGCAATGCACAAGTGACCCATGCAGAAAAGCACCCGGTGCATTTGGTCACAAGTGACCGCGGCAAGATTACCGGCCATATGGCCTGGTAATAGTATGTGAACAAAGGGGGGGGCTGTAAGACAAGTGAATACAGCGTGAGCTTGCCTTGACCCATTGCTCAGGTTGGCTTTTGGGTCATAATTGAAATGCTCAGTGGCTGAACATTGGAATTGCACAGTGATGGAACTATAGATATAACAATATCAAATGCACCATGCTGAGCCATTGCTCAGTCGTTTTTGTATGCGCGCACTCTGAGCATTTGGCACAGCATCGGATGACATTTCAGCCAGTTGCAGCATTTCACACGCTTTGGTGAAGTGCTCCAAACTGAGCCTTCCAGTGAGCTATTGCAGAATTAGTTCATTCCATGGCTTTACTGAGCACTTTCACACGGTGCTTTTGACCATTACATGCTCAGCTTGCGTGTGCAAATCGGGTGAAACGCAATGCTGAGCATGTGGCACATGAGCTACGTAAATGCAAATGATCGGAAGGTGCATGCACATTTGCTATATGCATGCAGGCTCAAGTAGTATTACACCTTCCTGATCTGTACAGTACAGTCGACACTGTAGTACGCAGTACACCTTTGTAAATGTGTACTGCGGGGCAGAGCAAAAAGCTGTTCAACAATGTAACATGCAATCACGTCAAGCCATCGAGTCATATCTCTCACCTGCATCCTTTTGATGCACCTTGTGGGACAGCTCTGCCTAACTACAGCACAGATGCGCATGTAATCCAAGTTAATGTAAGTGGGTCATAATGGGATGACTTAATATTTGGGTCATACACAAAGAGTTGATTCACTCCAGTGCCATTGTTGGGGCAAACAATGACTGGCCCGCTTGTTCATTGTCGGGCAGCCACACGCTTTCATACGCACCCCCGATGGGTCATATGCAGGCAACTTTCACACGCCTGGAAGACATTTTACTGCCAGTCTTCCAGCTGCCTATTTTCTTGGTCGGGTTGTCAGCTTGACTGCAGACGCTCACCCGCTTGCGCGTCGAAACCTGAGGCCAATCAGTGTGGATTTGCTTCAGCCTCATCCACATTAGAATAACAATCCCAGCCTATGATTGCTGAGGCTGGTCATGTTTGCGTGGGTATCTCCCACCGCGGGTCATTTTCTTCACGTTCTCACACGCCCCGCGCAAGTTGTGGCACCTGGCTTGCAGCCAAAAATTCCCTTGGGCGTGTGGCCTCTTTCTCCGGAGTTTTGTACGCGTGTGAGGCAAAGACCTCGATGCCAATCTCGGAGGATTAGTACTCGCCTCAAACGTAATAGGGGTGAATGTATATGTGGATCACGGGTCACGGCTGGCGCCCCCTTTGATCATCGCACACATTCCCCCCTGATGCCCCCTGCAAGCCCAGTAGGCATCAGTCAGCAAGAAACTTCAGGCAAAACCAAAGTCATGTTTGGTGGCACGCCACCGAACATATATTACCTGCCCACACACACACATCTCTACAGTGAGTTTGCCCTTTGAAACTGCCATCATTGCCCAGTAGGTCCCTGTGCAAAAATTCACCTGGGGATGATACGCTCATTGTTCGCTGTCACACCAGCGAACATGGGCGCATGCCTCTAATATGCCCCTCCACAATAAGTTGCTACAACCCACCCAATTTCGGATATGCTAATGTCAACCCTGTTCCACCAAAGGTTTCGTAAATTGCTGCAGATCCAGCAAAATATCGGTGCACCCACATTTTGGCCACCTTGCCTTGATATATGCCCCAAATCGGATATGAAAATTATCAGCCCAAGACGCCCACCCCCATCAAGACCATGCACGTAACCACAGGCCATCCCCCTTTTGGCCTGTTGCTGCCACTCATATAAGTTCCCCACCTGCGCTTATTCCTCTTCATTCCCTTTAGCTAACCCTTCCCGATCATATAATTTGCAACTGTCCCCAAATAATTTAAAATAGCCATCATTTCAACCCCTTCACAACCACTTTGCATTGGGATGATTAATATTAGTATTCAAATAAATAGTGATATAACCTTAAAGCCTGAGAATTCCCACTTAGGTTCTTGGATTATCCTATGGCACAATCAACACAACATATTTGTATATCTCCCCAATCACCAGCATGCTATTGGCTCTCTCCCGGGAACCCTTTCCCAAACGTTGATACCATTCCTTGGGGCACCAAAAACGCTCATGCACTGTGGTCCTGGTGGGGCATGGATTGAAAATTGCCAATCCAATCCTACTCAAATATTATTTGTTGAGGGAGTATTTATGACTGATGCCAATGATCCCTCCTCATCTCAGAAACCCAATCTAGCATTGATGTTCTTCACATGGTATCCAAACATTCTATTCATAATGGAAAGCTTTCGAACACAAGATTTCAAGCTTACAATGCCCAAAGAATATGACTGTACTACTCATTGTCAATGTCAACTCTTTACTCCGACATTTCCCACTTCAAACTGCACGCCTGCTTCATATCCTGCTGTTTCATCATTGATTTCCAAGCAAAAACTGATACAATTACCCAGTGGATCAGACCTCCCCATGATGACCCCGCCCCATTCCATTATTCAAACCCCCCTCCTCCCTCATCAAAAGACCGGACTAGCTTTTCTCTGGGATCGAGAAATCCCCAATGGCCAATCAGCCCGTAACCTTTGGGCCACCTCACCCCCAGGATCCACTTTTAATGCCAGGCACATCATTACAAACAAGGTCGTGAGCTCATTTGAATCCATTTCGACCAATACCCCTCTTGGAGGACTGCTTGCGGATGATATGGGATTAGGTAAAACCATTCAGGCCATTGCTCTAATTGGTACCTCCAAGGAGCGGATGATTGCAAACCCCCATTGCTCCACGCCCACCATGATCATCTTCCCCCCTCGCTTAATTACCAACTGGCAATCAGAAATATCCAAGCATGCTCAGGCTGGAGCGCTGCATTCCAAAATCTACCATGGTCCCACTCGTCACTCATTATCCCAAGCCGACATTTTAAAATATGATATCATCATCACTTCTTACAATACTATCACCCAAGAATTTAAGCAAACCAATCCCTCTACATCATTCATTTTTCAAATCAATTGGCATTGTATAATCTTGGATGAAGCACAGTGAGTGGCTGAGCTTAAATGATTCAAATTACCTTTTATATCCAATAACCCTTGCCCCCTCTTATAGCTATATTCGCTCTCAATACACTGCCACTCACCGTGCCATTAATAGCCTCCTTTCATCCCGTCGAATATGTTTAACGGGCACACCTATTCACAACACCATTTATGACCTTTTGGGCATAATATCATTCATCACTCAACCCCAGAGCGCCGATCAAGATAACTGGTCACCATTCATCCTGAGTAGTCTTTCAAAAGGTTGCAATGATATTTTGCATTTGGCATTGCGGCATTTAAGTTTGCGCCGCACCAAAACCACACATCTTGAATCCCTCCCCACTATTAGCCATCATTATGAGCTGCTCCCACTCAACCCAACCATGCAGCAAGAATATTCCACATTATATGAAGAATTCCTATCATCCAAAAGCAAAGGACCAGGAGAGTTTTTCAGAAATATTAATAAGCTGCAAATATGTTGTAACCATCACATCATGCTTAACACAATTGCGGAGGCGGAGTTGGAAGACCCCGAGGGCAGGAGCACTCAGGATAACTCCCCAAGAATCACACGAACTATTGTGGATGTGGAAACATGCATGATGAGTAGTAAAATTGCACACCTCCTACAAAGCTTAATGAAGAACAAACAAACAAGGTGTGGTCCGACGAAATCGGTGGTTTATACCCAATGGACCCAATTTCTAGATTTGTGCGTTAATTCTAATATGCATCCATTACCAATTGACTCCATCTGACTTTTTTACATTGTAGAATTGGTATTGCTCTTGCCCATCACTCTATCCTTTCAGCACGAATTGATGGAACAATTACACCACGAGCGCAGGACAAGGCGCTTGAGAATTTCTTCAATAATCCTGAATGTGAAGTACTCATTGAATCCATTGCCGCGGCTGGAACTGGCCTCAATATAACTTGTGCTAATATAGTCTATTTAATGGTGAGGGTCCCCCCAAAATTCTCCCCTGATTTTTGGACCCTGACATTCAAATTTCCAGGAGCCCAATTGGAACCCAGCCATTGAGGCTCAGGCTGTTGATTGTCTACATCGTATTGGCCAACAACGACCTGTACAGGTCATCCACTATATCACTCCTCATTCAGTTGAGGTCAACATGCGGAAGGTACCTTTCAAGCTCATCTTTCACTTGATTGTATTACTATTCTGAAATCCTTCCTTATGGGAATGCCATATTCCAATCACCAATAGGTACAAGAAAAGAAAAAATCATTAATTGCGTGAGCCTTACTGATATTATATAATTTGTGATTGACAAAGTTGATAACTCCTGTTGACTATCTGGCACAGGTCCACAATTATGAACACCATGAGCTGGATTGAGCTTCTTCAATATTTCCTCAATGAAAATGAGCAATAGAGTATTATTGCTAAGGGAGACGGTGATACATTTCAATTGGTATTGTCTATATTCTAACATATTTAGCAAGTTGTTGCATCCTTAAGAGATAATAATCCGATTTTATTACACCTGCACAAATAATTCACAAAATTTTAATTTGTCACAGTGCTATACCGTGACAAATTACTAAGTTATTGCAGAGCATCACCATTAGGCCTAATAACTGGCATGTCAAGTATCTTGAGGGCGCTAGTCTGCATCTTACTACAGCCTTTGAGCCAATCTTGATCAAATACCTGAAATGATAGGCCTTCCGGAATATCACCATCATCTGTCGATCGTAATTCTGGCAATCTATCAATAGTTTTTTTACCCTTTTTTTTAATCCAATTACAAAAGTCTATGTCTCTATCCATTTTCAATACCAAATCATTAAATAACTGGGAGCGCCAGCGTAATCCCACTTTGCGGTAAACTTGACGGCCATTTTCCAGTACCTCCTCAGTATCTGAGCATACTCAAGGGTCATTGAATTGTGATGCTAGGATGGGAAATTTAGCCGTATCACACCATTCACGACGGCGCTCACAGGTCCGCACATAATCAAGTAGATCATCATCAGACTTGATCCACAATGAAGAAGAGATACAGTAACTAACTCTTTGACGAATCTTTGCGAGCTTTTGATTCTCTTTCTTTTTTACCAAATACTCCGCATCCTTTTGAATAGACTTCCATTCTCTTTTCAAATAAGTGAAATATTGCTCCATTAAAGCCGCCACGACCCCATAGTTGTTATGATCCTTGTTCCAACAGTAGTGATGATACTCAGTGCTGACAAGTGCGAGACGGAATGTACGGTAAAACACCATAGACATCAGCTCGTTGAACGGATGTTGCCATGAGCTCTCCCAGTCCCAAGTAAATTGCTTTAGTCCTAGCTTGTGGAGCTCATTTTTGCAGTAGCTTTGGAAACCCTGAGACTGAACCTGTGTTGATGGCTCATTGAAAACATCCTCGGGGACATAACCGAGATGACCAGCCACTTGAATTGCAATTTCACGCTCTTCTGTGCTGGGTGGTGCTGGTAGTGAGGAAAAATCCTTATCCCTAACTTTGAGTAGGAACAGGCAATGTGCGTGTACTGCTGATCTCATTCCATGGACATTCTCTGGAAGTTCTGCCTTCAGCCATTTTTGTTGCTCCTTCTGGCTTGCACGTTTCGCCACATTGTGAGCTTTGCGGGCCTGGTTCCTTTGCTGTCTGACCTCGGATTGTTCAAGCATACTCTGGGCAAGGCCCAGCTGAGGATGGGTGAACTCACTATTTGATTGAGTGCCTTGCTCATGCGCCGTGAAATCGTCCCTCCTTGGTTCATCATTTCTTTCACTTTGAGTCGGAGACATGTTCTCATCCTCATCATCCACAATTCTTTCTCTTGATGTACTGGCATGACCCATTCTTGGTTTGGAGGCATATGGATGATGATGTCCAGTGACTTTCTCTTTATGGACCAGAGGTGAAGACGCATAAAGTTCATCCCCTGCCATGCAAATCATCAGTTAACACATCAAAACATTAATGAAGACTGGTCATCCTCACGATCTTCAATTGGCTCCTGATATTGGACTGACTTGCCTTTAGGTGCCATATCTAACCCATTAAACAAAAATATCAAATTGTGAAAAATGTTATACTCCGAAATTAAAATGACTTACTTTTATTAAGTGTCAATCCTGGATTTCCCTCCGACAGACCACTCCAAGTTACATTCTCCAATGGTCTTTTTCGTCGCTTCCCATCCACGCGCCTTTCATCACCCACATGAACCTGAGATCCTGATGGAATATTGAGGGTTGGCTGTTTACTTTGGCCAAAGGGATCCTGGGATACAACTGGATTCCGACCGGGATTAAGGAGGAACTAGCGTGGAAATTTTGATTGGGGATTAGCGTGTGAGGATATTTGAGGTGTGCCTTCTGGCCCCTGAGACACATGAATTTGTGTATTAGTGGGATTCGGGGGAATTGGAGTGACGGAAATATTTGGGATTGACCAAGTGCTTGAAGTTGGAGCCTTTGGATTGCCCACATCAATGTTAAGACCTGATACATTCATTGAGGATGCGATAGGGGTTGTGAGAGGAATGTTGGGACTCAATGGTGACTGTGTTTGAACATATTCTATGCTAGATTCACTATTTGAGTAATGAACAGAACCTGAACGGGATTTATGTGACTTGAAAGATGACATAAGGGCCGAAAAAGTACAGTAATTTTTTTAACTAGATAAAACACCTCAGTATTATGATAAAATAGAGTGATATGAGATGAAATCTTTTCAAATTTAGAATAGAGAAATTCTATGAATAGTTGGAACTAAGTTTTGTGTGGAAGTCGGATATGACTCTTTTGAGGAGAATCCTCCCTGCCTCCTCTTGAGCTCCTCCGCTTTTGTCGGAAACCACCCTGCACGGCCTACCAGCATATAATGTGATATATCCTTGATCTGAAAGGGGACCCATCATCCATAAGTAATCATATTTGGTAACATTTCCGCCTCCCCATTGTCACATTTTGTGAATTATCCAAACTGCCAATATATGCATTGAAAATCCACAACATTGTACATCTGTAAAGGGGTATATTCATGAAGGATTTACCCACAAAAGAGACATCACCTTTTCACGAAAGGCAAGACAATCCAAATCACATTCCAACTGATTCAAAGCCCGCCGCACTCAAACCAAATACCAAGACTTTAGCTGCACTCCACCCCCTTATGTAATAGAGTTATATAGTTATGTCTGTAATAAGGTTTAAACCATGTACAATGGCGTGCCAGCGTACATGGATTAAATGTTAATCCCCTCAATTCAATGGTAACACTTCACTAATGGAACCCCCTCAATGGTCAAACCCGCACTATCACAATGTGTAAATAAACTAGAATATGTATGAGCATTGAGCAGCATGGCATTTTACCCAATTAAACGCCTAACCAATTCCGCCAGCCAGATGAGACATGTTAAACTTTATCCACTGCAGCTCATGCTCCATTACAAGTGGGATAAAATCCTCAGCTGGCTCAAATCATCTCCCCCTTCATAAATAATCACTGGATTTTATTTCCAATTAATAACACTCCTAAACACTTTCACATCAACCATAGATATTTATACACAAACCAACCGTACTCCCAATTCCTGCAACAATGACAACCCGGCCCTATTCCTCAATGCGTATATGCATGTGTCAACACTGCTCAACTCAAACACACTCTTCCCCTGAGGGTGATAGGCAAGGAGTTGCCTTCACACCTTTCCAATATAAACAGCACATTAAAAAGCTCAAATCAACCATTGCACCCAAATCTCATCCAAACATCCCTACTTCTGCATCAGGATCTGGGTGCCCACAAATTCTATTGGATCAAATCTTCCCAGCTGATTATTCACGTTTGACCCAAAGCACTTTCTCAACTCCAGCGGGTCTCAATTCAACTGCACAGAAACCATATAGTGGCAGTCAAACCCTTCCCCCACAAGACCTAGGAATGATAATATCTGCCATTCTATCATTAAGGTATAATTTACCCCGCAGGGCTTCACGCATTCTCAACCCCGCCCTGAACCTGCTGATCAAGTCCAGTATCTCAAGCTCCGGTGGTCCCCCCATTCCTGCATTCCATATACCTCAAGATCTGAGTACCATATTTGAGCATCTCCAATTGGAGCCAGTGATTCAAAACTATATATGTTGTCCTCAATGTTTCTCTCTTAATGGCCTTACTTAATCACTCACAACTGACCAACCCCACTTTCAACGCCATAATGACCCAAATGATCATGATCCCCCTTGCACACAATCATTAGGCAAATTCATCTATTCATCTGAACCCCACACCCAAAACACAACCAACATGAAGCAAAAATTTATACCAACAAAACATTTCATTTATCAACCATTCAAAAATTGGCTTGCCAGATTCCTCCAGCGGGCTGGAATTATGGAAATTCTGCATCAACATCAACAATCCCAAACTCCCGAAGATTCCCCAAAACGTGACGTCTGGGATGGATTGGTCTGGAGACGCTTCACTGGCACTAGAAATATCCATGACCCCCCATTCATGTCCATTCCTGGTGCATTGGCCTTCTCCATATATGTGGACTGGTTTAATGCACATGGAAAGTCAACCCGGTTGGCTAGCATTGGACCTATCATGCTTATTTGTCTTAATCTCCCCCCAAGTGAAAGATTGAAGCCCGAGAATGTCTATGTTTCAGGAATCATCCCTGGTCCGAAGGAGCCAACTGCGCTTCAATTGAATTATCTATTAATGCCACTCATCAACGAGCTCAAAGAGCTATGGCAAGGTTACCATTTTGCACCCACCTCAACAGGTCCATCAGGATCCTTTATCCGTGTTGCCATCCTCACAGCCATTGCGGATGTGGTTGCCATGCGCAAGCTTACTGGATTTATTTCCCATTCAGGAAACCACTTTTGTAATTTTTGCACCATTCACCAAGCTCAAATTGAAGAAATTGGTCCTCAATTTCACTACATGCGCTCATACCAAAGTCATAAATCAACCATTGCCAAATGGCTTTGGGCAACCCCACAACAAAGACAAGCAATTTTCTCTGAGTATGGAGTGCGATATTCAATTTTGGAAGACCTTCCGTATTGGGATGCCACCAGAATGGTTAATCTTGACATAATGCATAATTTAATACTTGGAATTTTGAAGGATCATGCAACTTTCAAATTGTGCATTCCAGAGTCCAAATCAAAAATTTACCTCAGGTCCCGCAGGAAATCCAATGACACCAACAGTTCAGACTCAGATTCCATGACCTCCAACAGCTCTCTTGATAAAATCACATTGAGAGAGACCCGCTCCCTGAGAAGAGACGCAGCAAAAATAATAAATGAGCCACTCCCCACTACTTCCACCAAAAAAAACTACTTTCCAATGCCCACCCCTAACACAGAACATCCATCTAGTGGTTCTGCGGAGATTCCTTCATTTGATGCCGATTACATCCCCACTTCTGAAATCCCCTCTGAATTGGATATCACTGCACTGAGTGATCACCAGATCAAGGGTGAGGCTCTGGAGCATCTCCGACAAATCATATCTGAGACAATAATTCCCTCATCATGGACAAGAGTACCTCGCAACATGGGTTCCCCCTCTCATGGTAGCTTAAAAGCCGCTGAATGGGCTCTCTTATATAAGGTCTATATTCCATTTTTAATGCTCAGTCGACAGATGTCATTAGATGTACCCCAATCCGCCAACATTCAAAGGCAAATGGGTCAGTCAGAAGAACTTGGAAATGAACTAACCAAGAATACATTCCATTTGATTAGTGCTATCAACATTGTCACAAGTTGGACTGTTTCAATAGGAGATGCGACTGCATTTGCTGAACATTGGAAAAAATTCCGCCTTTCCAATCAACTCCTGTTCCCAAAACAGAAAAGTAAACCAAATCATCATTTTGCTGACCATATTCCCGAACTCTTCCAACGTTGGGGCCCAGCACAAGCCTCAGCCACATGGGGTTATGAGCGCTTGATTGGAGTATTTGCAAAAATGCCAACAAATAACAAAATATGTACATCAATTAATAAGATCAATATATTCACATTGATTAAACACCTGAACTGAATAAGATGAACTTCTTGCAACTCTAAATAGATGATATAGATAAAACCTTACTTCAACATATCTGTCGATGTTCCAACCTTTCCGTTCTCCTGAAATCCCCATCCGTGCCATGTGAAATAAAACAGATTTTCGAATCACAGCCACCTGCCCTGTTCAATGACCATAAATATAACAAACCATCCCGCCATGACCAAGAAAATTATGATTTCCTGGTTGAGTACTTACAGAATTTTCATGCAACAAGGGAAATAGTTGATTGGATCAGCTTAGACACTACCGTGCAATCCACAAGTCATCTCACTTCAAGGATTGTCTCACCTTGGAATTTTCCAGTTTCAAACATTAATATTGGGAACAATATATTTTCAACTGAATCCAAAAATGTCAGCAACAGTGTGATATGTTTTCTGAGGGGCAACTCACGACGCTTTGGTATTATTAATAGCATTTTTAAAGTCTCTGAGCCATCTAGCATACTGAACAATAACTTTCTGATCTTAAAAACTTTGAAGATTGATGTGAATTTCCTACCAGATTGGCCGTATCTCAATATTTATAAAGCTGTTGGTTTTGATGATGGACACTTGATTATATCAGAAGAAGAAATAGAAGGTAACTGTGGATTGTATGATAACAAAGCTCTGTCATGTGGACTGCTTGTAATGATAAAGCCGTTATTTAATGATATTTAGTCTACAAAAATGCAAATCTCTCAGATTCATTAGCAATTTTGCTAGTGAAATAATTGCCTCAAAATTTAGTGACAGAGACATGCCATTGTGACAAGCAAAGCCCATTATTTCACATTGCCACAAAGAACTTACTATTTTGACATTGGGTACAGTGTGAATAAGCCAAGTCCAATGATCAAATGACCCACACACTCACCTTTCACAGCATCCAAAATTTCTAACTGCGCCATCATCATGTTGGAAGCGGAATCAGCTTTTGCGTACCCACACCCGCATGTGCACCCGCACGCGCCAATGCACACGCCCACGCACCCGCACACGCCCACCCACCCGCACACGCCAATGCACACGCCCACCCACCCGCACACTTCATGGATGACCTGGTGAAGTCAAACCCCCCGCCTACATCAAGACTGGCTGAAGGACCTCTTTGATGTGTGTTTGTGCAAACAGGCGGGTCTGGTGTAATTTTTACCAATCATCGGACGGTTGTGGGATGATCAGGTGGTGAGGAATCTGATTTGAAGGCACAGGGGAACCAATATGATTGGATGTCACAGGATTTGGTGTAAGACCAGAGTGTGACGTGTGCTCGACGTTCGCTTGATTTTTGCTTGACGTGAGCTTGACTTTTATCCTGCTTGACGTGAAGTCAATTGCCGACGATTGACATGAGATTTGCCCCGGTGACAGATCCCACAAGTTCATGCGCTACCTGGATTGGGATTTCTTCTTTGTGAATGATACAATTTGGAAGCACAGCATCAAGGTCATAGGCATGAAGCACTGACCAAACGGCTCTTGGGGCCAGTCCTTCAGCAGACTCTACCTTTCTTAGGGGTCAATGGGCAATGCTTCAAATTTTTGGGGTGGGTGTTAAGATTTGGGTAACACGGTGATGTGTTATCCAAATATGCTTGTAGGAAAATCTTAACCATGTATATAAATATCCACACTGTGCACATATAATGTGCTGCAGTTGTCTACTTGTGACTTAAACACTGCTTGCCAGCCCCAAAGGAAGTCCTTTCCTCACCTCTTACTATTTGGAGGTGACGGAACTGGAACTGACCGGCAAGCGAGCTTTGCTACATTTGGGCCCATCTCATTAGGTCATGCATCTTCCAGCCCTCTTACTATTTAGAGGGGACGGAACTGGAACTGACTGGTGTGGAACTCCTTTTAGTGTGGGATTGGATAAGGCAGTCCTTGAGGGGGAAATCACAGGTAAACCATTTTGAATTGCTGAAATAATCCTGTAACCAAGGGTGCTAATGGTTTTTTAGCTGCCCCTCTAAATATACTAAACAATCTCCCTACAGAGCTCACAAATCAATATTTAAGATTGTGGCTTTACAACTAGAGAATACCTTTCAGCAGTCTCTATCAGACCTATTCAATAATCAGACAAGTAACTTATAAGTTAAAAAAAATTTAAAATATAGCTTTCAAACAATAATATAAGATGATTTTAAGGGTAAGACCTTAATAGTATAAGAGGTTGATTTAATATAATAGTAATAATATATATTTTAAGAGGTAAGCTCAATTTGATTTTACATCTGTTATAATACTTAATGGTTTGAGTGATTAATTTTTAATATAATATAGCAATAAGGCCTTTAATAATTTATTGGTAAGATATTGTTCAATATAGAGTGGATGTTTGTTGAATATATGAGTGATATAATATAATATAAGGGTAGGATTTTTTATATATAATAATAATACTATATATTTGTAAGGTTGGTTTTTTTAATAACAAGATATAATAAGGATATTTTTCCTTTATAATGTGAAGTTTATGGGGATAAGCTCAATATTATGAGTATTATTGATAGTATTTTAATTATAAGACTAATAATTGAGACATAGGGTGGATTAATAATATAAAGTAGACCTTCTGTTAGTTACTATTAATTAGAAATCGCTATTAATTAAGCTTATCAGTCTATAATACTTTTAATAAAATAACTAGATTATTCTACTAGTAAGGGATGGATGAATTATTCCCCTTCTTGGTATATAATTCCCATTTAATAATAACACTAGGTTGACCTACTAGTGAGGGATGAATAATTATTCTCCTTCTTGGTATACAATTAATTGCATTCATTCATGCATTCATTCATGGGGAAAAGAGGAAGAAATGAGGGAGGGAGCCCCTCCATTTATATTCTTTGGGCTCTCCATAGAGGCACTCAAAAACAAGGGAATTAGAATTTTTCCACTTGTTTTTTCTGGGATAATTCTTTGTAGTGGTGAGATACCATTTGTTTGGTTGATTGCACCATTTTTATGTATTATTATGTAATATGAGATGTTTTTGCTGGTGAGAAATTTTGAGATGGTGTCATTTCTTCAAGGTATTGCACCATATGTTGGGTATATTGCACCATTTATGGGACTTTACTTATATTTTAATTAAACTTCAAGATTATTATGCACAGCCTTGAGGGGATTGAGCTGGTGAGAGATATCCAAATGGTGTCATTTTATCAAGATATTTCACCATATGTTTGGTTTGTTGCACCATTTCTGGGGGGATGAGGTCATTTACAGCTATTGCACCATAGGTCTGTGCACTGTTCGAACTGTAGGTTGAGAATACTGTGTATTGTGGGTATTCTGTTTTTTCTGTATGAAATTTAATTTTTCTTTATCTAACTTAATTCTATTTTCAATTTAAATTTACTGGCTTATCAGGTGGCTGTGCTTGTATTTCCACAGATATGCTGTGTAATTGAAGGTATCAATGGATTTTCCTGGCATAAATTAACTGATTTCTTTTTCCTTCCGTCTTGTGACTGTTGATTAATACAGTTTTAATTTATTCCCTATTTAAGTGGCCTCATTTTGATAACTGCATTGCTGGGTAATCCAAAGGTTGAGCAGAGCCTGGGTAAATTGAGTGTTTCACTAGCCCTCTTACTGGTAAATTTAACATTCTTTCTAGCTTGTATTTTTCTTTTCATTATTTTATTGTTATTCTTGTAATCAAATGGACCATTCTTCCAGGATTTGCTTATGGGATTATACATATTAATGAATTTAAATACATTTTGTTGCTGAATTCCTCTATTATAATTGATTCATTATTGATTTTTCTTTGTTATTGCTTCAATATATAGCCTTATAAGTGAAATTTCACTTGAAACTGGGCCGATAAGGTATGGAATACCACACTGGGGAGCAAGCTTCACTACATTTGGGCCCATCTCATTAGGTAATGCATTTTCCACACCTCTTACTATTTGGAGGTGACAGAACTGGAACTGAACGGCGAGCAAGCTTTGCTACATTCAGGCCCATGTCATTAAGTTTTACCTGTATAAAATGTGGCATGCACAGTTTGTCTGTGAAACTGTAGTATACTGTACAGTCCTGCATATTGCTTACATGAACAACACAACAGCTTCTACCACCCTTATGAGTACTATATTCTATATAATAAGAAGCCCTAAACACCATAGCAATATTTCCAAACATGTTACACAGTTCCTAAACTGCATCTACAATCACTGCAGTCAGTTAAAGAATGGCTATCAAGAGATAGAGATTTTGATTGCAATCATGCAACCTATCTGTAAATTTTAGACAAACTATGATAGATTTTCATTAACGCACAGTACTTTTTTAACAGAATTATTATAAAGAAAAGATGTACCCAAGAGTGAAAAATTATAATAAAACAATATATACGCAACGAGCAAAACACTTTGTCTAGACAACTATCACAACTATAATATATAACTTAGGTTAGTTCTTTTTTATAAGACAATGTAAGCTGTGACACAAACCTTACAACACTTGTCAGTGTATTTAAATACAAAAAACAGGTTTAAATCACTAAAGTATCAACAGTACACACTAAATAGAATGGTTAGCAATTAGTTCAGGTGTTTTTTATGCTAAGTGAAGTAATGAAAAATCACAGTTGGTCAACATGCGGTGTACAGTAATAATAAAGAATAATAATAAGTAAAAGTATTTAGATAACTAAGGTCAAATGATGGTTTGTATTTTTTCTTTAGGTGTAATACAATGTGCTTTTCAATATTACACTGTGCTCTTATCCTCTTGGGTTAGTTTACGATTTCATCTTCTTACTCTGTTAGCTTCCCGTGTGCAACTATTACCTTCCTGATGAGCTGCTAACAGACTTGGAGAGAATATCTCTCCCAACACTATCTTGAGAAAGCGGGTGTGCTTTTCAATTTCTTAAAATCTTCCAGCTGAAAACTTATACAGCTATTGAGATCTTAATTTTCTGTGATAGTAAAATTATTGCTACACCAATGAAATTATGTCTTCTGGATATATTTTGGTTCTGCTCTGAGGCATGATGTTTGAAAAAAGTAAGATTCATGACCTCAAAAAATGTAAATATGTTGGTTTTCAAACAAAGTGTTGGAAAAAATGCCCAGTTTCCATCAATCTCTTCAAGTTTTGGAAACCTTTCCCTCCTTCAAGATTCTTTCAAAACTTGCCAAGAACTCAAAACCTTATGTTAACTACCTCTTCCACATTGTACGAAAGCCCAAACGCGCTGTCGCTGAGTGAGGGACCCCATGTTTGTGAAGGAGCAGTGCATGTTAAGTAAACAATAGCAAAGCAAAAATGAATATGATGATATTAATTAATTTTTATATTAATTTTCATATTATCATATTCCAAGTTACAATAAAGTACTGTCTCCTTAAATACTAAGAAGTACAGTACTTTTTAGTAAGATATGTACAAGAAGAAAACGCAAAAACATTATTTTTACTTTTGTTTGATGAAAAGTACAAATAATAAAAAGGGACAGCACAGTTTCAATGGTGAAATGATCTAACATGCCGCTCACTGTTGAGATGGTGAAAGTTAGAATGCAATTGAAGGGTCATCTTTGTCATGATGAGCTATGAGATTTGTTGGTCTCTTTTCAGGATTTTTCTTCCAGCAGTATTCTTCAATGTGACTCTTCATTTTTCAAAAACTGCATAATTGCTTGTTTGTTTGACGTTAAAGTGCAGTTATGCCTTCATAATTATCTTCAGTTAATTTAAATTAATGTAGTCCTGTTCTAGCTTTTTGAGAATGAAGTTGAGACATTTGTTCTGAAATCCATGGGACATTACCTGTCAGCCTGTGACTGAAGAGAAGGGCACAAGCATGACAGCCAAATACCATGAACCAATGGTAGAGCCAAGATACCACCAAAACATGGATCTGAGCCAAACCAGCTCAAAAGGTATCAAAATAAAGAGCAAAAATCACCTCTTGTCAAATATACAAGTCCCACAATGATAGGACATGGAATAACAAAGTTATTCCTGCTCAAAGTTGTTACTCAGCATAAACCTTATTTTTCACCTCCCATCTGAAATCCAGAGGAAGAGGCTTAACCCCATCAAATGGGTATTCAAAATGAAGCTCTAAGTCAGGGCTATTCAATTGTACTAGCCAAATTGAGCTAGCATCAAGCTTACTGAAGTTACAACCAAAATAAGGTAAAATAAGGGGTAATAAAATATTCACCTCTCAGCTAACTTCTACAGTTTTAGTGTGAGATACCTAATGTGGGGTATTTTTGGAAAGGGAACAATCAGGGCTATTGGATGGAGCCATCCATTCCCCAATATCCCATCTAGAAAAAAATTTATGGGGAAAACAAGCTCCATACAGAGTTTAAGCAAATCATACATATGTACAAAATCCTTGTACATTTCATAACTTTGCTATATTGAATTATAGCCATACTAAACGAGGTACCATTGTGTAAAAACATCCAGGGCTACAAAATGAACAAATTTTGAGCTTGATATCTCAAACGCTGACAAAGGTATGGCAGCTTTAAGGTCAAAATCCCACAATTAGAACAATACAGCCTTAGTGTGGAATTTCCTCCCATAATTATGATTATAAGGTGTCAAACAGATGTGGAAGACTTTTTATACTTCAATACCTCATAGTTTGGCCAATACTGGGGTCATGTATAGGTTCTTCACAGCATTCTACATGTCATAAACGTCAGAAGAGGTGTGAGCCCTGAGGTATATTTTACATACCCAAATAGGGCACAGTTATCTTAAAAATATATTGTGAATTATGCATAACTCATAAGTCATGCATATATCCAAAATTCTTCATTTTTTGATTTCAGAAAAGATGAATAGCTTTTTCTTGAGTAAGTAAATCCATGGATTTAAGGCCAGATCTGGATTCTACACAACAATTCACCTAGGGTAGCCCCATAGAATGAAGAAGCTCAAATTAACTCTTTGAGGTGGTAATATGGAAAATAATTTAATAACACATAAAAGATCTGTGAAAATTTTTGTTTTCCTTAATTTCACGCCAAAATAATGGGAATGTGAGAAATCCCATGTTACATGTACACTAAGAATAGTGTTATGCATGTTTTGGGAACTTAATATCATGGTATTCTTACATGTACTTTTGGTACACCCATGGTGGATATCTCACTTTAAGCTTAAATTTCTATTTTGACGTGAAAGATAGGCAAGGGGGACAAAAGACATCAAAGAGAGCCAGGGTACCCAACTTCTGAGGCCTCAGATGGGTGGAAAGCTCCAAATATTGGATTCATGGATTATCTTGGCCCAATTTGTAAACCAAAACACTTTGGGAACTTGGTTACCATGTCACAACTACAGTAAATCATAAGAAAATAGGAATTAACCTGCTATTTTGATGTGCCAAGGAGGTAAAGAGCTACTTAGACTCATTTAACCATGTCAATCCTTAATGATTTTCCATGGATAGATCCTAAAAGAGTACTTAAAACCCTTCTTGGACTTTTATCCATTGATTTCTCTCATAGCAACCAGCTAAACACTGATATTTGCAATTCTATGTAGAAATGAGGTAAAAAATTCAAAAATTCATTAAAAATACAATTCTCAATGGATCTCTCTGAATCTTTGGGGACCAATGGAGGAGTGTATTATCTATGGTACAACCAAAAAAATTTTTAGTTTTACTAGTAAAATGAAAGGTTTACATACAGTCCATTTTTGATTATTCCACGTGAAACACTGAATCTTCAAAAATTCACAGTAAATACAATCTGTGATGAAATTACAAATAAAATTGATACGTTTGAGAAATCAATGATTATTTTGGAATAAAAGAATATTTAAAGGTATTACTCCTGTTATTCTTAACCATATCTGGGTTGGTAGTCACATAGAAACCTCAATTAAGTAATTATGACAATCTTATGTGACAACAGATGATGCAATCAATCATGCAAAAAGGTTTCTTGTTTTCTCACTCACTGGATTTTCATTTTGCACCATGGCACACCTCTGTGAGCTGTCTTAGAATTAAAAGAGGCCTCCTCTTGCTGTTTTGTCCAAATAATCATCTTATTGTCCATTTATATCATTGTTATCAACAAGTAAGTATTAGTGAAAGATATTCTTAAGTTTTTTAATTCTTTCAGACTCAATCATAAAGACGTGAAATCATAGAATGAAACTATACGTTTTTGTAATCTTGCAATAAATCATTTTGATGCCTTAAATCCACAATTATACGTCAAATTTCTCTACTTATATCTCTCAATAAGTTCTTTGGAGTATAAGTGAGTCATTTATCTTTAATTCTTAAAGTTTTTCTCTAAAATTAGTTTTCTTCAAGAATTATCTTTATGATTATTCTTGCAAAAGATAATTATATATTAAAATAATTTCATTATTTTAATAAAAGAAGGTTTTATTATTAAATTATTCTTGTAATTGATTCTTGCAGACAATTACTGCTCACTGCTAAAACCACTTGTAGTGTTTAACACATGAAAGAAAGAATTCTTTGATTATTCAATTGTGGCTATAATAATATTTTATTATTATATTTCATAAGAACAGACATAGTACTGTTGATTGATAGTAATATTATCATCAGTGTCATAGTCACATCTTACATTTGGGGGCCTGCCCATGAATTTAACCATAGACTTGGCTTTAATCATATTCTAGACTTCATTTTTTGTTCTAAAAACCACCATACCTACCCATATCTTATATTTGGAGGCTTGGCCGTGTTTTTCAACCTTTTGCAATTAATTAATATATTTTTAAGCTCTAAAATATATTAATTTAAGAATTTTTTCTTTCAAATTGAAGTTAAAATAAATTTTTCTTTTTGAAATTGTCTTAAAATCTTGTTCATTGAGGAATTTGGTTTAATTTTATACTGTTTTTACATGTGGCTTTTTCACATCCAAAAAACCTATAAAATTATTCTTTGAGTTACTCTGAATTAATTTTGATTCAAATTCTTAAATTTTAATTTTTTTCTTCAAAAAGAGTATTTTTTTGATATTAAAAAATATAAAACTTATAAAAAATCTTTAAAAATATTTTAAAAAAGTATAAAAAATAATTTTATCTTTTATAATTTTTCTAGTGTCTTTAATCAAACACTTTGCAGCTGGTAACAGCCTCCGTAAGAGATATATTACCAGTCCAGAATCTTCAGAAGCAGAATCTGAGGACAGTATTGAGGTGAAAATTGATAAAAGAGACACCTTGTTTAACTCAGCAAAGAAAAAATTACCACCAAAAGGTGTGTGCTTTATCTTATATTTTCACTTTTTATCTTTAAATTGACATGAAAATGGTGCATACCAGAAATAGAAGCAAATATTAAGTCCAACTAGATGGATGTGGACAAGGAAGAGGCAAGAAAAAAATCCAGAAGTGCCAAGTATTCCTCAAGAAAGACACATCGGAAGGATGCCAGAATTGCCCACCATTCCCCAAGGTCTTTACCCACAGATTTTGACATGAATTCGGAGTCTGAACTGATTCATTGCAATATTTCCAGAGCTGAACCATTTTGAGGTGGCAGAAATAGAAATATATCAATTCCAGTACAAAAATTGGGCCAGAGAAGCCAAAGAAGAAGAGTGGGAAATATGCCCAAGCCTTTGGCAGGGGGCCATGAACTCCTACTTACACATCAAGAGCTTTCTGGGTCAGGAGAAGACCATAGAACTCTTAGGAGGATGGAGCCCCCTGTCTTGGAAAGACAAGGTCAAAAAGATGAATAATTGGTTGAAGAACCAAAGTCTTTTATCCATTGACCAGAAGAAAGAGTTGTAAATGACTCCAGCTTTGGATACAGAGGCCTCAGTGGCAACTGCCACCTCCAAACCAGCTCCAGACGTGTCCAAGGACAAGCCCAAGAGACCTCAGAAGAAGCAGAGAGGTCCCAAGAACCATTAAGGCAAGGGCAAAGCCAAAGCCAATTGGCACATACCTTACCCACAAGGGTACAGGATCCCCAAATTGGAGCCTTCAGCCATGGACAGTGTATTCAACATGGCCAGGACCTTGATGGAATTCACAGCCAAGGAGCAGGAAAGGATGAACAGAACTTTTCCATGCCAATAATACAAAAAATAAATTTTGTAAAAAGTAGTATTGATGTAGAACTTGGTAAATTTAATGCAAAGATAAATAAAATTACGTCAGATATCAGTGAATTGAAAAGAAATGACAAGAAGCATACTGAATGGTATCAATTGACAAATGTTAGACTTGATTCCATAATCAATACATGTTACAGAATTGAGAGTAAATGTCAAGTTCAAAATGATGAAATGGAAGATCTTTCCATTTTTAACATTAATGACAAACTTAAAATTCTGAAAGATCATATCTTAGGAATATCTGAGAATACCAATCAATTTGCTACACATTTAGCAAAAAGTGACAGTGAAAGGCAAAAGTTAAAGGACAAAATCATTGCAAATGTAGAACAAATTTGTAAGAATTAAGAACCACATATGCCAAGACATTCTACACCTTTGACTGAAGAGAAACTTTCTGTTAAAGGAAGTTTGACCCCACTCTTAGGAGAAAATGTTATCTCTGAAAGAGATATTCCCAAATTAGAAGAATGGCCAACATTCTCTGGTGAAGGTGAATACAACCATATCGAGTTCATCAGAACTATTGATATGTTGCAAGAAGACTTTAATATATCTGATGAAATCACAGTGGGAAAATTACACTGTATGTTTACCAAAACTGCAAAGCAATGGTATTACAAGATGAGAATGGATCATGGGAAACATGATTGGTCCTGGTGGAAATCAGAAGTGATTACCAAATGGGCCAATAATTCTTGTAGGCTTAAAATGGACAATGCTTTTGATAGTGCCATTTTTAACTCAGAGAAAGATAAACCACTTACTTGGTTCTTCAAACAAAAAGATAGATTATCTTCTTTACACCCAGATATGTCTGACACTATTATTAATATGAAGATATTAAGAAAGTGTGGAGGAGAACTGGAACATGCTATCAAAAGCAGATGTGTAGAACCCTGTTCAACACAGGACTACATTGATGCAATGGAAGATATTATTACCAGTAGAAGAATTGGTAAAACTTGGACTAAAAGCCCTATTTAATCCAACTTTGTCTCAAAGATTCCCAGAGAGGACAGAAGACAAGAAAAACCTTTCTTGAAGTGTCATAAATGTGGAAGTACTTCAAATTTAGCCAACACTTGCACCAAGAAGACAAAAAACAATGAAGTTCAAATCATTGAAGAAATTCACTGTACTGAAGAGAAAGAAGAATCTGATCAAGATTCTGCAGTCACTGAGGATACACCAGTGGAGGGCTATCCCATTGATAACATTACAGCTTTCTTTGAGGTCACAGAGGTCCATACCCACTTGCAACAGGACAGTGAGGAATGCTACAACCTGATCAATATCCAGGATTCCAGGATGTGTAAGCCCAAACCTGCTAGAGGTAAAGGTTATACTGCTGGAGCATCCTGTATCACATCAGTTTTGATGAATGAAATTGAAGCCAAAGTAAATTTGGATACAGGGGCATTTTGCACTTGTGTAGACAAAGATTATCTCCAAGTTATACTTCCTGGGTGGAAAAACAATCTATTTCCAATAGAAGGTGTGCAATTTGGTAGTGCCAGTAGCAATATGTACCCTTTGGGTGTATTAGACACTAATATTGTGTTCCCACACACTGCAGGAAGCATAAGAATGAAGACAGAGATAGTAGTAATGGATAATTGCACATCTCAGCACATCATTCTTGGAAATGATTACTTAAATATTTATGGTATGACATCAATGACCATAAAGACAGATATTTCACAATTGGAGATAACAAGAGACAAAAATTTGCTTTTTCCAATATGCCAAAACAAATATCTGTATTATCTTCTGTTAGGAATACTTATAAAGATAAGCTTGTGTCTAATCAACCCGTCAAAGCACAAATCAATCCATCTTTGTCACCAGATATTAGGAATGAACTTATTGACGTGTTATACACATACAATAATGCATTCGCCTCTGATAATGAACCATTAGGTGCTGTAAAAGGAGATGAATTTGATATTACTCTTAATATTGACAGACCATATCCTCCAGTACTTAGAAGACCAGCTTATCCAGCCAGTCCCAGAGCTAGAGAAGCCTTGGAAAGACATATCCAAGAGTTAATCCAGCTTGGTGTACTAAGGAAAGTAGGCCATAATGAAGAAGTTGAAGTGAAAACACCTAATATTATTTCTTGGGATAATGATAAGTCAAGAATTGTTGGATATTTCAGAGAACTGAATACCTACACAGTTCCAGGTAGGTATCCAATCCCTAGAAGTCAAGAAACCTGTACTAAATTGTCTAAAGCCAATTATATAACATCAATGGATGCATTAAAAGGCTTTCATCAAAATGTTTTGACACCTAAAGCTAAGAAATTAGTTGAAATTATCACTCACTGTGGTATTTATGAGCATCTTAAAATCCCATTTGGAATTCAAAATTCTCCATCCCATTATCAAACAATGATGAATACCATCTTTCCCACAGAATTATCTGAAGGATGGCTTATCATTTATATTTATTATATTATCATATGTTCTTATTCATGGTCTTTGCACCTTTAAATACTTGAAAGAGTACTTCACAAAGTGGGAGAGGTGAATATGAAAATTTTACTCAAGAAATGCAATTTTGGTTTTGAAGAACTCAAAGCATTAGGACATGTTGTTTCTGGTTTAAGCTTAGGTATTGACAAAAACAAAGTATCAGCAGTGTTACTTAAGCCAATAACCCAGAATAAAAAAGAAATGATGTCTTTTCTTGGATTTTCCAGTTATTACAGGCAACACTTGAAAGAATTTGCAACTCTAGCCAAGTCACTCTATAGAATCTGTGATCAACAGACTGTATTTGAGATGACACAAGACAGAATTAAAGCTAATGAGAAGATAAAGAAAGCTCTTACAGAAGCACCCTTACTCCTCATTCCTTACTGGAATATTCCTTTTAAATTGTACATTGATGCATGTGGAGACGATCTTAAGACAAATCAAACCAACAGGAGCCAGATATGGTGCAAGCCAAATGGAGTTCTTATGTTTGGTAGAACTTGAGAAACTACACTATTATCTTGATGGAAGTGTTTTTGAAGTGATAACTGACTGTAATGCTGTGAAATCACTTCTTAACATGAAAACTCCCAACAGACATATGTTGAGATGGCAAATAGCTATTCAAGAATATAGAGGAAACATGACTATAGTTAATAAAGCAGGAAACATTCACAAGAATGCTGATGGACTTAGTAAGTGGGCACTAGCCAACACTCCGGATAACCCAGCTTATGTACCTTTGCAAGCTGAACCTCAAATCCCAATTGAAGGAATTAACATAACTGATATTGGGACTGAATTCTTTGGAGAAGTTAGAGAATCTTATAAGAAAGACAAGAATTTCCATATCTCAAGTTCTTTATTTGATAAAGACTGCAAAGATACATCTTTAGTCAATGCACTGGATGAAGTTTGGAAAAATTCCTATTCTTAAGGAAGATTTCACTTGTTTGATGGGATTATTTACCACAGAACCAAACATTCTTGTGTAATGACATTATGTAGCAGATTGCTTATCAATACTATTCTTCATGAATGCCATGATAGCATATACCCTGGACACCTATCAGAATACATAACACTTGAAAAATGAAGAACTGTGCATGGTGCCCATCTTGGAGAAAATAAACCATTGAGTATTTCCATACCTGTGACAGATGCCAAAAGGAAAACAGGAGTACAGGCAATAAATTTGTACTTATGATCCATATTCAACAACTAAAATTGCCTTGGGAAGTTGTTCCCATGGATTGGGTCACAGCACTTCCTCCAAGTGATGATAAAATATTTAATGCATGTTTAGTCATAGTATACAGATATAGAAAGACTCCCATATTCTAACCATGTCACAAAGATGACACAGCTATGGATACTGCTCTTCTTCTATGGAGTAGAGTTATCTCTTATACAGGATTATTTAAGAATATTATAAGTGACAGAGATCACAAGTTCATATCTGCACTTTGGACCAATCTTCATAGATTGTTTGGGACTAAGTTATCATTCTCTACAGCATACCACCCTCAGACAGATGGGCTAGCAGAAAGAATGATTCAAATTTTAGAAGACATGATCAGGAGACTTTTTTTTTATGGGTTAGAATTCAAATACTAAGATGGCCCTACCCATTACTGGTGCACTCTTATACCTGCATTAGAGTTGGCATATAAGACATCAGTCCATTCTTCCACAGGTCAAAATACTGCTATGTTAGAAAAAGGATGAAATCCAAGACTCCCAGAACACACACTGAGGAAATACTTGATTGACATTTGTCCTACAGCTTCCAGCTTCAAGATAATGCTTGATAAAGTGAAACATCATGCAAAACAAAGCATGGATGACGCTTTTGATTATGCAAAACAGAAGTGGGACAATAGTCATAAAGTGCAAGGCTTCAAAGTAGGGGAGTTTGTTCTAGTTTCAACCTTCAATTCAAATAATACCAAAGGCCCAAATAAACTTAAACATTCTCATGTAAGACCTCTTGTTATTGTTGCCTTACATGCTACCAATGAAGTTCAAGTGGAATTGGGTGGTGAATTGGAGAATAAACACCCCAACTTTCCAGTCAGCTTGATAAAACCTTATCAACCAGCTGACAAAGAATTGCTTCCTTTGAGGAACCCAACTCCTTTAACTGTACCACCAGTGGAACAGAATAAAGACAAAAAGATAAAGAAAGTCATCAAAGAAAGGAGACTTAGGGGTAAAAATCAAAGAGAATATCTTGTCAGATATAGAAATCCAGTCCAGGAAGATGCATGGCTGGCAGAATCAGAAATACCTGACTCAGATAAACTCTTAAGAAGATTTAGAAATGAAAGAAGGCCACAAGCGTGAATATGTCTATAAATGTGCTTTAAATTACTTGATCTCAGTAATGAAAAGAGGTTGGACAGTGGACATTAACCCCTTTTGGAGCCTTTTTCTTCTTTATACCATTTATAAAATTGTAGTACAATTTTATTCTTTTGTGGGAGGGAATGTGAGCCTTGAGGTATATTTGACATACCTAAATAGGCCACAATTATTTTAAAAATAGATTGTGAATTATGCATAACTCATAAGTCATGCATATATCCAAAATTCATCATTTTTTGATTTCAGAAAAGATGAATGACCTTTTATTGAGTAAGCAAATCCATGGATTTAAGGCCAGATTTGGATTCTACACAAAGGTTCACCTAGGGTAGCTCCATAGAGTGAATAAGCTCAAATTAACCCTTTGAGGTGGTAATATGGAAAATACTTCAACACCACATCATCAATACCACATAAAAGATCTGTGAAAACCTTTATTTTCTTAATTTCACGCCAAAATAATGGTGATGTGAGAAATCCCATGTTACATATAAACTAAGAATAGTGTTATGCATGTTTCAGGAACTTAATATCATGGTATTCTTACATGGACCTTTGGTACGCCAATAGTGGATATCTCACTTTTAAGCTTAAATTTCTACTTTGATGTGAAAAATAGGCAAGGGGGACAGAAGACATCAAAGAGAGCCAGGGTACACAACTTCTGAGGCCTCAGATGTGTGAGCAGCTCCAAAGCTTGGATCCATGGCTGATATTGGCACAATTAGTAAAATAAAGCACTTTGGGAACTTGGTTACCATGTTACAAATACAGTAAATCATAAAAAAATAGCAAATAACCTGCTATGTTTACATGCCAAGGAGGTAAAGAGCTACTTACACTCCTGTAACCATGTCGATTCTTAATTACTTTCCATGGATAGAATCTAACAGAGTAATTAAAACACTTTTTGGACTTGTATCCATTGATTTCCCTCAGAGCAACCAGTTAAACACCAATATTTGCAATTCTACATAGAAATGAGGTAAAGACATCAAAAATTCATTAAAAGTACAATTATTAATAAATCTCTCTGAAGCTTTCAGGACCAATGGAGAACTTTATTATCAATGTTGAAACCAAAAATACTTATAGTTTTACTAGTACAATTAAAAGTTTTACTCACAGTCCATTTTTGACTATTCTACGTGAAACACTGAATCTTCAAAAATTGACAGTAATTACACCCAGTAATGAGATTTCCAATAACATTGATAACTTTGAGAAATAAATGATTATTTTGAAATAAAAGAAGATTTACAGATGTTACTACTTTTATTCTTAACCAAATTGGAGTTGGTAGTCACATAAAAGCATCAATTAACTAATTATGATAATCTTACATGACAACAAATGATGCAATGAATAATCCAAAAGCGTTTATTGTCTTCTCACTCACTGATTTTTCAGTTTGCTCCATGGCATGCCTATGTGAGCTGCTTTTGACTTAAAAGAAGCCTCCTCTTGCTTTTTTTTCCAATAATCATCTTATTATCCATTTATATCATTGTTACCAACAAGTAAATATTAGTTAAACTATTCTTAATTTTTTTAATTGTTTCAGAATCAATCAGAAGGACTTGAAATCATAGAATACAAATGTATATTGTTGGAATCCTGCTATAAGTCATTTTGATCACTTAAATCCACAATTCTATGTCAAATTTCTGTACTTATACCTTTCAATAAGTTCTTTGGAGTATAAGTGGGTCATTTATCTTTAATTCTTAAGTTTTTTCTTTAAAATTAGTTTTCTTCAGGAATTATCTTTACAATTATTCTTGAAAAAGATAATTATGTATTAGAATAATTTTATTATTTTAATAAAAAAAGTTTCTATTATTAAATTCTTCTTGTAATTGATTCTTGTAGAGAATTACTGCTCACTGTTAAGATCACTAGTAGTTTTTAACAAGTGAAAGGAATAATTCTTTAATTCTTCAATTGTGGTTATAATAATATTTTATTATTATACTTCATAAAAAAAGACATAGAACTGTTGATTAATAGTAATATTATCATCAGTTTCATAGTCATATCTTACAAGAGGGCTATGTGATCCCCAGATGAAAGTTTTCACCCTGTATTGGTGAAGACTGCCCAGAGGTGGTTTCAAAACCACATCTGAGCCCAATACAGGCTATACAGTCCTTGTGAAAACCATAAGAAAGTTGTTGGAGGTGTAAAATCTTCACTTCCTCTACATGGAAAGGTCTAGAAACCTTTTTCACCCAATTTTAGGATAAAAAGGGAACTTTTCTCCACCCTAAAAGGATCCCTCATCTTGCTCTTGAATTCCTATGTAGTAAAACTGCCAAATACAGCTACACTCTTAGAAAAAAATCAGGTATAATTATAACTTCAATTATTGTAGTCTTTATTATTGTCACCTAACAGGTAAAGCTGCAACCAGGGCTTTCAACAGCACTCACGACCACTATTACTCAATAGTAAAGCCCTAAATATTATTTTATGAACCTTCATTATCATTAAGAAACTTTTTTATAATATTCTCACCATGTTACAGTCATAGTTAAAGCTTGTAAAGAGTTATTAATAAGCTTCATCATAGACTGAACCTGACATTTTGGGGTCCTGGCCATGTTTTTTTTGGATTTTTGGACCTTGTTTATGCCTAAAGGTGAGTTCTTTTTATCTTTCTTTTATTTCTGAAATTTTGTTTATTTTTTTTAGGCATTTCATTAAACAATAAATTATAATACATTTCTTATATTTCTTTTTTGAGTGGTATATGTTATATAACACTGTGTTTTTTATCTTTTAATTGCATTGTTTTTTGGTTGATTATAACTGAATCACCATGAAAACTTTATTTTTGGTGTGTTTTACATATCAAAACACTTTAAGCAATCAAGACTGTCCATTTTTTAATTCAAAAGGACACCTCTTACTGTAAAACCAACAGTATTAGAGGTGTGGTTGGGTATATTGATAATTTCACTTTTCCTTTAAAAGAACCACTTTTTGATCATACTTGCTAATTTCAGGTTAATCTGTGAGATACTGGTATACAAACAGTTTACCAGATTTCCATAAGCTGTATTTCTGATGTTTAATTGTTAATTTCAATTTCACTGTCATAATACAAGGGCATAATATAGAAATTTATTTCCCAGAAGATATTCTTAGACTTGCAAACAGCCCTTTAAGAAGTCTAAACTGAAATTAAGCCCTCTTTCTCCTGTTTGATTCAGTGGAAGAAAACTACTACCCACTTGAGACCCAGTGACAGGCCAACACACCAGTGACACCCTCAGAACCAGAGGACAGAAAGGGAAAAGGAAAGAGGCACAGTGAGGGCCATATCAAAGCTAAAAAGTGGAAGCCAATTGCCACTCAGAGGAATATAAAACCACAACAATCTGCATCAATACAAGGTAAACCAATGTTAACCACTTGTACAGGGAAGATTACAATCATTAACCCAGTTGTAACTTCTAAAGGAAAATTTCCAAAAGCAGTAGACAGAATATTTGTACAAGGCACATTCAAAGGTAATTACCCTAAGAACATTAAGTTGTTAACTGATTGCAAACACTGATATGTCACCTGTACACATCAGAAACCTTGGCTTCTAAAGGAGCCAGCCAGAAGACATAGAAGGCTAGTCTAGAACCAGAAGACCTGGGGGAGGACACCTTGGACACAGTGGTGGATTGCAAGATATTGAGGGAAATAATACCCACTCTGCCATTCAAATTCCAATTCAACAGAAGCCTCAGACCACAGGACTGGAAGGATATGGATCAAGTTCTTCAGCTCCACCAACTCCTCTAAGACTTTTTTCAATCAAGCATGGACAACAAGAGGTTCAAACTAGCATCCCACTAGGCAGAACGTCGAGGAAGTTACCATAAGATATGCCTCAAAGAGATAGACTTCAAAGGCCTTATGGTAATCACCAAAGGTTGGAATCCCACCATGAAGTTCAGACTCCTGGAGGTCAGGGAAAATAGGATAAGGGAGAATCAAGCCATTATCCAAGCGATAGAAGAACAGCTGACCCAGACAGGGCATACTCATATTACTTCAGGCTCACAAGGAGTAGGCCAAATCAGCTCTCCAGTGGCTTCACACCATTCAGGAACCAGCAAATAAGTGGCCAAGAGTCACCATTTTTCACAATCCCAGGAAGTTTCCAGGAGAAGACAAGGATACAAGGGCAAAAACAAGACCTTCTTCAACCAAAGACAGAGACAGTCAGACCCAATGATCCAGAAGCTGTTGGACTTTGTGAAAGAAGTAAACAAAAACCAGAAATAGTTGTACATACTTCTAGAATCAGTAGCACCATTAATAGAAATATTACCCAACTCAGATTGATCATAATTTTGTTACACCTGTGTAAGGTGTGGATATGAGACTTTGATTGAAAATCAAGTAATTTTCTTGTCCTAAAAATCAGTATAAGGTAAAGATTTGATTGAAAATAGTATGAAATAGTATTTTTAAGAGAAAACACACCAAATTTATTGCTTTTAATTCTCTAAGTATACAAAAATAATATTATAAAGATTTATTGTTTTAACAACAATAAAGAGTTATCCAAAAATACTGTACAAGAGATATTTAAGGCTACAAAAGAAATTTTTTCAAGAGAAATTTTAATTGGAATTAATTGAGAAAAGAACTGCAAGAAATTAATTAAAGAAAAAAGTTTTTAGAAATATTATTAAAGAGAAAAAATTCCCAAAAGTGACCAGAGTGAATTTGGAAACAAAGTGACAAAATTTATATTGATGAAAGATGCTTTAATTCACTTATGGGGTGGTTCAGGGGTAAAAATGATTATAAGAGTTACAAACAGTGATTATAATGAGTTTTTCACGTGGTTGTAAGGTTTGAATTGATTAAAAAAAGGTGGTTGGAATCTCTTAGTGATTGATTTAACAGTGTGTAAACTAATTATAAAAGGAAAAGATTATAACAAGAAGAGAAAAGTGGGGCTGAGGAGACATTCTTTTATAGCCCTCAATTTTCTTACTCCAAAAGTAAGTTTTACTCTTGTCAGTTGTGGAAAACACTCTGAAAACAGAAAAGCCAATTATATCATCATTGAGCCCTGGTTTAGACCAAAAAGTTCTGGTCTTAGCCACTTTTGACTATTTTTAGCCATTTTAGACCCTTAAATCAGCCATTACTATAGTAATACCTGGTCTAGAGCCTTCAAAACACGTCAGAATGTGTGTAAGAGTTGTATAAATCAGTTAAAACAGTTTTTTACTAAGATTTTATTAACTGAAGGGTAACTTTACCCTCTTGGCAACAGTTAAAACTGCCCTGGTTGGTATCAAAACCTCATCATCAATTGAGTCACAGACCCTGTGACTCAATTCCAGGCCAAAGGTGATGAGTGTTTGCGTGGATTTTGACATCTCATTCCTGTCAGCAAGGATTTTGGGGGTCTGGCTCCCCCCAAATTAATCTCTCCAATTTATTTTTCCTTTAGTTCCTCATCATGTGTTATATATGTAAGTTACATATGTAATTCAATTGAGTTTTATAATAAACTTACTGTAATCATTGACACCTTGTATGTAAGTTAAATTGCACTTATGTAATACATATACACATTTTGACATTTCAATTGAAAATACTTCAATTCCTCATAACTTCTCAACTACACACAACACCTCAATTTTAACACAAAAATTGATTGTTAACACCACATGTGATTGAAATTAAATTAAGCATTTTAGGAGCTTCAACTTCTGTATATAAAATACTAATAACTTAATTTAAGCTTATTTAGAGTTGAGTTACAGAAATTTTACCCAGAGGTGACCCAACCTTATTTTTTATGAGGAGTACAATGGTTAAAATATTTTCATAAGTATATTTTTAGGATAAAAATTCATGATAATTTTTATTTAAAATTTTCCAAAAATATTTTAATTTTGGTATTTTTGTTGAAAATTCATTTTTACTTAATTTTTTCAAGAAAAAATGTGTTTTCACATATTTAAAATTGAATATAGTTTTATTTTTAAGCTATAATTAAGCTTTTATTTTTATATATGAATTGATTTTATTTATGTTTATATCTTATTTCATTATTTGTGGTCTTTTGGGTATATGAAAATACCTCTAAGGCTCACAACCTGAGCGTAACTTAAACAGTGATGCACTGTGTTTAAAAATGTGCCAATATGCTGAGAAACCTCATAAGAAGTTTTCAGAACTCCAAGCAAGCCATGAGAGGATGAAAAAATTAACAGCCTCCATGGACAAAACTGTTAAATCCCTTCAAGAAGGACATGCTCAATTGAGCAAAGCCCCTGAAGAGACCAAAAGAAGGAAGAATCAAGTCTTTGAAGAACATAAAAACAGAAAAAGAGACAGGGATTGTCTGGATAAAGACATAAACAAACTGTTTAATATCTACCATAACATGAAGCCCCAACCACAAGGCCATGTTATGGATAATCCATATCACCAATAGGACATTAAACCAGATGCCATATGGGTGAATAAGGCAAGATCTCCATCTTAATACTAGGCTGAAGACAATATATCTTATTATGAGAAGAAAGCCTTAAAACAGCTTCCAGAGGCCTCAAGCTGGCCCAAATTCTCTGGCACAGGCAAATATGATCACATGGAACTCATTGATTATATTGATGGACTCTTTCTTGATGTACCAATCATACCAGATTACTAGATTACTGCTAGATTCGAAATATCATTCAAAGGACATGCTAGGATTTGGTACACCGAAATGAAAGAAATCCATGGCAGGAGAAACTGGCCATGGTGGAAGAGTCAGATCATCTAAAAGTACAGTAATGGTACTTGGATATGGAAAAATACCATGCCATTCGAAAATGACAAGTATTCTGTGGATAAGGATTCAAATGAATGGTTTCTTAGACAGTCTAAAAAACTTGAAGCCATTGATCCTCAGATGAACATTCAGATGAGGAATCACAAACGTTTGACACAAATGCCAGGAGAACTAGAGCATGCAGTAAAATTCAGATGCAACCAAATTTGAACTCTAGATGACATTGCAAACACCTTAAAAGATGTAAGGAAAAGAACAAATATAGTGACATATTCCCTATATAAAAGCAGTGGTTTCAGGCAGAAACAACCTTTCAGGGTGGAGTTCAAAGACAAACCCAGAGAAAGAGTGGCAGAAGGGACTAAGAAGAGGAATTCTTATCAAAACTGTGGTTAAACAGACCATTATGCCAATAACTGGCCAAAGGCAAAGAAGAAAGTCTATGCCATTGAGAACGTCACAGAGGAGGAATCCCTCACAGAGGATTCTGAATAAGACTCTATGGTTGATGGCAGCAGAGAACAATCTGATGAAGAACAAGACCCAAAAGAGGAATTTCTAGTGGAGTACAAAGAGTAAACACCACTACAAATTCAGCACATACAGTTAGAAGCAGGCATGCCACAACACACTGCAAACCAAGACATGTGTAAACACACACAATATGCACAAACATTCCTAGTTACACCAACTAAAGGGATGGCATAAATACACGGGACAGCCACAAAGATTACCATTTTCATAGACAATGCTCAAAACCCATTGATCATTGAAGGTGGAGCAGACTGCTCAATAGTCGCCAGGAATTATCTGGATCATCACTTCCTGAATCAGGAAAAACAACTCTTGCCAACCAAGGCAAAGAACTCCAAAAGTGCATCAGGAAAGATGAAATCCATTGGGACAATTATCAAAGAGATAATTATACCCCACAGGAAAGTTAATATCAGACTCAATCAAGAGTCTTTTGTATTTGAAGATGCCCACATCCAAGGTGTTTTGATTGGAAAAGACTACCAGAGGATGTATTGAATTGATATTTACAACAGTAAAAATAGGCATATTACTATTGGTACAAACAAGGAAAAGGAGTTTTAACTTGACATATCCCATAAATCTTCCAATGACCATCTAGAAAAATTACTGAATTAGTTCAGGGAAGGCCAATTCAGAACTACCCTCACCAGTAAACAGAAAGTTAGTTTACTGAAGATGATGAGGAAAAATAGACCAGAATTTGCCATTGGTGAAGAACTATTAGGAAAAATCAGAGGACATGATATGGAATTATATCTGGATGTGGAAAGAACCTATCCACCCATGCCAAGAAGACCTCCATACCCAGCAAGTGTGGAAACTAGGAAGGAAATTGGGAAACACTTCAATGAACTCCTAGAAATGGAGGTCATCAGGAAGATAGGACACAATTAAATAGTGGAAATCACTTATCCTGTCCTTATCACCTGGGATGATGGCAAATATTGGTTGTGTGGGGATTTCAGAGCTCTGAATAGCTACACAAAAGCTGATGGATACCCTATACCAAGGATACCTCATTCCTTAGACAAACTGGCAAAAGCCAAATACATAACCAAAATGGCTTGTATGAAAGGCTTCCACCAGAATTTAGTTAAACCAAAATATATGAAACTACTCAGAATCATATGCCATATGGGCATATATGAGTACACCAGGATTCCATTTGGCATCAAAATTGCACCAGCCCACTTCCAAAGGGTGATGGACACAATATTTCAAGAAGAAATGTGGGAATGCTGGATTTTACTATATATTGATTACTTCATTATATACTCAGAGACATGGGAAGATCATGCGCAGTACATAGACAGAGTACTAAGTAAGTGCACACCCATCAATCTGAAAACTTCACTTAAAAAGTGGAATTTTGGCCATAAAGAATTACTGGCACTGGGACACAAAGTCTCAGGTATTAGTCTGTCCATAGAACAGAAGAAATTAACAGAAGTACTGCTAAAAAAAGTGCCAAAGAACATCAAAAAGATGCAATATTTCCTTGGGTTTGCTAGCCACTACAGAAACCACATCAGAAATTTTGCCCACATAACTAGTAGTCTATACAAGTTATGTTTAAAATATGTAGTTTTTGAAATTACCAAGGAAAGAAGGGAGGCATATGAGAGGATCAAACATGAACTAAATAATTCACCTGTGCTCATCTTACTTGACTTTGAACTACTATTAAATTTATACATAGATGCAGCATGTAGCCAAGGCTTAGGGGCAGCCCTTCACCAGAGACAAATTGTAGATTGTGAACCAAGAGAGGGAGCGATATTTTAAATCTCTAGGAAACTGAAAGATTCAGAAGCCAGGAATGGGGCCACCAAAACTGAATGTCTATGCTTAGTCTGGGCTCTAAAGAAACTCCACTATTGTTTGGAGGGTGCAGTCTTTGAATTTTACACATACGTCAAAGCCTTGAAGGGTTTTCTGAACATGAATACTACCGATAGACACGTGCTGAGGTGGAAAATAGCCATCCAAGAGTATAGAGGCACTATGACCATCATATAAAAGGGAAGGCAAAAGCCACACCAATGCAGATGGCCACTCGAAAATGTCAAAAGCAACCCAGCGTATGACCCTGAAGTAGAAACCAAGATTTCTATCCATTTCATGGAAATAGATAGGAGGTATAACTTCAGATTTTCTGAATGGGCACCAGGAGATGGTACCACAGACAGTGAAGACACTGGATCAGAAGGAACAAAAACTCCCATATTGGGAATAAGCTGCTCAGCAATAAATAATGAGTTCTTCAATTCAGTGATGAAAGAATATGCTAAACACAAACAGTGTGGCATATTGTTGCAACTCCTTAAACTAAAATACAGGAGCCTAGAACTGGAATCCCAGTGAGGGGAACCCTGGTTGAGGGACTTTAAGGACAACATTTTTTTCCTTATAGATGGCCTGCTCTACCATAGAGAGAAGCCCAAAAGTGGACTCACAATATCAGACAGGGACCATATATCCCTGATCCTGCAAGAATTTCATAACTGCTCCTATATGGGACACATGAGTGAAGACAGGACCAAGGAAAGGGTAGCAAGCACAGCTTGGTGGCCCAAATGGGAAGAAGAGCTGAGTGAATACATCAGAACTTGTGAAAGATGCCATAAGGCAAAAAAAAACATGGGAAAAAGTATTGGATACTTCAACACATAGAAGAACACAAACAACCATAGGAAACCATCAACATGGACTGGGTTACAGGACTTGTCCCAAGAGGCAAAGAAAACTTCAATGCTTTCCTGATAATAGTTGGTAGGTTCAGCAAGAGTGTGAGGTGTCTACCATGTCACAAGGAAGATATAGCAATGGATACTGCCTTGTTATATGGAATAACATAATATCCACCTGTGGATTCCCTAAAATAATCATTAGTGATAGGGACCCAAAATTCACATCAGAATTTTGGACCAACTTGTATGAAATGCTTGGTACTAAACTTGCATTCTCCATAGCTTAACACCCAGAGAAATATTGTTTAGCTGAAAGGATAAGCCAAACAATGGAGGCAATCATCAGAAGATTCTGGGCTTATGGCATGGAATACAAGGATCATGAAGGATACACCCATGATTGGGTTACCCTTTTAAAAGAAGTCCAACTGGCTAACAACACAAGCCAGCACTCCATCACATGGAAATCACCCTCACTGGCAGAAAAAGGGTGGAACCCCCTATTGCCTATGGATCACCTGAAAAAAAAAACTTCTAACTATCCAAGCAAAAGCTAAGGACTTCCATGAAATGTGGAGGAGGGGTTGTGATACAGCTGCTAGGTGCATAGCCAAAGCAAAATATTACAATAAATAGAGCTGGGGCAAATCTCACATGGAACATGACTTCAAAGAAGGGGACCAGGTATTAGTTTCCACACTCAATTTAAACAATCTTAAGGGACCTAAGAAAATGAGATACTCATTTGTAGGGCCCTTCACTATCACTAAGCTGATAGGGAAAAATTCAGTGGAATTCAAACTCACAGAGGAACTTTCTAGGAAATACCCAGTATTACCAGTGAGTTTGGTCAACCCATACTTCCAGACAGAGGAGGACAAGTTCCCCTGCAGGAAGAAAAATTCCACTCCACCAGAAATAGTGGAGGTGGAAGACTCCCATGGCCCTGTGAATAAAATGATTAAGGCCAGGAAAATCAGGATGAATGGTAAAGACCAAAGGCAATACTTGGTCAGATTTAAAAACCAGACAGCAGATGAAGACAAACGGTTGGCCGAAGATGCCATACTAGATGTTAACCTTCATATAAGGAGATTCAGGCCCTCTAGGAGGACTGAAAAGTTTCATAAATGACGAGCCTTTTTACAGGGAGGGTATGTCAGCCTGCGACTCAAACCACAGCATAAGCATGACAGCCAAATACCATAAACCAATGGTAGAGCCAAGATACCACCAAAACATAAACCTGAGAAAAACCAGCTCAAAAGGAATTAAAGGAAAGAGGAAAACTTACCCCTTTCCAAACATAAAAGTCCCACCATCATAGGACAAGGAATAACAAAGTTATTCCTGCTCAAACTTGTTGCTGAGCATAAACCTTATTTTTCACCTCCCATCTCAAATCAAGAGGAAGAGGCTTAACCCCATCAAATTGGTATTCAAAATGAAGCTCTAACTCAGGGCTATCCAATGGTACTATCCAAATTGAGCTAGCATCAGAATTACTTGAGTTATGACCAAAATAAGGTCAAATAAGGGGGAATAAAATATTCACCTCTCATCTAACTTCTACAGTTTTAGTGTGAGATACCTAAAGTAGGGTCTTTTTGGAAAGAGATAAATAAGGGATATCTGATGTTGCCATTCATTGCCCAATATCCCGTCTATAACAAAAATTATGGGGAAAACAAGCTCCATACAGATTTTAAGCAAATCATACATATGCTCAAAATCCTTGTGCATGGCATAACTTTGCTATATTGAATGATAGCCATACTAAATAAGGTACCATTGTGTAGACCAAATCCAGGGCTTCAAAATGAACCAATTCTGAGCTTTATGTCTCAAAAAAGGACAAATTTATGGCAGTTTTGAGGTCAAAATCTCACAATTTGACCAATACAGCCTTACAGTGGGATATTCCCCCATAATTATGATTATGAGGTGTCAAAAAGACAAAGAAGCCTGTTTATACTTGGATAACTAATATTTTGGCCAATACTGGGGTCCTGTATAGGTTCTGTACTGTCAGGTTGAGTCTATGTAGAAGCAGTAATTAGGCTAGTTACAACTTTAACTTTGACTGTGACACAGAATTAAAGTAATAAAATGAAGGTATTGCTTGATAATAAGGGTTTATAGATGAAATAAAATGGCTTTACTATTTTGCAATAGTGGTGGTGAGCTCTGTTGAAAGCCCCGGGTGAAGCTTTACAATAATAAAGACTACAATACTTCTAAATTCAGAGTATACCTGATTATTTTCCAAGAATATAACTGTTTTTGACAGTTGTACTATGTAGGAATTCAAGAGCAGGATGAGGAGACAATTATGGCTGTGAAAAGCCTCCTTTTTATCCTGAAATGGGGTGGAAAGGGTGTTAGACCTTTCCACATAGAGGGAGTGAAGATTTTTGCACTCTCTGAGACAGGCTTGTGGTTTGCAAGGACCTGTATAGCCTGCATTTGGCTTAGATGTGGCTTTGAAATCACATCTGGGCAGTTTTCACCAATACAGGGTGAAAATTTTCATCTGGGGACCTCACAGCCTGATTCTGATGTGTATGACGCATAGAATTCTGTACAGAAGCTGTATGAGACCCCAGTATTGACTGGCATATGAGGTATTTAAGTAATAACAAGCTCCTTTGTCTGTTTGACACCTCATATTCATGATTAAGGGACATTATCCCATGGTAAGGCTGTATATGACAGCAGGTGGGAATCTGACCTTAAAACAGCCATAACTTTGTACAATCTTGAGATATCAACCTCAAAATTAGTTCGGTTTGTAGCCATTTATGTGCTCTGCACAATGGTACCTCATTTGATATGGGTATCAATATATATGGCAAAGTTATCCCAAGTAAAATATTCTTGTACATTTGCGTGGTTTAGGCAAAAAGCTGTATTGACCTTATTTGCGCCATAAATTTTGGTCTAGTTGAGCTATGGGGAAATGGATGACACCATCACATAGCCCTGATTGTGCTTTTTCCCAAAATATCCCACTTTAGGTATCTCGCGCTAAAACTGCAAAAGTTAGATGGGGGTGAATGTTTTGGTCACCCTTATTTGGCCTGAATTTGGCCATAACTCAAGTAATATTGGTGCTAGCTCCGTTTGGCTAGTACAATTGGATAGCCCTGGCTTAGAGCTTCATTTTGAATACCCATTTGATTGGGTTAAGCCTCTCCTTCTAGATTTTAGATGAGAGGTGCAAACTAAGGTTGATGCTCAGCAATAACTTTGAGCAGGAATAACTTTGTTATTCTTTGTCCTATGGTGATGGGACTTATATTTTCAGAAAGGAGTGAGTTTCCTCTTTCTTTTGATAACTTTTGAGCTGATTTGGCTTGGCTCCATGTTTTGGTGGTATCTTGGCTATACCATTGGTTTATGGTATTTTGGCTGTCATGCTTGTGCTCTGGTTTTGATTCACAGGCTGACATACCCTCCCTCTAAAAAAGGCTCATCATTGATGAGACTGTTCAATCCTCCTAGAGGCTCTGAATCTTCTTAAATGAAGGTTCCCATCTGGTATGGCATCTTCTGCCAACCATTTTTCCTTATCAGCTGTTTGCTTCTTGAATCTGACTAAATATTTTCTTTAATCCTTCACATTAAATGTCATCTTTCTGGCCCTGATGATCTTACTCACAGGTCCTGGGGAGTCCTATACTTCCACTCTTTCTGGTGGTGTGAGGTTCTTCTTCCTGGAGGGGAATTTACCCTCTTCTGTTTGGAAAGATGGTTTGACCAAACTCACTGGAAAGACTGGGTGTTTCCTGGAAAACTCCTCTGTGAGCTTGACTTTCACTGCATTATTTCCTACCAACTTAATGATAGTTAAGGGCCCTACAAATTAGTCTCTCATCTTCTTGGGTCCTTTAAGATTGTTGAAGTTTAGTGTAGATACTAACACCTGGTCCCCTTCCTTAAAGTCAGGTTCCATGTGTGTCTTGTCCCACCTCTGCTTAATACAATCTTTTGCCTCAGCTACACATTTAGCAGCTGTGTCACAAGCTCTCTTCCATATATCATGGAAGTCTTTGGCTGTGGGGTTGATGGTCAAAAAATTCTTCTTCAAGTGATCCACAGGTAACAAGGGATTCCACCCTTTCTCTACCAGTGCCGGTGTTTTTCCTGTGGTAGAGTGCTGACTTGTATTATAAGCCAGTTGGACAGCTGGTAGAAGGGTAACCCAGTCATGGGTATATCCCTCATGCACCTTGTATTCCATGCCATAGGCACAGAAGCCTCTCAGGATGTCCGCCATTGTTTTGATCACCCTCTCAGCTAGGCCATCTGCTTGTGGATGGTAAGCTGTGGAAAAAGCAAGCTTGGTGCCAAGCATGTCATACAAGTTGGTCCAAAATTCAGATGTGAATTTTGAGCCCCTATCTCTAATGATGATTTTTAGGACTCCACAGATAGATATGATGTTATTCCAAAATAACAGGGCAGTATCCATGGCTGTGTCCTCTTTGTGGCATGGTAGACACCTCATGCTCTTTCTGAACCTATCAACTATTATCAAGAAGGCATTGTAGTTTTATTTGCCTCCTGGGTCAAGTCCTGTATCCCAGTCCATGTTGATGGTTTCCCATGGGTGTTTGGGTTCTTCTATATGTTGAAGTAACCCATACTTCTTCTCATGTTTCCTATTTGCCTTCTGGCATCTTTCACAAGTGTTGATGTATTCACTCAACTCTTGTTCCCACTTGGGCCACCAAGCTGTGCTTGTTACCCTTTCTTTGGTCCAGTCTTCACTCATGTGTCCCATATAGGGGAATTCATGGCATTCTTGTAGGATAAATGAAATGTGGTCTCTGTCTACCACTGTGGGTGCACTTGTGTGCTTTTCTCTGTGGTAGAGCAGGCCATCTATAAGGAAAAACTTTTTATCCTTATAGGCCCTCAATCAGGGTTCTTCCAGCTGGGCTTTCAGTTCTGGACTCCTGTATTTTTGTTGAAGAAGTTGTAGTAGTATGCCACACTGTTTGTGTTTGGCATAACACTTCAGTGTTGCGCTGAAAAATTCATTGTGCAGTTCAGAGGAACTTATTCCCAATATTGGAGTTTCTGTCTCCTCTGAATCAGTGTTTCCACTGTCAGGGGTACCACTCTCTGGTCCCCATTCAGAAAATCTGTAACCCAGTCATGGGTATATCCCTCATGCACCTTGTATTCCATGCCATAGGCACAGAAGCCTCTCAGGATGTCCGCCATTGTTTTGATCACCCTCTCAGCTAGGCCATCTGCTTGTGGATGGTAAGCTGTGGAAAAAGCAAGCTTGGTACCAAGCATGTCATACAAGTTGGTCCAAAATTCAGATGTGAATTTTGAGCCCCTATCACTAATGATGATTTTTAGGACTCCACAGATAGATATGATGTTATTCCAAAATAACAGGGCAGTATCCATGGCTGTGTCCTCTTTGTGGCATGGTAGACACCTCATGCTCTTTCTGAACCTATCAACTATTATCAAGAAGGCATTGTAGTTTTATTTGCCTCCTGGGTCAAGTCCTGTATCCCAGTCCATGTTGATGGTTTCCCATGGGTGTTTGGGTTCTTCTATATGTTGAAGTAACCCATACTTCTTCTCATGTTTCCTATTTGCCTTCTGGCATCTTTCACAAGTGTTTATGTATTCACTCAACTCTTGTTCCCACTTGGGCCACCAAGCTGTGCTTGCTACCCTCTGTTTGGTCATATCCTCACTCATGTGTCCCATATAGGGGCAGTCATGGCATTCCTGAAGTATAAGAGAGATGTGGTCCCTGTATACCACTGTGAGTGCACTTGTGTGTTTTTCTGTGTGGTAGAGCAGGCCATCTATAAGGAAGAACCTGTTATCCTTATAGGCCCTTAACCAGGGTTCTTCCAGCTGGGATTCCAGTTCTGGACTCCTGTACTTTTGTTGAAGCAGTTGTAGTAATATGCCACACTGTTTGTGTTTGGAATAAGACTTCAGTACTGCACTAAAAAATTCATTGTGCAGTTCTGAGGAACTTATTCCCAATATGGAGGTTTCTGTTCCCTCTGAATTGTGTTTCTACTGTCAAGGGTACCACTCTCTGGTCCCCATTCAGGAAATATGAAGTTCTTCCTCCTATCTATCTCCATGAAATGGATAGCAATCTTGGTTGTAACTTCAGGGTCATAAGCTGGATTGCTCTTGACATTATCCAGTGGCCATCTGCTAAGGCCATCTGCATTGGTATGACTTTTACCTTCCTTGTATAGGATGGCCATGTTCCCTCTATACTCCTGGATGGCTATTTGCCATATCAGCATGTGTCTATTTGTAGTCTTCATGTTCAGTAAAGACTTCATGGCTGTGCAGTCTGTGTAGACTTCAAAGACTGCACCCTCCAAATAATGATGAAGTTTCTCCAGACCCCAGACTAGAGATAGACATTCAGTCTGGGTGGCCCCATACCTGGCTTCTGAATCTTTTAGTTTTCTTTAAATGTAGCAAATTACTCCCTCTCTTGGTTGACCATCCACAAGTTGTCTTTGGTGAAGGGCTGCTCCTAGGCTTTGACTACATGCTGCATCTATGTATAGCTTGAGTGGTAGTTCAAAGTCAGGTAAGATGAGCACAGGTGCACTTGTGAGTTCATATTTGATCCTCTCATATGCATCCCTGCTTTCCTTGGTGATTTCAAAAACTACATCTTTTGAACACAACTTGTATAAACTACTAGTTATGTGGGGAAAATTCTTGATATGGTTTCTATAGTAGCTAGCAAACCCAAGGAAAGATTGCATCTACTTGATGCTCTTTGGTACTGGCTTTTGCAGTACTTCTGCTACTTCATCCTGGTCAATTGCCAGACTAAGACCTGAGACTTTATTTCCCAGAGCCCATAGCTCTTGTTGGACAAAATTACACTTCTTTGGTGAAATTTTCAGATTGATGAGTGTACATTTGCTTAGCTCTCTGTCTATGTATTGTACATGGTATTCCCATGTCTCTGAGTATATAATAATATCATCAATATATATCACCATTCAGCCTTTTAAAATTTCTTCTTGAATTATTGTGTCCATCATCTTTTGGAAGTGGGCTGGTGCATTTCTAATGGCAAATGGCATCCTGGTATACTCATATACGCCCATTTGACATATTATCCTGAGTAATTTCATGGATTTTGGTTTAACTCCATTTTGGTGGAAGCCTTTTATACAATCCATTTTGGTTATGTATTTGGCTTTTGCCAGTTTATCCAAGGCATGGGGTATCCTTGGTATAGGGTATCCATCAGCTTTTGTGTAGCTATTCAGAGCTCTGAAGTCTCCACAAAATCTAAGCTTGCCATCATGCCAGGTGATTAGGACGGGAGTGGAAATCACCACTCCTGTTATGTCCAGTCTTTCTGATGACATCCATGTCCAGGATTTCATTGATGTTTTTTTCAATTTCTTTCCTGCTTTCCAGGCTTGCTGCATAAGGAGGTCTCCTGAGCATGGGTGGATAAGGTCTTTCCACATCCAGATATAGTTTTATATCATGGCCTTTTATCTTTCCTAATCCTTCTTCACCAATGGTAAATGCTGGTCAGTTTTTTCTAAGCATCTTGAGTAAACTCAGTTTTTGTTTGCTGGTGAGGGTAGTGCTAAACTGTCCCTCTCTGCATTCATTCAGAAGTTCTGCTAGTGGATCTTGAGAAGATATATGGTATAGATTAAGTGAAATATTCTTTTCCTTGTTGATACCAATGGTAATGTGCCTATTTTACTGTTGTAAACATCTATGCCATACATCCTCTGGTAGTCTTTTCCCAGGAAGAAACCTTGGATGTGGCATCATCAAGAACTACAAACTCTGTATTGAGTCTGATATTACCCTTCCTATGGGGTATAACTATTTCTTCAATAATTGTACCAATGGAAGTCATCTTCCCTGAGCAACTTTTGAAATTCTATGCCTTGGTGGGCAAGAGCTGTTTTTCCCATTTTGGGAAATGGTTATCCAGATGAGTTCTGGCCACTATTAAGCAGTGTGCCCCACTATGAATAATCAATGGATGTTGAGCATTGTCAACACAGACAGTCATTTTAGTGGCTGTTCCATGTATATATGCCATTCCTTTGGTTGGTGTAACCAGGAATGTTTGTGCATCTTGTGTATGTTTGCACAAGTTTTTGTTGGCAGTATCTTGTGGCATGCCTGCTTTCAAATGTATGTCCTGAATTCATAGTGGGGTTTCCTCTTGGTATTCTACTAGGAATTCTTCCTTTGGGTCTTGGTCATCATCAAATAATTCTCTGATGGCATCACTCATAGAGTTTGATTCAGAATCCTCTGTTGGGGATTCCTCCTCTAGGACTTTCTCAATGGCATAGACTTTTTTCTTTGCCTTTGGACAGTTGTTGGCATAGTGGTCTGTTGAACTACCATTGTGACAAGAATTCTTCTTCTTTGTTACTTCTGCCACCCTTTCTCTGGGTTTGTCTTTAAACTCCACCCTGAAATGTTGCTTCTCTTTGAAACCACTGCTCTTATATGGGGTGAATTTCCCTATCTTAGTTCTTTTCCTTATGTCTTGTAAGGTATTAGCAATGTCATCCAGAGTGAAATTTTGGTTGCATCTACATTTCAATGCATGCTCTAGTTCTCCTGGCAGTTGTGTCAGGAGTTTGTGATTCCTCATCTGAATGTTCATCTGAGGTTCAATGGCTTTAAGTCTTTTAGACTGTCTAAGACACCACTCATATGGATCTTTGTCGTTTTCAAATGACATGTTCTTTTGCCATATCCAAGTACCATTACTGTACTTTTGGATGATTTGACTATTCCACCATGGATTTCTTTCATTTCTGTGTACCATATACTAGCATGACCTTTAAATGCTGTATTCAGTCTGGAAGTAATCCAGTAGTCCGGTATGCGTGGTACATCAATGAAGAGTCCATCAATATAATCTATGAGCTCCATATGATCATATTCCCTTGCTCCAGAAAATTTGGGCCAGCTTGAGGCCTCAGGAAGCTGTTTCGAGGCTTCCTTCCCTGAATAAGACATGCCTTCTCCATTCTGGTATTGTGATGGAGATCTTGCCTTATTCATCAACATGGCATCTGGTTTGATGTCATCCCATTGATTTGGATTTTCCATAACTTGGCCTTGTGGTGGGGGCTTCAAGTTATGGAAGACATTCAACAATTTTTTTACGTCTTGGTCCAGGAAATCCCTGTCCCTTCTGCTGTGGTGTTGTTCTTCAAAGACTTAATTCAGTCTTTTGTTGGTCTCTTCAGAGGCTTTGCTCAAATGAGCATGTCCTTCTTGAAGATTTTTAATTATTTTATCCATGGAGGCTGTTAATTTCTTCATCCTCTCATGGCTTACTTCAAGTTCTGCAAACTGCTTTGCAGATCACTCAGCATATTGGGACATTTGTAACCACAGTGTATCACTGTTAATGTTACTCAGATGTGACAATGTTATGTTCAGTCTGAGTGGGGGTAATGTTTCTATTACTAGGACTACTGATTCTAGAGTGGTTTACAACTACTTCTGGTTCTTGTGCACTTCTTTCACCAAATCCAACAACTTCTGGATCATTGGGTCTTATTCTTTCTACCTTTGGCTGAGAGAGGTCTTGTTTTTCCCTTTGTATCCTTTTCTTCTCCTGGCAACCTCCTGCAATTGTGAAGAGTGGTGACTCTTGGTCATTGATTTGCTCGTGTCTGAATGGTGTGAAGCCACTGGAGAGATGATTTGGCCTGCTCCTTGTGAGCCTGAAGGAATCTGAGTAGGCCCTGTCTGGTTTAACTGTTCTTCTATAGCTTGGATACTGACTTGATTCTCCCTTACCCTCTGTGCCCTTGCCTCCAGGAGTCTGAAATGCCTGGTAAGATTCCAACCTTTGGTGATTATCATGAGGTCTTTGAAGTCTATCTTTGAGACAGATCTTCTGGCAACTTGCCCCAAGTTCTGCCCCGTGAGATGCAAGGTTGAACCTCTTGTTGCCCATCCTCCATTGGAATAGGTCCTTGAGGAGTTGGTGGAGCTGAAGAACTTCATCCATGTCTTTCCAGTCCTCTGGTTTGATGTCTCCATTGAATTGGAGTGTGCATGGCAGGGTTGATATTATCTCCCTCATTGTTTTGCCATCCACTACTGTGTCCAAGGTGTCCTCTTTCAGGTCTTCTGGTTCTGGAAAAACCTTCTCTGTCGTCTGGCTGGTTCCTTTGGGAGCCAAGATCTCTGCGTTGTACAGGTGACATGTTAGTGTTTGCAAGCAGTCAAAGACTTTATGTTCTTAGGATATTTACCTTTGACTGTTCCTTGTACAAATTTGTTGTCTGCTGATTTGGGCAGTTTACCTTTAGAGGTTACAACTGGGTTAATTATAGTAGTTTTCCCTGTACAAGTTATCAAGGTTGGTTTAACTTGTATTGAAGCAGAATTTTGTGGTTTTCTACTCTTCTGTGTGGCAATGGGTGTCCACTTCTATGCTGTTATCAGGCCTTCACTGTGCCTCTTTCCCTTTCCTTTGCTGCCCTCTGGTTCTGAGGTTGTCACTGGTGTGTTGGCCTTTGACTGTCTTTCTAGTGGTATGAAGTTATTTCCACTGAATAAAACAAGAACAGAGGGCTTAATGTCAGTTAAGACTTGTTAAAATTCTGTTTGCACATATATGAATGGCCTCTGGGTTTGTATATTACTACAATACACCCTTTTACAATGATAGTATAATTGAATTAACAATTTCACGTCAGAAATACAGCTTACTGATATTTGGTATACTGTTTGTATACCAATATCTCACAGAATAACTTGTAATTAGCAAGTATAAACTGTCAAAAAGAAGTATTTAAGAGGGTAATTGAGTTAACAATCTGCCCAACCATGCCTCAACTGTTGGTTTATTAGTATTGGGTGTCTTCATTTAATTAAAAATTAAGCCTGTATTAATGGCTTAAAGTGTTTTTATATACAAAACACGCCAAAAATAAGGGTCTTGTGGTTATTAGCCACATTACCAGTACTCTTTTGAATATGAGTATAAGGATAAATATATAATAAATATATATATTCAAGAAATAATTACGCCTTAAAAGAGAAAAAAAGTGTCAGAAAATGAACAAAATAAGTAAAAAACTCGCTTATAAGGTCCAAAAATTGTCAAAAAAACACAACCAGGCCCCCAAAATGTCAGGTTGAGTCTATGTAGAAGCAGTAATTAGGCTAGTTACAACTTTAACTTTGACTGTGACACGGAAATAAAGTGATAAAATAAAGGTATTTATTGATAATAAGGGTTTATAGATGAAATAAAAGGGATTTACTATTTTGAAATAGTGGTGGTGAGTGCTGTTGAAAGCCCTGAGTGCAGCTTTACCTGTTGGATTACAATAATAAAGACTACAATACTTCTAAATTAAGAGTATACCTGATTATTTTCCAAGATTATAACTGTTTTTGACAGTTGTACTATGTAGGAATTCAAGAGCAGGATGAGGATAGCAATTCTGGCTGTGAAAAGTCTCCTTTTTATCCTGAAATGGGGTGGAAAGGGTGTTAGACCTTTCCACGTGGAGGAAGTGAAGATTTTTTCTCTCTGGGCAGTTTCAACCAATACAGGGTGAACATTTTCATCTGATAACCTCACAGCATGATTCTGATGTGTATGACACACAGAATGCTGTACAGAAACTGTATGGGACCCTAGTATTGACTGGCATATGAGGTATTGAAGTAAAAACAAGCTCCTTTGTCTCTTTGACACCTCATATTCATTATTCTTGGACATTATCCCATTGTAAGGCTGTATATGACAGCAGGTGGGAATCTGACCTTAAAACAGCCATAACCTTGTCAATTCTTGACATATCAACCTCAAAATTGGTTCAGTGTGTATCCCTATATATGCTCTACACAATGGTACCTCATTTGATATGGGTATCATTAAATATGGCAAAGTATCACATTTGCAAGAGTTTTGTACATTTGCGTGGTTTAAGCAAAAAGCTGTATTGAGCTTATTTGCCCCATACCTTTTGTTCTAGTTGCGCTATAGGAAAATGTATGAAACCATCAGATAGGCCTGATTGTTCTCTTTCCAAAAAGCCCCCCTTTAGGTATCTCACGCTAAAACAGCAAAAGTTAGATTAGAGGTGAATGTTTTGTTCACCCTTATTTGGCCTGAATTTGGCCATAACTCAAGCAATACTGGTGCTAGCTCAGTTTGGCTAGTACCATTGGATAGCCCTGGATTAGAGCTTTCTTTTGAATACCCATTTGATGGGGTTAAGCCTCTCCTTCTGGATTTTAGATGAGAGGTGAAAATTAATGTTGAGGCTCAGCAATAACTTTGAGCAGGAATAACTTTGTTATTCGTTGTCCTATGGTGATGGGACTTATATTTTCAGGAAGAGGTGAGTTTCCTCTTTCTTTTGATCCCTTTTGAGCCGATTTGGCTCAGCTCCATGTTTTGGTGATATCTTGGCTAAACCATTGGTTTATGGTATTTTGGCTGTCATGCTTGTGCTCTGGTTTTGAGTCACACACCATTGGATTCCTCATAAAAAATAAAGTGGGACACCTCTGGCAGAAATTTCTGTAACTCAACTCTAAATAAGCTTAAATTAATTATTTAGTCTTTTCTTTCCAAAAATCAAAAATGCTCAAACCTTTAATTTCATTCACACCACATGTGGTGTTAACCCTAAATTTTTGTGTTAAAACTGAGCTGTTCTGTTTAGTTTAGCAGTTATGAGAAATTGAAGAATTTTCAATTGAATTCAATTGAAATGTCAAAATGTGCGCGTGTATTACATAAGTGAACTTTGATTTACATATGAGGTATCAATTATTGCTGTATTGTACTTTACAAATCAATTGAACTACATATGTAAATTACAAGTATAATACATGATGAGGAATGAAAGGAAAAAATAAATTGGAAAGATTAAAATTGGGGGGGAAAAGGAGCTCTAGCTTCAAGGGGGAGCCAAACCACCAAAATCCTTGCTTACTGGCCTGGGATGTCACAATCCACCCAAAAGTTCATTAATTTTGGCCTGGAATTGAGTCACAGGGTCTTTGAATCAATTGATGATGAGGTTTTGATACCAACCAGGGTGGTTTTAACTGCTGCCAAGGGGGTAGAACTACCCTTAAGTCAAAACAATGTTAGTAAAACAAGTTTTAACTGGTTTCTACCCCTTTTACACACACTCTGACGTGTTTGGAAGGCTCTAGACCAGGTATTGCTATAGTAATGGCTGATTTAAGTGTCTAAAATGGCTAAAAATGGCTTAAACCAGCCCTTTTTTGGTCTAAACCAGGGGTAAATGATTCCATAATTTGATTTTCTGTTGTCAGACTGTTTTTCACGACTTAAAAGAGTAAATTTGAATTTTTGTGTAAGAAAATTGATGGCTATAAAAGAATCTCTTCTTTGCCCCACTTTTCTCTTCATGTTAGAATCTTTTCCTTTTATAACGTGTTTAAAAACTGTTAACCCAATCAATGAAAGATTCCAACCACCTTTTTTAGATCATTTTAAATCTTTAACCACGTGAAAAAATCATTATAATCATTGTTTGTAACTCTTATAATCATTTTTACCCCTGAAACACCCCAAAAGTGAATTAAAGCATCTTTCATCACTGTAAACTTTGTCACTTTGTTTCCAAATTCACTCTGGTCACTTTTGGGTGTGTTTTCTCTTTGGATATTCTTTTTAAAGAATTTGTTCTTTAATTCATTGCTTGAAGCTCTTTGCTCAATTAATTGCAATTGAAATTGCTCTTGAAGAAATTTCTTTTGTAGCCGTAAATATTTCTTGTAGAGTATTTTTGGATGAATTTTTATTGTTGGTAAAACAATAAATATTTATAACATTATTGTTTTATACTAATAAAGTTATAAAAAATACCATTGGCATGTTTTCTCTTAAAAATAATATTTCTTACTTTTTTTAATTGATTTTTACGTTATACAAATTTTGAGGACAGGAAAAGTACTTCATTTATAATTAAAGTTTCATATCCACACCTTACACCAACAATGAGCGGGCGCAAAAAACAAGCAGGGCCAGTCATTTTTTCCCCCAACCTCGGCACCAGAGTCAATCCACCATTTGCGTATGACCCAAATCATTAATCATCCTATTATGCACCCCTTACATTAACTCGAATTCCACCAGCATCTGTGCATCAGTTATGCAGAGCTCTCCAAAAAGGTGCGTCAAAGGGATAAATTTGAGAAATTTGACTCCATGGCTTGGCGTGATTACATGTTACATTCTTGTACAGCTTTTGCTTTTCCCCACAGCATACATGTACAAAGATTTAAGTACTACAATGTTGGCTGTACAAATTAGGATGGTGTAATACTACTGTTTTTCCCGCTTATACATCCAGAACCCCCCTTCATTCCACCTTGTTCCTCTCCCTCATTTAAATTTTTTTTCTATATTATGTTCTGATATTGATCCTAATTCTTCTTCATGACTTTCTTCCAGACTTTTAAAACCTTCCGACTAGAGCCTTTTCTTTTGAATTCCATTTTGAATTTATCATTCATTGTACGTGTTCATTTCTTTTTCTTGAGTGTTTACTTTCTATTGAGTTACTAACCTAAATTTTTTTTATTTAGATATTGTGCACTTTATGCACTATGCAGGGTATCCCCTGCATGCGCTCCTTGACAACCACCAAGGCTTGTGATGCTTGCCAACAAGCACACAAGAAATTCCCTTTTTTTGTCTGACCCTTCCAACCATGCGGCCAGAGGAGTTCCCAACCAAGATGCTGTTGTGAGGACTCATTTGTGGTCAACAATGATGAAAGCATTCCCAAGTGGGAATGGATTCCAGGTCCCCAACCAGGCAGACGGGAGCAATTATGGACGATTAGCCCTGTCCCCTCAAGTATCAATTTGTCCACCCCCCTCCTAGGCCACCATCTGATGGTCATTTCACTTCTTGACCAGAGCGAAGTGATTATCTGGCTGATGAAGGATGGCAATGGCAAGAGGACATTTGAGCTTGGGCCGATTGTCAAAATGTCTTGGCACCCATGGGATTCAAAAGCCAAAGTAAGTTTTCTTTCTCCTCCTTAACTCATTTATCTTCACACAATCATACTGAATCTTTTCCATTATGCATAGAACAAAACCAACCAAAATCCCTGGGACAAGACTCTCCCATTCCTAGTTTTCATTGCGAGCAAACTCTGAGACAACTGACCCCAGGCCCAAGGAGCACCCAATGTTCAGAGGACGTATTCCGCTGTAAGAAGCCAAATTTTCATTTAATTTCCACTTTTGACTCAAGTGAACTGACTCTTCCGCCTTTTGTAGAACCCTCCCAACCCAATGAGCCACCTATTCCTTGCCTGAGTCCGTCCTCCAAACCACATAAGGACATTCTGACTTGTGAGCCTGAACCTGAGGTGGCTCTGATGCAATCCATGGAGGAACCTTCTGGTAAGTCCCAACTTTACTTTTTTTACTCTTCCAAACTTTTTATCAGCTTTCCTTTGACCATCTCCAGCTTGTCCCGCTCCACCCCCCTCTGTGATCATCACCAACAATACGCCTGTTGGATCCACCCCTCCCCTCATTTTCCCCCTCCATCCACTCCTACCCCAGAGATCCCTCCCATTTCTCCAAGAACCCAAATGCCTCCTCCCCTCATTCCCACAATGAGGCTTTCCAGGAATTCACTGACCTGCAACCACCACTAATGATTCCTTGAGCCATTGTTCATGAACCAATCAACCGAATCTTGTTGAAGCATTGCCGATTGCTCCACATGATTCCCTTTGTGGATGCAACTCATCAAAATGAGATGCACCAGGAATTCCGGGAAGAACCAAACTACCTCCTTGGCCAGGCATTGGAGGCTTCTACAAAGGAGGATATCACCAGGATAGTCCCAAAATATCTTGATAAAATTGTAATAATTTCTTTGAAATGATTTATTTGTATTCAATGATTTCTATGTTCAATTTATATTACATTCTTTCTTCATGTGAAATTATATTTTCATCAAGGGTTGAAATATCTCAGTGTGTGAAAAGAATTTTTGTAAGTGCCCCACCAAATTTTTGAGTCAGTATTTGTTTGTGAGAACCTCTTTTGCCAAAAATGTGCCAATAGTCACCATTAACCATCCTATATTTTCTTCTTCCATGGGTTACAACCATCTCAGATATTAAATGTAAGAATTTGGGTTTTCCCCATATGTGAGCAATCCACTCCAGATTAATGAGTCATTGCCTTTCCTATGGTCACATGCTATTAATCTTAGTTGTGTAGGGAATTTCTAGAATTGTTGGGAGGCTTCCCAGGTGTAAGCAATTGTCTTAATTGTTGGGAACCTGTACAAGTGTAAGGACGTGCATGTGAAGCGTTGGGAACCTGTACAAGAGTAAGGATTTTGCTTGTGAAGTGTTGGGAGCCTGGACAGGCGTAAGGAATTGTTGGCATTGTCAGAAGGTTGCCCCGGCATAAGGATTTACAGTGCAAGGTTTTGTGTGTGAAGCCTTGGGATCCTGGCCAGGCGTAAGGGTTTGCGTGTGACGCGTTGGGATCCTGGACAAGTGTACAGTGGCATGCCACCACACATGAGCCATTTCACCTCTTTTTTCATGTGATCCACCATATAACCCCAATTCCAACCCATCAAAACCAGGTGTATACTGTCCTGCACATTATCACACCCTTATTCACAAATCACCCTCTTACTCCAAAATGCATCCAAACTTCCTCATTATTTGATTTTGAATGAGATTATATTACCATCCCTGATGTGATAGCCCGCTCCATTGCCAATCTCATAATAGTGGTGGCTTTTCCACCACATTGTTTTTGCTAACCTCCTTGAGCATTGTGCAGACATACCCACTAGTGTTGTGCTTTCATTGACATGTGCTGGATCAGTATAATGAACAAATGTACTACTGGCCAACACTACCTGAATGAGCCCATGACAATTGGATAGATCAATCCAAAAAGTCTCATTTTGGAAAATCAATTTTCCCCCTGTACACCGCTGTGACGCATCTCTTTGCATTTGGCCTGTCCCAAAGAAAACAATGATGCATCATTATCAAGATGAGGTGAGTTTTTGAATCTGTTGATGGTGAAAGTGAGTGCAGAAGCAAACTCAAATGAACCCTGATTTGTGGATATATTGGCTTCATAGTTAACTTGATCAAAGGACAGAACCCCCAATGACTTGTAGAAAGTTTGAATCTTTTGAAATAATTTATCCCCAACATATTGTAAGGATTGACCTGGAATGCAGCCAACCAAGCTAATATTTGCCCCTCAGTTCTGCCATTCATCTTTTGAATTTTCAATTTTCCCAAGACTTCCATAAAGACCAAATTGTTCATTATTCGTGCTGCATTTGGGCCACCCAATTGCAAACATAAATCCCGCCAGTAATTCCCCATTTTTTGCAATCAGGTCAGTGAACTTTATTTCAAAAAAGAAGAATTTTGATAATTCATCCCATTGATTGACCTCTAATTCACTCATTGTTGTAAATGATCTGAATTTGACAAGGGCACTGAGTAATCCAGTTGAAGAGAAAATTTCCACATGGCCAAAGTGAATGCGTTTGATCTGGTTGACATCCACAACCCTCTGAATTTAACTTGGGGTCATATTTGCCAATACTGGCATTGATATTTGTGCTGTTGATTAAGTGGACAAAAAAATCTTATTCTTTCTGGTGGTTTTGGCCTCTTTTTTCTTTTGGGATGTCCCACTATTTCCAAGTGGGTGAGGGATCACTTTGTGTTGAAGCAGACAAGATATCAGATACTGCTTCCTCCCATTGAAACCTAAGGCCTGTTGGGTCCAGAATGCTTTCAGAAGAAAATGAAATGAAACCAAATTATTACTGACCTTTTTGTGAAATATTTATTTCAACTAAATTTGATTTCGGTTGATTAATGTTTTTTAATTGCGGCTAAAAATGAAAGATTACATCTGACTTGCACAAATTGGTGATCTCAATCAACTGAACCCAAAAAATGCAGTGGATACTGAATTATTTGATTTGATATATTCATATTCCCATTCAATGAGGTTCAAATCCAACCGTGTGGAATATTGCAAGCATGCATTAATGCAATATGCACTCCACTACGGATCCATCATCATCCTAGTCCTCTATGAAAGAACCAGTGCCTTTTGGACTATTATGAGCTTGTGGGAAGTGATAAAACCCAATTCCCATGATTCCCCTGTGTGTGCTAATCATGGGCACAACTGCCTGACTCAGTTTGCATCTTGTTGGAGTATTTTCAATGGTGTATGGAGGAATGCCTCCATACAAAGGCAGTTATTATTGGTATTAATACTGTGACATCCAGGCAGTAGTAGGATAGGTATTCATAATTAATAAATTCATAAATGACTTTGCAAAATTAAATGACAATCTATCTGGTACAAAGATAATCTAAAATGGGTCAATACTGGTTGTAAGTTTAGCTGACCTGGGTAAAGTCAATGTGACCTCATCAATTGGACAAAGACCCCACTTCTCCACCCAGGAATCACCAAAGTCTAATACCAAGAATTGTGCAAAATAAAATCTAAGAGGTACAGTGGGGTTAAAATACTCTGATGAGAAGAAACTCTTCTTTGGTAAATTACATATATACTCATTAGTACGTAGCCACATCAACTCTACTAGATTTTTATCCTCTGAAAGTCTTTTATAAACGTTATTGAGTGATAAAGCCCCTTTAACTGAGCTTGTTCTCCAGTAATCTGAGCATACCATTAAACCACAAACCCCGGCCACACAGAAAGCCGCTAAGATACCATAGCAAATTTGATTTATTCCAAGATTCTTGTGACACGTCAAAAGATCTTTGATGGCTCATTTTTTTAATCTCGTGAGTTTGCCTTTAATTCCATTAACTTAGATCTTTGTATGTGCACATACAATGCTTTATGCAATCATCAAATCAATAACTGTATCCATTAGATCCTCCAGGTTCTTGTGCAGCTTTTTCAATATCCCATTTTCAGCCCCTCCACCTTCAATGCTAAGTTGTGTTGCACGTTGCTTCAATTTACTCAAGCAGGAGGCAAGGTATTCAACTTCTCCTCGCTTTAGTCCAAGAGGATCAGTCAAATTTGATGTTGGTGCAACATATGGTTTGGGTGCAAGCACATTGTATGAGACTAAACTAATGGATTCAAACATAAAATTTTCCCAAAAACGTTTAATTGGATTGGAGGGGTAGAGAAGGCTCTGAACAATTTTGAAGAAGGAGTGTTCAGATTTTGGGAGATTATCTGGAGGTTTAGCTGATTACTTCATCAATTTGAGATTCCAAATGTTGTTATTAAAAAACACTTCTGTTTCTGTTGGCTTAAAGAAATCTAACCCTGTATATTGCAATTTATATCACAAGCCAACAGGAAAAATCCTGAATCATGCACAAAGATAAAACCCACCTGCAATCTCAAGCTCCTCAAGCCAGTCCAACATTTTAAGCTCTTGGTTACTGATCACCTCAATACCAATGGGCAGGAATGTATCAGCATCATTTGTTGGTAAATTGTCCCATTGATTTTTGTGAATACTATTGATATTATCAAGCCCCCTTTTACATGATTGTTGAGTAATATTCAAATGATAATTAAGAATGTATCCAAACTCTTCAATGCGGGATAAAAATATCCCTTGAAAATTATTGGTGTGGGAACTCCTTTTGGTGTGGGATGAAATAAGGCAGTACCTTGAGGGGGAAACTATTAGTAAGTCTGTTTTGAATTTCAGAATTTTCAATAACCATGGGTGCTAAGGTGTATTAGCTTCCCCTCTAAATAATACTGAATAGTCAGCCTACAGAGAATCACAAAATAAAATAAGATTTGTGGCTTTAACAGATAGAGAAGACTTATCAGCAGTCTCTAAATCAGACCTATCAATAACACTCCAGTAAAAACTCTAATCTAAAATTTTTGATAAAATAAACACTAAGATTTTTTTATTTTATTTGAATAAAAGTGGTGATAATATATATATATAAATATATATGTTTTGGTTTTCTGCTGTTTTAATAAAACTAATAAGAATATTTTTTTTAATAAGAATGATAAGAATATGTATTTTTTTATGGCTTTATGTTGATTATAATGTTTTTTTTGATATTAGTACTAATAATAAGACTACTGGATTTGATTCTTTTAGAATTTTTTTTAATACTGAGTTTATATCACTACTACTTTTTTGTTAATAACACTAAACCTTTGAGCAAGGCTACTAAGCTTTAACTATGGTTATACTACTATTTCTTTAACAATGATAAGCTACTGAGCTTTTTACTATGGTTATACTACGCTACTGAGCAAGGCTACTGAGCTTTATACTACAGCTATACTACTATTCTTCAGTAATACTAAGCTACTGAGCAAGGCTGCTGAGCCTTTCACTACTAAAAAACAACTACTATTCTAGATATCCTTCTAGTTCAGGGAATGGTGGTGTTCCTGGATAGTGGGAACTTGTTCCCTTTTATGATGGAAAAAATGAGGGAGAGAGGACCTCTATTTATAGTTTTTGGGCCTCCATAGAGCTTCTCAAAACAGGGTACTTAGAAAAAAATCATAGTTGAGAGGCTTTAGCTGGTGAGACGTGTCCTTTTGATGTAGCAACATGTTTGCTGAGAGAATTATGCTGGTGGTGCTTTTTATTATCAAAATAATGTGATGTAATTGAGATAATTTAGCTGGTGAGATTTTATTTTTTTTTCAAGTCATGTGAGGTCATTGAGCTAATATGGCTGGTGATGCTTTCCTGAAGGTGGGGAAAATATTTTTTGTTTCTATTAGTTATGTATGTTCTGGAGAATTATGCTGGTGGTACTTTTTCTTCTCAAAATCATGTGATGTAATTGAGATAATTTTGCTGGTGATATTTTCCTTTTCCCAAGAAAGTGGAGAAAATACAGCCCCTGACAATTGAGCTTTCTTCTCATCATATGATAAATATGAGAAAATTATGCTGGTGTTTCTGTTTCTTATCAAAATAATGTGATGTCTTTGAGATAATTTAGCTGGTGAGGTTTTTCTTGAAAGTGGGGAGGGTTGGGAAAATGAAAGCTTTTTTATTGAGTGAACTGCCATTATATCTCAAAAGGGTGGGGAAATTGGTATTTTCAATTGTAATTAAATTTCTTCTGGTTGAAACTCTAATCTTCTTAATTATTTCCTAGAACTTCATTACAGTTTGATTTACCTAGTTCCAGCGTTCTGAAATTTGATTTCCACCTTGAGAGTTATTCCCTAATTCCTATTTCCATTTTTGGAGCCTTTCCCTAATTCCTATTTCCATTTGCGAATCCATGCCCGCAATTTTTTTTGTATTTGCGAGCCATTCCCACATTTTTTTTCTATTTGCGGAGCCATTCCCACAATTTGATTTCTATTTGCGGAGAGATTCCTGCAATTTTATTTGCATTTGCAGAGCCATCCCTGCAATTTTATTTCTATTTTCAGAGCCTTTCCCACAATTTTATTTTCATTTTTGAAGCTATTCAGCAATTTCTTGTTTTTTTAATTATTTGGTAAGCTTGAGATTGGTGTAATTGGTATGGAATACCACATTGGAGGATGAGACTTTGGGCTCAGGGTCAGGCATATCAGTCATATCTTGAACCATTGTATCATGTTTAATTGTCTCCCTTTCTTGAAAAGCTTCAATATTTCAAGGAGAGGCCCAGCGGGTTTCATCATGGATTGCTTCATTGTGTATGGGGGGGCTTTCAGCATGTGGAGGTTCATTATCAATATGGTCCGCTTAAACATTGATCATGTTATCACCTTGATCCTGGGAATCTTTTGCGGCTTCAAAGGTAAAGTGTTTTTTGTTGGTTTTTTTGGTGGCATTTATACTTGGTCTTTTTCCTAATCCTTTTCCTGGAGCTCCAATTACCACTTGAGATCCTTCAGGTAGAGATTCTCCCACCTCCACACCTGCCCATATATTGTAAGCAGCCATTTTTAACATTTTTGTATTGAATTAGTAATGGACTTATGGCTCAAATCCATTTTTAGGAGGCTCATTGCTTCAGCAACCTTTTGATGCACATAATCAGGAATTTTACTATCATTTTGAATTTTTTTGAGCCTTGGGATTGTTTGAGAAATGTTTGAGGCAAGTTGTTCCTTTGATATAATTTCAACCTCCCCACTGAAAATGACCTCATCTTTCCCAGTGTCACAGGGGCTCTTTGAAGTGAAGAGGGCCTGGCACTCAGTAAACTGGGACTCACTTATGGAGGGCTCAAAGATATGGTAAGAAAGGATACACTCAAGAGTGTTAAAGATGAATTACTAGAAGAATGAATATAAGAAGCAGCAACAAAAAGAATAAGAATAAAGAATAGAAGAGCCAACCACAAACAAATCCAAGTCCACTGTTTCAACCTGTCAGAATGGAAAGAGAAGGGTTAATAAGGATATGGCCACCCAACTCATAATGTACAGGCAAAGAGAGAAATGCAAAGACTAAATTAAAATAAAATAAATATAATATCCAAAATAAGGATGAGAATAATTATAAAATAATAAATAAGATAAATTAATTAACTGGGGAAAAGTCCCCAGGGGGGAGAAAGAGGGGCTGGTATGTGTGAGAAACACAAGCCCTGATCCAGAGGAAGAATTTTCATGAGAGGATTGAATTATTGAATTGAGTCTGGCCAATACAGGTCCTGTACAGCTGTACAGAACCTGTACAAGAGGTGTGGTGTATTTGATTTATCATACAGTTTCATACTGGTGTATTGAAGCTGTATTGGGTGAATACAACCTGTACAGGTATTGACAGGCTGTATTGAGGTACCAAGCTGTATGCATGTTTCAAAATGAAGATTTCTGAAACTGAATATTGATGCAACAGTGGATCTTCTGATTTTGAGGTGCTTGAGTGGGTATATGAATGAATACCCTTACCCCTAATGGATGGTTGCTAAAGTATCCCCCTCTTGAAACTGGTGGGCTCCTGAACACCATAATACCCTGCCACCGTTGAGTGGCATCTCATTTCCCCACATTTTTCCAAAAAAGTTCCTTCAAAACTCTTTTCCTCTTGAACCTTATCCTGAAAATCCTTTTCAATTCTTCTCTGTCCATCAAATTGATTCCCCCCCTTTTTCAAACTTGAGTAAGTATTCCACCTTGAAATATGCATTCTTCGTCTGATTAAATCAATGATTGTCCTTGGGCCTGGCCTTGGGTTGTATCCCAAAATGATGGCCACAGAGCTCTTGTGCTCAAAAAATGATGCCAGATGAGTATATGAAGTGTACTCATCTTGCAAGCCCAATTTGAAGAAATCCAGGAATTCCACCTTCCAGGGGTCTTGTCCCCATGGACCTTGGAAATGGCCTCAACCAGCCTTCCATGATGATTGTGGCCTTTGGCCTTTTCTCTGATGAAAACTGATGATTTATGTCTCTATGGCAATTTTGGCCTTTTCTTTGGTTCTTGGCTTTTTCTGCATTCTATGGCCAATTTGCCCATTTTATGTCTTACTGGCCATTTTGGCCTTTTTTGGGTTTCTTGGTGGTTTTGGATGATTTTGGAGTTTATGGCCATTTTTGGCCTATTGGAGTCTTTTGGGTACTATGGTCCTTGGGCCGCGGTCCGTGGGCCGTGGGCCGTATGCCGTGGTCCGCGTCCTGTGGGGCTATTGGAGGCCCCCAGGACTAAAATGGATCCCCTGGGCCCAAATTTGGTGGGGACCAAGGGGTGCAAGGGGACCATAAATTGGGCCAGCATCCAAGACACCCACCTTTATGGCGTGGGCCAATTGATGGGGTCCAGGGCCACCAAGATCATTGCCTCTCCAAAGATGCAGGGGGGCCCACAGTGATGAATTCAGCCTAAAGGGGCCTTGAACCTTCATTCTTGAGACTTTGAGGGGGGGCCATAAATGAGTTATGGCCCCAGTCTTGAGGCCGATTTCCTTTGGATTGAAATGGACTGATTTGGATGTCTTGAATCTTCTGCATCTGCATTGCCAAATTCGACCGGTATGAAGATGAACCAAATAATGACTTCCAGTGAACTTCTCATGATTGGGTAGAGAAACTAGTTTCCTTTTCCTTGTTGTGTTTGGATTGACTTTTATTCCCCCTCTTATACTACTAAAAGAAAAAATAAAAATAAAAGATATATGGAACCTCCCAATATGTGACTTGGGGAGGGGATGCTGCTGCTTTAAAGAAATAAAAAGAAACAAAATTATAGAAGTAAAGAAAAGAAAGAAAATGAAATAATAAGAGAAAATGAGAGTAAAGAAAAGAAATAAAAAAAAATCCTGATGGTTGGTCCTTTTTGTGGTGAGTTGCTTGATTCTGGCCAAGAAGTTTCTAAAAAATGAAAACAAAGCATTTGATGCTCACAGAGTGGCCAAGGTAATGTTTTACAAGAGGTAGAACCCTCAGGGATGCATACCAGGAGTTGGAACTTACTTTCATAACTTCCACTCCCCACCAAGCACCATAAAATTGAAAAGAATTGCCATGAATGACTTGAAGTAATGAAGGTCTTGAATTATGATGATTGGCATAAATGAAATGATAAATAAGAGAAAAGAAATGAAGTATAAAGAAAGAAAAATTTGGCTATATCTTGTAAAGGTCCAAATCGGAGGGTATTGGTGTTGTATGCTTCCTGAACCTGTCCAAAGAACTGAAAAGTTCTCACAAAGTGGCCAAGGTGATTCTTACAACAACATTTGGGTAGAATACCCCCTTAAAGGTGCATTTCAGGAGAGGAAATTTCTTTCATAACTTCTTCTCCCCACCAAGCACCATAATCAAACTCTTGAGGTATTTGGACCAGGCTTGGCTGGATATAATTAATGGAAATCCTTGAAAAGGTCTGGTGAGTTGGTAAGGTTGAAAGCTGGTTCCCAAGTGGTTATTTCTGGGTCTTCACTGAATCCTTTCCACTCTATGAGATACCATAATTTACCTCTTTTGAGTTTTGAGTCCAGAACCTGAGCCACTTCCCAATCTTATTTCTCCTCCACTAGGATTGGTGGTGGTGGCGATTGATGTTGATTTGGGATAGTTGAATGCTTTACTGGTTCTAATAAGGACACATAAAAGACAGGGTTAACTGACTTCCATTGTTGAGGCAACTTGAGGTGATATGCATGGCTACCAATCTTCTTCAGAACTTCAAAAGGTCCCAACCATCTTTCTGATAATTTCTTGGTGGGTCTTGTTGTCTTGATATTCTTGGAAGCTAGCCATACTTTGTCCCCAGGTTGGAAATCAGGTGGAATTTTCCTATTTCTATCTGCATACGTCTTGAATCTCCTTATTGCTGACTCTAATTCTTCTTTGACAACTTGCTGTACTGATTGGAGTTTTGTTGATATCTTTCCAGCAGGTGAGTCTTGAGAAATATGGATTGAGTCAAAGCTGGGATTTCTTCCATAAATGGTGAAAAAAGTTGATTGCTTGGTTAATGAATGTTCTGCATTATTATAGGCAAATTCAGCCAGAGGGAGGTAGGTGTACCAGTTATCTTGATGATAGCTGACATACATCCAAAGGTACTGTTCTAGTATCTGATTTACCCTCTCTGTCTGTCCATCTGTTTCAGGATTAAAAGCAGTTGAAATATCTCTTGATATCTTGAGCTGCTGACATAATTGAGTCTAAAATGATGAAAAAAAAAGATCCTCTATCACTGACAATACTGAGTGGAAGGCCATCCCTGGAAAATACATGACTAATGAAAATTTGAGCTAAGTCCAGAGCAGTGATTGTTCCATAAGTTGGAATGAAGATTGCCATTTTTGAGAACCTGTCCACAACTACTAGAATTGAGTCAAAGTTGTTTGACAAGGGCAATTGAGTGATAAAGTCCATTGATAATGAATTCCAAGGACCAGACGGAATTGAAAGAGGCTTGAGTAATCCAAACTTCTTTCGATGAATGTTCTTGTTTCTTGAACATTGCTGACATGAGGAAACATATTCCTTGATTAATTGATTCATGCCAGCACAATAAAAATCCCCCTTGATGAGCTTGAGGGTCTTCTCCTGGCCAGGATGGCCAGCCAATGGTGAGTCATGATGCTTTTGAAGAATATTGAGTTGAAGTTTTTCATTGATTGTGATTACCACTCTATCTTTGAATAATAATAACTTGTCTTGAGGTTCAAGAGAATAATCTGGAAATGATTCACCTCTTGCTAGTTGCTTGAGGATTTCTTTATAGTCTTTGTCTTGCCATACTTCTTTTTGAATCTTGTCAACTAAATCGGAGAAAATCTCCACTTTGATTGAGAAGAATCTCGACTCTTGAATTTCATCTGGCTTAAGTACTTGATGAAAATTTTGGGGATTCTTGCTGATGAAGTCCACCCCCCTCTCTGGGTACACGTCGTCCCGACGTGACAAGGCATCTGGTAAAGTGGCCAGCCTGCCTGGGCGGTAAGTGATAGTGAAATGAAATTCTGAGAGAAATTCAGCCCAACAGGCCTGACAACAACTAAGAACTTAGGAAGACATGAAATACTGCAAGGAAGAATGGTCTGTCAAGACCTCAAAAGGATTGGAAAGAGAAAGAAGAAATGCTCTCCAGCACGTGAGAGCCCAAACTATGCCAAGGAGTTCCTTGTCATGAATTTCATAGTTCAGCTCAGCTGGGAGAAGCTTGCAACCATCAAATGCAATGGGGTGCTTTTCTGAGTCATTCACCTGATGCAGTACGGTGCCCAATGCATAATCAGAAGCATCAGTCTCTACAATAGTAGGTAGAGATGGATTGAAATGGGATAAGATAGGAGCAGAGGTGAAAGTTTGTTTGAGTGCTTGAAACTGACTAAGAGCTTCCTCATTGAAGATGAAAGGAGAATCTTTTTTAAGGAGGGAAGTGAGAGAAGTGATTTTTTAGAATAATTTTTAATGAAACGACGATAAAAATTGACAAAGCCAAGAAAGGATTGAAGTGTTTTTATGTTTCTGGGCTGAGGCCAACCAAGGATCTGCTGAACTTTTGAAGAATCCATCTTGAGGCCATCACTTGAAACAACATAGTCCAAGTATTCCACACTTGAGGCATGGAATACACACTTGGAGGCTTTGGAAAATAAATTATTCCCTCTGAGTCTTTGGAGGACAGAGGTCACATTTTTGACATGTTCTTCCTCAGAACTTGGGAATACCATAATATCATCTAGATAAACCACAACAAACACATCCAAGAAATCTGCAAATATATCATTCACAAGATTTTGGAAAGAAGCAGGAGCATTGGTCAAACCAAATGGCATGACCAAATACTCATAACTACAATATTTGGTTCTAAAGGCAGTTAAGTGCTCATCCCCCTCTTTGATTCTCAGAAGGTTATATGCACCACACAAATCTATCTTGGATAAGATAGTGGAACCGTTGAATATGGTAAGGAGCTGGTTCATAGGAGGAACAGGGTATCTGTTCTTTCTAGTGACAGCATTGAGTTTGCAGTAGTCAACACACAAACGAAGACCTCCATCCTTTTTCTTGACAAAAAGGACAGGTGCTCCTGTTGAAGAGGAGCTTGGTATAATGAAACATTTCTCTACATTCTCTGAAATGTAGGCCCGTAGTGTTTCTGACTGCTGATTTGATAAGGAGTAGATAACACCAATTGGTGGTAGAAGACCGTCCAATTTGATATGGTGATCACAGGCACGGTGTGGAGGAAGTTTCTCTGCTTTCACCTTGGAGAATACATCCAAATATTGGTGATAAGCAGGAGGGACAACCTTCAACACAGTTTCAATTTCTTCTGGCTCTTCCTCCTCCTCCCACTGCTCCTCCAGGGATGCATGAAAAGATAAGGGAGGAAGATCCATATCCCCTTGAAAGAGATTAAGTGAAGATATGGCAAAATCTTCTCCAACATCCTTTATCTCTTTGAAGACTTCATCTCTTAATGGGAGTAATGACTGAGAGGGAATGATGGAAGGGGTATGGACAGAAGAAGGGAGGGAAGGTGTCTTAAGTTCACCAACCAGAGCAACACTGTTGACAGCAGTGGCTAAGTCATTACTAATAGAAGGAATAATACCACTAGACTCCTTATGACTAGAATCATAGGTGATCAATCCATTTTTCCAATCAATAATGGGATTAAAATGGTAAAGGAAATCATAGCCCAATATCAGGTCTTCTCCCTTGGGTGAATCTATGATATAGAAGTCCCATTCAAAGCTTGGGAAGGAAGGCAAGTGAACTACCCACTTGGTATAATGAGTGATGAACAATGCAGGGGATTCATTAGAATCCAGAATGAAAAGAGGAATCTTTTCAGGGAGCTCTGACAGAGTCAATGAGTACTTGAGAACAAAATTCTTTGCAATGAAAGAGTTTGTAGAACCAGAATCAATGAGAATACTATAAAAAATATCAGAGACAGAAGAAAAAATAAGAAACTTCAAAGATTTCTTGACACTAGTATTCAGAGTGCACAATTGTTTGCTTGAAGGAAATAAGTGAGAACCATTGAACACATCATGATTCCCATGCAGGCTTTTCCCTGCTTGCTAGGAAAGCCTCTTGATGATGACCCAGGCTTGTTCTGAGGTCTCTTGAAGCATTTTTCAATTGGGTGCTTTCCACCACAATAAGTACACAACCCCTCTTTAATCCTCCTCTCCTTTTCAGAACCTATTAATTTAATGTCCTTATTGAGGAGAGCAGCATGAGGCTTGTTCTTTGAATATTGAAACTGCTTGCCCTTCTTATTCTTCTTCTGGTGAGGCCTCTTTGAAGATGAGTTTTGAGGAGGCATAGATTGATTGGATCCATTGACTGGAGGCTTCTTCTCTTGATTTCCACCCTTTTCTTTTTGCCTCTCATGATACCTTGTGTCTTACTCTAAATTGACATCCATAAGTTCTTGAAGAGTATCAAAATTTCCAGGGTGAGAAGCCAACTAATCCAATAATCTTGATGCCAATCCTCTTCTGTAAACATGGATATAACCTCTTTCCCCCCAATCTCCAATTCTTGACATTAAGCTTCTGAAATATGCAACATACAAGGAAACATGACCACTCCCCTTCATCCTCAAATTGTCCAACTCTTGTTGACCTTTCCTGACTTCATTGGGGTCACCAAACAGAGTGAATAATTGAGATTCAAATAAGGGCCAATTATTGAGGAGGTAGGAAGGGTCTTCATTGGAAATATTTGAGAGATAGGGTTCAATCCACTTTCCAGCTCTACCAGTGAGAAAAGAAGTTGAGTAAAGAACTTTCTTCCTGTCAGAGAAGAAATTTGCTGGATCATTCTGAAAGATTAATTTACATGATTGGATAAATCCTCTCAATTTATGAGCTTGAGTACCATCAAAAGAATCAGGTGCCTTCATGGATAGAGTCTTGAAAGCAGGGGCTTTGGAATTGTCCCTGGGAGCAACTGCTTGAGTGAGATTCCCCATGAATTGAGCCATCTGCTCCATCATCTTGAGGAGACTTGGATCAGTTTGAGAGACAAGAGGTTGACTAGAAAGGGCTAGATTAGAACCCTGAGGCATCTCTGGAGCATTTTCCAAGGAATCTGCCACTTCAGTATCCCCAGAATCTTCCTCTTCCACAGACTCTTACCCCTCTTCATCTTAAACTTCCCTTAATATTGCTCTTGCACCTTCAGACATGCCAGGGTAGCCACCCAAAAGTCCAGAAAAGGATCTTGATCTTCTAGATTTCATTCTACCTCTTCTTGAGGGTGCTGCTCCTTCCATTGGTGGTCCTCTGCCCAAATTTGCACTCATTGATGAACTGATGGTGTGCGGTGGAGAGGAGACCTTGTTGTAGGAGTAAGAACAGCTGGAATTTTCTGGGATCTAGTGTTCTTTGCTGGGGGACTATGCTGAACTGGCATTATGAACAGAAGTTGAATAAAAGAAACTTGATGGTATTGAGAACAGAAATCAAAACTTGGCCAAATCAATCACAATAAAATCTTGATGAGTCTTGAGGAATCAATTCAATTCTTGAGGTGAAATCAGCTTCAATCAACAATCAATCAATTCAATCAATAATCAACAATAAATCAAATTCAAATCAAATATCAATAATCTTGAGTAATCAAAAATCAATCAATATTCAATCAATTAATAAATCAGTGTCTTCAATATGAAATTAAGGTCTTGAGGGATCAATCAATCAATTTAAAATCTTCAGAAATCAATTCAAATATCTTGATGAGTCAAATCAATCAACAATCAAAATCAATTCTTGAGGATCAATAAAATATCTTGAGAATTCAAAGTCAGTCAATCCAATCCAAATGAAAAATCCTGAATCATTGAATCAATAAACCCAATGAATCCCAATGAATAATCCAATAAATTAAACGAATCAACAATTCCTAAAAAGAACCTGAATAAGAACACAGAAAAAATTGGGTTTGATAAAATGAATGGAGTAAATGAAATGGTCAGCAATGATTAAGAAAGAAGAGAAATCAATTACATATGAATGAAATGAATGAGATGAAATTGATGAGAGAGAAAAAATCATAATCATTAAAGATCATTAAATCATAAAAGAGATCATAATTGATGAATGAGAGAAAATAAATATAAATGAATGAAAAGAAAGAATAAAATATGAGTTATTTAATTTAATGTCACAGGGGCTCTTCAAAGTGAAGAGGGCCTGGCACTCACTTATGGAGGGCTCAAAGATATGGTAAGAAAGGATACACTTAAGAGTGTTAAAGATGAATTACTAGAATAATGAATATAAGAAGCAGCAACAAAAAGAATAAGAAGAAAGAATAGAAGAGCCAGCCACAAACAAATCCAAGTCCACTGTTTCAACCTGTCAGAATGGAAAGAGAAGGGTTAATAAGGATATGGCCACCCAACTCATACTGTACAGGCAAAGAGAGAAATGCAAAGACTAACTTAAAATCAAATAATTATAGTCTACAAAATAAGGATAAGAATAATTATAAAATCATACATAAACTAAATTAATTAACTGGGGAAAAGTCCCCAGGGGGGAGAAAGAGGGGCTGGTATATGTGAGAAACACCAGCCCTGATCCAGAGGAAGAATTTTCATGAGAGGATTGAATTATTGAATTGAGTCTGGCCAATACAGGTCCTGTACAGCTGTACAGAACCTGTACAAGACGTGTGGTGTATTTGAGTGATCCTACAGTTTCATACTGGTGTATTGAAACTGTATTGGGCCAATCCAACCTGTACATGTATTGACAGGATGTATTGAGGTACCAAGCTGTATGCATGTTTCAGAATGAAGATTGCTGAAACTGAATATTGATGCAACAGTGGATCTTCTGATTCAGAGGTGTTTGAGTGGGTATATGAATGAATACCCTTACCCCTGATGGATGGTGGTTACACCCAGCATCTTCTGTCAGTGCACAAGGTTTAACTCTCTTTTCCTTCTCATAGCTTTTAAAATTTGGTTTCTGAGGGCTTGGAGGCTGAGCTGAAATAAAGGCTATGACAAAATTATCAGTTTTGGAGAGACTACAAATATTCAAGACAAATCTATGCTCACATTCTGGAAGAACTGGTGGATCTGGATTACTTTCATGTTCCAGGCTCTCTACTTTAATTCCTACTTCATGACTACTGACCATATCAGAGATTTCACTTCCACTCTATGGGGCTGAAGTTTGTAGTTCATTGAATTCAGTTGAATCTCCCGGGGTCAGGGAAGTTGTTGGGGCATAGCAGAGGTACTTTATTGAGTAAACAGATGGTGATGAGTTGATGGATAACTTGATTGAAATTCTTTGATGAAAAAAGGCAGGAGTTCTGAAAGTGGGTGAACTAAGATAAGCTTAAGATATTAATTATTGATTTGTTTTTAGGTAGTATCAATATTGGAGAATTTTGGAAAGTATGAAAGAGCTTCAATATCAATTTCAATCAGTTCAATGGTTGGTGAATTTTCTAGAAAAAAGACATTTTAGAACCACAAGCTGACCAAAAGATACCTACCCATTGATGGCCTTGGAACCTTCCATCAATATCTGTCAGGATGAGTCTATGTTGAAGTGGTAATAAAGCTATTTAAAACTAAAACTATGACTGTCACACGTGGAAAATAGTTTAAAAAAGATTTATAAGGGGTAAAGATGGATTTAATTTAAAATAAAAGGGCTTTACTATAATGGATATAGTGGTGGTGAGCGCTGTTGAAAGCCCTGGGTGCAGCTTTACCTGTTGGGTTACAATCATAAAGACTACAATACCTTTAATCTAAGAGTATACCTGATTATTTAACCACAAGTAAAACTGTTTTTGACAGTTTACTACGTAGGTTATTCAAGAGCAGGATGAGGAGATATTTCTGGCTGTGAAAAGCCTCCTTTTTATCCTGAAATGGGGCGGAAAGGGTGCTAGACCTTTCCCTGTAGAGGAAGTGAAGATTTTTTCACTTTATAGGACTGGATTGTGGTTTGCAAACAGCCTGTATAGCCTGTATGGGGCTCAGATGTGGTTTTGAAACCACATCTGGGCGGTTTTCACCAATACAGGGTGAAAATTTTCATCTTGGGACCTCACAGCCTGATTCTGACATGTATGATGCGTAGAATGTTGTACAGAAACTGTATGGGACCCCAGTATTGACTGAAATATGATGTATTGAAGTAAAAACATGTTTCTTTGTCTATTTGATACCTCATATTTATGATTATGGGATATTATCCCATGGTAAAGCTGTATATGACAGCAGGTGGGATTTTGACCTTAAAACAGCCATACCTTTGTCAATTCTTGAGATATCAACCTCAAAATTGGTTCAGTGTCTAGCCCTGTATGTGCTCTACATAATGGTACCTCATTTGATATGGGTATCATTAAATATGGCAAAGTTATCCCATGTACAAGGTTTGGTACAATTGTGTGTTTTACGCAAAAAGCTGTATTGAGCTTGTTTGCCCCATAACCTCTGCATTAGTTGAGATATGGGGAAGTGGATGACACCATCAGATAGCCCTGATTGTGCTCTTTCCAAAAAGACCCCACTCCATGTATCCCACACTAAAACTGTAGAAGTTAGATGAGAGGTGAACGTTTTGTTCACCCTTATTTGGCCTGAAATTGACCATAACTCCAGTAATATTGGTGCTAGCTCAGTTTGGCTGGTACCATTGGATAGCCCTGGCTTAGAGCTTCATTTTGAGTACCCATTTGATGGGGTTAAGCCTCTGCTTCTAGATTTTAGATGAGAGGTGAAAATTAAGGTTTATGCTCAGCAATAACTTTGAGCAGGGGTAACTTTGTTATTTCTAGTCCTATGGTGATGAGACTTATATTTTCAGGAAGAGGTGAGTTTCCTCTTTCTGTTGATACCTTTTGAGCTGATTTGGCTCCGTTCCATCTTTTGGTGGTATCTTGGCTATACCATTGGTGTATGGTATTTTGGCTGTCATGCTTGTGCTCTGGTTTTGAGTCACAGGCTGACATACCCTCCCTCCCAAAATGGCTCATAGTTGATGAGACTGTTCAGTCCTCCTAGAGGCCCTAAATCTCCTTAGATGAAGGTTCCCATCTGGTATGGCATCTTCCGCCAACCATTTGTCTTTATCAGCTGTCTGGTGCTTGAATCTGACTAAGTATTGTCTTTGATCCCTCCCATTAAGTCTGATCTTCCTGGCTCTGATGATTTTACTCACAGGCCCTGGGGAATCCTCCACTTCCACTATATCAGGTGGTGTGGGGTTCTTCTTCCTGGAGGGGAATTTGTCCTCCTCTGTTTGGAAGTATGGTTTGACCAAACTTACTGGGAAGACTGGGTGCTTCCTGGAAAATTCCTCTGTAAGTTTGACTTCCACTGCATGCTTTCCTATCAGCCTAATAATAGTAAAAGGCCCTACAAATGAGTCCCTCATCTTCTTGGGTCCTTTGAGATTGTTAAAGTTAAGTGTAGACACTAGAACCTGGTCCCCTTCCTTAAGGTCAGGTTCCATGTGTGTCCTGTCCCACCTCTGTTTGTTGTATTCTTTTGCCTCAGCTATGCATTTGGCAGCTGTGTCACAAGCCTTCTTCCACATATCATGGAAGTCTTTGGCTGTGGGGTGGATGGTCAGAAGATTCTTCTTCAAGTGATCCACAGGTCACAGGGGATTCCACCCTTTCTCTACCACTGCAGGTGTTTTTCCTGTTGTAGAGTGCTGACTTGTATTATAAGCCAGTTGTATAGCTGGTAGAAGGGTAACCCAGTCATGGGTATATCCTTCATGGTCCTTATACTCCATGCCATAGGCACAGAACCTTTTAAGGATATCCTCCATAGTCTGGATCATCCTTTCAGCTAGGCCATCTGTTTGGGGATGGTAAGCTGTGGAAAAAGCAAGCTTGGTGCCAAGCATGTCATACAAGTTGGTCCAAATTCAGATGTGAATCTTGGGTCCCTATTACTAATGATGATTTTTGGGACTCCACAGGTAAATATGATGTTATTCCAAAATAACAGGGCAGTATCCATGGCTGTGTCCTCTTTGTGGCATGGTAAACACCTCATGTTTTTTCTGAATCTATCAACTATGAAAAAACAGGAATTGTAGTTTTCTTTGCCTCCTGGGACAAGTCCTGTGACTCAGTCCATGTTGATGGTTTCCCATGGGTGCTTGAGTTCTTCTATGTGTTGAAGTAACCCATACTTCTTCCCATGTTTTCTATTTGCCTTTTGGCATCTTTCACAAGTGTTGATGTATTAACTCAACTCTTGTTCCCACTTGGGCCACCAAGCTGTGCTTGTTACCCTTTCTTTGGTCCCGTCTTCACTCATGTGTCCCATATAGGGGAATTCATGGCATTCTTGTAGGATAAATGAAATGTGGTCTCTGTCTACCACTGTGGGTGCACTTGTGTGCTTTTCTCTGTGGTAGAGCAGGCCATCTATAAGGAAAAACCTTTTATCCTTATAGGCCCTCAATCAGGGTTCTTCCAGCTGGGCTTTCAGTTCTGGACTCCTGTATTTTTGTTGAAGAAGTTGTAGTAGTATGCCACACTGTTTGTGTTTGGCATAACACTTCAGTGTTGCGCTGAAAAATTCATTGTGCAGTTCAGAGGAACCTATTCCCAATATTGGAGTTTCTGTCTCCTCTGAATCAGTGTTTCCACTGTCAGGGGTACCACTCTCTGGTGCCCATTCAGAAAATCTGAAGTTCTTTTTTCTATCTATTTCCATGAAATGGATAGGAATCTTGGCTGCAAATTCAGGGTCATAAGCTGGATTGCTTTTGACATTGTCCAGTGGCCATCTGCTAAGGCCATCTGCATTGGTATGACTTTTACCTTCTTTGTATATGATGGTCATGTTCCCTCTATACTCCTGGATGGCTATTTGCCATCTCAGCATGTGTCTATTAGTAGTCTTCATGTTCAGTAAAGACTTCAAGGCTGTGCAGTCTGTGTAGACTTCAAAGACTGCACCCTCTAGATAATAATGGAGTTTTTCTAGAGCCCACACTAGACATAGACATTCAGTCTGGGTGGCTCCATACATGGCTTCTGAATCTTTCAGCTGCCTTGAGATGTAGCAAATTACTCCTTCTCTTGGTTCACCATCCACAATTTGTCTTTGGTGAAGGGCTGCACCTAGGCCTTGACTGCATGCTGCATCTATATATAACTTGAATGGTAGTTAAAAGTCAGGTAAGATGAGCACAGGTGCATTAGTGAGTTCATATTTGATCCTCTCATATGCATCCCTCCTTTCTATGGTTCCTTCAAAAACTACATCTTTTGAACATAACTTGTATAAACTACTAGTTATGTGTGCAAAATTTCTGATATGGTTTCTGTAGTAGCTAGCAAACCCAAGAAAGGATTGCATCTCTTTGATGCTTTTTGGTACTGGTTCTTGCAGTACTGCTGCTACTTTATTCTGGTCAATTGCCAGACTAAGACCTGAGACTTTATGTCCTAGAGCCAGTAACTCTTGTTTGCCAAAATTGCACTTTTTAAGTGAAATTTTCAGATTTATGGGTGTACATTTGCTTAGCTCTCTGTCTATGTATTGTACATGGTATTCCCATGTCTCTGAGTATATAATAATATCATCAATATATATCACCATTCAGCCTTTTAAAATTTCTTCTTGAATTATTGTGTCCATCATCTTTTGGAAGTGGGCTGGTGCATTTCTAATGCCAAATGGCATTCTGGTGTACTCATATATCCCCATATGGCATATTATCCTGAGTAATTTCATGGAGTTTGGTTTAACTCCATTTTGGTGGAAGCCTTTCATATAATCGATTTTGATTATGTATTTGGCTTTAGCGAGTTTATCTCAGGCTGGAGGTATCCTAGGTATGGGATACCTGTCTGCTTTTGTGTAGTTATTCAGAGCTCTGAAGTCTCCACACAGTCTAGACTTGCCATCATGCCAGGTGATTAGTACAGGGGTGGTGATTTCCACTATTTCATTATGTCCAATCTTCCTGATGACATCCATATCCAGGAGTTCATTGATATGTTTCTCAATTTCTTTCCCGGTTTCCAGGCTTGCTTGATAAGGAGGTCTCCTCAGCGTGGGTGGATAAGGCCTTTCCACATCCAGATATAGTTCTATATCATGGCCTTTGATCTTGCTTAATGGTTCCTCACCAATGGAAAATTCTGGTCTGTTCTTTCTCAGCATCTTCAGTAAACTTAGTTTTTGTTTACTTGTGAGGGTAGTGCTAAACTGTCCCTCTCTGAATTCCTTCAGAATTTCTTCTAGTGGATCTTGAGAAGATATCTGGTATATGTCAAGTGAAAATTTCTTTTCCTTGTTAGTACCAATGGTGATGTGACTATTTTTACTGTTGTAAATTTCTATGCCATACATCCTCTGGTAATCTGTTCCCAGTAAAGACCCTTGGATGTGCGCATCATTAAGCACTACAAACTCTGGGTTGAGTCTGCTATTACCCTTCCTGTGGGGTATAATTATCTCTTTTATGATTGTCTCAATGGAAGTCATCTTCCCTGAGCAACTTTTGAAATTCTATGCCTTGGTGGGCAAGAGCTGTTTTTCCCATTTTGGGAAATGGTTATCCAGATGATTTCTGGCCACTATTAAGCAGTGTGCCCCACTATGAATAATCAATGGATGTTGAGCATTGTCAACACAGACAGTCATTTTAGTGGCTGTTCCATGTATATATGCCATTCCTTTGGTTTGTGTAACCAGGAATTTTTGTGCATCTTGTGTGTGTTTGCACAAGTTTTTATTAGCAGTGTCCTGTGGCATGCCTGCTTCCAACTGTATGTCCTGAATTTCTAATGGGGTTTCCTCTTGGTATTCCACTAAAAATTCCTCTCTTAGGTTTTGGTCATCATCAGATGGTTCTCTGATAGCATCACCCATAGAGTCTGATTCAGAATCCTATGTTGGAGGTTCTTCCTCAAGAACTTTCTCTATGGCATAGACTTTTTTCTTTGCCTTTGGACAGTTGTTGGCAAAGTGGTCTGTTGAACCACAATTGTGACAAGTATTCCTCTTCTTTTCCACTTCTGCCACTCTTTCTTTGTGTTTGTCTTTAAACTCTACCCTGAAAGTTTTTTTCTCTTTGAAACTACTGCTCTTATATGGGGTGAATTTCCCTATATTAGTCCTTTTCCTTATGTCTTGTAAGGTGTTGGCAATGTCATCCAGAGTGCAATTCTGGTTGCATCTTCATTTTACTGCATGCTCTAGCTCTCCTGGCAATTGTGTCAGGAGTTTGTCATCCCTCATTTGGATGTTCATCTGAGGATCAATGGCTTTAAGTCTTTTAGACTGTCTAAGACACCACTCATATGGATCTTTGTCCACAGAGCACTTGTCATTTTCAAATGACATGGTCTTTTGCCATATCCAAGTTCCATTACTGTACTTTTGGATTATTTGACTCTTCCACCATGGCCAGTTTCTCCTGCCATGGATTTCTTTCATTTCTGTGTACCGTATACTAGCATGAACTTTAAATGCAGTATTCAATCTAGCAGTGATCCAGTAGTCTGGTATTCTTGGTACATCCATGAAGAGTCCATCAAGATAATCTATGAGTTCCATATGATCATATTCTTCTGATCCAGAGAATTTGGGCCAGTTTGAGGCCTCAGGAAGCTGTTTCAAGGCTTCCTTCTCTGAATAAGACATGCCATCTCCATCTTGGTATTCTGATGGGGATCTTGCCTTATTCATCAACATGGCATCTGGTTTGATGTCATCGGGTTGATATGGATTCTCCATAGCTTGGCCTTGTGGTTGGGGCTTCAAGCTATGGTAGGCATTAAACAATTTGTAAATGTCTTGTTCCAGACACTCCCTGTCCCTTGTGCTGTGGTTTTGTTTTTCAAAGACTATATTCAGTCTTTTGTTGGTTTCTTCAGAGGCTTTGCTCAGTTGAGCATATCCTTCTTGAAGATTTTTAACTAGCTGTTCCAAGGAGGCTTGAGTTTGTCTCATCCTCTCTTGGCCAGCTTCAATTTCTGCAAACTGCTTGGCAAATTGTTCAGCATATTGGGACATTTGTAACCACAGTGTATCACTGTTGATGTTACTCTCAGATGTGACAATGTTATTTTCAGTCTGAGTGGGGGTAATGTTTCTATTACTAGGACTACTGATTCTAGAGTGGTTTACAACTACTTCTGGTTCTTGTGTACTTCTTTTACCAAATCTAAAAGCTTCTGGATTATAGGGTCTGACTCTTTCCTCCTCTGGTTAAAGGAGGCTTTGTTCTTGCCCTTGTTTCCTTGACTTCTCCTGGAAACTTTCTGGAATTTTGAAGAATTGTGACTCTTGGCCACTGATCTGCTGGTTCCTGAATTGTGTGAAGCCACTGGAGAGCTGATTTGGCCTGCTCCTTGTGAGCCTGAAGGAATCTGAGTAGGCCCTGTTTGGGTTAACAGTTCTTCTATAGCTTGGATAGTGGCTTGATTCTGCCTTATCCTCTGGGCCCTTGCCTACAGGAGTCTGAACTGCCTGGTAGGATTACAACCTTTGGTGATTACCATCAGGTCTTTGAAGTCTATCTCTTTGAGACAGATCTTCTGGAAACTTGTTCCAAGTTCTGCCCAGTGACTTGCCAGGTTGAACCTCTTGTTGTCCATGCTCCATTGAAATAAGTCTTTGAGGAGTTGGTGGAGCTGAAGAACTTGATCCATATCCTTCCAGTCCTCTGGTTTGAGGTTCCTGTTGAATTGGAGTGTGAATGGCAAGGTTGATATTATCTCCCTCATTGTTTTGCCATCCACCACTGTGTCCAAGGTGTCTTCTTCCAGGTCTTCTGGTTCTAGACAAGCCTTCTCTGTCCTCTGGCTGGTTCCTTTGGAAGCCAAGGTCTCTGAGGTATGCAGGGGACATATCAGTGTTTGCAAGCAGTCAAAAACTTTATATTTTTAGGGTATTTACCTTTGACTGTGCCTTGTACAAATTTATTATCTTCTTATTTGGGCAGTTTGCCTTTGGAGGTTACAACTGGGTTAATAATTGTAATCTTCCCTGTACAAGTGGTTAAGGTTGGTTTACCTTGTATTGAAGCAGAGTTTTGTGTTTTTCTAATCCTCTGAGTGGCTATTGGTGTCCACTTTTGGGCTGTAATGAGGCCTTCACTAAGCCTTTTTCCTTTGCCCTTGCTGCCCTCTGGTTCTGAGGGTGTCACTTGGGTGTTGGCCTTTGACTGGGTCTCAAGTGGTATGTAGTTTTCTTCCACTGAATCAAACAGGAAAAAGAGGGCTTATGTCAGTTAAGACTTCTCAAAACGCTGGTTTTGCACGTCTAAGAATGGCCTCTGGGCTTGTATATTATTACAATATGCCCTTGTATTATGACAATGTAATTGAATTAACAATTCCACATCAAAAATACAGCTTACTGATATGTGGTATACTGTTTGTATACCAATATACTGTTGGTTTATCAGTATGAGCTGTCTTGATTCAATTAAGAATTAAGACTGTATTAGTGGCTTAAAAGTGTTCTTATATACAAAACACGCCAAAAATACTGGTCTATGGTTATCAGCCACATGACAGATACTCTTTAAAATATGAGAATTTTTTTAAAAAATAAGGTAAAAATATACAAAAATATATATTTTGAAAGAAAATGACGCCTAAAAAGATAAAAACAAGTGTCAATAAAATAATAATAAAGAGAAAAACTTACTTGTATAAAGCTCAAAAAGGTTTTAAAACATGGACAGGCCTCCAAAATGTCAGGATGAGTCTATGTTGAAGTGGTAATAAAGCTATTTAAAACTAAAACTATGACTGTGACACGTGGAAAATAGTTTGAAAAAGATTTATAAGGATTAAAGATGGATTTAATTTAAAATAAAAGGGCTTTACTATAATGGATATAGTGGTGGTGAGCGCTGTTGAAAGCCCTGGGTGCAGCTTTACCTGTTGGGTTACAATCATAAAGACTACAATACTTTTAATTTAAGAGTATACCTGATTATTTAACCAAGAGTAAAACTGTTTTTTACAGTTTACTACATAGGTTATTCAAGAGAAGGATGAGGAGACAATTCTGGCTTTGAAAAGCCTCCTTTTTATCCTGAAATGGTGTGGAAAGGGTGCTAGACCTTTCCACGTAGAGGAAGTGAAGATTTTTTCACTTTCTAGTACTGGCTTGTGGTTTGCAAACAGCCTGTATAGCCTGTATGGGGCTCAGATGTGGTTTTGAAACCACATCTGGGCGGTTTTCACCAATACAGGGTGAAAATTTTTATCTTGGGACCTCACAGCCTGATTCTGACTTGTATGATGCGTAGAATGCTGTACAGAAACTGTATGGGACCCCAGTATTGACTGACATATGATGTATAGAAGTAAAAACATTCTTTTTTGTCTATTTGATACCTCATATTTTTGATTATGGGATGTTATCTCATGGTAAAGCTGTATGTGACAGCAGGTTGGATTTTGAGCTTAAAACAGCCATACCTTTGTCAATTCTTGAGATATCAACCTCAAAATTGGTTCAGTGTCTAGCCCGGTATGTGCTCTACATAATGGTACCTCATTTTATATGGTTATCATTAAATATGGCAAAGTAATCCCATGTACAAGACTTTGTACATTTGTGTGTTTTAGGCAAAAAGCTGTATTGAGCTTGTTTGCCCCATAACTTCTGCATTAGTTGAGATATGGGGAAGTTGATGACACCATCAGATAGCCCTAATTGTGCTCTTTCCAAAAAGACCCCCTTCAGGTATCCCACACTCAAACTGTAGAAGTTAGATGAGAGGTGAATGTTTTGTTCACCCTTATTTAGCCTGAAATTGACCATAACTCCAGTAATATTGGTCCTATCTCAGTTTAGCTGGTACCATTGGATAGCCCTGGCTTAGAGCTTCATTTTGAGTACCCATTTGATGGGGTTAAGACTCTCCTTCAAGATTTCAGATGAGGGGTGAAAATTAAGGTTTATGCTCAGCAATAACTTTGAGCAGGAATAACTTTGTTATTTCTAGTCCTATGGTGATGGGACTTATATTTTCAGGAAGAGGTGAGTTTCCTCTTTCTGTTGATACCTTTTGAGCTGATTTGGATCAGTTCCATGTTTTGGTGGTATCTTGGCTATACCATTGGTTTATGGTATTTTGGCTGTCATGCTTGTGCTCTGGTTTTGAGTCACAGGCTGACAATATCTATTGAGCTTGTTGTATTTCATTTGCAAAATATGATTTTTTGGGAAATTCAAGGAGGTGATATGTTGCAAATTATTTCATATCATTCAAATGAAATCACTTCCCTGTGAGAAATTGAATAAAGTTGATTAGTGAGAAACCTACTAAAGTCTACTCTTGAACTATTCAACACTCATGAGGTAATGACTAAGCAAAGTGTTCCACTTGAATGATATGAAATAAAATGCTTTTGTTGCCAAAACAGAAGAAACAATTTGGGTCATAAATAGTCAACTTATTAGGTTTAAATTGATGAGCCTCATGATCTAAACCCTAACCACAACAATGTGAATATACCTACCAATTTCTCCCCAGAACCTTTTGGCAGAGATGGCCACTCAGCATATCTCCCTGATTGCGTTCATCATGTATGCCAACAAGCCACCGTACCCTATGGATCTAGTACCTGAGCATAAGGATGGTAAGTGGCGGAGAGAGGATTAGGCATAAGGGGGGTTTAGGGTGGCTTCAGAGGCATATCTTGAGGGCGCCATGGGAGCAAAATAATTGTAAGTGTAAGGGGTAGTGTGGGTGGAGATGGGGGGCCGCATCATAGTCTCATCTTGGGGGCACTGCAGGATCATAAGTATCATAAGCGGGGTTGAGGATTAGGCCAGTGTGAGGGGGGCGTTGGAGGCGTGTTGGGAGGGCACTACACAAGCATAAGGATGGTAAGTGTCGTCAGAGGCATGCCGGGAGGGCACTGTGAGTGTAAGGATGGTAAGTGTCATCAGACGCATGTTGGGAGGGCACTATATGAGCGTAAGAATGGTAAGTGGCCTTGGAGGCATGTGGGGAAGGCACTCCATGAGTGTAAGTATGGTAAGCGGTGTTGGGAAGGCACTCCATGAGTGCAAGGATGGTAAGCGGCAGGTGCGAGGAGGTGTCAAAGGCATAACTTGAGGGACCTGCAGGAGCGTATGGACTGTAAGCCAAGGAGAAGATGAGGCAGGGGTAGGGAAGCTTAAGGAGTGGTGAGGGCAGAGGTGGGGGGGCAGTGTTGGAGTCTCATCTAGAGGTGGGTGTGGGCGCGTAAGCATGCTAAGCATCAGAGAGGATTAGGCAGGGATGCAGAAGCCAATTCTGGGGCAAACGTCTTCTCATGCACAAATATGAGCATTCCCAACTGCTGGGTAGCACCATGAGGTGTAATTACTCAAACATTGCAAATAGTGTTAAAATGGGTTTGTGCTTTGAGTGACATTCTCATGTGACACATGTGATGATTGATGTTGTCTTGACGCAGACGTGAAGTGACCCACTTAATCCAGTGACTATAACGTGACACTAATGCGACTGAAGCAAGATTCTATACTGACTGCTGTGCAACACAAAGTCCATCACCAACAATTGATGCAAGATTTACCCTGGTTATTGACTGATTTTATGCAAGTTTTTGATTTTGATTGATTTGAATTATTGATTTATTGAATTGAAGATTCCATTTGGATATTGATTTATTGACTTACTTCAAGATTTTTTTTTATTCATTGGTTTTTGCTTCAAGACATTGATTTTGATTTTGATTTTGACTTCAAGCATACTGTTGATTTGCCTCAAGTTTCAAGTTTTCAAAGTTCTGATTTTTTATTGATTTTATTTCATTTCATTCCTGAATCATGCCTATTCAAAATTCACCTCCTGCAAGGCAGACAAGATCTCAGGCCATAACTCAAGCTGTTCTCACTCCAACTCCAAGGGCCCCTCTTGATGGCACCCCAGAAGTTCCTCAACTGAGGGCCAAATTGGACAGAAGACCAATTTTGGAAGGAGCTTCACCATCCAGGAAGGAAGGAAGATGGCCAAGAAGATCAAGTTCATTCTCAGGAGTAGTTGGCAGATTTCCAGGACTTTCAAGGACCATTTTCAGAGTTCCCGGGGAAGCTGGTGAAGAGGAGGGTAATCATTCTATGGAAGTGGAAGAGTCTGATGGTACTGAAGGTTTTCCTGCTCTGGTGGGGGCATGCCAAGGTACTGGAGGACCAACTCTATCCCAGTCTAATCAGCCTGTCTCTCATCATTTTGAACCATCTTTATTGGCCATTATGCAGAAAATGACTCGGATTATGGCCAATCTTCAAGCAGCTCCATCTTTTGAAGCATCAAGACCATCAGCCTTCAAGACTCCATCTATGAAGGCACCAGAAGCCTTTGATGGGACTCAACCCTTCAAAGTTAAAAGTTTCATTCAGAGTTGTCAATTGATATTTCATAATTATCAGGCAAATGTTTCTCAAGACAGAAAGAAAGCTCTTTATGCCACCTCATTTCTCATTGGCAGGGCTGAAAAATGGATTGAGCCTTATCTTTCCATCTCACCAATCAAGATCCAAATTCCCTTCTCAATTCACGGAAATTATTTGAATCTCAACTCTTCACCTTATTTGGGGACCCAAATGAAGTCAGAAAAGATGAAGCAGAATTGGATTATTTAAGAATGAAAGAATGTCATCATTTATCTTTATAAATTTCTGATTTCAGAAGTCTGATCTCAAGAATTGGGAAATGGGGTGAAAGAGCGCTCATCCATCATTTCAGGAAGGGATTGTGATCCAGGATTTTGGATCAATTGGCCTCCCATCCTTCAACAATTGACTCTCTTCAAGACTTAATGGACATTACCCTGGATCTTGATACCAGGTACCATGAGGGGCAAAATGAAAAGAGTCATCATCAAGAGAAGAAGCCAGAAGCCTCAAAGTCAAATTCTTCTCATCCTCAAAATTCTTCAACCTCAAGTCAAAAGAAGAAGAATTTCAGAAGATTTACAAGCCCCATTCTTCTTTATTGAATAAAGATTTCAAGTTGATTAATTCTGAAAAATAAAGAAGAATCAAGCAGGGTTCATTTACCCATTGTGGTGGGAAGCATAGTTTTGAGTCCTGTTACAAAAGGCCCCAAAAAAAGCTTACCTAACCTCCAGGAAAATTTCCCAGCTGGGGAAAAGCCTTACTGAAGATCATGTTGTGTTCAATGGTCTTCACTGTTTTCCATCCAGAGCACAATTTTGCCTTCTGAATACTGGTGTCAAGAATTCTCTTAAATTCTTTGTTTTTCCTTCTCTTTCTGATGTTTTTTACAGTATTCTCATTGATTCTGGTGCTACCAACTCATTTATTACAAAGCAGTTTGTTCACAAGTATTCTTTGACTATGTCAGAACTCCCAGAGAAGATTTACCTCATCATTCTGAACTACTCTGAGTCCTCTTCCTTATTTGTGACTCACCATACCAAATATATGGTTGACCTTCATTCATTCCCAAGCTTTGAATGGGAATTTTTAGTCATTTATACTCCAAAGGGAGAAGACCTCATATTGGGCTTTGACTTTTGCAATCATCTTAATCCATCTATTTATTGGAGGCAGGGGCTGATCACCTTTAATGCTGAACATAAGGGCTATTATGATCCCTCAAAATCTCTCAGTAATTACTTTTCTTCTGCCAAATCATGTGCAGCTCTGGTTGGTGATTCTAGAACACCATCATTTCCATCTTCTGTCCGTATTCCTTCACTTAATTCCCATCGGTCATTACTATCCTCTAGTGATGATGTCTTTAAAGAGATTCAAGATGTTGGAGAAGATAATTCTGTATCTTCACTTCATCTCTTCTTTGGGAATAAGGACCTTCCTCATTCATCTTATCATGACTCCCTGGAGGAGTTGTGGAATGAAGAGGAAGAGCCAGAAGAAATAGAAACCATGATGAAAGTTGTTCCCTCTGCTTATCACCAGTATTTGGATGTATTCTCCAAGATGAAAGCAGAGAAACTTCCTCCTCACTGCACCTGTTATCATCATATTGAGCTGGAAGGGTCTCTACCTCCAGTTGGGGTGATCTACTCTTTATCAAACCAAGAGTCAGATACCCTCAGGGCCTACATTTCAGAGGATGTAGAGGAAGGTTTCATCTGTCCAAGCTTCTCTTCAACAGGAGCACCTGTCCTCTTTGTTAAAAAGAAAGATTGTGGCTTCTGTTTGTGGGCTGATTACCACAAACGCAATGCTGTTACCGGGAAGAACAAGTATCCTGTTCCTCCTATGAATCACCTCCCTACTGTCTTGAATGGTTCTTCTATCTTCTCCAAGATTTATTTGCGTGGTGCATATAACCTTCTCAGAATCAAGGAAAGTGATGAACACTCGACATGTTTTAGAACTAAACATGGCAGGTGTGAGTATTTGGTTATGCCATTTGGGCTCAACAATGATCCTGCCTCTTTTCAAAACCTTGTTAATGAAATTTTTTTATGATCTTCTTGATCTTTATGTTGTGGTTTATTTGGATGACATTATGGTCTTTTGAAAATCTGAAGAATAACATGTCACTTGTGTGTCCACTGTTCTTGCCAGACTCATAGCGAATAATCTCTTTGCTAAGGCCTCCAAGTGCCTATTTCATGTTTCCATGGTAGAGTATTTAGGTTATGTTGTTTCTTCTGAAGGCCGCAAGATGGACAAAGAAAAAGTCCAGCAAATACTCAATTGACCACCTCCAAGAAACCTCAACGCTCTTCAATCATTCCTTGGCTTGCCAATTTTTACCACCATTTCATCAAGAAATCTTCAAAGAAAATTAGTTCACTCACAAGTTTCCTCAAGAAAGATTCCCATTTTCCCCTCAATGAGGAAGCTCTTAGACAGTTTCATCAACTCAAAGAGGAATTAACCATTTCTCCAATCCTTATCTACCAACAATTGTAGAGACTGACTCCTCTTATTATTCCCTGGGTGCTGTACTTAGTCAGGTCTCTGACTCAGGAAAACATCCAATTTCATTTGATAGTCCCAAGCTTCTTCCAGCAGAGCTCAACTATGAGATTAATGACACTGAGATGCTTGGCATAGTCTGGGCTCTCAAGCACTGGAGAGCTTTTCTCCTTTCTCTTTCTTCCTCCTTTGAAGTTCGCACCAATCATTCTTCACCTCAATACTTCATGTCATCAAAGATTCTCACTTTCTGTCAAGCCTTCTGGGCTGAATTTCTCTCTGAATTTCAATTTTCAATCAATTACGGCCCTGGCCGCCGGGCGACCCTTCCAGATGCATTGTCATGTTGGGATGAGGCGTACCCATTTTGAACCTTTGAGATATGACCACATACCCAAAATGGTCACAAGAAATATTTAGAATAATTATACCTTAAAACTACAAAACTGCCATAAATAGGCATAAAGCTTGGTTTAACTTAAGAAACAATGGATAAACATGTGAAATGAATTACACCATTGGATTTGTAATGGTAAAATACACATATACCATTTTTATGGCATATCTATGAAGTCAATATTTATGGAGTTATAAGTAATAACACCTTATAAAAAACAAGAATCCTTAATTATTTCAAATACCAATGAAAAAACATGTAAAATTAATTGTACAATTGGATTCCCCATGAATTCCTACAAATAAAACAATTAAGAAGCTAATCTCCAAAGTCAATACTTAAGGAGTTAAGCTGAATATATGCACTTTTTGGGTCAACACATATATTCAAGGATTTTAGCTAATATCTTTTGAAATATACATTATAGAGTGATAAAACAAAAAGGGTAACCACGTAATTACTGTAGGAACAAAGAAATGAACTTCATTTCACAAGGTATAAACAAGGTTAAAACCTGTAATGGATTATTGATTAAAATCAATAGAGCTGTTGACCACTTTGTTGTGAAAGTGGTTGAAACCTAAAAAGAAGTAGACAGTCAGATTCTAATAGTTCATTTGTGAAGAATAATGTATTTTTATTATAATATTCAAGGTATAACCCCTTGAAATCATGGTTTGAAGCTTAAAATATTAATTTTGACAGAAAAGATGAGTTACAAGAAAAATCATCAAAATAGAGTTTTGATGATGTAATGGAATGCTCTTGGCAGTGTAATAATAAAATGCCAAGATATAAGAGTACACTCTCAGAATAGCTGTAGCGTGTATAACTTAAGAGTTACTAATGATCAAAGCTTAAGCTGAAATTTGATCTTTTAAGATCACTCACTGTAATCTTATTTTAAGTTTAACAGTCATATAATTGATAAAACTGGTAAATATTATTAGAATATGATTAATACTAATAAAATACACAAAGTTTAGGCTTCTTCCAAGCCTATGATGTCATCAAACTTAGAGTTATAGTGATAACTCTAAATATTGGCGTAATTATGAGGTAAGATGGTTTGATCATGATGTAATCATCACCAAACCTTAAAGTATTGATCAATTCTAGTAGAAAGAATCAGTACATGTCTACTACAATACTGCTGCAATCTAAGAGGGAGGTATTTAATATAAATAGAGCTCTTTTTACTCTGTTTTCCCCTCAGACACTTACAAAACACTAAATCATTAAGTCAAAAGGTATTTTTTTATTCTTTATATATAAAACTCTTATATTATTAAAGACCAAAGATAATATTATTAGAATCATCATCTTTGACATGATTATTACAATTATTTAATTGTTTTGTTTAACTTTCTCTTAAAAACCTCTATTCCACATAAAATCAAGATAAATTGTAATTTCTCTTAAATTTCATTGTAAATACAATTTAAACAAGTTTTATTTACATTTTTTGGAATATAATTATTCAAAATTATTATATTAAGTATTAAAAGTAGGTTATTTCTCTTATTATAATAATTTTTCTCTATTATTACTTTAGTAATTCTATAATCTGTATAAATATTATTTATATTAATTTATAACTTTAATATCAGTAATATGATTGTTATTAGTTGTATTTTATTAATAAAAAAAAACTTTTTACGCCTTTATTATCTGTTAGTAAAAATAATAAAAGTGCTTTTAAATATATTAATTATCTTATATAAATATATGTATTTATTATGTTATTTTTTTATAATATAAATCATATAATTAATTTTATTTAATAATATAATTATTTTTATGCCATAAATATAATAATTATTTATTATTATAGTGATTTTAATCTTATTTATTTTATTTATAAGGACATTAATAGTACAATAAGTAACATATTAGTAATTATCACTTATTGTTTCATAGTCAAGCCTTACATTGGGGGGCCTGGCCATGATATTTACTATAAAAGACCTTTAATAAGATTCTAATTTGGTTTATCCAATAATGAATTACAATTATAATCATAAAATTATATAATAATTTTATATTTATTCATTTTAAATACTATTGAGGCATTTGGAAAGCAATTGTACTGTCTTACACGTGGTTTTTCACATCCTTAGACTTGCAAGAACTTTCTTTGAGTGACTCTAGTAGTTAAAAAAGATATATTATAAATCAAAAGTAATTTTATATTATAAATTAATTTTATAAAAGATTCATATTCATATTTTTTATTTTATTTTTTGAAAATAAAAACATAAAAAAACAATAAAAAAAAAATATAAATAAAAACCAATAAAAAGAAGTTATTTTTTATTCATGTTAATTTCATTTCTTTATTTATTTTCATTTTTTAAGATATAAAAGCAATTTTTACATGGAAAATTGCCATATCTTACCAAAAAAACACTTTTTATATAAAAGACTTATATTTATTTGTCTTTTTTAGTGTTTGAAGACAATCCAACAGAGGACAATCAAACCACTGTTGACAGATTGGTGGAAGAGGCTTGTCCAAGTTCTCCAACACCAATAATCACTAAGAAAAATAAAGCTAAGAAATTAGACTTTCCAGGACCCACTATTCAGGAATCTGAAGGTGAGTACCTCATTTATAAATTGCCATAAGAAGAATTCCTGTTCTAAAATTCTCTTATTTCTTATTTTTTCTTCAAAAATTACTACCAGAAGAGGCTCCCAATACTCCATCCAATCAGATGGAGCTGGACTCAGAGGTAGAATTGATTCCTCAAAAGGGAAAAGGAAGGGAAACATCCCCAGTGGTACAGAATCCACATAAGGAAGTGCCTTATCCCAAAGGCAAGTACCAGAAATGCCCATGATATCTGAACCAGATTTAGACCTAAGTATGAGTGACTCAAACAGGTAAAAATCACATTCAGAGGGCTCAAATAGACATTTACATGAGCCAGTACAAACAATACTACACAGTGTACAAAGACAAGGACTGGGACATTTTGCCTCAAATACACCAAGGAGTGATGAACTCCTGGCACATCCTGAAAAAGTTCCTCAAAGAGGAGGAAATAGTGAGATACTCCAATGGATGGAATCCACTATCATCCAAACCTCAAATCAAAAAAATCAAGGATTACCACACCAAAAAGAGGGAGGCAACCAAGGAAGAAGCCCCAGTAGCTTCTACCAGAAAGCCCCAAGCCAACCCACTTCCCCAAGAAGGGAAGAAGAACAAGAAAAAGAATTGGAGAAAACCATATTCCCCAAGCTACAGTATTCCAAAAATCCAAAAGGATGCCATGGACAATGTATTCAACATGGCCAGAACCTTGATGGAGTTCAAGGACAAGGAGGAAAAAAGAATGAGACAACCTCATTTCCCAAAGAAATAACCTTGTCCAAGGATGGTGTAAATACTTTAACAGAAATTAAAAATAGTATATTACCTCTAAAAGAAATCAAAAACAGTTTAGTATCATTACAAGAAATAAAAAATAACCCATCTTCTTTAACAAAAATTGTTGTACAAAATAAAAAAGAAATTGACAACATTAAGTTTATTGTGGAAAATAATAAACCAAAAATTTGAATTGATAACACTCAAAAATTAATACAAGGACAACAAGAATTGTATAAATACATAAAAGATATCAAAGATAAAACTTTGACAATCAATTATGACATGAGTATTGACAATCTTACAGAAAAATTAAACAAACTAAGTATTTATGTAGAAAGATTTGAAGAAAAGACTTCATCACACTAAAAATTACTTTTGGACCATGTTGAAAAAAGTGATGAAGCAAGAATGCATCTGAAAGATGACATTCAAAGTGAAATAAGGCTTATCACTGAAAAAATGGATAGAATTAATGAGGCTAACTCAAATATGCCAAAGTTATCAACCACATTTTCTCACATAAGAAGCCCTGTTAAACCAAAAGAGGAATTAAAAAATCCATTCATAACTGACTTAAGTCACCAAGACAATAACCAAATCTTAATGAAGAAAGCACCTCAATTAAAAGAATGGCCAACATTCACAGGAGAAGGTGAATATGACCACATGTCATTTATCAAGACAATTGACATGCTACAAGAAGATTATGCCATACCAGATGAATTAATTACTGCAATATTACATTAATTATTTGAAAAATCTGCAAAAAGATGGTAATATGGCATAAGACAAACAAATGGCAAAAACACCTGGTCTTGGTGGAAACAAGAAATAATCACCAAGTGGGCTAATGATGCCTGGAGGTACAAGATAGAGAATGCATTTTAAAATTCTTTCTTTGACCCAGACAAAGACAAACCTTTAACATGGTTCTTAAAACAAGTTGACAGACTCAATGTACTGTACCCAGAAATGTCACAAAAGATGGTGCACATGAAAATGCTTAAGAAATGTGGAGGGGAGCTAGACTATGCCCTAAGAAGGAGGTGTTGGAACCATGCTCCACAGAAGAGTATATCAATTCACTAGAGGACATAGTGACAAGAACAAAATTGGCAGAACTTGGAAGAAATTAGACATTAATAGTCCAAATAAGCCATTTATCAAATAAGTATAAATCAAGACAAGCTTTCAAGCCCAATATATCCAACAATAATGAGCAAAGAAAATGCCATAAATGTGGAGGTATTGGACAATTAGCCAATAAGTGCCTCAAAAAGGCAAAGATTAATGAAATTGTAGAAACAGAAAGCCACAGTGACAAAGAGGAGGAATCTGACTCTGAAAAAGAAACAGAAGAGTCAGAAAGTTCTGAAAATGATGAAATCAATATAATTAATGCACAAATTAATAATATTGATATGATTGATGAAGTACTAGATGTTAGCTCAAACTTACCACAAGTTGGAACATCTGACACAAACCTGACACATGTACAAGATGCCAAAATGTACAGAACCAAACCTGCAAAAGGAATGAGATATACAGCTGGAAAATCAAGTATAACTATTGTTATGGTTGATAACCCAGAAGGAAAACTGAACTTGGATACAGGAGCATATTGTACCTGTGTTGGTAAAAGTTATTAAAGAACCATTGTTCCAGATTGGCAAGAAAAACGTATGCCAATACAAGGTGTCAAATTTAGTAGTGCAAGTGAGAGCATGAAGCCCTTTGGAATAATTGATTTAACACTAATTTTACCACACCCCTCACAATGTGTCATAATTAAAGTAGAGTTTGTAGTAATGGACAACTGTACTAGTAATCACTTCATACTTGGAAATGACTACTTATCAATTTATGGTATAGATATCTCTAACCAAAAAGATAGATATTTCATGATAGGAGAAAACAAAAGACAAAAGTTTGGCTTCTTAAATAACAAAAAACAAATTACAGTTATTAAGAATTAAGGGAAAAGTCCAGAAAAGGAACTTTTCATATCTGAGCAACGCAAAGAGGCAGAATTCAATCAAGAATTAACAGAAAAAATGAAAGAAAAATTGATTGACCTCTTATTTAAGTACAAAAATTCCTTTGCAACTGACAAAGAGCCCCTGGGTGCCATAATTGGGCATGAAGTGGATATAATTCTTAATGTGGAAAACCCTTACCCTTCTTTACTGAGGAGACCTGCTTATCCAGCGAGTCCAAGGGCTAGAGAAGCCTTGGAGGTACACATTAAAGAATCGATGGACCTTGGAGTATTAAGAAAGGTATGATGTAATGAACAGGTAGAGGTCACTACACCTGTCATTATAACTTGGCATAATGGAAAATCCAGAATGGTAGGAGAATTCAGAGCCCTGAACACCTATACCATTCCAGACAGATATCCAATACCCAGAATCCATGAAACATTGACACAATTGTCACAAGCTAAGCTCATTACAGCCATGGATGGTGTAAAGGGTTTTCATAAAAATGTCTTAACAGACAATGCCAAGAAACTACTGAGGATTATAGTCCACTGTGGGATTTTTGAATACTTAAGAATGCCATTTTGTATAAAGAATTCACCTTCCCATTATCAAAGGATGATGAATACCATATTTCCTGAAGAATTATCAGAAGGATGGTTAACTATCTATATTGATGATATCATAGTTTTCTCAGAAAGTTGGGAAAATCACCTTACAAGACTAGAAAGGGTACTACAAAAAATAGTGCAGGTGAATATGAAAATTTCCTTGAAAAAGTGTCATTTTGCATATAGTGAGCTAAAAGCACTAGGACATATTGCATCTGGACTTAGTCTAGGCATAGACAAGGATAAAGTAGCAGCAGTACTACTTAAGCCAATCCCTCAAACCAAAAAAGAAATGCAATCATTTCCAGGATTTTCTGGTTACTATAGACAGCATATAAAGGACTTTGCAAAAAATTCCAAATCCTTGTATAAACTATGTGACCAACAAACAGTCTATGAAATGACAGAAGAAAGAGTCAAGGCATATGAAGAATTGAAAAATTCCTTAACAAATGCCCCATTTCTTGTAATGCCAGATTGGAAACTACCCTTTCAACTTTACATTGATGCTTGTGGAGAAGGACTAGGTGCTGCACTACACCAGACACAAAGTATCAATGATAAACCAGTGGAAGGACCAATTTGTTTTATTTCAAGACAGATAAAGCCAACAGAGGCAAGATATTGAGCAAGCCAAATGGAATGCCTCTGCTTAGTGTGGGTTTTAGAAAAATTACATTATTACTTGGATGGAATGGTATTTGATGTGATTACAGACTGTAATGCTGTAAAATCTCTATTAAATATGAAAACTCCAAATAGACATATGCCGAGATGGCAAATTGCTATCCAAGAATATAGAGGAAATATGACTATTGTTCATAAATCTGGTAATATTCATAAAAATGTAGATGGTCTTAGCAGATGGGCTCTAGCAAACACCATATAGAAGGAATATGTGTTACAGACATTGGCACAGAATTCTTTAACCAAGTTAAAGAAAGCTATAAGATAGAGAAGAATTGCCATATCTTAAGCAAAATTCTAATGAAAGATGGCAAAGATCCATCACTTTCATCAAAATTAGATGAAACATGAAACAAGGCATATGATGAAGGAAGATTCCACCTCCTTGATGGAATACTTTACCATAGACCAAAACACACATGTGTTATGACCTTAACAGATAGAACCCTGATAAAAACTATTTTACAAGAGTGTCATGATAGTGTTTCAGCTGGACATCTCTCAGAAGATAGAACACTAGAAAGGGTGAAAACCTGCTCTTGGTGGCAAAATTGGAAGAAGGATGTTGTAGAATACTTCCAAACCTGTGACAGATGTCAAAAAGCCAACAGAGCCACAGGAAAGAAATTTGGAATGATGATCCAAATCCAAGAACCAAAATCCCCTTGGGAAATAGTTCATATGGATGGGGTAACAGCATTACCTCCAGGAGGAGACAGAAGTTCTAATGCATGCTTAGTATTAGTTTACAGGTATAGCAAAATTCCCGTGTTCCTACCATGTTACAAAGATGACACAGCTATAGACACAGCCATAATGATATGGAATAAAGTCATAGGCCACACAGGCTTATTCCAAAATATCATAAGTAACAGAGACCCAAAATTCACTTCAGCATTATGGAAAAATCTCCATAACTTGTTTGGGAAAATTTTATTATTCTAAATAGCTAACCATCCTCAAACTGATGGTTTAGCAGAAAGAATGATACAAACCTTGGAGGACATGATCAGAAGATTCTGTGCTTATGGACTAGAATTCAAATATTCTGATGGTTTTACCCATGATTGGTGTACACTAATACCAGCCCTTGAAATGGCATATAAAACATCAATACATTCTTCTACTGGAAAAACACTAGCAATGCTAGAAAAAGTTTGGAATCCAAGACTTCCTTATGATACCCTCAAAAAGGACTTAGTGAATATACATCCAACAGCAAGCAGTTTTAAGATAATGCTTGAAAAAGAAAGACACCATGCAAACAGATGTATGCAAGATTCTTTCAAATATGCAAAAGAAAGATGCGATAAAAGTCATAAACCACCTGACTTAAAAATAGGAGACTTGGTCCTAGTATCAACCCTTAACTTTAATAACATAAAAGGCCCAAAGAAGTTGAAAGATTCCTTTGCAGGGCGATTTATGATAAAACCACTTCATGGAACCAATGCTGTGCAATTGGAACTCACAGGTGAATTAATGAACAAACACCCAACTCTCCCTGTAAGTCTGATAGAACCTTACAGCTCAAGTGATAAGGAACTATTTCCACTAAGAAATAAACTTCCACTTGAGATACCCCCCTTGGAAGAAGGAGAGGAAAAGAAAATTTTGAAAGTCCTTAAAGAAAGAAGGACAATAAACAAAAAAGCAAAAGAATACCTTGTAAGGTATAGAGATTCATCTCAAGAAGATGAATGGCTACTTGAGAAAGATATAAAAAATGCTGATAAACTATTAAGAAGGTTCAGACATGAAAGAAAACCTAAATAATAGAAAAATCAAGCATTATTGAGCTTCAAGACTAACAAAGTCTATTGAAGAATTAGGACAGTGGATGATAACCTAATTAAACATATCAGATTGTGGTACAATCTTTTCTGTTGGCAGGGAATGTGAACCTTTGAGATATGACCACATAAGTAAAAAGGTCACAAGAAACATTTAAAATAATTATACCTTAATATTAATTACCTTAAAGCTACAAAGCTGCCATAAATAGGCACAAAACGTGGTTTAACTTAAACACCAATGAATAAAAATGTGAAATGATTTAAACCATTGGATTCCTTATGGTAAAATACATGTATACCATTTTTATGGCATCTCTGTAAAGTCAATATTTGTGGAGTTATAAGTAATAACACCTTATGAAAAACATGAATCCTTAATTATTTCAGATACCAATGAAACAAAATGTGAAATAAACTGTACCATTGGCTTCCCCATAACATTCTACGCATAAAACAATTAAGAAGCTAATCTCCAAAGTCAATACTTAAGGAGTTAAGCTGAATATAAGCGCTTTTTTAGTCAACGCATATATTCAAAGATTTTAGCTAATATCTTTTGAAATATACATGATAGAGTGATATGCCACAAATAAAGTCACCATGTAAGTACTGTAGGAACACAGAAATTAACTTTATTTCACAATCTATAAACAAGGTTAAAACCTATAATTGATTATTGATTAAAATCAATAGAGCTGTTGACCACTGTGTTGTGAAAGTGGTCCAAACTTAAAAAAAGTAGACAGTTAGATTCTACTAGTTCATTAGTGAAAAATTAATTTGTTTTGATTATAATATTCAAGGTATAACCCCTTGAAATCATGGTTTGAAGTTTAAAGATTAAATTTTGACAGAAAAGATGAGTTACAAGAAAAATCATCAAAAATAGAGTTTTGATGATGTAATGAAATTCTTTTGTCAGTGTAATATTGACATTCCAAGCTATCAGAATCCACTCTCAGAATAGCTGAAGCGTGTATAACTGCAAATTTATTAATGATCAAAGCTTAAGCTTAAATTTGATCATTTAAGACCACTCACTGTAATCTTATTTTAGGTTTAACAGTCATATAAGTGATAAAACTGGTGAATACTATTAGAATATGATTCATAATAATAAAATCCACAAAGTTTAGGCTTCTGCCAAGCCTATGATATCATCAAACTTAGAGTTACACTGATAACTCTAAATAATAGTGTAATTATGAGGTAAGATGGTTTGATCATGATGTAATCATCACCAAACCTTAAAGTATTGATCAATTCTAGTAGAAAGAATCAGTAAACGTCTAATAGAATCCTGATGGACTCCAGGAGGGAGGTATTTACTATAAATAGAGCTCTTTTTACTCTGTTTTCCCCTCAGACACTTAAAAAACACTAAATCATTAAGTCAAAAGGTATTTTCTTTATTCTTTATATATAAAACTCTTATATTATTAAAGACCAAATATAATTTTACTGTAATCATCATCTTTTACTTGATTATTACAATTATTCAATTGTTTTGTTTAAATTTCTCTTAAAAACCCCTATTCCACGTAAAATCAAGATAAATTGTAATTTCTCTTAAAGTTAATTGTAAATACCATTCAAACAAGTTGTATTTACATTTTTTAGTAGGTTATTTCTCTTATAATAAGAATTTTTCTCTATTATTACTTTAATAATTCTATAATTGATATAAATAGTATTTTCATTAATTTATGACCTTAATATTAGTAATATTATTTTTATTAATTGTGTTTTATTAATAAAAAACAATTTTTTACGCCTTTGTTATTTGTTGGTAGCAATAATAAAAGTGCTTTGAAATATATTAATTATCTTATATTAATATATTTATTTATTATATTATTTTTTTTAAAATATAAATGATATAAATATATTTATTTAATAATATAATTACTTTTACGCCATAAATATAATAATTCTTTCTTATTATAATTATTTCAATCTTATTTATCTTATTTATAAGGACATTCATATGACAATAAGTAACATATTAGTAATTATTACTTATTGTTTCATAGTCAAACCTTATACTCAGTAAGGGGGAATATTTCATTAGCAAGAATCCAATGAATTATCAAAAAATAATCAAGCAAGATGAAATTAAAGCCTCAAAGTTCTTTGCAGTCAAGGTGGAATCATTTTCAAGTTTGATAGACTCAATTCAGAAAACATTATGGAAAGACTCTCAATATACAAGTATTCTTCAAGATTTGGGAAAAGGCAAATTTGTCCAAGATGATTCTCTTGATTCCTCTTCCTAACTTCTCCTGTTCAAAGAATGGGTGGTGGTTCCAAATGACCCCACTATTCAACTAAGCATACTTCAAAAGAGGAATGACTCTCCTCTAGCTGGAAACCCTGGCCAAGAGAAGACTCTCAAACTTGTCAAGCAGGATTTTCACTGCTCTTGCATGACTCAATTTATCAAGGATTATGTCCCATCCTGTCAACAGTGTTCACAAAAAAAATATTCATCAAAAGAAGTTTGGACTTCTCAAACCTCTTCCAATTCCAATTGGTCCTTGGATTTCTCTTTCAATAGATTTCATCACTCAATTGCCACTGTCCAATTCATTTTACTCAATCATTGTCATAGTGTACAGATCATCAAAAATGGCAGTTTTCATTCCAACAATGTCTTCAATAACTTTTATGGATCTGGCTCATTTATTCATCAAGAATATCTTCTCAAAGCATGGCCTTCCTGCAAGTATTTTTAGTGATAGAGGTTCTCTTTTTTTTTCTTCCTTTTGGACCAATCTTTGTCAGCAGCTCAATATATCAAGAGATCTGTCAACTGCTTACCATCCAGACACTGACGGACAGAAAAGGAGGGTAAATTATATACTAGAAAATTACCTTTGGATGTATTTCAGTAATCATCAATATGATTGGAACACCTGACTCCCTCTGGCTGAATTTTCCTACAATAATTCTGAACAGTCTTCAACAAAACAATCACCATTTTTGTCAGATAGAGTGTATGTTGAAGTAGTAATTAGGCTATTTACAACTAGAACTTTGACGGTGACACGTAAGATATGATTTAAAATAAGAGTGTTTGAGTAAAAAAATGATTTAAAATATAATTAAAGGGTTCTACTATTAAGAACCAGTGGTGGTGAGTGCTATTGAGAACCCTGGGTGTAGTCTTACTAGTTGTATTACTATAATAAGAGCTACAATAATTAAAATTATAATTATACCTGATATATTACCCAAGAGTAAAATTGTTTTGGACAGTTTACTACATAGGGTATTCAAGAGCAGGATGAGGAAACAATTGTGGCTGTGAAAAGCCTCCTTTTTATCCTGAAATGGGGTGGAAAGGGGTCTAGACCTTTCCACATAGAGGAAGTGAAAATTCTCCACTTTCTAGGAATGGCTTGTGGTTTTCAAACAGACTGTATAGCCTGTATTAGGCTCAGATGTGGTTTTGAAACCACATCTGGGCAGTTTTCACCAATACAGGGTGAAAACTTTCATCTGGGGACCTCACAGCCTGATTCTGACATGTATGATGCGTAGAATGCTGTACAGAAGCTGTATGGGACCCCAGTATTGAAGTAAAAACAAGCTTCTTCATCTCTTTGACACCTCATTCTCATGAATATGGGATATTATCCCATGGTAAGGCTGTATATGACAACAGGTGGGAAATTGGTTCAGGGTGTAGCCCTGTATGTTCTCTACACAATGGTAACCCATTTGATATGGGTATCATGAAATATGGCAAAGCTATCCCATGTACAAGATTTTTGTACATTTGTGTGGTATAGGCAAAAAGCTGTATTGAGCTTATTTGCCCCATAATTTCTGTTATAGTTGAGATATGGGAAAATGGATGTCCCCATCAGATAGCCCTGATTGTGCTCTTTCCAAAAAGACCCCACTTCAAGTATCTCACCCTAAAACTGTAGAAGTTTGATGAGAGGTGAATGTTTTGTTCACCCTCATTTGGCCTGAAATTGACCATAACTCCCGTAATATTGGTTCTAGCTCAGTTTGGCCGGAACAATTGGATAGCCCTAGCTTAGGGCATCATTTTGAATACCCATTTGATAGGGTTAAGCCTCTCCTTCTGGATTTTAGATGAGAGGTGAAAATTAAGGTTTATGCTCAGCAATAACTTTGAGCAGGAATAACTTTGTTATTCTTTGTCCTATGGTGATGGGAATTACATTGTCAGAAAGAGGTGAGTTTCCTCTTTATTTTGATGCCTTTTGAGCTGATTTTAATCAGCTCTATATTTTGGTGGTATCTTGGCTATGCCATTGTTTTATGGTATTTTGGCTGTCATGCTTGTGCTCTGGTTTTGAGTGACAGGCTGACATACCCCCCCTCTAAAAAAGGCTCATCATTGATGAGACTTTTCAGTCCTCCTAGAGGCTCTGAATCTCCTTAAACAAAGGTTCCTATCTGGTATGGCATCTTCTGCCAACCATTTGTCCTTATCAGATGTTTGGTTCTTGAATCTGACTAAGTACTGTCTTTGATCCTTCCCATTAAGTCTGATCTTTCTGGCCCTGATGCTTTTACTCACAGGTGCTGTGGAATCCTCCACTTCCACTATCTGGGATGGTGTGAGGATCTTCTTCTTGGAGGGGAATTTACCCTCTTCATTTTGGAAGTATGGCTTGACTAAACTCACTGGAAAGACTGGGTGTTTCCTGGAAAACTCCTCTGTGAGCTTGACTTCCACTGCATTTGTTCCTATCAACTTAATGATAGTTAAGGGGCTACAAATGAGTCTCTCATCTTCTTGGGTCCTTTAAGATTGTTTAATTTCAGTGTAGACACTAATGCCTGGTCCCCTTCCTCAAAGTCAGGTTCCATGTGTGTCTTGTCCCACCTCTGCTTATTATAATCTTTTGCCTCAGCTATGCATTTAGCAGCTGTGTCACAAGCTCTCTTCCACATATCATGGAAGTCTTTGGCTGTGGGGTGGATGGTCAGAAGATTCTTCTTCAAGTGATCCACAGGCAACAAGGCATTCCACCCTTTCTCTACCAGTGCAGGGGTTTTTCCTGTTGTAGGGTGCTGACTTGTATTATAAGCCAGTTGGACTGCTGGTAGAACGGTAACCCAGTCATGGGTATATCCCTCATGGTCCTTATATTCCATGCCATAGGCACAGAACCTTCTAAGGATTTTCTCCATGGTTTGGATCATCTTCTCTGCTAGGCCATCTGTTTGTGGATGGTAAGCTGTGGAAAAAGCAAGCTTGGTGCCAAGCATGTCATACAAGTTGGTCCAAAATTTGGATGTGAATTTTGGGTCCGTATCACTAATGATGATCTTAGGGAATCCATAGGTGGATATGATGTTATTCCAAAATAACAGAGCAGTATCCATGGCTGTGTCCTCCTTGTGGCATGGTAGACGCCTCATGCTCTTGCTGAACCTATCAACTATGATTAAGCAGGCATTGTAGTTTTCTTTGCCTCCTGGGACAAGTCCTGTGACCCAGTCCATGTTGATGGTTTCCCATGGGTGTTTGGGTTCTTCTATATGATGAAGTGACCCATACTTCATCCAATGTTTCCTATTTGCCTTTTGGCATCTTTAACAAGTGTTAATGTATTCACTCAACTCTTTTTCCCACTTGGGCCACCAAGCTGTGCTTGCTACGCTCTACTTGGTCCTGTCTTCACCCATGTGTCCCATATAGGGGCAGTCATCGCATTCCTGCAGGATCAAGGAGATGTGGTCTCTGTCTACTACTGTGAGTAACATTGTGTGTTTCTCTCTGTGGTAGAGCAGGCCATCTATGAGGAAGAACTTGTTATCCTTATAGGCCCTCAACCAGGGTTCTTCCAGCTGGGATTCCAGTTCTGGACTCCTGTACTTTTGTTGAAGGAGTTGTAGTAGTATGCCACACCGTTTGTGTTTGGAATAATACTTCAGTACTGCACTAAAAAATTCATCGTGCAGTTCAGAGAAACTTATTCCAAATATGGGAGTTTCTGTCCCCTCTGAATCAGTGTTTCCATTGTCAAGGGCACCACTTTCTGGTGCCCATTCAGAAAATCTGAAGTTCTTCCTCCTATTTATTTCCATTAAATGGATAGGGATTTTGGCTGCAACTTCAGGGTCATAAGCTGGATTGCTCTTGACATTCTCCAGTGGCATCTGCTAAGGCCATCTGCATTGGTATGACTTTTACCTTCTTTCTATATAATGGTCACGTTCCCTTTATACTCCTGGATGGCTATTTGCCATCTCAGCATGTGTCTATTTCTGGTCTTCATGTTCAGTAAAGGATTCAAGGCTTTGCAGTCTGTGTAGACTTGAAAGACTGCACCCTCCAGATAATAATGAAGTTTTTCTAGATCCCAGACTAGACATAGACACTCAGTCTGGGTGGCCCCATACCTGGCTTTTGAATCTTTCAGTTGCCTTGAGATGTAGCAAATTAATCCTTCTCTTGGTTTGCCATCTACAATTTGTCTTTGGTGAAGGGCTGCTCCTAGGCCTTGACTTCATTCTGCATCTATATATAGCTTAAATGGTAGTTCAAAGTCAAGTAAGATGAGCACAGGTGAATTTTTGAGTTCATGTTTGATCCTCTCATATGCCTCCCTTCTTTCCTTGGTAATTTCAAAAACTACATCTTTTAAACATAACTTGTATAGACTACTAGTTATGTGGGCAAAATTTATGATGTGGTTTCTGTAGTAGCTAGCAAACCTAAGGAAATATTGCATTTCTTTGATGTTATTTGGTACTTTTTTTAGCAGTAATTCTGCTACTTTCTTCTGGTCTATTGACAGACTAATACCTGAGACTTTCTTTCCCAGTGCCAGTAATTCTTGTTGGCTAAAATTCCACTTTTTGAGTGAAGTTTTCAGATTAATGGGTGTGCACTTACTTAGTACTCAGTCTATGTACTGCGCATGGTCTTCCTATGTCTCTTAGTATATAATGAAGTCATCAATATATACTAACATCTAGCATTCCAACATTTCTTCTTGAAATATTGTGTCCATCATCCTTTGGAAGTAGGCTGGTGCATTTTTGATGCCAAATGGCATCCTGGTTTACTCATATATGCCCATATGGAATAGGATTCTGAGTAGTTTCATGGAGTTTGTTTTAACTAAATTCTGGTGGAAGCCTTTCATACAATCCATTTTGGTTATGTATATGGCTTTTGCTAGTTTGTCTAAGGAATGAGGTATCCTTGGTATAGGGTACCTTTCAGCTTTTGTGTAGTTATTCAGAGCTCTGAAATCCCCACACAAGCAATATTTGCCATCATCCCAGGTGATAAGGACAGGATAAGTGATTTCCACTATTTAATTGTGTCCTATCTTCCTGATGACATCAATTTCTAGGAGTTCATTGAAGTTTTTCCCAATTTCCTTCCTATTTTCCAGACTTGCTGGGTATGGAGGTCTTCTTGGCATGGGTGGATAGGGTCTTTCCACATCCAGATATAATTATATATCATGTCCTCTGATTTTTCCTAATGTTTCTTTACCAATGGCAAATTCTGGTCTATTTTTCCTCAGTATCTTCAGTAAACTAACTTTCTGTTTACTGGTTAGGGTAGTTCTGAATTGGCCCTCCCTGAACTAATTCAGTAATTTTTCTAGAGGCTCATGGGAAGATATATGGTATATGTCAAGTTAAAAATCCTTTTCCTTGTTTGTACCAATAGTAATATGCCTATGTTTACTATTTTAAATATCAATTCCATACATCCTCTGGTAGTCTGTTCCCATCAAAACCCCTTGGATGTGGGCATCTTCAAATACAAAAAACTCTTCATTGAGTCTTATATTAACTTTCCTGTGGGGTATAATTATCTCTTTGATAATTGTCCCAATGGATTTCATCTTTGCTGATGCACTTTTGGAGATCTTTGCCTTGGTTGGCAAGAGTTGTTTTTTCCAATTCGGGAAGTGATGATCCAGATAATACCTGGCCACTATTGAGCAGTGTACACCACCTTCAATGATCAATGAGTGTTGAGCATTGTCTATGAAAATAGAGAGTCTGATTCAGAATCCTCTGTTGGGGATTCTTCCTCTAGGACTTTCTCAATGGCATAGACTTTTTTCTTTGCCTTTGGACAGTTGTTGGCATAGTGGTCTGTTGAACCAAAATTGTGACAAGAATTTGTCTTCTTTGCAACTTCTGCAACTCTTTCTTTGGGTTTGTCTTTAAACTATATCCTGAAAGGTTGTCTCGAATTGAAACCACTGCTCTTATATGGGCTGAATTTCCCTATATTAGTCCTTTTCCTTATGTCTTGTAAGGTGTTGGAAATGTCATCTAGAGTGCAATTTTGGTTGCATCTGCATTTTACTGCCTGCTCTAGTTCTCCTGGCAGTTGTGTCAGGAGTTTGTGATTTCTCATTTGAATGTTTATCTGAGGATCAATGTCTTTAAGTCTCTTGGACTGTCTAAGACACCACTCATATAGATCCTTGTCCACAGAGTATTTGTCATTTTCAAATGACATGGTCTTCTGCCATATCCAAGTTCCATTACTGTACTGTTGGATGATTTGACTCTTCCACCATTGCCAGTTTCTTCTGCCATGGATTTCTTTCATTTCTTTGTACCATATACTAGCATGAACTTTAAATGCAGTATTCCATCTAACAGTAATCCAGTAGTCTGGTATTCTTGGTACATCAATGAAGAGTCCATCAATATAATCTATGAGTTCCATATGATCATATTCTGCTGTTCCAAAGAATTTGAGCCAGCTTGAGGCCTCAGGAAGCTGTTTCAAGGCTTCCTTCTCTGAATAAGACATGCCATCTCCATCCTGGTATTGTGATGGAGATCTTGATTTATTTATCAACATGCCATCTGGTTTGATGTCATCTGATGTGGAACTCCTTTTGGTGTGGGACTGGATAAGGCAGTCCTTGAGGGGGAAATCACAGGTAAACAGTTTTTAATTGCTGAAATAATCCTGTAACCAAGGGTGCTAATGGTGTTTTAGCTGCCCCTCTGAATATACTAAACAATCTCCCTACAGAGCTCACAAATCAATATTTAAGATTGTGGCTTTACAACTAGAGAAGACTTTTCAGCAGTCTCTATCAGACCTATTCAATAATCAGACTAATGATAAAATAATAATAATTTTAAATAAATAGATTTGTAGGTGATTTCAAGATGATAAGATAATAATTGAGTAGATAAATAATAGATATAATAGTACTGAGTGGTGATTTTAAGTTGTTTTCTTTGTTGAAGGTATTTTGTTTAATGGATAATAGCTCAATATGAGAAAATTTTAGTAATAGTGATAATATAATAATATTGTTTGATATTTTACATAAGTGTAATTGATAAATAGTTTTGATAATATGTTAAATATATATTTTGTGATAATAATAATAGTGATATGGATTTTCTTCTAGTGAGAAGAGTATAATATAAATACTTTGTTGAGTATGAGTATTTCACTAATAGATGAATTTATAATATAGGCAGACCTACTGTTAACTACAGCTATATATAAATCAATTTTAATGTAATGTAATAATAATAATAATAATATCTAGATTAACCTACTAGTAAGGGATGAATAATTATTCTCCTTCTTGGTATATAATTATTTGCATGAAGAAAGAGGAGAAAAATGAGAGAGAGGGGCCTCTTTTTATGTTGTGAGAAGTACCCATGGGCTCTCCATGTAAAGTGTTACTCTTGCCCTTGAGATAATTTTGCTGGTGTAGATTTTTGTAACAAAAGTCAGATGACCTATCTGCTACACTGTATTAGTAATCTTGCACAGCCTTGAGAGATTAATGCTAGTGTGTAAAATTGAGAATGGTGTCATATGACTGAGATATTTTTTCCATTTGTTTGGTCAAAATGAAGGTTGAGATGTTTTTCTTGGTGGGGATTTTGATAAAAATATCAGGTGACTTCTCTTTTGCACTGCTTTAGTCAGCTTGCATAGCCTTGCGGAATTAATGCTGGTGAGTTAAGGATGAAGGTGGTGTCATGTGAATAAGCCCCTGTATAATTTGTTTGTAAGATTAATTTAGTTCCAGGTGATCATGCTGTGTAATGTGGGGATATCTTCTTGAGCTTTAATTCTTGATTACTGTAATTGCTGTGTTGTTTACAGTTTTAGTGTATTCCCCTTGCATGCAGCTAGTTGAAATTGAATTGAGTTGTATTTGATGACCCTGAGGCTGTGTACTGTACAGATCATATGCATGTGGACTGCATAAGTCTTATTTGGGCTCCTGTATTGTTGTGTAATTTTTAAGTTTTCTTTTTTTTTTTTTAGTGGATTTTCCTGTATTGAATTGGATTGGATACTGTCATATGATCCTTGTGTCACATGAACTGTATTTGGTTACTGTAATTGTTGGTAATATAGTCTTCTTGAGGGATTTAGAGTGGATATAATGTTACAATGTTACTTTTCCCATGTAATTTTGAGTTTCTGTATGTATTAAGCCTATTGTTGATCATGTAAGCCTTATATATAAGTTTTATTGTGTAACTCCATAAGATTGGACTCCTCTATTATTCATTTAATTATAGAAGTATATTGAATATTTCAATTCTGACTACAAAATCTTCCATTCCTCCCTACTGTTGATGTTATTCCTGGGTTTTTTGTGATTTAAGCATGTCCTTTGAGTGGTGACTTCCTGAATTAGTCATTGGGATCTTGATTTTCCAACTTTTAAATTTCCAAAAAATTTCTTGAAACTGGTAAAAAGGTATGGAATACCACATCCCCCTCTCCATTTAATGCTGTCCCCAGCATTCCAGTTTCAAGTACAGAATCCTGGGTTCATAAATGAGAATTTTCTTTCTTCAAATTTTTATTTTAATAAATTCAGTTGATAATTTCCATTGATGGCTTGTTATATTGATTTTGAATCTCCATTTCTTCATATTTGATTTGTGCCCTGTTGTTTCTTCTTTTTTGTTTGTTTATCCATGTTAGTGTTGTCCCATATCATGTATACTGATTTAGGGTGATTTCCCTCTCCATTTGATAAAAATCTTTCCAGCTATTAATGACTCCTTTCAATCAATTATTTCCACCAGTATTGCCATAAAATAAAATAAATAAATAATATTAATAATAAATTGGTACAGTTTAAGGTCTTATCCAGGACCACAGCTTGAATTCTTGAAGTTTGTTTGATAAAAAAGATGATTTAGACAGTTTGAGGTCTTATCAAGGACCTTTTCTTGATGTAATTTTGTTTGATGATGGACAAAAATAAGGAAAATTGAGATATTTAGACAGTTTAAGGTCATATCAAGGACCTTTTCTTCAATTGATTTTTTTTTGTTGAATTGTCTTGATGAAAGATAAAATAATAATTAAGACAGTTTAAGGTCTTATCTAGGACCTCTGCTTCAGCCCTGAGACTGTAATTAGCATAAAATAATGTTGATGAGGCAGTTTAAGGTCATACTCAGGACCTTTTCTTGAGTCTTGATTTTGAATAAGTACTATAAAGAAATTATTTAGACATCTTAAGGTCTTATCAAGGACCATTTATTGAGTTCTTGAAGTTTCTTTCATAAAAAAATGGTTTAGACAGTTTAAGGTCTTATCAAGGACCTCTTCTTGAAGTAATGTGGTTGGTATTATTGTTTTACTAAGTTGATTGATTTTGGTGAGTTTTGTTTTGTTGTTTTTCCTTTTATTGTATTTAACAATATTGAGACCCCATATGTTCTTGAGTAAAATTAATACCCCTGTCATCCTCTTCATGACAGCTCTACACTATAACCCTTTGATGATTATTAAATGGGTGGGCACCCCCCCTCTCCATTTAATAATTATGACCTATTTTCCATCTTTTATAATAATGATGTGTTGTTTTGTTTTGTTTTGCTTTTTTTTTTTTTTTTTTTTTTTTTTTTATGATAATAAATTTGAATTAATTTGAATGATAAATATAAGTTTTATTTTAATTTAAATAATAAAAATACATCTAATTTATTATAAATAATAATATTATTATTTTATAATTTAATTTAAATGATGATAAAAAATTTTTTTTTTTTTTTTTTGAAGTAATAATAATAATTCTAATTTTAATAAATTTAATTTAATTTTAATAAATTTAATTTAATTCTAATAATTTAATTTTTCTAATTTTTTAATAAATTTAATTTATTTTTAATAAATGTAATTTAATTTTAATAATAATAATTTTTCTCATTTTTAATAAATTTAATTTATTTATTTTTAATAATAATAATAATTTTAATTTTAAAATTTTTTTTTTTTTTTTTTTTTAATTTTTTTTTTTTTTTTTTTTTTTTTTTTTTTTTTTTCTAATTTGAAGTAGTTGGGTGTGAATACTTCAAATTTGAAGTATTTGGTTTTGTTTTCTAGCCGCGGGTGTTTCTTTTCTTGACTTTTCAATCCAACTTCTACTATTTTTTTTTCTAATTGATTTTTTGTTTTTTTTTTGTTTTTTGTAGCTTCTACACTGTACTGTATAGTACAGTACTCTTCTGTTTTCATCGCGATTGATCCTCTTTCTTTTTTTTTTATCTCTTTTTTTTTATTTTATTTTATTATTCTTTGTTTTTTTTAAAAAAAAATAAAATAAAATAAAATAAAATAAAAAAAAGTAATAATACTATTTTTTTTTTTGTTTTGTTTGTGCATGCGATGTAAAGTGCTGTACCAGTATTGTTCTCTTCCTTTTTAGTCCCGATCGATCTTTTTTTTTCTTTTTTTTGTTTTTTCTTTTGTTTTCTTTTTTTTTTTTTTTTTTTTTTTTTTTTTTTTTTTTTTTTTTTTTTATTTATATATATATATATATATATTTATATATATATGAATTTATTTTGTTTTGTTAGGTGGTTGGGGTAAAAAGGTTTGAAATAAAAAAAACAATACATGGTCCTTTTGAACCTGTTAGCTGTGAGATAAGAAGAGAGAGAAAAAAAAACAATAAAAAATAAAAAAAATAAAAAAAATAAAAAAAATAAAAAAATAAAAAAAATAAAAAAAAAATAAAAAAATAAAAAAATAAAAAAATAAAAAAATAAACAATAAAAAATAACAATAAAGTAAAATAAATAATATTAAAACTTAAATATCCATAAAAAACAAAAATAGTAATAAATAAGATAACAATAAGATAAAAAAATAAAATGAAATAATAAAAAAAAAAAATAAAAAAAAAAAAAAAAATAAGTAAAAAATAAATAAATAAATGGATAAAACTAATAAAAATAGAAATAAATATTATTTTACATCTATATATAATTTTTTTTTTTTTTTTTTTTTTTTTTTTTTTTTTTTTTTTTTTTAAAGAAAATGATAATACAATGATTTAGAGTATAAAAAAAATGATAATAATAATAAATAAGATAAAATAAATCAAGAAAATAATAATGATCAATACATATACATGGAGGTATAAATGTAATAGAGAAATATATATATAGTAATTCATAAATAATAAATAAAAAAATATAAAATATAATTTTAATAAATTTAATTTAATTTTTTTTAATAATAATAATAAATTTAATTTAATTTTATCAGTAATAATAATTTTAATTTTAATAATAAATAATAATAATATTTTTAATATAATAATAATAATAAATTAAATTTAATATAAAGAACAATAATATTTATTTATTTATTTATTTTATTTTTTTTTAATAATAAATTTAATTTAATATAAATAAAAAATAATAAAATTAATTTAATATAAATGATAATAATATATATTTTTTTAATTCAAATAATAATAATAAATTTAATTTAATTTATATAATAATAATAGGTTTAACTTAATTTAAATAATAATAATATTTTATTTTATTTTTTTTTTTTTTATTTTTTTTTTTTTATGGATATTTGATACTAGAATAAAACTAAAATTTATGAAATAATAAAGAAAAATGTTTAATTATAATAAAAAAAGTCATTGATAATATGATAATTTGTTGTCAAGACCTTTCTTGAATTTGGCCTTCTTAGCTGTAAGTTCATTTCTTCTTTCTGTATTGAGATACTGATCTTGAAACTCTTCTTTATTTCCCAAATGCTCAAAATTTGTATTTTCATTTCTGTTATTATTTTCTTCTCTGTCCTTATTTTGTGTTGAAACTTGATATCTGTGTGCCAAATGGGCTTGCAAATTTGGGCATATCTTCTTATTCTGAGTAATCCAGAAATACTCCTTTTCTTCCTTAGTCTTCTTCTTCTTTTTATTACTTTCTGTTTGTTTATTTGATGCTTTCTTTATTCCTTCTAGCCACTTTACATGCTGAACTGAGCATTGATGATCTTGTTGAGTTATTTTGTACAGTTCCAGGTTGCAATTTTCATTCCTCAAGGGCTGCCAATTGGTATATCCTTCCCAGGGAAATTGGTCTTCTGTAAGTAAAATTCCATCTTCTGAAAGTTCTTCCATGTTTGTTGGTTTTGATAAAGCCTTTTGGTCCTGTTTATTACTGATGTCTTCATTTATTTCTTTATTTTGATTAATTTGGATTTCCTTGGCTTTGTCCAAAGAAAAGTAATTTATTCCCAGATTGAAATTGGTATTTTCTTTATCAGAGTGATGGTGTGGGGTAGATGAGTCTTCCTCCTTGGCTTTGGTTGAATGATTTATAGAATTTGACCTAAATATTATATTTGGCTCTGATTTTTTTTCCATAGATTTCCTTGTGTTTGTTGGGTAAGTGACTTTTTTATGAATGTCCATTCCCTCTGTATTTTGACCTATTTGTGTGCTGAAATAATTATTTTCTTCCTTTTTATGTTGCAGAATCTTTTTATTTTGAATTGAAGCCTGATATCTGTATGCCAAATGTAATGGTGAATTGGAGGATAATTTTTGATTTGGGGCAATCCTATCATATGGTTTTGCCCTTCTTCTTTTCTTCTTATAAGATATTTGGCTTATCCCTTTGACCAAGTTCCTTTTGACATTTTTATTTTCTCTTCCAAGATAATTTTTATGTTGTGGTGAGTGTCCATGATGGTGAGTTATTTTATGTTCATGTTCTTTTGCTTGAATACTGATGTTGGTAGGATCTTTGGGTCTTGAGTTAATTGAATCTTCATTTTTGGTAATTGCACTTTCTTTTTCTACAGTTACCACTTGCTTGATAGCTTTATTTTCCTTATTCAACTCTCTTCTTGGGTGGAAAGCCTTAAAGTGTTGAGGATATTGTAGGAATATTGGATCCTTATTGGGTGTATGAATATGAAATAGGTTTTTTTCTTTGGGAAGATGGGTATCTGATTCTTCTTTTGGTTCTTGAATGAGCTCTTTTGAAAATTCTTGTCCTGATTTTCTTATTCCAATTTTTGACTTCTTTAGGTTTTGTTTGGTAATATCTTTATTTGCAATAATAAGCCTTGGGTCAATATTTTCCATATTTGAGGGAAAAGGTTGAAAATTGTTGTCCTGCTTGTGTGAAGCTTCTGCCTGGGATATTTTTGAAAATCCAATTGGTGACCCCGCTATTTCTTGTGGTAAGACTGGTTTACTTTCATCCATATTATTTTTGATACTGGTTTCTCTGGATTCTTTCTTTACAGTCTCTTGACCATAATCATTTCCATTTTTTGGTTGATTATCCATGATATTTCCCAAGATTTTATTTAATTCTTTATTTTGTTTGGGGTTTGAGGTTGATTCCATACTTTCTTCCTGAATTATAGGATTTTCTTGAGGCTTGAGGTCTTCATTTATGGTAATTTTGTTTTTTAGAGAAATTTCTTTTAAGGTATTTAATGCTGATGTATTAGAATTGGAGTGCAAATTCCTTTCTCCCATTGTGACATTAATTACTGACATAACTGGTTTTACACCTGATTTCCAACTATTCTTAAATATTCCCTTTGAAAGGGACTTTAATGCTTTGATAGGTGACAAGGGCTTGGTGAGTGGTTTTATTTTTATTTCTTCAGGATTCTTGAAATTATAATAGTTGATAGCTTGAGTTATTTGGTTACCAGTATTTCTATTTTCTCCTTTTGAGGTTGTAATTCCTTTCAGATTTATTTCTTTAGGCTTTGGCTTGATATTTTCTGTATTAACTGGGGCTAATTCCACTTTTATTTCCCTTTTACCTTCAGATTTAATTATTTCTTCTTCCTTAAATACTTGGTGAGGATGTTCTTCTGAAATTTCCTGATTATTGGAACTTGATTCTTTCTCTACTGGTAATTCTTTCCAATCTTCCAATTTAGAAACTGCACATGTTTCCATTCCTGCTGGTGGGTTCTCTCTCCATCCTACTTTCTGTGGTGAACAAATTGGTAAGCAAAGCCTTCTTCCATCTGGCTCTATATAACTGAATATTTCCCCTTTTTGTTGAGAAAAGTCCAGTCTGATATTATTGTCTGCAAGGAAAGGCCTTCCTAATACTGTGTGTACTGCTCCCCTTGCCACAAAAAGATGTATATTTCTTTCTTCCCCAGTGACTAAAGTGATTGGGGTAAATTCTGCTAATCCAACAATTGAAGTACAGTGACCACCCATCCCCCTTAAATTCATGTTGAGACATCTTGTGGTGAGTCCTGCTTTTATTGCTGAATCTTCTGGTATTATATTCAATTCTGATCCTGTATCAACTAATGCCATTATTTCATGTCCTTCTTCACCCAGGTACACTTGCATAAATCCCAATCGACAGGCATAATGTAATTTGGGCTGTTCATAATCTCCTAAATGTTGGTTTACTAGTTTGGTTTGAATTTCTTTTGTGTCAAGTGAGTTGATTGAGTTTCTTTCTTCTGTTGTCAAATTTTTAAGCTGGTTGATAACTTTGGGTGACATGATAAGAACTTGTTCTAAGGTGAGATTTATTTTCTGATCCAAAACCTTTTTGATAATTTGACTCATAACCTCTTGAAATTCTGTGTTTTCTTGCTTGATATCCTTGTTTTTAATGGTATTTTGAGTCAATTCCTGCTTCTTTCCAGAATCCTGCTTTTCTTTAACTTCTGGGCTAACTTCTTCCTTTTTGAACTCTTGAGGTTTCTTGAATTGAGTGGGAATAATTGTTTTTTCCATTGTTCCACGTTCATCTTCAATATAGGCTCCAGGTATGTTTGGCTTCCTTTCGAGTGGTGTTTCCATTGTTTTTGGTAATGACTTTGTTGCTTCTTGACTTGGATGCTCATTTCTAGAGGATCTTTGTTTAGTGTTTCTTAATCCATAATTATTGAGAAATGGATCATTGGCTGATGATATGGTTGGTGGTTGCCAGCTTCCCCAATCTTCAATTTTGGCTATAGCTGTTGAAATATCATTTTTCTTTACTTGTATTATGTTTACTTCTTTTTGTTGATGGGTTGATTCTTTAACTTGATTTTCTTTTCTTTTCTTGGTAAGTTCTTCCTGTTCTTTTGCAAATTCTTCTGCTAACTTCTTTGGTGATATTTTTACATCTGTTGGTACTCTTTGCCAATTTGGAAATAAGAATCCACCTCCTTGTCTGCTGACCCATTTCTTATTTTGATCATCAAAAAGGTAGTTACATCTATTCACTGAATGCCCTTCTTCAAGACAGTAATAACATTTTACATAAGGTCTTGGTATGTTTTGTGCTGGTGCATAGGGAACATGCCTTTGTGAGAATGGGGGTAAATCATTTCTTGGTTTGAACTGTTGATTATTGAGTTGGTTATTGGTAAACCCACCCATTTGAGGTTTGGATAAACTCTTCAATTCCTCCAGTTGAGTAATAAATTTCTTGACATCTTCATTTTCCCCTTGTGGCTGCTTTCTAGTTTCCATTTTTTGTTCTTTGAGGGATTCAGTAATTTCCTTCATTTTATTAAAAGCTTCATTCATTCCTGGGAAAGCCTCCTCCTTGAAATGAACTTTATTTTTATTTTCAGTAACATTCCTTCCTATATCTCTTGATGATGAAATCTTTTGGTTACTAATATTCTGGCTTCCAATTCTTGTTCAATGTATTTCTTGAGGATCTTCATAGGTGGTATAAGGTATCCTCCATCTTCAGCTCTAACCATGACATTATCTTTAATCATTTCCTTGCTTATGGCCCCTTTAATATCAGCTGAAAGACAATCAAATAAGTCTTCATGGAACATGTTATCTTGAGGAATGTACCTGTATCTTAATAAGTAAGTAACAATAGTTTCATATTCTCCCATAAATTTCTTATATTGTGATAGACTACCAATTCCTCCATCTTCTTGAGTTTCAGAAAAAAGCTTCATTAGTGAGTCTTTTCTGTATCTTCTTTCAGGTTCAACTCTTCCCCATTTTGTTATGAGATCTTTCTTAAGTTGTGTCCAATTTCCTTCTTCATAACCTGGCATAGCTTCAATTGCATCACTCACCTTTTGGTTTGTTGTCCAAAATGCCATTTGCATTGCTAGGTCTTCATCTGTTGCTCCTTCAATTTGAGCTATTCTTTCCACTTTCTTGATAAATTTCTCTACTTCTTCTCCATCAAAATTTAGATTGTAATCTTTTGCTTTAATTTTAACCACAGGTCTTTCTTGTCTTGGAACTTTCTGCTGTAATGGACTTGGATTATTAGGTGTAGTGACAAAAACTCTCCTTGGAATATTTTGAGTTCTTGGTTCTGTTACTGGAGTAGAGGTTGCTCTAGGACCAGGTGTAGGTGATATTGGTGAGTCTTCAGGTCTAACATGCCTTGGTAATTTTTGTTCACTTGGACTGGCTCCAGGTGTGTACGATGTTTGTTCCCTTCTTTTTCCTTTCTTTTTACTTTGTGTTAATAATAAATCTTGCATCTGCTTCATAAGACTTTGGATTTGTACTGTTTGATCTTCCTCTTCACTTTCTTCTGCATACTGTCCTTCTACAGTATCTTCAGGTAATGGTGGTAAGTCAGATGTTGATTGTTGATTCATTTCTATTTGATAAACTGATCCTTTAAATTCTTTTTTACTTCTCTTGTTTTTTCTTGCTTCTTGAATTAACTTGAAGAAAAATCTCCTTAATTCTTCCTTTTCCTTCTGTTCTGTTCTTGGTGTTGCAATAAGTAAATCAATATCCTTGGGTGTTTGATTTTCTGGTGTTCCTTCTTTTACTGGATAATAAAAATGGTATGATTGATTTGAGGATTGTGATGGTGATGATGATTTGGAATGGGATTTGTTTCCAGATTCCAGATCTTATGAGAATGTTGATGGTTAATTCTTGATAATGATAATTATGTTTTGTGAGTTATGTTGATTTGGTTTTCTTTTATTGATGATTGACTGATTATTAAATGTTGAAGTTGAAATTGCCACTGTTGGGACACCAGATGTGGAACTCCTTTTGGTGTGGGATTGGATAAGGCAGTCCTTGAGGGGGAAATCACAGGTAAACAGTTTTGAATTGCTGAAATAATCCTGTAACCAAGGGTGCTAATGGTGTTTTAGCTGCCCCTCTGAACATACTAAAAAATCTCCCTACAGAGCTCACAAATCAATATTTAAGATTGTGGCTTTACAACTAGAGAAGACTTTTCAGCAGTCTCTATCAGACCTATTCAATAATCAGACTAATGATAAAATAATAATAATTTTAAATAAATAGATTTGTAGGTGATTTCAAGATGATAAGATAATAATTGAGTAGATAAATAATAGATATAATAGTACTGAGTGGTGATTTTAAGTTGTTTTCTTTGTTGAAGGTATTTTGTTTAATGGATAATAGCTCAATATGAGAAAATTTTAGTAATAGTGATAATATAATAATATTGTTTGATATTTTAAATAAGTGTAATTGATAAATAGTTTTGATAATATGTTAAATATATATTTTGTGATAATAATAATAGTGATATGGATTTTCTTCTAGTGAGAAGAGTATAATATAAATACTTTGTTGAGTATGAGTATTTCACTAATAGATGAATTTATAATATAGGCAGACCTACTGTCAACTACAGCTATATATAAATCAATTTTAATGTAATGTAATAATAATAATAATAATATCTAGATTAACCTACTAGTAAGGGATGAATAATTATTCTCCTTCTTGGTATATAATTATTTGCATGGAGAAAGAGGAGAAAAATGAGAGAGAGGGGCCTCTTTTTATGTTGTGAGAAGTACCCATGGGCTCTCCATGTAAAGTGTTACTCTTGCCCTTGAGATAATTTTGCTGGTGTAGATTTTTGTAACAAAAGTCAGATGACCTATCTGCTACACTGTATTAGTAATCTTGCACAGCCTTGAGAGATTAATGCTAGTGTGTAAAATTGAGAATGGTGTCATATGACTGAGATATTTTTTCCATTTGTTTGGTCAAAATGAAGGTTGAGATGTTTTTCTTGGTGGGGATTTTGATAAAAATATCAGGTGACTTCTCTTTTGCACTGCTTTAGTCAGCTTGCATAGCCTTGCGGAAATAATGCTGGTGAGTTAAGGATGAAGGTGGTGTCATGTGAATAAGCCCCTGTATAATTTGTTTGTAAGATTAATTTAGTTCCAGGTGATCATGCTGTGTAATGTGGGGATATCTTCTTGAGCTTTAATTCTTGATTACTGTAATTGCTGTGTGGTTTACAGTTTTAGTGTATTCCCCTTGCATGCAGCTAGTTGAAATTGAATTGAGTTGTATTTGATGACCCTGAGGCTGTGTACTGTACAGATCATATTCATGTGGACTGCATAAGTCTTATTTGGGCTCCTGTATTGTTGTGTAATTTTTAAGTTTTCTTTTTTTTTTAGTGGATTTTCCTGTATTGAATTGGATTGGATACTGTCATATGATCCTTGTGTCACATGAACTGTATTTGGTTACTGTAATTGTTGGTAATATAGTCTTCTTGAGGGATTTAGAGTGGATATAATGTTACAATGTTACTTTTCCCATGTAATTTTGAGTTTCTGTATGTATTAAGCCTATTGTTGATCATGTAAGCCTTATATATAAGTTTTATTGTGTAACTCCATAAGATTGGACTCCTCTATTATTCATTTAATTATAGAAGTATATTGAATATTTCAATTCTGACTACCAAATCTTCCATTCCTCCCTACTGTTGATGTTATTCCTGGGTTTTTTGTGATTTAAGCATGTCCTTTGAGTGGTGACTTCCTGAATTAGTCATGGGGATCTTGATTTTCCAACTTTTAAATTTCCAAAAAATTTCTTGAAACTGGTAAAAAGGTGTGGAATACCACACTGGTTGATATGGATTTTCCATAACTTGGCCTGGTGGTTGGGGCTTCAAGTTATGATAGAAATTAAGCAATTTGTTTATGTCTTGGTCCAGACAATACCTGTCCCTTCTGCTGTGGTGTTCTTCAAAGACTAGATGCAGTCTTTTGTTGGTTTCTTCAGAGGCTTGGCTCAATTGAGCATGTCCTTCTTGAAGATTTTTAATTATTTCATCCATGGAGGCTGTTAATTTCTTCATGCTCTCATGGCTTGCTTCAAGTTCTGCAAACTGTTTTGCAGATTTCTCAGCATATTGGGACATTTGTAACCAAAGTGTATCACTGTTGATGTTACTCTCAGATGTGACAATGTTATGTTCAGCCTGAGTGGGGGTAATGTTTCTATTACTAGGACTACTGATTCTAGAGTGGTTTACAACTACTTCTGGTCCTTGTGCACTTCTTTCACCAAATCCAACAACTTCTGGATCATGGGGTCTGATTCTTTCTGCCTTTGGCTGAAAGAGGTCTTGTTTTTCCCCTTGTATCCTTTCCTTCTCCTGGAAACCTCCTGGAATTGTGAAGAGTGGTGACTCTTGGTCATTGATCTGTTGGTGTCTGAATGGTGTGAAGCCACTGGAGAGCTGATTTGGCCTTCTCCTTGTGAGCCTGAAGGAATCTGGGTAGGCCCTGTCTGGGCTAACTGTTCTTCTATAGCTTGTAAAGTGGCTTGATTCTGCCTTATCCTCTGCGCCCTTGCCTCCAGGAGTCTGAGCTGCCTGGTAGGATTCCAACCTTTGGTAATTATCATAAGGTCTTTGAAGTCTATTTCTTTGAGACAGATCTTCTGGCAACTTGCTCCAAGTTCTGCCCAGTGAGATGCCAGGTTGAACCTCTTGTTGTCCATCCTCCATTGGAATAGGGCCTTGACGAAATGTTTGAGCTGAAGAACTTGATCCATGTCTTTCCAGTCCTCTGGTTTGAGGTCTCCATTGAATTGAAGTGTAAATGGCAGGGTTGATATTATCTCCCTCATTGTTTTGCCATCCACTACTGTGTCCAAGGTGTCCTCTTTCAGGTCTTCTGGTTCTGGACAAGCCTTCTCTGTCCTCTGGTTGGTTCCTTTGGAAGCCCAGATCTCTGAGGCGTTTAGGTGACATGTTAGTGTTTGCAAGCAGTCAAAAACTTTATGTTCTTAGGGTATTTACCTTTGACTGTGCCTTGTACAAATTTGTTGTCTGCTGATTTGGGCAATTTAACTTTAGAGGTTACAACTGGGTTAATTATAGTAATTTTCCCTGTACAAGTTATGAAAGTTGGTTTACCTGTATTGAAGCAGAATTTCGTGGTTTTCTACTCTTCTGTGTGGAAATGGGTGTCCACTTCTTTGCTGTTATTAGGCCTTCACTGTGCCTATTTCCTTTGCCTTTGCTGCCCTCTGGTTCTGAGGGTGTCACTGGTGTGTTGACCTGTGACTGGCTTTTAAGTGGTATGAAGTTATCTTCCACTGAATCAAAAAAGGAAAAAGAGGGCTTAATGTCCATTAACACTTCTTAAAATGCTGTTTGCATGTCTAAGGATGGCCTCTGGGCTTGTATGTTACTACAATATGCCCTTGTACAATGACAGTGTAATTGAATCAACAATTCCATGTCAGACATACAGCTTACTGATGTTTGGTATACTGTTTGTATCCCAATATCTCACATATTACTTGTAATTAGCAAGTATAATCTGTCAAAAGTAGTGTATAATAGGGAAATTGAGTTATCAATATGTCCAACCACGCATCAACTGTGGGTTTATTGTTATGAGGTGTCTTATCTTAATTCAAAAATGAGACTCTATTAATGGCTCAGGTGTTTTTATATGTAAAACACACCAAAAAATGGGTCTTGTGGTTATTAGCCACGTGACAGATACTCTTGAAATATGAGTATGAAGTGGTATATATACCAAAAAAAAGGAAAAAAAAATATATATTATATATATTTTTGAGAAACATTTACACCTAAAAAGAACAAAACAATTGTCATAAAGTGAGAAATAAGAGAAAAAACTCACTTATATGGGTCCAAAAAGGTTTAAAACACGGCCAGGCCCCCAAAATGTCAGATAGAGTCTATGTTGAAGTAGTAATTAGGCTATTTACAACTAGAAATTTGACTGTGACATGTAAAAGATGATTTAAAATAAGGGTGTTTGAGTAAAATAATGATTTATAATATAAAAAGGGTTCTACTATTAAAAAATAGTGGTGGTGAGCGCTATTGAGAACCCTGGGTGCAGTCTTATCAGTTGAATTACTATAATAATAGCTACAATAATTAACATTATATTTATACCTGATTTATTACCCAAGAGTAAAGCTGTTTTGGACAGTTTACTACGTAGGTTATACAAGAGCAGGATGAGGAAACAATTCTGGCTGTGAAAAGCCTCCTTTTTATCCTGAAGTGAGGTGGAAAGGGTGATAGACCTTTCCACATAGAGGAAGTGAAAATTTTTCACTCTCTAGGACTGGCTTGTGGTTTTCAAACAGCCTGTATAGCCTTTATTGGGCTCAGATGTGGTTCTGAAACCACATCTGGGCAGTTTTCACCAATACAGGGTGAAAACTTTCATCTGGGGACCTCACAGCCTGATTCTGACGTGTATGACGCGTAGAATGCTGTACAGAAGCTGTATGTGACCCCAGTATTGACTGACATATGAGGTATTGAAGTAAAAACAAGCTCCTTTGTCTATTTGACACCTCATATTCATGATTATGGGATATTATCCCATGGTAAGGCTGTATATGACAGCAGGGCGGAATCTGACCTTAAAGCAGCCATAACTTTGTCAATTCTTGAGATATCAACCTCATAATTGGTTTAGGGTGTAGCCCTGTATGTGCTCTACACAATTGTAACTCATTTGATATGGGTATCATTAAATATGGCAAAGTTATCCCATGTACAAGAACTTTGTACATTTGCGTGGTACAGGCAAAAAGCTGTATTGAGCTTATTTCCCCCATAGCTTCTGTTCTAGTTGAGATATGGGAAAATGGATGGAACCATCATATAGCCCTGATTGTGCGCTTTCCAAAGATACCCCACTTCAAGTATCTAACACTAAAATTGTAGACGCTAGATGAGAGGTGAATGTTTTGTTCACCCTTATTTGGCCTGAAATTGACCATAACTCCAGTAAGATTGGTGCTAGCTCGGTTTGGCTGGTACCATTGAATAGCCCTAACTTAGAGCTTCATTTCGAATACCCATTTGATGGGGTTAAGCCTCTCCTTCTGGATTTTATATGGGAGGTGAAAATTAAGGTTTATGATCACCAATAACTTTGTTATTCTTTGTCCTATGGTGATGGGACTTATATTTTCAGAAAGAGGTGAGTTTCCTCTATTTTTTTCTACCTTTTGAGCTGTTTTGGCTCAGCTCAATATTTTGGTGGTATCTTGGCTATGCCATTGGTTTATGGTATTTTGGTTATCATGCTTGTGCTCTGGTTTTGAGTCACAGGCTGACAACTTTTCACTGTTTATGGAAGAGATCCACAATTTGACTCAATTCACATTACTCCAGATACTCCTGCTTGAAAGTTATCAACAAAAATATAATCAGTGGAGAAAGATGTCAAGAGAGAACTTGAAGTTGCCATAAACAGGTTTAGGAGGTAAGCAGATAAAAGTAGAGAACGTCCACCTGTTTTCAATCATGGTGACATGGTATGGCTTTCTTCCAAGAACGTCAAATCAACTATACCCACCAAGAAACAGTCTGAAAGATGGTTGGGTCTTTTTCCAATCTTGAATAAAGTCAGCACTCATGCCTACCACCTCAATCCCCCAACTCAATGTCAGTCCATCCACCCAATCTGCCATATTTCACTCTTAGAACCCGTCAAGACATCAAAAATCCCAGATAGGCATCAAGAACCTGCTCCTCCAATACCCATTGAAGAAGAGGAGGAATGGGAAGTCTCTCAAATACTGTACTCAAAGATCAAGAGAGGAAAACTGTGGTATCTGGTGGAATGGAAAGGTTTCAGTCAAGACCCAAAAAGATCCACTTTGAAACCAACTGAAAACCTCAAGAACTGCCCTGAACTTGTTAAGGATTTTCATTATTTATATCCTGAAAAGCCAGGACCCAATCCTTCATTAGCTTGATCTTTATGGTGCTTGGTGGGGAGAGAAATTACCAAAAGTAAAGCCCACTCCTGGTATGCACCTTTAGAAGTATTCTACCCTTTTTGTTGTAAGCATCACCTTGGCCACTCTGTGAGCACTCTGCCATTTTTTGGACACAGATCTTTGGCCTGGCTTTCAATATCAATTCCAAAATTATGGCCATTTTAACTTGTGCAAATGGACCATTCATTTTTTCATTTCACTTCTAAGTCTTTCCGATTCCATGTTAATATTTCAGCAAATTCATCTTCTTTTTATTGCACTGGAGGGAGTGATAATTACCAAAGGTAAGTTCCTTTCCTGGTGTGCACTTCCCTGAGGGGTCTACAATCTGTCAATACATCACCTTGGCCGCTCTGTGAGAATCTGGCATTGAATTTTCTTTGCCAGTGTGGTATACCTGTACCAGTTTGGATTAATGGACAAACTAAGCAGGAATATTTTTCAATTTTCCTTAGGTGTTTCCCAATATATTGGAGTATTCATTTTTTTCAAAATAAATGATGAGAAGAACTAACACCATTAAAACTTAATAAATGCCTTCTGTTAATAAATGAACTTGACAATTATGATGTGACACCCCAATGCACCACCCAGATGAATTAACTTTCAAGGGATTGGTTGACCTAAAACAATTATTTTTATATATATATTTTGATTTCTTAATTTTCTTTACTTCAATTTTCTTTACATATTGTGGGTAGCAAAAATCAACAAACATATACTACAGCACAGAAGGTCCTAGTAACAATGAGGATGCATGGAATTAAATTCCAGGGCAGAGTTGTAGCATAATAGGGGTCATAAATATTAATTAAAAGTTCATTTATATAACAAAAAGGTATAATTGGGTATTTAGATGAAAATTAGTCTTTCTATTAATTTTGAGAGGGAAATGAATATTAAATTTAGAGGGTTAAATCCAGGAAAAGTGTTTAATTCAGGCTTAGGATATCATTGAAACAAGAAAAGTACAGGTGTATTGAATTCTCTGACTCCTTTGAGTGATCATTGTGATGTGAGAAGGAAGAAATTCAACATTTAGGGTGTAGAGAGATGGTATAATGGTGTGGAATGTGAAGGAAAATAGGCTAGGAAGAAGAGATTAGACAGTAGAGATATCACAGTAGTATTACAGAAGGTTCAGAGCAAGATTACAGAAGTTTCACAAGGGTGTACTGTAATACAGTTAAAGCTAGAGGACACCTAGTTACAGAAAAAGACAGGATAATACAGGAAAACTATAGTACAGTGGTCAGAGAGATAAGGATTCCAGGGTTTTCAATTGATTACATAATCAATGACATCATCAACAGGAATTAAACCAGGATTACTAATCAAGGAGATAAGGATTCCAGGAAACTCAATTGATTACGTAATCAATGACATCATAAATGACATCATCAACAGGAATTAAATTAGGATTACTAATCATGGAGATAAGGATACCAGGAAACTCAATTGATTACATAATCAAATGACATCATTTCCCCACAATTTCAAGAACTCAATTAAAAATACAGGTCTCATGATCCAACACCACCAAACCTTATTTTATAATACAGGTCACATGTCAAAAACCCAGATTGGAGACCTGAAAAATTCTAAGTCCCCTTTTTTTTGACACTCCAATGGAGGCCCCAAAAACTATAAATAGAGCTCCTCTCCCCCCCTCAATTCTTTTTTCCTCATGGCCTAGACAGAGGTCCATCACAAAAACGTAACTTCTTAATATTTTTTCTGAGGGAAATCCCCTCCATCCATCCACATTATCCTAATTTTTTAGGAATACTCAGTAGCTAAGCTCAGAAGTATAGCTATCCCATGACCATTCCTAAATTCTGCTCAGTAGCTAAGCTCAGTAGCACTGTCTGAGTGATTTATAATTAATAGTAGTTAACAGTTGGTCTACTTTAATTTAGAAACTCATCTCATTGACTATCTCCATCCCATTATTGCTCAGTAGCTAAGCTCAGAAGCACTGTCAGAGTCTTCTTTATATAATTAATAGTAGATAACAGCTGGTCTACATTGATTTATAAATTAAACTCATTGACTATCCCATTGATATTGTTGCCCCATTCCTAAATTCTGCTCAGTAGCTAAGCTCAGTAGCACTGTCTGAGTGACTTATAATTAATATTAGTTAACAGTTGGTCTACTTTAATTCATAAAATCATCTCATTGACTACCTCCATTCCTAAATCTGCTCAGTAGCCAAGCTCAGTAGCATTGTCTGGGTGTTTTATAGATAATAGTAGTTAACAGTTGGTCTACATTGTTTTATAAATCCATCCCATTGACAAGGTTCTTTACTCAGTAGCCAAGCTCAGTAGTAAATTGAACAATAGTAGTGTCTGTTATCCCAGGTTATCATCATAAAATTATTAAACCCTTAAAAAAAATATAGTAGTGTTTGTTATTATCAGTTATCATATTATCAACAGTGTTATCATCAAGAATTGGAAATCCCTCAAGATTTTACTGTTCTCACTAAAGGAATTTAAAGAAGTCTTTTCTCCAGTTTTATATCTTTATTTACTTGTGTTGAGTTTTACTAACCATTGCTCCCAGATCAAACAAAGTCTGCTAGAGTCTGTTGAATATACTTTTCTGACAAGCCACCATCAAATAAAATAAATTGATTGTGAACTCAAGTCAAGATAATTAAGCATTTTCAGGAAGGGCAGTTCAGATTATTCTGACACACAAGCAGAGCAAGGGTTACAATCTTGAACAGCAATTCAAAACTGTTCTATTGTAATTTCCCCTTCCAGGTACTGCCTCATTTATCCCACACAAGAGGAGTTCCCACACCAGGTCCTTGGCCAATTCCAAAATCAATTGCCAACCTCTCTGATGAAGATTGGAACTTCCTAAAGATTCATTTATCTTTTATTTTTTCTTTTCTAAATTTTATTTTCATTCTTTGATGTTCTTTTTATTTTAATTTTTAGCTTTCTTTACTTACACCCAATCAATTAATTAACTAATGTCATTCATTTCAAAATTACATCAATCATGAAGCCAATGTCAAAATAAGATGAAGCAAGTACCGTATCATATTTCAAATTCTTAATATCAGTTTTCAAATTTCTATCTTAATCACTCCTCTTGAATCCCTCTCTCAAAATATTTTCGATAGCCTTAACATGCTTCACCTTGTATTGGTGCTCAGGAGCTCACCATTTCAAGGTGGGGGGTGCTGTTAAAACCATGGCAATTTACCCTCTTCAACCTCAATATGGCATATCCATCCCATACCCAATCTATGAAAATTTGGTCATATCCATAATCATTGGCCAAATTGGACATTGTCATTCTTTATGGCCTTTATGGGCATTTCATCATCTGGGGCTAACCTGGACCCTTAACCATCATCAGGCCCTTCCTAGCCTTTCTCTACTTTTGGGAACTCTTGGGTATTTTACAGTCAACAGGGCAAATACAGCTTGAAAGCCTTTGTTTGGCTTTTTAACCTTCAAATAGAGCTTTGGGCACTTTTGCACATTTCCGCACATTTTGTGCATTTGGCTGTAATCAGTCCTTTTATGCCACTTGCCCTTGTAATATGGGAAATATTCCCAAAAGGCCATATCAGGCATTTTGGGGCTTAATTGCCAGTTTTGCGCATTTTGTACACTTTTGTGCATTTTTGCACACTCTGTACAAAGACATATTTGAAGCTGTATAAGCTGTATTTGGCCAATACACCCAGAAACACCTTTTCACCTCTGAAGTCACCCAAAACCCAATTTTAATTCTCATCCTCTTGACTTCACTCACAAAGACTTGGCCACTTGCACCCTTCAGCAACTCAAATTGTCATAAATGGTGTTATACACCATTCTGCACCTTTTTTCACCCGCAATACAATGGTGTCAAAATCAGAGGGGGAATTAAAAATTTGATAAGTCACCAAAGTGTCATGTCATCCAGAGGACCCACCATGGCTCATGTCAGGACTAGTCTATGATGAAGCAGTAATTAAGCTATTTACAACTTCAACTATGAGTGTGACAAGGTGATAAAGGGTTAAAATAAAAGTTTTCAATAATGATAAGGGTTTATAAATAAAATAAGAGTGCTTTACAATTGTGGAATAGTGGTGGTGAGTACTGTTGAAAGCCCTGGGTGAAGCTTTACCTTTTGGATTACAATAATAAAGACTACAATAATTAAATTTAGAGTATACCTGATTATTTTCCAAGAGTATAACTGTTTTTGACAGCTTTACTACGTAAAAATTTAAGATCAGGATGAGGATACCTTTCATGGCTGTGAAAAGGCCCCTTTTTATCCTGAAATGGGGTGGAAAGGCTGCTACACCTTTCCATGTAAAGTAAGTGAAGATTTTTGACTCTCCAGGACAGGCTTGTGGTTTTCAAAAGGCCTGTATAGCCTGTATTGGGCTCATATGTGGTGTTGTAACCAGATCTGGGCAGGTTTCACCAATACAGGGTGAAAATTTTAATCTTGCGACAACACAGGCTGATTCCAATGTGTATGACGTGTAGAATGATGTACACAACCTGTATGGGACCCCAGTATAGAATGGACTATGAGGTATTGAAGTAAAAACAAGCTTCTTCATCTTTTTGACACCTCATAATCATGGTCATGGGATATTATCCCATGGTAAGGCTGCATTGGCCAAACTGTGGGATTTTGACCTTAAAACAGCCATAAGGTTGTCAGTTTTTGAGATATCAACCTCAGAATTGGTTCAGTATGTAGCCCTGTGTGTGTTCTACACAATTTAACCTCTTCTGATATGGCTATAATTAAATATGGCAAAGCTATCTCATGTAAAAGATTTTTGTACATATGTGTGGTTTTAGGCAAAAGCTGTATTTGCCTTGTTTGCCTTATAGCTTTTGTTCTAGATGAGATATGGGGAAATGAATGGGACCATCAGATAGCTCTGATTGTTCTTTTTTTCAAAAAGACCCCACTTTAGGTATCTCACACTAAAACTGTAGAAGTTAGATGAGAGTTGAATATTATATTCTTCCTTATTTGGCCTGAATTTGGCCATAACTTCAGTAATACTGGTGCTAGCTCAGTTTGCCTGGTACCATTGGATAGCCCTGACTTAAAGATTTATTTTGAATACCCATTTGATTGGGTTAGGCCTCTTACTCTGTATTTCAGATTAGAGGCAAAATTTAAGGTTTATGCTCAGCAACAACTTGTGGCAGGAATAACTTTGTTATTCTTTGTCCTATGGTGATGGAACTTGTATATTTGGAAAGGCAGAAGCTTCTTCTTTCTCTTGATATCTTTTAATATTATTTGGCTAAGCTCCATGTCTTGGTGGTATCTTGGCTATACCATTGATTTATGTTTTCTGGTTGTCATGCTCGTGCTCTGGTTTTGAGTCACAGGCTGACATACCCTCCCTCTCAAAAAGCCTCTTCATTGATGATACTGGCAAGTCCTCCTAGATGCTCTGAATTTCCTTAAATGAAGGTTTCCATCTGGTATGGCATCTTCTGTCAACCATTTGTCTTTATCAGCTGTTTGGTTTTTGAATCTGACTAAGTATTGTCTCTGATCCCTACCATTAAGTCTGATCTTCCTAGCCCTGATCATTTTCTTCACTGGTCCAGGGGAATCCTCCACCTCCACTATTTCTGGTGGTGTGGGGTTCTTCTTCCTGGAGGGGAATTGATCCTCCTCTGTCTGGAAGTATGGATTGACTAAACTGACTGGAAAGACTGGGTGTTTCCTGGAAAACTCCTCTGTGAGTTTGACTTCCACTGAATTTTTCCCTATCAATATAGTAATAGTGAAGGGCCCTACAAATGATTCTCTCATCTTCATGGGTCCTTTGAGATTTTGAAAATTGAGTGTAGACACTAACACTTGGTCCCTTCTTTAAAGTCAGGTTCCATGTGCAATTTGTCCCACCTCTTCTTGTTATATTCTTTTGCCTCAGATATGCATTTGGCAGCTGTTTCACAAGCCCTCTTCCGCATTTCAAGGAAATCTTTGGCTGTGGGGTGGATGGTTAGAAGATTCTTATTCAGGTCATCCACAGGGAATAGGGGATTCCATCCTTTCTCTACGTGTGCAGGTGCTTTTCCTGTGGTAGAGTGCTTACTTGTGCTCTAAGTCAGCTGAACTGCTGGTAGAAGGGTAACCCAGTCATGGGTGTATCCTTCATGATCCTTGTATTCCATGCCATAGGCACAGAATATTCTAAGGATGTCCTCCATTGTCTGGATCACCTTCTCAGCTAGTCCATCTGTTTGTGGGTGGTAAGCTGTAGAAAAAGACAGTTTAGTACCCAGAATGTCATAGAGGTTGGTCCAAAATTCTGATGTGAACATTGGGTCCCTATCACTGATTATGATTTTGGGCTCTCCACAGGTGGATATGATGTTGTTCCAGAATAACAGAGCAGTATCCATGGCTATATGTCCTTTGTGAAACGGTAGGAACCTCATACTCTTGCTGAACCTATCAACTATGATTAAATAGGCATTGTAGTTTTCTTTGCCTCCTGGGACAAGTCCTGTAACCCAGTCAATATTGATGGTTTCCCATGGGTGTTTGGGTTATTCTATGTGTTGAAGTAACCCATACTTCTTCCCATGTTTCCTATTTTCCTTTTCGCATCTTTTGCAAGTGTTGATGTATTCACTCAACTCTTGTTCCCACTTGGGCCACCAAGGTGTGCTTGCTACCCTCTGTTTGTTCCTTTGTTCACTCATGTGTCCCATATAGGGGCAGTCATGGCATTCCTGCAGGATCAGAGAGATTTGGTCTCTGTCTACCACTGTGAGTTGCTTGTGTGCTTTTGTCTATGTTAGAGCAGGCCATCTTTAAGGAAGAACTTATTATCATTATAGGCCCTCAACCGGGGTTCTTCCAGTTGGGATTCCAGTTCTGGACTCCTGTACTTTTGTTGAAGGAGTTGTAGTAATATGCCACACTGTTTGTGTTTGGCATAGGATTTCAGTACTGCACTAAAAAATTCATTGAGCAGTTATGAGGAACTTATTCCCAATATGGGGGTTTCTGTTCCTTCTGAATCAGTGTTTTCACTGTCAGGGGTACCACCTTCTGGTTCCCATTCAGAGAATCTGAAGTTCTTCTTTCTATCTATTCCCATGAAATGGATAGGGATCTTGGCTGAAACTTCAGGGTCATAAGCTGGATTGCGTTTGACATTATCCAGTGGCCATCTGCATTGGTTTGACTTTTACCTTCTTTGTATATTATGGTCATATTCCCTCTATACTCCTGGATGGCTATTTGCCATCTCCGCATGTGTCTATTTGTAGTCTTCATGTTTAGTAAACACTTCAAGCATTTTCAGTCTGTGTAGACTTCAAAGACTGCACCCTCCAGATAATAATGGAGTTTCTCTAGAGTCCAGACTAGGCAATGACATTCTGTCTGGGTGGCCCCATACCTGGATTTTGAATCTTTCAGCTGCCTAGAGATGTAAGATATTACTCCCTCCCTTGGTTCACCATCCACAATTTGTCTCTGGTGAAGGGCTTCTCCTAAGCCTTGGCTACATGCTGTATCTATATTTAACTTGATTGGTAGTTCAAAGTCAGGTAAGATGGGCACAGGTGCATTTGTGAGTTCATGTTTGATCCTCTCATATGCGTCCCTTCTTTTCTTGGTAATCTCAAAAGCTACTTCCTTTGAAAATAACTTGTATAAACTACTAGTTATGTGGGCAAAATGTTTTATGTGGCTTCTATAGTAGCTAGAAAATGGAAGGAATGATTGCATCTCTTTGATGTTTCTTGGTACTGGGTTTTTCAGTACTGCTGCTAATTTTTTCTTGCCAATTGTCAGACTAAGACCTGAGACTTTATGTCCTAGAGCTAGTACCCCTTGTTGTCTGAAATTAAACTTTTGAAGTCAAATTCTCAGATTGATGGGTGTACATTTACTTAGCACTATGTCTATGCATTGTACATGGTCTTCCCATGTCTCTGAGTATATAATGATATCATCAATATATACTACCATCCAGCCATCCAGTATTTCATCTTGAAATATTGTGTCCATCATTCTTTGGAAGTGGGTTGGTTCATTTTTAATGCCAAATGGCATCCTGGTGTACTCATATATGCCCATATGGCATATGATTCTGAGTACCTTCCTGGTGTTTGATTCAACTACATTTTGGTGGAAGCTATTCATACAATCCATTTTGGTTATGTATTTGGCTATTGCCAGTTTGTCTAAGGCATGAGGTATCCTGTGTATAGGATACCTGTCAGATTTTGTGTAGTTATTCAGAGCTCTGAAATCTCTACACAGCCTTGACTTGCCATCATGCCAGGTGATCAGGACTGGGGTGGTAATTTCCACTATTTCATTTTGTCCAATATTTCTTATGAAATCCATGTCCAGGAGTTCATTGATATGTTTTTCAATTTCTTTACTGGTTTCCAGACTTTCTGGGTAAGGAAGTCTCCTGAGCATGGTTGGATAAGGTCTTTCCACATCTGGATATAGTTCTATATAATGGCATTTGATCTTGCCTAATGGTTCTTCCCCAATGGAAAATTCTGGTCTGTCCTTTCTCAGCAGCTTCATTAAACCTAGTTTTTCTTTACTGGTGAGGGCAGTGCTAAACTGGCCCACTCTGAATTAATTCAGTAGTTCCTTAAGTGGATCCTGATTAGATAATTGGTATATATCAAGTGAAAACTTCTTTTCCTTGTTGGTACCAATGGTAATATTCCTATTCTTACTGTTGTAAATATCTATGCCATACATCCTGTGGTAGTCTGTTCCCAGTAAGAACCCTTGGATGTGGGAATCAATAAGCACTAAAAACTCTGGGTTTAGTCTGATGTTACCTTTCCTATGGGGTATAATTATCTGTTTGATAATTGTCCCAGAGGAAGTCATCTTCCCTGATTCACTTTTAAATCTCTTTTCCTTGGTGGTCAAGAGCTGTTTTTCCCAGTTTGGGAACACCAGGGCATTTTTCATCTAACTGGCTGACCAGTAATAACATATTCCTTTGATAGAAAAAATTTGACATATTGATACCAACTTACTGGCGTATTTCTGACTAGTATTTTCCTTAAATATGGCTTGAATATGACAAAAAATCATATTGAAATTCATATGAAAGAATAAACAACCATAATTGACGATTAGAAAACACTAATTGAAGCTTGAAAAGTGATATGATGGCAAAATATAAACATATTTTTAATTGGAAATTATTAAGAACCACACAATATCTTTATAAGTATCCTTCCTTGGAATTAAGCCTTCTAAAAGTTGCTATCATAAAGTCACACGGAAATTGAATTAAGGTTGTATAATGCAATTTTGGGGCCATGTATTCCTCAAAACTCTGCTATCATGAAACCTCATGATGAGAAATTTCAAAATTTTATATCAGATATATTCTGAGAACCTTTTACAGCCCTGTTTTACAGTCACAATTCCAAATATCGTCTGAGAATAAGGATTAAAAGCTCATAGCGACCTGAGACAGGTGAAAGCATATATTACAGGGTTTGAAAAGTACTATAAATTAGGATTATAAGAGCTATCCAATGGTTAGGTTAAGAGGGGGTTTTCTAAATGTAATAAAATATGCCTATTGGGGCCAAAAGCTATGCTTTGAACGTTTTTAATGCAGTACATATATTCTTGAAACTAGTTCATAATTAAAGCAAGATGAACTTATATCCTACAATGATAAACCATTCAATAATGGATTCAATTGAACAATGTAGAGGTTTTTTTGATACTCAAGAAGACCAAAATACAATTGAATATCATCAGATTGAATAATTATTGACGTATTTGATTTAAAACCCCTGTATATATTAAGATATGGCCAATCAAGAAGAAAATTGGTTTCTATTTGTATTGGAAAAACTCTAATGAAATATGTCTCCTCAGTCATGTATGAATCAACCAGGGAATAGATTGCTTTTATTATTCCAAATTCTACTATTCCATCATTTTTATATGCTATTTGGCTTTTTCCACTATTCTTCAGATGAGTGGAGAAACTGTGAGCCTTGAGGTATATTTTACATACCCAAATAGGCCACAATTATCTTAAAAATAAATTTTGAATTATGCATAACTCCTAAGTCATGCATATATCCAAAATTTATTGTTTTTGATTCCAGAAAAGATTAATAAATTTTTGATGAGTAAGTAAATCCATGGATTCAAGGCCAGATTTGGATTCTACACAAAAATTCACCTTGGGTAGCTCCATAGATTGAATAAGCTCAAACTAATTCTTTGAGGTGGTAATATGAAAAAAAAATTCAATACCACATAAATGATCCATGAAAACTTTTGTTTTTCTTAATTTCACGCCAAAATAATTGGAATGTGAGAAATCCCATGTTATATATACACTCAGAAGAGTGGTATGCATGCTTTGACCACTTAATATCATGGTATTCTTACATGGACTTTTGGTACACCCGAAGTTGATATCTCACTTGAAGCTTAAATTTCTATTTTGATGCAAAAAATAAGCAAGGGGGACAAAAGACATCAAAGAGAGCCAGGGTACCAAACTTCTGAGGCCTCAGAAGCATGAACAGCTCCAAAGCTTGGATCTATGGCCCATCGTGGCCCAATTAGTAAGCTAAAACACTTTTGGAACTTGGTTACCATGTTACAACTACAGTAAACCTTAAGAAAATAGCAAATAACCTGCTATTTTGACGTGCCAAGGAGGTAAAGAGCTACTTGGACTCCTGTAACCATGTCAAGTATTGATGAATATCCATGAATAAACCCCAAAAGAATAAACAAAACCCTTTTTGGACTTTTATCCATTGATTTACCTCATAGCAACCAGTAAAACACTGACATTTGCAATTCTATGTAGAAAAGAGGTAAAAACTTCAAAAATTCATTAAAAACACGATTCTTAATGAATCTCTCTGAAACTTTCAGGACCAATGGAGAGCTTTAATATCAGTGGTACAAGAAAAAAGAATCATTGTATTACTGGTAAAACTAAAAGTTTTACTTACAGTCCATTTTTGATTCTTCTACATGAAACACTGAATTTTCAAAAATTCACAGTAATTACAACCTGTGATAAAATTTCCAATAAAATTGATAACTTTGAGAAATAAATGATTCCTTTGGAATAAAATAGAATTTACAGATGTTACTCCTTTTATTCTTAACCATATTGGGGTTGGTAGTCATGTAAAAGCATCAATTAAGTAATTATGATAATCTTACGTGACAACAGATGTTGCAATCAATAATCCGAAAAGGCTTATTGTTTTCTCACTCACTTGTTTTTCAGTTTGCTCCATGGCACAACTCTGTGAGCTGTTGTTGACTTAAAAGAGGCCTCCTCTTGCTGTTTTTTCCACATCATCATCTTATTATCCATTTAAATCATTGTTACCAAAAAGTAAGTATTAGTTAGAGCTATTCTGAAGTGTTTTAATTCTTTCAGAATCAATCAGAAAGACGTGAAATCATAGAATACAACTATATATTTTTGTAATACTGTTATAAATACATTTTGATCCATTAAATCCACAATTCTACGTCAAATCTCTCTATCTTATATTTCAATAAGCTCTTTGGAATATTAGTGAGTGATTTATCTTTAATTCTTGAGTTTTTTCTCTAAAAAATTGGTTTTCTTCAAGAATTATGTTTATAATTATTCTTGCAAAAGATAATTATATATTAAAGTAATTTTATTATTTTGATAAAAGAAGTTTTATTATTAAAATCTTCTTGTAATTGATTCTTGTAGAGAATGACTGCTCACCATTAAAATCACTAGTAGTGTTTGACACGTCAAAGAAATAATTCTTTAATTATTTAATTGTGATAATAATAATATTCTATTATTATATTTCATAAGAACAGACATAGTACTGTTGATTAATAGTAATATTATCATCAGTTTCATAGTCACATCTTACGTTTTGGGGCCTGGCCGTGTTTTTTGAACTTTGTACCCTTAATTAATATATTTTTAAATTCCAAAATATATTAATTTCATAATTTTTTTCTTTCATTTTAACGTTAAATTAATTTTATATTTTTGAATTGTTTTGGAAATCTTTTTTATTGAGGAATTTGGTTTAATTTCATACTGTTTTTACACATGGCATTTTCACATCCAAAAACTTTTAAAATTATTCTTTGAGTTACTCTGAATTAATTTTCATTAAAAATCTTAAATTTTGATTTTTTTTCTTCAAAAAGAATAATTTTTTTAATATTAAAAATACAAAACTTCTAAAAAATCTTTCAAAATATTTTAAAAAGTATAAAAAATAATTTTTCTCTTTTATAATTTTTTCTAGTTTCTTTAATCAAATATTGTGCAGCTGGCAACAGACTCAGTGAAAGATAGATCACTAGGCCAGAATCGTCATATGCAGAATCTCAAGACAGTATTGAGGTGCAAATTGCTAAAAGATGAACCTTATTTGTGAGCCTTTGAGATATGACCACATACCCAATAAGGTCACCAGAAAGACTCAGGATAATTATACCTTTAAGATAATTATACTAAAATTACTTAGAATAATTATACATCAAAAATAATTACTTTAAAAATACAAAAATACCATAAATTGGTACAAAAGTTGGTTTAACTTGAAAACCAATGAATCAACATGTGAAATAAATTATACCATTGGATTACCCATGGTAAAATACACATATACCATTTTTATGGCATATCTGTAAAGTCAATATTTAATGAGTTATAAGGAATAATACCTTATAAAAACCATAAATCCTTATTTATTTCAAGAACCAATGAAGCAACATGTGAAATAAATTGTACCACTGGATTCTTCATGAAAATTCACACATAAAACAATTAATGAGCTAATTTCTAAAGTTAATACTTAAGGAATTAACCTGAATATATGCACTTTTTCAGTCAATGCATATATTCAAGGATCATAGCTAATATCTCTTAAACTATACAAGATAGAGTGATGAGCCAAAAATAAAGTTAGCACGAATTACTGTAAGAACACAGATATAAACTTTATTTTACAAATTATAATCAAGGTTAAAACCTATGATTAAATATTGATAAAAATCAACAGAGCTGTTGACCACTTTGTTGTGAAAGTGGTCCAAACTTAAAAAAAAGTACACAGTTGGATTCTACTAGTTCATTTGTGAAGAATTATGTAATCTTTATTATTAAATTCAGGGTACAACCCCCTGAAATCATGGTTTGAAGTTTAAAATGTTAAATTTTGACAGAAAAGATGAGTTACAAGAAAAATCATCAAAATTAGAGTTTTGATGATGTAATGAAATACTCTTGGTAGCATGATAAGGTTATGTCAGGCTATCAGAATTCACTCTCTGAATTTCTGTAACGTGTAAAACTTAAAAGTTATTAAATATCAAAGTTTGAGCTTAAATTGAGCAGTTATGATCACCTACTGTAACCTTAAATTAAGTTTAACAGTCATATGAGTGATACAATTGGTGAATACTATTATTTTATGATTAAAACTAATAAAATACACGAAATTTGGGGTTCTGCCAAGCCTCTGATGTCATCAAACTTAGAGTTATAGTGATAACTCTAAATAATGGTGTAATAATGATGTAATATGGTTTGATCATGATGTAATCATCCTCAAACCTTAAGATATTTATCAATTCCAGTGTATTTGAACAGTACACGTCTACTAGAAGCCTGTTGAACTCTAGGAGGGAGGTATTTACTATAAATAGAGCTCTTTTTACTCTGTTTTCCCCTCAGACGCATCAAAAACATTAAATCAATTAAATCAAAGGTAATTTCTTTATTCTTTATATATAAAACTATTATATTATTAAAGAACAAAGACCACCTTGTTATAATCATCCATTTTGACGTCATTAAATCATTTATTTAATTGTTTTTGCTAAAAATCTCTCTAACAACTCATTTCCACGTAAAAATCAAGAATATTAGTAATTTTCTTTATTTTTATTGTAAATACAATTTGAAAAGGTTGTATTTATATTTTTTGGCGTAAAATATTACAAAATTATTATATTAAGTGTTAAAAGTAGGTTATTTTCTCTTATTACAATAATTTTCTCTTTATTATTATTTTAATAATTCCTGAATTAATATAAATAGTATTTATATTAATATATAACTTTAATATTGGTAATATTATTGTTATTAATTGTTTTTTATTAATAAAAAACAATTTTTTACGCCTTTATTATTTGTTTGTAACAATAATAAAGTGCTTTTAAATATATTATTCATTTTATATTAATATATTTATTTTATTATATTATATTTTATAATAAAAATTATATTATTATATTTATTTAATAATATAATCATTTTACGCCATAATTATAATAATTCTTTATTATTATAATTATTTTTATCTTATTTATTTCATTTATAAGGACATTCATAGTACAATAAGTAAAATATTAGTAATTTTACTTATTGTTTCATAGTCAAAACTTACATTTGGGGGCCTGGCCGTGATATTTACTTAAAGACCTTTTAAAAAGATTCTAATTGGGCTTATCCAATAATAAATTCTATTTATAATCATAAAATTATATAATAATTTTTTATTTTATTGATTTTAAAAGCTATTGAGGAATTTGGAAAGCAATTGTACTGTCTTACATGTGGTTTTTCACATCCTTAGACTTGCAAGAACTTTCTTTGAGTGACTCTAGTGATTAAAAAAGATATTTTATAAATTAAAAATAATTTTTTATAATTTAATTTTATAAACAATCATATTCATTTTTTTTATTTTCTTCTTTAAAAATAAAAATATAAAAAAAAAATATTAAAAAATATTCAAAACCAATAAAAAAAGTTACTTTTATTCATTTCTTTATTTATTTTAATTTTTTAAAAAGATATAAAAGCAATTTCTATGTGTAAAATTGCCATATCTTACCAAAAAATAACACTTCTTATAAAAAGACTTATATTTATTTGTCTTTTTTAGTGTTTGAAGATAACCCAACAGAAGAAAACTAAGCTACTGTTGAGAGATTGGTGGAAGAAACTTGTCAAAGTTCCCCAACACCAGTTATCACTAAAAGAAAGAAAGCTAAGAAATTAGATTTTCCAGGACCCACCATTCAAGACTCTGAAGGTGAGCACCTCTTTTATAATTGCCATAAAAAGAATTTTATTCTAAAAATACTTTTATTTTTCTTATTCCTTAAAACTATGACTACCAGAAGAGGTTCCCAATACTCCATCCAATCAGATGGAGCTGGACTCAGAGGTAGAACTGATCCCTCAGAAGGGAAAAGAAAGGGCAATATCCCCAGTGGAACAGAATCCACACAAGGAAGTGCCTTATCCCAAAGGCAAGTCCCAGAAATGCCCATGATATCTGAACCTGAATTGGAACTAAGTATGAGTAACTCAAATAGGTACAAATCACATTCAGAGGGCTCAAATAGACATCTACATGAGCCAGTACAAGCAGTATTACAAAGTGTACAAGGACAAAGATAGGGAAATGCTGCCTCAAATACACCAAGGAGTGATGAACTCCTGCCACATCCTGAAAAAGTTCCTCAAAGAGGAGGAGATAGTGAAATACTCCAATGGATGGAATCCACTGTCATCCAAACCTCAAATCAAAAAAATTGAGGATTACCACACCAAAAAGAGGGAGGCAACCAAGGAAGAAGCCCCAGTAGCTTCTACCAGCAAGCCCCAAGCCAACCCACTTCCCCAAGAAGGGAAGAAGAACAAAAGAAAGAATTGGAGGAAACCATATTCCCCAAGCTACAGGATCCCAAAAATCCAAAAAGATGCCATGGACAATGTTTTCAACATGGCCAGAACTTTGATGGAATTCAAAGACAAAGAGGAACAAAGAATGAGACAACCCCATTTCCCAAAGAAATAACCTTGTCTCCTGATGTTGTAAATACTTTAACAGAGCATAAAAATAGTATTTTACCTCTTAAAGAAATTAAAAATAGTTAATTATTTTTCCAAGAAATAAATAATAGCTTATCATCTTTAACCAAACTTGTTGTACAAAATAAGAAAGAAATTGATAACATAAAATTTATGATTGAAAACAATAAACCAAAAGTATTAATTGACAATACTCAGAAATTGATACAAGGACAACAAGAATTGTACAAATATATAAGTGATATCAAAGAAAAAACTTTGACAATAAATTATGATGTGAGTATTGACAATCTTACAGAAAAATTAAACAAATTAAGTATTTCTGTAGAAAAATTTGAAGAAAAGACTTCATCACACCAAAAATTACTTTTGGACCATGTGGAAAAAAGTGATGAAGCAAGAATGCATCTAAAAGATGATATTCAAAGTGAAATAAGGCTTATTACTGAAAAAATGGATAAAATGAATGATGCTAATTTAAATATGCCAAAGTTATCAACTCCATTTTCCCATATAAGAAGCCCTGTTAAAACAAAAGAGGAATTGACAAATCCTTTCATAACAGACTTGAGTCACCAAGATAATAACCAAGTCTTAATGAAGGAAGCACCTCAGCTGAAACAATGGCCAACATTCACAGGAGAAGGTGAATATGACCCCATGTCATTTATTAAAACAACTGACATGTTACAAGAAGACTATGCAATACCAGATGAATGAATAACTGCAAGATTACATTCATTGTTTGAGAAATCTGCAAAAAGATGGTATTATGGCATAAGACAAACAAATGGTAAAAATACCTGGTCTTGGTGGAAACAAGAAATAATCACCAAGTGGGCAAATGATGACTGGAGGTACAAAATAGAAAATGCATTTGAAAATTCTTTCTTTGACCCAGACAAAGATAAACCTTTAACCTGGTTCTTAAAAGAAGCTGAAAGACTTAATGAATTATACCCAGAAATGTCACAAAAAATGGTGCATATGAAAATACTCAAGAAATGTGGAGGAGAGCTACAACATGCCCTGAGAAGCAGGTGTAAAGAACCATTCTCCACAGAAGAGTACATTAATGCACTGGAAGACATAGTGACAAGAACAAAAATTGGCAGGACTTGGAAGAAATTGGACATTAAAAGCCCAAATAAACCATTTATCAAAAAATATAAATTAAGAGAATCCTTCAAGCCCAGTACATCCAATAATAATGAGCAAAGAAAATGCCATAAATGTGGAGGTATTGGACACTTAGCCAAGAATTTCCTAAAAAAGGCAAAAATCAATGAAATTGTGGAAACAGAAAACCACAATGACAAAGAGGAGGAATCTGACTCTGAAAAAGAGACAGAAGAATCAGAAACTTCTGAAAGTGATGAAATCAATATAATTAATGCAGAAATCAACAATATTGATATAATTTATGAAGTATTAGATGTCAACTCAAACTTACCACAAGTTGGAACATCTGACACAAACCTGACAAATGTGCAAGATGCCAAACTGTATAAAACCCAACCTGCAAGAGGAATGGGGTATACAGCTGGAAAATAAAGTATAAGTATTGTCATGGTTGATAACCAAGAAGCAAAGGTGAATCTGGATACAGGAGCATATTGCACCTGTGTTGCTAAAAGTTATTTAAGTACAATTTTTCCAGACTGGCAAGAAAAACTTATACCAATCCAAGGTGTCAAATTTAGTAGTGCAAGTGAAAGCATGATGCCCCTTGGAATAATTGACTTAACACTTATTTTCCCTCACCCTTCACAATGTGTCAGAATTAAAGTGGAATTTGTGGTAATAGACAACTGTACCAGTAATCACTTTATCCTGGGAAATGACTACTTATCAATCTATGTTATAGATATCTCTAACCAAAAGGATAGATATTTTACTATAGGAGATAATAAGAGACAAAAGTTTGGCTTCTTAAATAACAAAAAACAAATTACAGTTATTAAGAAGGAAGAAAAGATTCCAGAAAAGGAACTTTTTATATCTGAACAACTTAAAGAGGCAGAATTCAATCAAGCATTAACAGAAAAAATGAAAGAAAAATTGATTAACCTCTTATTTAAGTATAAAGATGCCTTTGTAACTGACAAAGAGCCACTAGGTGCTATAATTGGGCATGAACTAGACATAATTCTGAATGTGTAAAAGCCTTACCCACCCTTACTAAGAAGACCAGCTTACCCAGCTAGTCCAAGGGCTAGAGAAGCCTTAGAGGTACATATTAAAGAATTAATGGACCTTGGAGTATTAAGAAAAGTTGGACATAATGAACAGGTAGAAGTTACTACTCCTGTCATTATAACTTGGCATAATGGAAAATCAAGGATGGTAGGAGACTTCAGAGCCCTGAATACCTATACCATTCCAGATAGATATCCAATACCTAGAATCCATGAGACATTGACACAATTGTCACAAGCTAAGTTCATTACAGCTATGGATGCCTTAAAGGGTTTTCATCAAAATGTCTTAACAGACAATGCCAAAAAAACTACTGAGGATAATAGTCCACTGTGGTATTTTTGAATACTTAAGAATGCCATTTGGGATAAAAAATGCACCTTCCCATTACATAAGAATGATGAATACCATATTTCCTGAAGAATTATCAGAAGGATGGTTAATTATCTATATTGATGATATCATAGTTTGCTTAGAAACTTGGGAAAATCACCTTACAAGACTAGAAAGGGTACTACAGAAAATAGTCCAAGTGAATATGAAAATTTCCTTGAAAAAGTGTCATTTTGCATATAGTGAATTAAAAGCACTAGGACATGTTGTATCTGGACTTAGTCTAGGCATAGACAAAAATAAAGTAGTAGCAGTACTACTTAAACCAATGACTCAAACCAAAAAAGAAATGCAATCATTTTTAGGATTTGCTGGTTACTATAGACAGCATATAAAGGACTTTGCAAAAATTGCCAAATCCTTATATAAATTATGTGACCAACAAACAGTTTATGAAATGACTGAAGAAAGGGTCAAGGCATATGAAGAATTGAAAAATTCAATAACAAATGCCCCATTTCTTCTAATGCCAGATTGAAAACTACCCTTCAAACTATACATTGATGCTTGTGGAGAAGGACTAGGTGCTGCACTTCACCAAACACAAATTATCAATGATAAACCAGTGGAAGGACCAATTTGTTTCATTTCAAGGCAGATAAAACCAACAGAAGCAAGGTATGGAGCCAGCCAAATGGAATGCTTATGCTTAGTGTGAGCTTTAGAAAAACTGCATTATTATTTAGATGGCACAGTATTTGATGTAATAACAGACTGTAATGCTGTGAAATCACTATTAAATATGAAGACTCCAAATAGACATATGCTGAGATGGCAAATTGCTATCCAAGAATACAGAGGAAATATGACTATTGTTCATAAATCTGGTAATATCCATAAAAATGCAGATGGTCTTAGCAGATGGGCTCTAGCAAATACCCCTGACAATCCAGCATGGGTGCCACAAGAAGAACACCATATAGAAGGAATATGTGTTACAGATATTGGCACAGAGTTCTTTAACCAAGTTAAGGAAAGCTATAAGATAGACAAAAATTGCCATATATTAAGCCAACTTCTAATGAAAGACTGCGAAGACCCATCACTTTCATCAAAACTAGATGAAACATGGAAAAAGGCATATGATGAAGGAAGATTCCACCTACTTGATGGAATCCTTTACCATAGAACAAAACACACCTGTGTTATGGCCTTAACAGATAGAACCCTGATAAACACTATCTTACATGAATGTCATGACAGTGTTGCAGCTGGACACCTTTCAGAAGATAGAACACTAGAGAGGGTGAAAACCTGCTCTTGGTGGCCAAATTGGAAGAAAGATGTTACAGAATACTGCCAAACCTGTGACAGATGTCAAAAAGCCAACAGAGCCACAGGAAAGAAATTTGGAATGATGATCCAAATCCAAGAACCAAAATCCCCATGGGAAATAATTCATAAGGACTGGGTAACAGCTTTACCTCCAGGGGGAGACAGGAGTTATAATGCATGCCTAGTGTTAGTTGACAGATACAGTAAAACTCCCATGTTCTTAACATGTCATAAAGATGACACAGCTATGGACACAGCCATAATGATATGGAATAAAGTTATTAGCCATACAGGCTTATTCCAGAATATTATAAGTGACAGAGACCCAAAGTTCACTTCAGCATTATGGACAAATCTCCATAACTTATTTGGGACAAAGCTATCATTCTCAACAGCTTACCATCCCCAAACTCATGGTTTAGCAGAGAGAATGATACAGACCTTAGAGGACATGATCAGAAGATTCTGTGCTTATGGGCTAGAATTCAAAGATTCTGATGGTTTTACCCATGATTGGTGTACACTAATACCAGCTTTTGAATTAGTATATAAGACATCAATCCATTCTTCTACTGGCAAAACACCAGCAATGCTAGAAAAGGGTTGGAATCCAAGACTTCCTTATGACACCCTCAAAAAAGACTTAGTGGATATACACCCAACAGCAAGCAGCTTTAAGATAATGCTTGACAAGGCAAGATACCATGCAAGCAGATGTATGCAAGATTCTTTCAAATATGCAAAAGAAAGATGGGATAAAAGTCATAAGCCACCTGATTTCAAAATAGGAGACTTGGTCCTAGTATCAACCCTTAATTTCAATAACATAAAAGGCCCAAAGAAATTGAAAGATTCCTTTACAGGACCATTTATGATAAAAGCACTTCATGGACCCAATGCTGTGCAATTGGAACTCACAGGTGAACTAATGAACAAACACCCAACTTTCCCTGTAAGTCTAATGAAACCTTACAGTTCAAGTGATAAGGAGTTATTTCCACTAAGAAATAAACCCCCACTTGAGATTCCCCCCTTGGAAGAAGGAGAGGAAAAGAAAATAGTAAAAGTCCTTAAAGAAAGAAGGACAAGAAACAAAAAAGAAAGGCAATACCTTGTAAGGGAAAGAAATTCAACTCAAGAAGATGAATGGCTACTTGAGAAAGATATAACAAATGCTGATAAACTACTAAGAAGGTTCAGACATGAAAGAAAGCCTGAAAAATAGAAAAGTTAAGCATTATTGAGCTTCAAGACTAACAAAGTCTATTGAAGAGGTAGGACAGTGGATGATACCCTAATTACACATATCAGATTGTGGTACAATCTTTTTTGGTGGTAGGGAATGTGAGCCTTTGAGATATGACCACATACCCAATAAGGTCACAAGAAAGACTCAGAATAATTATACCTTTAAGATAATTATACTAAAATTACTTAGAATAATTATACATTAAAAATAATTACTTTAAAAATACAAAAATACCATAAATTGGTACAAAAATTGATTTAACTTGAAAACCAATGAATCAACATGTGAAATAAATATACCATTGGATTCCCCATGGTAAAATACACATATACCATTTTTATGGCATATCTGTAAAGTCAATATTTAATGAGTTATAAGGAATAATGCCTTATAAAAACCATAAATCCTTATTTATTTCAAGAACCAATGAAGCAACATGTGAAATAAATTGTACCATTGGATTCTTCATGAAAATTCACACATAAAACAATTAATGAGCTAATTTCTAAAGTTAATACTTAAGGAATTAACCTGAATATATGCACTTTTTCGGTCAATGCATATATTCAAGGATCATAGCTAATATCTCTTAAACTATACAAGATAGAGTGATGAGCCAAAGATAAAGTTAGCACTGAATTACTGTAAGAACACAGATATAAACTTTATTTTACAAATTATAATCAAGGTTAAAACCTATGATTAAATATTGATAAAAATCAACAGAGCTGTTGACCACTTTGTTGTGAAAGTGGTCCAAACTTAAAAAAAAGTACACAGTTGGATTCTACTAGTTCATTTGTGAAGAATTATGTAATCTTTATTATTAAATTCAGGGTACAACCCCCTGAAATCATGGTTTGAAGTTTAAAATGTTAAATTTCAACAGAAAAGATGAGTTACAAGAAAAATCATCAACATTAGAGTTTTGATGATGTAATGAAAAACTCTTGGCAGCATAATAAGGTTATGTCAAGCTATCAGAATTCACTCTCTGAATTGCTGTAGCGTGTAGAACTTAAAAGTTATTAAAGATCAAAGTTTGTGCTTAAATTGAGCAGTTATGATCACCTACTGTAACCTTAAATTAAGTTTAACAGTCATATGAGTGATACAATTGGTGAATACTATTATTTTATGATTAAAACTTATAAAATCCACGAAATTTGGGGTTCTGCCAAGCCTCTGATGTCATCAAACTTAGAGTTATAGTGATAACTCTAAATAATGGTGTAATAATGATGTAATATGGTTTGATCATGATGTAATCATCCTCAAACCTTAAGATATTGATCAATTCCAGTGTATATGAACAGTACACGTCTACTAGAAGCCTGTTGAACTCTAGGAGGGAGGTATTTACTATAAATAGAGCTCTTTTTACTCTGTTTTCCCCTCAGACGCATCAAAAACATTAAATCAATTAAATCAAAGGTAATTTCTTTATTCTTTATATATAAAACTATTATATTATTAAAGACCAAAGACCACCTTGTTATAATCATCCATTTTGACGTGATTAAATCATTTATTTAATTGTTTTTGCTAAAAATCTCTCTAAAACCTCATTTCCACGTAAAAATCAAGAATATTAGTAATTTTCTTTATTTTTATTTTCAATACAATTTGAAAAGGTTGTATTTATATCTTTTGGCGTAAAATATTACAAAATTATTATATTAAGTGTTAAAAGTAGGTTATTTTCTCTTATTACAATAATTTTCTCTTTATTATTATTTTAATAATTCCTGAATTAATATAAATAGTATTTATATTAATTTATAACTTTAATATTGGTAATATTATTGTCATTAATCGTTTTTTATCAATAAAAAACAATTTTTTACGCCTTTATTATTTGTTTGTAACAATAATAAAGTGCTTTTTCAATATATTAATTATTTTATATTAATCTATTTATTTTCTTATATTATATTTTATAATAAAAATTATATTATTATATTTATTTAATAATATAATCATTTTACGCCATAATTATAATAATTCTTTATTATTATAATTATTTTTATCTTATTTATTTCATTTATAAGGACATTCATAGTACAATAAGTAAAATATTAGTAATTTTACTTATTGTTTCATAGTCAAAACTTACATTATTTAACTCAGAAAAGAATAAATTACCACCAAAAGGTGTGTATTTATCTTATATTTTCACTTTTTTGTCTATGAATTGCCGTGAAAATGGTACATACCAGAAATGGAAGCAACTATTCAGTCCAACCAGATGGATGTGGACAAGGAAGACACAAGACCAAATCCAGAAGTGCCAAGTATTCCTCAAGAAAGACACATTTGGACAATGCCAGAGTTGCCCCCCATTCCCCAAGGTCTGTACCCACACATTTTGACATGAATTCTGAGCCTGAACTGATTCATGATGATATTTTCAGGGCTGAACCATTTTCAAGTGGCAGCAATATAAATATATCAATGCCAATACAAAAATTGGTTCAGAGCAGCCAAAGAAGAGGAGTGGGAAATATGCCCAAGCCTTTGGCAGGGGGCCATGAACTCTTACTTGCACATTGAGAGCTTTCTGGGTCAGGAGAAGACAATAGAACTCTTAGGAGGTTGGAGCCCATTGTCTTGCAAAGACAAGGTCAAAAAGATAAAGAATTGGTTGAAGAACCAAAGTCTTTTATCCATAGACCAGAAGAAAGAGTTGGAAGTGACTCCAGCTTTGGAGACAGAGGCCCCAGTGGCGTCTACCAGCTCAAAACCAGCTCCAGAATTGTCCAAGGCTAAACCCAAAGGACCTCAGAAGACAAAGCCAATTGGCACAGACCTTTCCCACAAGGGTACAGGATCCCCAAATTGGAGCCTTCAGCCATGGACAGTGTATTCAACTTGGCCAGGAATTTGATGGAATTCACAGCCAAAGAGCAGGAAAGGATGAACAGAACTTCTGCAAAGAAATAATAGATCATATAAATTTTGTTCAATCTGGTATTCATGTAGCCCTTGGTAAATTTGATGCAAAGATAAATAAACCCAAATCAGACATAAGTGAATTAAAAAGAAATGAAAAAAGATATACTGAATGGTATCAAGTGGAAAATGCCAGAATTTATTTAATTATTAATACATGTAACAGAATTGAAAGTACATGTCAGGTTCAGATTGATGAAATGGAAGATCTTTCCATTTTTCAAGTAAATTATCAACTTGAAATTCCACAAGCTCATGTCTTAGAAATAGTTGAAAATACCAATCAGTTTGCTACACATTTAGCAAAAAGGGACAGTGAAAGGCAGAAGTTAAAGAATGAAATCATTGCAAATGTAGAACAAATTCATAAGAATTATGTACCACATATGCCAAGACATTCTACACCTTTGACTGAAGAAAAACTTTCTGTTAAAGCAAGTTTGACCCCATTCTTAGGAGAAAATGTTATCTCTTCAAAAAATATATTATCAAATTGGAAGAATGGCAAACATTCTCTGGTGAAGGAGAATATAACCATATTGAGTTCATCAGGACTATTGATATGTTGCAAGAAGACTTTCATATACCTGATGAGATCATAGTGGGAAAATTAAACTCTCTGTTTACCAGAACTGTAAAGAAATGGTATTACAAGATGAGAATGGATCATGGGAAACATGATTGGTCTTGGTGGAAGTCTGAAGTGATTACCAAATGGGCCAACAATCCTTGGAGGTTTAAAGTGGAGAATGCTTTTGAAAATTCCATTTTTAACTCAGAAAAAGATGAACCACTTACTTGGTTCTTCAAGCAGAAAGACAGATTATCTGCTTTACACCCAGATATGTCTGACACTATGACTAATATGAAAATATTAAGAAATTGTGGAGGAGAACTGGAACATGCTATCAAAATCATATGTGTGGAACCCTGTTCAACAGAGGAGTACATGAATGTAATGGAAGATATCATTACCAGGACAAGAATTGGTAAAACTTGGACTAAAATCCCTATGGAATCCAAGATGGTCTCAAAGATTCCCAGAGAGGACAGAAGAACAGAAAAACCTGTCTTGACGTGTCATAAATGTGGAAGTACTTCAAATTTAGCCAACACATGCACCAAAAAGACAAAAATCAATGAAGCTCAAGTCATTGAAGAAGTTCATTGTACTGACGAGAAAGAAGAATCTGATTCAGATTCTGCAATCTCTGAAGACACATCAGTGGAGGACTATCCCATTGAAAACATCACAGCTTTCTTTGAGGTCACAGAAGTCCATACCCACTTACCACAGTACAGTGAAGATTGCTACCATGTGATCAATATCCAGGATGCCAGAATGTGTAAGACCAAACCTGCTAGAGGAAAAGGTTATAATGCTGGAGCATCCTGTATCAAATAAGTTTTGATGAAAAATATTGAAGCCAAAGTCAATTTAGATACAGGGGCATTTTGCACTTGTGTGGGCAAAGATTATCTCCAAGCTATACTTCCTGAATGGAAAAACCATCTATTACCAATAGAAGGTGTGAAATTTAGTAGTGCCAGTAACAATATGTACCCCTTGGGTATATTAGACACTAATCTTTTATTTCCACACCCAACAGGAAGCATAAGAGTGAAAACTGAGATTGTGGTGATGGACAATTGCACATCTCAGCATATCATTTTTGGAAATGATTACTTGAATATTTATGATATTGACATCAGGAATCATTAAGATATATATCTCACAATTGGAGAGAACAAAAGAAAAAAATTTCTTTTTCCAATATGCCAAAACAAATATCAATAGTATCTTCTAAAAATGATACTTATAAGGAGGAATTTGTGTCTGATCAACTTGTTAAAGCAAAGATTAATCCATCATTGTCACCAAGGATGAGGAATGAACTTATTTATGTGTTATACACATACAATAATGCATTTTCCTCTGGTAATGAACCATTAGGTGCTATAAGGGGATATGAAGTTTATATTACTCTTAATATTGACAGACCATATCCTCCAGTACTTAGAAGACCAGCTTATCCAGCCAGTCCAAGAGCTAGAGAAGCCTTGGAAAAACATATCCAAGAGGTAATTCAATTTGGTGTACTAAGGAAAGTAGGCCATAATGAGGAAGTTTAAGTGACAACACCTGTTATTATTCCCTGGCATCATGATAAGTCAAGAATGGTAGGAGATTTCAGAGCATTTAATACCTACACAATTCCAGATAGTTATCCACTCCCTAGAATTCAAGAAGCCTTGACTCAATTGTCTAAAGCTAAGTATATAACATCAATGGATAAATCAAAAGGCTTCCATCAAACATTTTGGATGCCTAAAGCTAAGAAATTACTTAGAATTATCACTCACTGTGGTATTTATGAGTATCTTAGAATGCCATTTGGCATTAAAAATGTTCCATCCCATTTTCAAAGAATGAGGAATACCATCTTTCCCACAGAATTGTATGAAGGATGGCTTATCATTTATATTGATGATATTATCATATGGTCTGATTCATGGTCTTTGCACATTGAAAGACTTGCAGGAGTACTTCACAAAGCTGCAGAAGTGAAAATGAAAATTTCACTTAAGAAATGCAATTTTGGTTTTGAAGAACTCAAAGCATTAGGACATGTTGTTTCTGGTTTAAGCTTGGGTATTGACAAAACCAAGTTGGCAGAAGTGTTACTTAAGCCAATACCCCAGAATAAAAAAGAAATTATATCTTTTATTAGGTATTCCAGTTATTATAGGCAACACTTGAAAGAATTTGCAACTCTAGCCAGCTCACTATATAGAATCTGTGATCAACAGACTGTATTTGAGGTGACACAGGAGAGAATTATAGCTTTTGAGAAGATAAAGAAAGCTCTTAAAGAAGCACCTTTACTCTTCATGCCTGACTGGAATATTCCTTTTAAATTGTACATTGATGCATGTGGAGATGGATTAGGGGCAGCCCTACATCAAGTCCAAATTATTGATGACAAACCTACAGAGGGACCAGTTTGTTATATCTCAAGACAAATTAAACCAACAGAGGCCAGATATGGTGCAAGCCAAATGGAGTGCTTTTGTTTGGTATGGGCACTTGAGAAATTACACTATTATCTTGATGGCAGTGTTTTTGAAGCAATAACTGACTGTAATTCAGTCAAATCACTTCTTAACATGAAAAATCCCAACAGGCATATGTTGAGATGGCAAATAGCCATTCAAGAATATAGAGGAAACATGACCATAGTTCACAAAGCAGGAAACATTCACAAGAATGCTGATGGACTTAGCAGGTGGGCATTAGCCAACACTCCTGATAACCCAGCTTATGTACCTTTGGAAGCTGAACCACAGATTCCAATTGAAGGAATTAACATAACTGATATTGGGACTGAATTCTTTGAAGAGGTCAGAGAATCTTATAAGCAAGACAAGAACTGCCATATCTTGACTTCTTTACTAGATAAAGACTACAAAGATACATCTTTAGTCAATGCACTGGATGAATTTTGGAAAAATTCCTATTCTGAAGGAAGATTTCACTTGTTTTATGGGATTATTTACTGTAGAACCAAACATTCTTGTGTAATGACATTATGCAGCAGATTGATTATCAATACCTTCTTCATTAATGCCATGATAGCATCTACTCTGCACACCTGTCAGAAGACAGAACACTTGTCAAAGTGAAGAACTGTGCATGGTGGCCATCTTGGAGCAAAGAAACCATGGAATATTGCCATACCTGTGACAGATGTCAGAAGGCAAACAGGAGTACACGCAAGAAATTTGGACTTATGATCCATATTCAAGAACCAAAATCCCCTTGGGAAGTTTTTCACATGGATTGGGTCACAGCACTTCCTCCAAGTGGTGACAAAAGCTATAATGCTTGTTTAGTCATTGTAGACAGATATAGCAAGACTGCTATATTCTTACCATGTAATAAAGATGACACTGCCATGGATACAGCTCTTCTTCTATGGAGTAGAGTTATTTCTCATAAAGGATTATTTAAGAATATCATGAGTGACAGAGATCTCAAGTTCACATCTGCACTTTGGACCACTCTTCATAGATTGTTTGGGACTAAGTTATCATTCTCTACAGCATATCACCCTCAAACAGATGAGCTAGCAGAGAGGATGATTCAAACTTTAGAAGACATGATAAGGAGATTTTGTGCTTATGGATTAGAATTCAAAGACTCAGATGGCTTTACCCATGACTGGTGCACTCTGATACCTGCATTAGAATTGGCATATAAGACATCAGTCCATTCTTCCACAGGACAAACTCCTGCTATGTTAGAAAAAGGATGGAATCCAAGACTCCCAGCAGACACACTGAGGAAAGACTTGATTGACATTCATCCTACAGCTTTCAGCTTCAAGATGATGCTTGATAAAGTAAAACATCATGCAAAACAAAGTATGACTTATGCTTTTGATTATGCAAAACAGAAGTGGGACAAGAGTCACAGAGTACCAGACTTCAAAGTAGGGGACTTAGTTCTAGTTTCAACCTTGAATTTTAATAATATCAAAGGCGCAAAGAAACTTAAAGATTCTTATTTAGTACCTTTTTTTATTGTGGCCTTGAATTGAGCCAATGCAGTTCAAGTGAAATTGAGTGGTGCATTGGAAAATAAACACCCCCCTTTTCCAGTCAGCTTGAAAAAACCTTATGAACCAGCTGATAAAGAATTGTTTCATTTGAGGAACCCAACTTCTTTAACTGTACCACCAGTGGAAAGAATGAAGACAGAGAGATAAAGAAAGTCATTAAAGAAAGGAGACTTAGGGGTGAAAATCACAGAGGATATCTTGTCAGATTTAGAAATCCAGTCCAGGAATATGTTGCTGGCAGAACCAGAAATACCTGACTCAGATAAACTCTTAAGAAGATCTACACATGAAAGAAGGCCACAAGCGTGAATATGTCTATAAATGTGCTTTAAATTACTTGATCTGAGTAATGTAAAGAGGTTGGACAGTGGACATTAATCCCCTTTGGGGCTTTTATTCTTTATACCATTGATAAAATTGTAGTAAAATCTTATTTTTTGGTGGGAGGGAATGTGAGCCTTGAGGTATATTTTACATACACAAATTGGCAACAATTATCTTAAAAATAAATTTTGAATTATGCATAACTCATAAGTCATGCATATATCCAAAATTGATCATTTTTGATTTCAGAAAAGATGAAGAACTTTTTATTGAGTGAGTAAGTCCATGGATGTAAAGCAAGATTTGGATTCCACACAAAAATTCACCTTGGGTAGCTCCATAGAGTGAATAAGCTCAAACTAACTCTTTGAGGTGGTAATATGGAAAATACGTCAATACCACATAAAAGATCCATGAAAACCTTTGTTTTTCTTAATTTCAGGCCAAAATAATGGGGATGTGAGAAATCCCATGTGACATATACACTAAGAATAGTGTTATGCATGTTTTGAACACTTAATATCATGGTATTTGTACATGAACTTTTGTTACACCCATAATGAATATCTCACTTGAAGCTTAAATTTCTATTTTGATGTAAAAATTAAGGAAGGGGGACAAAAGACATGAAAGAGCGCCAGGGTACCCAACTTCTGAGGCCTCAGAGGTGTGGACAGCTCCAAAGCTTGGATTCATGGCTGATCTTGGCCCAATTAGTAAACTAATTTACTTTGGGAACTTGGTTACCATGTCACAACTACAGTAAATCTTGAGAAAATGGCAAATAACCTGCTATTTTGATGTGCCAAGGAGGTAAAGAGCTACTTAGACTCCTGTAACCATGTCAATTATTAATTACATTCCATGGATAAACCCCAAAAGAGTAATTAAAACCCTTTTTGGACTTGTATCCATTGATTTACATCATGGCAACCAGTAAAACACTGATATTTGCAAATGTACATGGAAATGAGGTAAAAACTTCAAAAATTCATTAAAAACACAATTCTTAATAAATCTCTCTGAAACTTTCAGGACCAATGGAGAGCTTTAATATCAGTGGTACAAGAAAAAAGAATCATTGTATTACTGGTAAAATTAAAAGCTTTACTTACAGTCCATTTTTGATTATTCTACATGAAACACTGAATCTTCAAAAATTCACAGTAATTACAACCTGTGATAAAATTTCCAATAAAATTGATAACTTTGAGAAATAAATGATTCCTTTGGAATAAAATAGAATTTACAGATGTTACTCCTTTTATTCTTAACCATATTGGGGTTGGTAGTCACATAAAAGCATCAATTAAGTAATTATGATAATCTTACGTGACAACAGATGTTGCAATCAATAATCCGAAAAGGCTTATTGTTTTCTCACTCACTTACTTTTCAGTTTGCTCCATGGCACGACTCTGTGAGCTGATATTGACTTAAAAGAGGCCTCCTCTTGCTGTTTTTTCCACATCATCATCTTATTATCCATTTAAATCATTGTTACCAAAAAGTAAGTATTAGTTAAAGCTATTCTTAAGTGTTTTAATTCTTTCATAATTAATCAGAAAGACGTGAAATCATAGAATACAACTATATATATCTTTGTAACACTGTTATAAATACATTTTGATCCATTAAATCCACAATTCTATGTCAAATCTCTCTATCTTATCTTTCAATAAGCTCTTTGGAATATTGGTGAGTGATTTATCTTTAATTCTGAAGTTTTTTCTCTAAAAAATTAGTTTTCTTCAAGAATTATATTTGTAATTATTCTTTCAAAAGATAATTACATATTAAAATAATTTTATTATTTTAATAAAAGAAGTTTTATTTTCAAAATTTTCTTGTAGTTGATTCTTGTAGAGAATTACTGCTCACTGTTAAAATCACTATTAGTGTTTAACACGTCAAAGAAATAATTCTTTGATTATTTAATTGTGGTTAAAATAAGATTTTATTATTATATTTCATAAGAACAGACATATTGCTGTTGATTAGTAGTAATATTATCATCAGTTTCATAGTCACATCTTACAGAAATTGTTCCCATTAAAACTAAAGGTCAAGTGTGATTTGTAATAAGGGGACAGAAATTCATAATCCTCACCAAATAAATGTGCATTGTAACAAGAAATGTATTTTTGCGTGGATATCTGACTTGAAGGAATTTAAGTATTTCTTCATAGCAACAATCATCAAGCCGTTGTGGAATCTTTGAGCCATTGTTTGCTTCATTTTTTAAGTTCAAGAGACCATTTATTTGGGAAATCATTTCTGTTGAATCTTGTGAATGCAAAAGATAGACCAGGTTTGACTTCCGGCATGTCTTTTTTAACATTGTTAAAGATATGTTTTCTGGAAGATTTTTATTCATTAGTATTTATTGATAGCAATTGACCATGTAAATTAAATTTTCAGAAATAACCCACATACTCTATTGTTGAATGAAAGCTTACTCAAGTGACCATTCATTTTGCCAAAGGCCCAAGTAGCTGTTTCCCTACTTGGTCCCCATCGGAGCATCAATTCAGGAATATGATTGGCAGAATGATAATTGGGTTTGCTTCTCTGATTAGAGAAAAGAATTTGGCAGGACTTTCAAAATTTTTACCAAAGTATTTTCCAATCACCAACCTTCTTCTGTGTTACATTTGCAAACATTGCAATTTTTAAACAGCTGATAAGTAAGAATGTATTATTCATAATTCCCAAAGAAATTTCTTGCCCATCAAGCTGAGAAACTAACAAGAACAAATGTAATTAGACCGTGTATAGTAGCTCCCATTATGCTGCCTTGAGACTTCCATGTTTAGCTGAGCCAATATTCTTTGGGACCCTTGTCCAGAGAGAAGGAATAGTTGTTTGTTCTACTCCTCAGCGTAACTCTGTAATATTTTCATGGTTGAAAACTCCATATGAATGGAATCATAAATCAAATCCTTCTACATTTGTTTCAGAGCTGATAGGAATAAAGTCTGGATAATCATGGTAAGGCTCTGTCAGGGAGGACAAACCAATATGATCACTACTCTTTATATTGCTTATTGAGCTTTCTTGCGCTTTAAGCTGATTGCTTGGGGTTTTTGAATCATTCTCTTCTTGAAATGATCACTTCAATATCATCACTATCTGTGGAATAATTCTCAAACATTTCCAATTATTCTGAATTATTTCTTTTGTGTTTCCATGTTGACTCTGGAATACATAGCTTAAAAAATGCATGATCCTTGAGTAAACCCAATAATAAGTTATGAATAATGTCACCATCTTAGTTGCATCCCAGTAAGGAAAATCTTCAAGGATTGAATAGCGTACACCTTTTTCCTTGAAAAATAAAGCTCACTCAGTAGCAGTTGAGACATTGAGCCAGGAAGCCACATATCTTTTATGTGGACGTAACAGTCTGCTAGGCCATATATCTGTTTCAATATCTTCAATATGGTCTTTGTGGATTGTACAGAAGCTACAGAATCTTTAACCTGAGTGTGAAATGAACCCAGTTATCTTTCTAATAGCCACAATATCACCAATAACAGTCAAAATGGCTAATCATATGGTTTCATCTGAGCTGGAATTGCTGGTTGGAAAAAAGTGAATACCCTTCCAAAGCTCTTTGAGCTCTTCAACAAGCGGTCTCAGAAGTTAATTAAGCTGTTCACTATTTGGCTCTTTTGATCCTGGAATAATGGCTGGAATATAAATGCTTTCTGGTTTCATACATACTTCAGAAGGAAGATTGAGACAAGCCAGAATTATAGCTCCAGTGCTGGAGGTACATCTGGAATTTCCAAAGGCATTAAACCAATCAACATATAGTGAAAATGCAAGATGCCCAGGCTTTTTAAGAAATGGAGATTCTTGATTCCCTTTGAAGTTCTTCCAAATTTCACATTTCCAAATGTCTGTTACTCAAGAGTTATTTTGAGGTTCAATGTGCAATGACAGCAAGTCATGGATCTTTGGTCTTTGAAGAAAGCATCTCAGCCAAGACTTGAATGTTTGATAGTAGAATATCTTATGGGATGAAAAATGCCTTTTCAGGGATAGATGAGGTAAATAAATAATTTTTCCAAGTGGTTCATTACATGGTGCTTAAATTTGATGGGGCTCAAGGTACCTATGACATTTAATATTGAAATTCCATTCTACTTCATATTGGGAAGCCAAAAACCAGCATTCAGGACAGGAAACATAATTAATAAGCATAAGATCAAATCTTAACTATTGATAGACAGAACTTGGATCATTTGGTATTTTTATTTGATTTTCCTTGAATGCTTTTTCTTAATTCTTCTGCGATTTTTCTATTAAGACTTTTAAGGCTGGGAGGAGGAACGTGGATGCCTTGCAGCCAATATCATGATAGCTATCCAATATGGCCATGATAGTTATTGCTGTAATGCCAGAGCTGTTATTTTGTACCAAATGCTGATAGGACCAAAATGAGCAATCAAAATTTGCCAATTTTGACATTGGGTCAGAATGTATTTAATTATCAAATGTCTGTTTCTGTTGGAACTTTTCAGATGCTATAGCCTGAGAAGCACATGAAGGCCTGTGAATGGTGTTTTCGGAATCAGAATTAAAGCCAATGGCTTGTTTTTTATCTTACATTTGTTTTGAAATATTGTCAATATGATATATATAATCATTTTTGGTGAATGCTAGGCCACAAGTGATACCAGAAGGTAAATGATGTGTTTTTTTATACATTCCTTACATAGGAAAATCTTCAGTTTTCAATAACTTTTAAAATTCACCAGGGGCTATTAAGAGGTAGGGTGTTAGCTTTAGATTAGCACGATTCAATATTAAAAAGAGAAAAAATAAGCTATTGAGTTGGCTTTTTTCAAATGCAAGGGCTATATATAAATACTTATATTTCTATTTTCAATTGGAATAAACCTGTGTACAGTTGGTACTACTGGTACAAACCAAGTTTTGAAAACTCTCATTTCAATATATCATGGAAGAGATGACTTTCCAACTAGTAACTCATTTCACAGCTATGCTTTGAAATGTGGAGAGGAAAGGTACTGGTATACGTTGGTTCATACAGGGTTGTATAGTATAGTTCATCAAAAGCCCCATATTCAGTGGGTTTAAAACCTAATTTTTGATGTGTTGTTCTTCATAATTTGTCATCGAAAGTGCCCCCTGCTATTATTATACTTTTTACACTGTATTCTCTTAAATATATGATTGGAACACCCTTTCATAATTAATTACCCCTTGAATGAGTTATTTTCAAAATAGTTGATAAAAATCAAAATTCTGTGTTTGTTATTACCCTCTCAACATGGGGTTTTGCCACAACTGAAGCTAAAAATCCCAATTCCCCATTGCCCTCCAAATGTGGGTTTTTTTTCTCCAGCTCCTTTTAACAACGCCCCATGGAGCATTACCCATCAGTCTGGGATGTGTTTGTTTTAGCTTCTTTGAGCAACCCCCATTTTGTATTAGCTTTTCATTGGGTTTTTTTTTGACATAGCTGGCTTGAACCTAACCCTTCTGTTTGGAGGTTGTTCATTCTAGCTGCTTCAAACATCCCCCTGTTGCCTATTACCCTTCTGCCAGGATTGTTTGTTCTACCGTCTTCAAACAACCCCCGTTGTCTATTAGCTTTCCTACAGGGGTTTGTTTGTCATAGCTTCCACAAACAACCCCCCATTGCCCATTACCCTTCTGTTGGGATGTTGTTTGTTATGGCTCCTTGGAACAACCCCCTGGTTCCCTATTACCCTTCTGTGGGGGGATTGTTTTTTAAAGCTGCTTCAAACAACACCTTATTTTATATAATTCATCTATTGGGTGGTTTTTTATCACAACTGGTATGAACACCACCCTTTTTCTTGTGACCCTTGATATGGGGGTTTATTTTCCATTTTTTCTGAAAGCAACCTTCCATTTTTCATTACACCCATATGGGGTCTTGTTTGTCACAGCTGCAAGTCAAATAAGCAAAAGGGTTTTTTTCAAAGAATCAAGTTCCAAAAAGTGGGTGGTTCACCTTAGCTTTTTCAAACAAGCCACTATGGAAAATCCACCTTCAAATTAGAGGTTGAGTTCAATCACTGATTTGAGCCAAACCCTGTGCATCACTCCCCTTTGAGAAAGCGTTTGACTACCTGACCAATGGGCAATAATGTGTAGAGGATGGTTTTACCAAATTATTTCTGATTTGTTGTTCCTGATCTATGGATAGGTACTGACCCAACACTCCTTGGGATACCACAAGACTTACTCAAATAATCATTATCTGCATGTATTAATACCATTATCACCTATATTAATCAACAATTGATAAGTAAGTGTCTGAGAAATGAGCCATATGATTGGCTGTCATATCAAAATTCAAGTCACTATAGAATGAATATGATTAATTGATATGAAAACAATAATATAAAGGCACTCCGGATGGTTGATGAATAATGGATATTTGGAAAATGATTGAATCAGCCTTGATTTCATTCCTATAATTAAATAATTCAATACATAGTATGGAGGATTGATCTGATATATAAGATCCCTGCGGCTAAGATTATCCCATGCGCTTCCTTTCCAACTGAATAATTTGCACTTAGCTTTACCATCATTTTCTAAACAAAGTTTTTCAATTAAAACTGAATCATTCATACCACATGAATCCATATAATATCTCACTTCCTGCTAGCGTGACAGATAGCTCTGATGATTGTGAGCTCCATATTTATAATTTTACTTCATTTCATATGCTTTTTTTAATGATAATTCATTTTTTCCAGATGAAGAAGCCCCTGAAGGTATACATCAATCTAACACACCAACCCCACCTCCACAGACTACCAGCTCAAAACATCAATCTTCTTCAGCAAATGTGGCTTGTCCACCAATATCCTCACCAAACGTGGGTGGTCCATCAATTGTACCCCAATTCCCAGTGGTGTGATTCATCAGATACAATCTCCTTCATCAGGGGGGGGGATATCCACCAATTCCCAGTAATACAAGCTTGCAGAAGATATCATAATCCCCAAAGGTATCTGGTCCTCCATATAGGCCAGCAATTCCCAACCCATTGAATCTAGTTCAAATAAGACTATTGGTTATGTATTCCTCAAGTGGATCAGGTAAGTAATCAATCATCTTAATAAGATTTATGTACTTATGTTATGATGTAAACTGAACAGAATCCAAGGAATTCAAGGAAAGTGAAATGTCTGATCTTAATCTGGAGACGCCAAAAGCTTCCCATCAATTTATATCTAAAGGTGTACTTTCAATTACATATTAATTACCACAAAATAGCAGGTTTCAACCATTCTTGATATATTTCATGAATTATAATGATTCTCAACCTGCAGGCCAGGCAAAAATTGATCAATTTGAGGCTTTTCACCAGAGGTCAAAAGCTTGCATTCAAGAAGGGAATGCTAGAACCTATCTGAAAATTGGGAAAACCTCAATTCTATCAGAACCTCACAAAGGCAGGGTTCATTTTGATGAAAGCTTGAAGCCTGGTCCCAGCTCTTCCTCAAGTCTTAAAGGAAAGTCATCAATTATGGAGCATCCTTCCACCCAAATATCTACTGGGGGTCCTTCTCCCAATGGAATTCAAAATTCCACAAATTTGTATACCAACAAATTTTAGGCAGATCCCTGTTCAAATTGTGCATGCAGAAGCTCCTGGTAGGAAGATCATTTCAGGCCCAAAAAGAGTGCACCAGATATTTGAAGCCAATTAAGGTGGAATTACATCAAGTTTGGAAGAAGAATTATCAAGTATGTTCTTTTTTCATTACTTTAATTACAAATGAATTTATCAGGTATCATATGGACCAGATATTCCAAAGATTGGTTGCTACTGGCCTAGGGAAATTCATTGTTGGCTTGGTTAGTAAAGTGACCATTTATATCCAAAATTCATTTAATAGAAGCTAACTGGAGAAATTATTCAATAGGGCAAGAGAGAAAGAGGAAAAGCATATCTGACCCATTTTCCATCCCCACAGAACCCAAATATTTGTATCAGGCCAAAGTACCCATTAAAACACAGAGGCCAGGATTATTATCTTTTCCATTTTTAAGGAATTGATATACAAAGGAAAATCAAAAACAAAGAATACACATTGAACAGAGTAATGAGAAAGAAGATGGTAATTCTTCATTCCAATATTGATCAAATATTATATTTTCTAAAACCCTATTGTTCTTTGAATATTGATAAATACAGGTAGTGAAGATGGTTACTCTTCACCCATACAGCTTAAATCTGTTTCAAATCCTATATACCAAGTGAAAAGTTCCAAAGGATCAAGTACATACTAAACATTTATTCAGCTTAATTTCTTCTTTGAAGCTATCAATTTTAGCTGAGCCCGAGGATGCTGAACATCAGGTTTCAAATTATCAGGATGGGATAGTTGCAGCATCCTCAGTAGCATCAACAAGCAGAGTTAAGATTCTAGAAAAGAAAGGATAATCTGGGACCAAAAGCAATAGCAGATTATGCAAGAAATAAGGGTGGGACCAATCTTTCAAGAAATAAACAAAATCAACTTCACAAGAATTAGCTACATATAATTATTTACATGAATCCTTGTTTAGTGACTCAGCTGGTATGTAAATCAATTCCTTTGTTTTGTTTAATAATGTATTAATGGTAATCTATGGAAAACACAGGGAATGAAGACCAATACCCTAGAGATGCAAGGTCCCCATCTAACAAAGGTTTGCCAAAAGAAATAGTGCATCAGCAAAGATAAAATCACAAAAAGAACATCTGAAGCAACTGAAGGGAGTACTTCCAGATGGAAGCAAATCAATGCGTACAATTGTTCAGATACACTGCCATGAAATCCTCAACATGGTAGCCAGGGACATTACCACAGTTCCTGATCCACCAACTGATGCAGAAAGACAGCTGGCTTTAATTTTTGGGAAAAGTATTGCATTCAATACAGACCAATTGACTGCCACTGCCTCACAGAACATACAAAGCAAGGCCTTCAAGAGTAATGTCAATACACAAGTCCAATCACTAGGGTTGACACACTTTAAATTTGATTGGCTTAGTGGATGGAAGCATCCTTATAACAAACTAATTCCCACTTTGTTCTATTGCACATTTGATATGGCATTGAGATCTGGTGAATACCACAATTATTATTGGTCTCCTAACCATTTTGATGCTCCTGAACCTATTAAATAGCAAAGAAGAATTTCCTTCAATTAGATTTCTCTTCCAAAAGATTGAATAATTCCATATCATACCCTTTGAATATTTACTTCTATGGTATCCTGTGATATGAAATGGAAAAATTTCACGATGCTACTTTGCCCTATTCTATGTAGTCTTTCCATTGCCTGTGATTCTTGGGAAGGATTCCAATATGGATCCTTTAATGCAAGTAATTAGCTTAATTATTTAAGTATGCTTATTAAAAAACTTACCATTATAAATACAATTTGTGCACATGTAATATTGAGACCTGTACCAGCTGCAATGAGAGATGCAATTAGAATTTTACAGTCACTTTGACCACAAAACTGTGAGAGGGCTTTTTGTCAATTTTTGGATGAGGTTTTTCCATCAATTTGAGAAAACCTTAATACTTTATGGACCAAGACCATTTCAATCCTTTGAGTTTGTATCAACAAATAAGTCAGAAAGTATCACATGGTGGCATGTGATCTACAACTTGCCAGTATTCACCGGTATTTAAACCGTTTTGATAGCCTTTTGCGCAAGAGTTCCCTTTTCTGAGTTTGGGCAGACAGCATTGTGACAATAAACTGGTTACCAATGTCATGGGTTTGATTCCAGTTGGATACTAGAGGTGGTTTCAATCAAACAACCAGAAATTGCTGGGTTTTCCGCTCCATTGGCATACAAGGGTTCTGCCCCTTGGGGGTTCCTTTTAGGCTCCTGTTGTGACTAATGTAATTCCATGAGGGTGACATGGGGGATACCATCAGTTACATGCACTTTGAGAGCAGTGATCTAAGCCTGGGGGTACTGTCACATGGTAGAATGTGATCTACAACTTGCCAGTATTAACCGGTCTTGCAACAGGTTTAATAGCCTTTTTGGAAGGAGTTCCCTTTGCTGAGGTTTGGCAGACAGAATTGTGACAGAAAGTTCATGTAAGATGAAGTATAATATATACTTACAAATGTAAAAACTGTGTTCATTGAGAATGAATCACACACTTGGCTTCTGGTACTTCTATTACTTATTTTTTTATAAGGTTCATTAATTCCAGTATCTTCCAGCTTTCAAGGAATTGACTTGTGGTGATCTTCTTTATCAACTAATTGGGTTCATTTTCAGGTTGACTTGACATACTTTGAACTTCTGAGAAGTTTTAATAATCAACTTCCTCCCTTGAACTGGTTGTTTCTGCTAGTATGGGATTATTGCATAAGCGTCTTAACTGCTGAATACTAACTAATGAATTTCTTCTCTCAGATTTCTTCTTTTCCTCGTAAGCTTCATCAGTATGGAGATCTTCAGAAGAGTTTTCCATAAAAATTCTATCATAATACAGTCTAATAGCTGAAAGTAATGGCCTGCAAACCTCTTCTTCACATATAAGAGGTAAAATTGAAAGAACCACTGTTTTCAATCAGCATAACATCAAATGGCATGTAACCATATGAAAGGAATTCAAAGCACCAATTTCAAGGTGCTTTTGTAATATACCATCCCATGGCTGGGCCCCTAATGGTTGATTGCAAGAGATGAATTCAAACAATGACATGTAATAATTGAGGGAATTATTGAATGGGGTACCTGTAAGACACAGTCCGTTCTTTTTTTGAAGGGACATGATTGCAGCATGAACATGTGCATGAGAGTTTCTGATAACACTGTAAGCCAGATTATGAAGTTATTAGTTTTCATTATGGCATCTCAAAACCAAATGATTTTGCAGCTCTGACTTACTGTGCTACATCAAAAATCTCTCTATACCATTGATAATCATAAACTGGCCCTTTTGGCGTTGACCTGAAGTCCATTCTGAGGGTTTCATACGTTGTGATGATGATATTTCTTTGAATGTATTTAATGATGAAATATTTGCAATGATTGATTCCATGGTATGAAAGAACATGCAAATTATCAGGATGTGTGTGCTTATTTATTTCTCCCTTCCAGTTTTTCAATCAATCTCTTAAGACACACAATAATGGTTGCTTGGCATCCACTGATAGTGGATGAACTGGATTTCTGGTAGTTTCTTGCAGAATTGAGAGTGTGGGCTAGCAGAGAAATTGCTTGCAGTGATTTTCCAAGACCCATATCATCAGCAAGGATTTATCCCAAAGGTGATGGTGGGTGCAAATCAGAGTTTGAGGTGATTATTGTTTTGTTAGTAATCTTATGTTGCCATAGAATTCTAGAGGGAGAAGAAATCCTTTTCCAAAATGCAATGGCCAAGACAGAATTAGGGGATTCACGATCTATAAGAAAAGAAAGTCCTTGTGCTGGATGATTGAGTAGCTTAGTTTTGATAATGAAGGTGGGGGGTATAAAGGCTGCAAGTCGCAACCACTTGCAATATCCAATTACTCATTAATCAATAAAGGTGGAGAGTAATATTTCTTGGAAATCTCAGGAAGCTGAAGACTCATTGGGCAGTTGACGTGCATTTCAGGTTGATAGGAAATGTGCACATTTACTCCCACATGATACACCAGGGCATTTTTAAGGTAACTGGTTGGCCAGTAATATCCTGTTCCCCTAAGCAAGCTTGAAAATTTACTTTTATGTTTTCTAAATATTCTTTTGATGTAATCATAAAGCTTCCTGAAAATAACTATATTGTATTACTTAAAAAATCCATCTTCAGACAGATGTTTCATGATATTCAACATAAACTCATGAAATACTATTAGAAAAATGGAAATAGTATTCTATAAATCCCCTGGATTAAATATACAAGTAATTTATCTCAGTTAGTAGTTGTTTATTTTTTGGAAATAATACTGAGCTCCAATATTTATTCTTTGAATTATTTAAAATTTTTCAAATTTCATTTTCAAATTAATAAATAAATTCAACATTTGACATTAGAAAGATATTGTTAGGGCTTTTTTTAAACCAATTGTGTTGGATCATTTTTTGTGTGGATGTATAATCATTGCGCAAATCCAGTAGGTATATATGTTTGATATTATCCTGATATTCAACTTTCATATATATATATCAAAATATGGAAAGACAATAAGGCAAAGCTTTTATCATATCTGCAAAAAAAACAGTAAATTTCCTTTGTATTGCATTTCTTGGGTTTTTTGTTTGTTGAGAATATTTAATCAATGAATTATTGCCATTCAACCAAAGCATGAAGTCCATTCTTTGGGAAATTCCTTTCAGAACACAAAGTAAATTGTCATGAACTCTAATACTCAAATTTTTATATCATTCTTGTAAATCCATCATTAAAAGAAACAGTTCTTTTCAATTTTAATTGAATGTGATAATATCTTAAAACAGTTTTTAAAATACACTGCAAAAACTGAAAAATAAAGAACCAGCAACTTTTATGATCACTGGCTCACATTAAATGTACTTTATTCAAGGACACTACATGGGTGATATGTTGATTGTGTGGTCATATCAGTCAGGGTTTCAGATTTGGATACAACATTTTTAAGATAATCCTGGTATCAAAACAATTGGATGTGAGGGGGCTATGTTACCAAGTATCATTCATTTCAACTTATTCATTTACTGTTTTACAGCTCAAACTTTGAGATTGGTTTTTTTTAATAAGCACCTTTCCAAGTGCCTTTTTCTACTGAATGTCGGCTGTTTCTAATGTAATGGCACAAGGTAATTTCTGAAATTCATTCAATTTTGTGTATCATTTTGAACATAAATATAAATGATAAATGTAATTAATTTTTTTAAAATAAAACGCTAAGAAAATATTCAGGGATTTTAACTAAGTTGAGGTGAAAAGTAACCTAAATTAAGCCCAAAAAAATACAAATTTGATCATTTGAAAAATCAATGGTCATTCCTCAATGTAGTTAATTTTAGTAGGAAATTTGATTTCCCTTTAAATAAAATCTATTGTAACGTTCAGCCATTTATATGGCCTGAAAAAAAGGTTTATAGAAGCTTTCTATCACTTTTTTCATACTTATATACAACAAAAAAATAAAATGTTATTGTTATGTCTATTGTCTATCATTTACTGTCTTATTTCAACATGAAAAACAAGTTATTGCTTTTTAATCACCTCTATTATTTTAAATTTTCAAACATTCCTCCATTCCTAATTTTTCATCATTATAATTACTAGTAAAATTTATATTCTCTTCATCTGTTTGAATCTGTGCTTCTCCAGAATCCATCACAAAATTTCCTGGGTTGACTTTAGCTTTTGTGCTTTCATTTTGCCCTTGATCTATAATACCATCAAGGTTCCATTTGCCATCATCTTTGAAATCTTGAGCCTTTTGGGGGGTTTTAATACCATTAGAGAGAGCCAGTCCATTAATATATTCATCTAATCATACATTTCATTCTTCAACCATTGACTTTGATTCATTTGAAAATTTCTCAAAAATTGCTGAATGTTGCAAGGGGGGTAATACATGCAGCTACTCTTGAGCTACCAGATAAATGACTTCTTGCTGAACCTCATTGATCACATTCTCAACATCTGTTTTTTTGGATTTGGTAAGCACTGCACTTTCAGATAAAGTTTAAATCACTTGTTGATTGGAGGAAGCTTGAGTGGATGTAGAAGCGGCTTTGGCAGCAATAGCAGCAAGTCGCACCTTAAAGCTTTTTCCACTAGCTATTATTTTTGACTTCTCCAGTTCTTCATTGGCATTGGGAGCCTTTTTTTCTGTGTCATAACATCTATTGAACTAGTTGTCATATCGGATGTATCTTGAGCCACAATCACTTGAGCAGATGAACTGGTAACAAGTGATGAGGGACTCCCTTTTTGATTAGTACCTACTGCCCTCAGTCATTGGCTAAGTGTCAATTTGGGAGGTTTATATGGGTTTGGAGAGGATGTTTCAGTCACTGTTTCAGATAGGGGTAAAGCAAGCTGAGGTTCATGGGTCTGGGAAGGTTAGGGATTGATCGGCAGAGATGGAATCACTGCACCCAAACTTTGAGTTGGATTATCTTGCATTGGCCTTTCTTCAATTTCATTTTCTATGGTACTTGATGTCTGATTTTTCTCTAAAGCTCCTTTGGACTCGTAAACCTTAGTTTCAGGGCAAGTCAAGGCATGGTTTGAAAATGTTAGCTAATTTGAAAAAAAAAGAGGCTTTGATCTATTACGTACGTTTTTTCATTAAGAATAGATTGTTTATCTTTTGAATCCAGTTGAGAGATATCAGAATTGTTATCTTGATCTTCTTGTTCCAACTCAATTACATCTGATAAAACATCTTTAATTGCTTCTCTGGTTTGTTTTATGACCATTTGCCTCCATGATGAAATTGCTTTGTCTAATCCAGAGACTCAAGCTAAGCCATTGAAAGTAAGTCTAATGTGATCTTTTCATTTTTCTTTCTTTGATTGTTGAATTTGAAAAAAGCCCTTTGGCATGATTTCATCCAAAGATGCTGAGAGAGGATGTGAAGGTGATTTGGGTTGAGACAAGTCAGATTTGAATGGGTTAAGGTGAAGAAAGTTTTGTAGATTAACCTTGAAATCATGAGAGAGTATTGATGTTAGTTCAGCTTCTAATGCTTTAGAGATTATATCATGAAATGAGGACAATTGATTGGGAAGGTAAGCAAGGGCTTTAATTTTATTTAGCCAAAGTGATATTGAAGGCTATGAAGATTAATGAAAGGTTGAAGTAGGTATGAGATGATTGGTAGAAAGTGAATGAAATGGAGATTAATTCCAAATTGATTCCAAACTTCCAATCAAGTTCAAGGCGGTCAGCCAATCACCTGATTGAATTCGATCTTCAATTGAACGTAAAGTATTCCAGATATCTTTCAATTTCTTTAATGCATGATCTAATTTAGTGATATTTTTATGTCTAATACTAAATCAAATGAGATCTAAACCACGTTAAGAAACTGATGATTTTAACAGATCGAGTTGATGAATTAACTTTTCCATTTGAGATCTACAAATGTTTTGTGGAATTTCAAATTATTTTGATTTTTTGAATTAAAGGAGGTTATTTGAGACTTTGAATTAAGTTTATCCAAGATTATTTGAGAAGAATTCAAACTTCACAAGAGCTAATGATACCGCAATTGTCTTTGCAAGATTCAAATGTTTGAGGATGATGAATTAATTCTTGAATGACCCAATGAATATATATTTTAGTTTCTAAATCATGAAGTTTGTTTAAGTTTAAATTGAGTGATTTAGCTAATTGATTAGAATCTGAGATTGATAAAGGATTAGATGATAGATGAGAAGAGGATTGAATCCATGTTTGACCCACCTTTCGAATTTTGCTATGGATTTTTCTAGTGATTTCTCCCCATGTTCGATAAGTTAGATAAGGTTCTTCAAACTTTACTTTCCAAACGATTTAAGGGTGAGGATCTTTAAGTGAGTCAAGGGTAGTTTGATTGTGAGGAGCTCTGACAACTATACCGTCAATACGGGTATGAAGATTGGGCCAACCATCAAGTTGAACTTGAGAGCAATGATATTTAACTTCATTTAAGCTATTTGAAGTGATATACGGAGTTTAATGGAAGCCCCAATGTTTTTCACATTGAGCGACTACACTTGGGGGTTAAGTAGGGAATTGGGGTAAATTAAGATTAATTACATGAAGATTTGGGCCTATTTGGTTAGAAGGAGTTTGAATGACATGTTCTTCAAATCCATCATCGGTTAATTCAGCAATAGCGGTTGTGTTAGCATCCCAAAGTTCTTAGGCTAATTGAAGCCTAGTTAGAGAGACAGAATTAAGATGACAATTGAGCCAACGTTGAGCAATCAAAGAATGAGTTTGAGGGTGATCTAATTCATAAGGTTTTGATTCAATGGTAGCATGTTTTGATGCGATTAATAGATTAGATGAATTGATAGCTGAAATGAAGATGATGCAACCATTTGTTTTGAGAGTTAAATGATAAGGAGTTACAGTGTTTTTTTTCTTGAATTTTCTCACTAAAATAATAATAATAAATGAAAGGTAAGTTAAGAAAAGGAATGAATGAAGAAAAAAAGAATTTGAATACTTTAGCTAAATTAATTTCATTAATATTAAATAATTTATCATAAACACAAGTTAAAATTTTCTATTTCCCAAGACCTAATTGAAGATTTGATTGAGAGGATTAATTTGTAAATAAGCCACAAGCTAGAGTAGGAAAAGGACAAGGCTCATTTAGATAGATATGTTTTGACATGATCCAAGATTTGATAGAAATAAAACCACTTAAAGTATTTGGATTGACTAAAGGTACATAGAAAATCCTACAACAAATGAATATGTGAATTTTGAAATATTTAATATTCTGATTATGTGGATCTTGTAGATCATGATGATTTTGAGATTGATTTGAATGATTTAATAAGTTTTTGATTTTGTTAAGTTGAAGTTGATCCATTTGATTTGAAGATAGATTTTGAAGATTGGGTATTTTTGGATTAGATTGTGCTTGATTTTGATGTGATAGTTTTGAATTGGAGGAAAGTTTGAACTAGTAAATCAATTAAAAAAAACGTGGAGAAGCTAACTGCTATCTATTATACTGTGCAATGTAACTGATATACTGCATGGGAAAACAGTTAAGATTTGCAGTGTATAACTGTGATGGATGTGATGGAATAATATTGAATTTTGCATGAAATTGTTATGTTTAGGAATGATTCAAAGAGCCACCTAAAAAATTGGAACTGATTAAAATTAATTTCAACCAGTTTGAATTCAATAGAAATACCCTACTTAGCTAATTTTTTAATTTTAGTTTTTTGTCATATTTAATTATTCTCTCAGGTTGGCTGAAAGTCTTGGTCATTATCATTGAATGATCTAAATATTTTAAATTGTGTCCTTGAGTGACAAGGGCTTTTGAAATTTGAAATGAGGCTCCAAAGTGTGTAAGAGATGGATACTTTTTGAGTATGAAAGGTGGTGGTGTAGTTTGATGTTTGATTTCAGAGGTTCTCCACAAAACCTCTATGATTCCATTACATTTTTCAAAGTCAAGGAGAAAATTATAATCGGGAAAAAATAATCCATGCCCAAAAGTGCTATGAGGTGATTGGAGGAATTCAAAAGTATCTGCATTAATGAAAGAAAACAATCCATAGGTCCAGGGCTTGACATCATTTTGATCAACATGGATTTCATTGTGAAATCCATTATGAGTGATGATAACATTCAAAAAAGTCTGTTGATCTTCTATTTCAGCTAAGGGCCATTGAGATTCATGCCAAGATGTTAAAGAGGCATCTAGCATGAGTCTTGAGTTACTGGCTGGGGCAACCTGGGTGAACTCAGCAATACAATTAAAAATGAAGTTATTATATGAAGATAACTTTTCATGATTTATAGTGTTTTCTTGAAGTTGCTCAGGTGTAAGACCTTTCTTGAAGGCATAAACACCCGTATTCAGAATAAGTCATATCATTGGTTTTAAATGGTGGAAGGTTAGTATTTCCCTACCTGCACTCTTGTCCCTGTCTGATCCAGCTTGCAACCCAACTCCTTTCATTATACCAGCAATTTTTCTTTTTATTTTTAATTGGCTGATGATTTTGCCCTAATTGTATTAGAGTCAAAATAATATTTTTAAGTTCTTGAGTTTTTCTTGATGAATTGACTAAGTTGTGAACACAAAAAATCATGAGTGACTTTTTATTAGCATAATCAAAAACAATTTTAGGTTTTTCTGAAATTGAGGCCCTAGGTAAGATTAGCAAATTGGATTTTTATTTTGGATACACCTGAATCAAACAATCTTCAGTTGTTTGATAAGGATTTAGCTGTAGTTCAGATTGGAGTTTGTGGATGGATTATTGATTTTGTTGCTGAGCTTGGGTTCTTTTTTTATTAAATTTTGGATTTTGTTGCAAGGAACCTTCAGACTTAAATTCAGCAAGTGGGCTCTGGCAGCACCAATCAAGTGAATTTAAATTGTTAGATGATTTTGATGCTTTGGTAGAGTATTTTTGTTCATTTTAAGTCAGATGAGGAGTTTGAATTGAATGAGGTGAAGTTAAAGAGTCATTATTTTTTAAAAGAATCTGTGGGCCCTGGCGGCACCAATCAGGTTATTTTGAAGAGTTGGGATTTCTCGAAAGTATTTTGAGGTTGTTTTTTTTAAAGTGCATTTTATTTTAAATTCCACACTATCTCAAATTGAATTGCTGTGGCATTGCGCATACATTGATTATTTGTCTCTTTTACTTGTTTTATCGTGGAATTCATTTTCTTCCAAAGTTAAAATTATTCTGTCTTTTGTCTTTTTTTGCTCCCCTTTTCTTTTTCATACTTTCTAGGCTTTCAGGTGGCTAAGTCAATTTGTTTCATCCATGTATTTTATCATTGTTTTTAAGGCTTGCAGTACATCCATCAATCTCAACATGTCGGTTTCCAAAAAAATAATCTTCATCTTCCTCTGATTGTCCTTCATACGTTTACATTGTGCTTTATGCAGCCGGCAATGTGTCAAGAAATGCTTAACTGATTCTGGTCTGTTAAACGGGTCACATAAGGGATCCCCCCTCAAATTGTTCAGATTGTAATTGGTGAATTATTGAAGATTTTGCTTTCTCCATTCTGTTTAGTGCAGCAATTAGTAGTTGAGTTTTGTTCTTAAAATTCTTTTTATGCTGGGTTTCCTCTTCTGTAAGTCAATTATTTTTTGTTTCTTGTGATAGTTTTGCTAAGCTATGTTTAATTTTACATGTTGTCTGAGTCAGGTCAAGGGCAGCATTCTTGGCTTCTGTGTCAGCTAATTCATTACCGGTGATTTCAATGTGTCCAGGGCACCACCACAGCTCAATCGGGGCTAGTTTCTGCAAGGAGTTAATGTTGTGAATTATTTTGAGGTAGAGGTATTTTGCTGCGGATGGCTCAAAAGGGTGTGCTTATTTCAGTAATGCGCCTTGATTGTCACTGAAAATGTATATTTTATTCATCTTCTTGCCATTGATGCTTCGTGTGGCTATTCCTCTTCTTGCTTCTTCCATTGCAAGGATAATGCTAACTAATTCAGTTTCAAAGGTTGAGGTTTTAGCCATTAATGGTATGTGCTTGCTGATTGTTATATTTTGGTTGGATCTAGAAATTTTGTTAAATTCATTAATCAATTTTTTGGGAAGGAAAAGCTCTTTGTATGGATGAGCAGAAGTAGGGTTAGGGTTACTGAATGATCTGTACAGTACTAAATTCATACTGTCAATATAATTTGATAATTTTGGAGCACTACGATGGGCTCTGTTTAATTTAAATATAATTGCATGAGTTATTTAACAACTTTTTCAACAATATATTTATATAAAGTCAAAAAGGAATTTTAATATATACTTTCTTTGAAAACAATATTTGCTTAAACAGAAAAAATTAAAAACAAATTACAATAGGGGAGTTCAAGGCCAGGTTTCATGAGCCAGCTTTTATGGCAACACAAGCAGTTTTTAATGCCCAAGCACCCACCCCGTGAGCTTGCTCATTGGTTGGCTCATGCAAGTTACATTTAACAAATCTTAACAAGTTTTTATCATTAAAATTAGTTTATGTATCTATGCATGAGCCATGCGCTATGTACCCATGGGCCCAACTAAGGGCGCCCAGAACCACCTATGGACCTATTCCTATATTTTTATTTTGACTTTAACTATCTTCAATAATATAGTATTGTGCATGAATATTTGTTTGTGCAATCTGTGCAATAATATCATTAATTTTGCACACAATTCCTTTTGGAACCAAACAAAACATAAGCTCTCACTCAATTATATCCAATTTGGAATTATGGTATAAAGGTTCACCAAGGATTAATTCTTCCTCATCTCAGATTATTCAGCAAGATATGATGGTAGGTACAACATGGCTAAAATAATTCATGAAGGAGGTTCAATACTTGTAACAGTAACATTTGTTGTTTGTGGAGCTGATCAAGGAAGAGACACAACATAGCTGGATACATTTGGGTTGTCTCTGTGAAAGAACTCTCCTAAGTCCAAAATAATTGCACAAGCCAAATAATATCTGGAAATATGCACTTCATGAAAATACTGAGATGAAGGGAAATCAGATGAAAAAAGATCACATATAAATTGATTTAACCTTCTCCAAATAGTCTCTTTTATTGGAAGTGAATTGAAGTGGTTTAACTGTGAAGCCAGCATTAATAATTGAAAGGAAGGGGAGACACCAAATTTGCAATGATCTTGATAGCAAAGCATTAGCCCATGACAGCCAGCAGCAAGGAATGAGGCCAGAATGTGATATAATGGTGGGATTTGGGGATCATTAATTGCATTGACAATGAGCTAGTTTTCTTGGACTGATGACAGGTTGGTATAGCCATTATTGAGCTTACACCTAAAAAAAAGAATTTCAAATGCCTGGAAAATCAAGTAGATGCAATTAATGAGATGGTTTAAATCTGTATGAGGATCTGAGTTGGAGCTTGAGGCCTTTTTTTTAGTTGAATGACCTTCAATACCACTAATTCCTCTTGAGTTGATTTGATTAACACATGAAGTGAAATACTTCATAGCATGGTAATCCTGAGAGAGCTCAAGAGGAACATCTTCCTCAAGAACATTAATAACAGGTAGAGCTAGATCTTCATGTACCGATCCAATGCATTGGAAGAATACCCTGGACCAATCTTGGTGTGCATGACGTGAGGGGAGACAGAGATATTTCAAGGAGTGATATAAAGGGTGTGAGTGATGATTCCATTCTTGGGTCTTGATGTAAGGGAAATTGACAACTTCAGGGTCATAAAATGGTTCATTGATGCTGGGTTCTAAAAGTCCAGGATCTATGAATTATGACCAAATGTTAGGGGTATTTCAACTACAAATGAAGGAAGAGATTTACAGTCTGTTTGGAATTGATCAAGCCATTCATCAGCCAAGGTATTCTTATCAGAAAGGAGTTGTATACTACAGGGTAGAGTGGTGGGAAAGGAAGCTTCTTGTTTGCTTTGTTGATAGCGCTTTTCCATCAAATAATGAATTTCTTTCTGAACCAAGGTGTTATGGTGTTCCCCAATAGTGTTTTCAAACATATCAATACTTTGCAAAAATAAGATGGCATGTTGAAAGAAAATAGGTGAGTATGGGTCATTTTTTGGAGGCATTGAATTAAAATTTGAGGGGTATGGATTTGTAGAGGCCTGGTGTGAAGGTGTAATGGGAGGGCTTTGAGTAGAGACTTGGGAATCAATCTGGGTGCTGTTATTTTGTGGACTTATGTAGGATGAGCTTGTAATTGGACTATCATTATTATTGATAACAACTGGAGTGATGAAATTCCCTGATTGATTATTATGTGATGATATAGAATACAGTGAAGTAGAAGTAGCCAATGAAGAAGTTGGTAAATTAAGGCAAGGTGTGTCATTGGATTGTTGGTTGAGGTGAGGCATATTATCTTTACAGCTGGAAGCCAGGGGTATTACTGAACTAAATGAGGATAAAATGGCTGAATTTGAGGAGACAGAAATTGGTGATGCTGCTATAGAAGATGGGTTGAGATTGTGTAGATTTTGATTAGATGTGCTATGAATTGGCAGGTACAATGATGAGATTATTAGATCAGAATTTAAGGGAGCCTGAGATGAGGTAGTTTCATTTGTTGGGTGATTTATATTTTCAATCTCCAGAGTTACATTTGTTTGTGACTGTGTATTCTCATTACTTGATTTGGGAATGAAAAGAGTTTGTGTTCCAATTTGTGCTGCTCATATTAGAAAATCATCAGGAATTTTATTCAAAAAATGTATTTCTCATAAGATGAAAATAACGTACAACTATCCTTGTGCACATTTTTCTCCCGGTTTTCCTGTACAGCTTCTAATTGGGTCTGTTTGTGTGTCTTATCTTTTTTCTTTGAGAATTTTTTAGGTTTTGGCAATAGGCTAGTATTACCTATTATTATACCACTTTCTGGTGGAAGTGTGCTTCCATCTTCAATACCTAGGGAAATTATTGAGGTGAATAATTGTTAATAAGGTCAGATAAAATCACAAGGAAGGCTCACATTTGATCTTCAAGATGAATGAGCTAATAAGAGTTTCCATGATATTTTGGCCGTCAAACAGGGTCAAACAATCCTCAATCATTTTTTTGAGTCTCTTAAACTTCTTTCCCATTGATAAAAACAACTCTTCTTGTGTTAACTGAACCTTTTCAACACTGAAAATGGGTGGTTGATTTGTGGATGTAGTTGAATAGGTTTGGTTTTCATTCAAAGAAGGAGGTTGTGTTGGAGATGTTGATTCCAAAAATTGTTCCCATGATGGAAATGCTGGAATGAGATCAGGATCTGGAACACATGGATTTCTTTATAAATCCAGCTCATCGGTTGACATTGACAGTCTGTGATGTTGGCACTGGATATTAGACTATTTGTTATAGATTCTGTAGTGAGGGGATTTGGTTCAGGATTAGATGAGGATTGGGTTTCTGAGGTGATAGAGTCACTAGAATCACAATTGGTGGTATTAAAGGCTGAAGGTGGTGAAATACTTAATGAAGAGGCTGAAGGATAACCTTTCAAATTGAATATCATTGAGGGCATTGCAAAATAAGATGGGTTTTCCAAGAAGGAGGGATGCACAAGGGCAATTGGGATCCCAAGGGTGGTATATATGCCTGAAAAGTCTTTCATTTTTAGATGCTCTTCATACTTTAGTATGACTGATACAGTAATATACAATGGTTACCTGTATGATTAAATGACTCACCATTCATTCAAAAACGTCAAACAATTCTATAGTGCAGACTTTGTGGGTATTTACCTGTATTATTGGTCATCTAACAGGCAAATACAATCAACAAAGATTTTTAGGTATGTTTACATCAAAAAATTCCAGAAAAGTCATATTAAATTTCAATTGGGGAACCAAATCACCTGTAAAAAATGCATTTTGCAATGGGGCATTGTTTGTGGCCGCTATAAAAAACAACCGGTGTATGAACAATAGCTGGCTACGGGGGATTGTTTATGGCAGCTATAAAAAACAATAACTGGCTACGGGGAATTGTTTGTGTCAGCTATAACGAACAACCCCCATATGAACAATAACTGGCTACGGGGGGTTGTTTCCAGCAGATATAAAAAACAACCCCAAAACAACCCCCATATGAACAATAACTGGCTACGGGGGGTTGTTTGCAGCAGATATAACAAACAACCCCAAAACAACCCCCATATGAACAATAACTGGCTACGGGGGGTTGTTTGCAGCAGCTATAACAAACAACCCCTGTATGAATGATAACAGCCTGCAGGGGGTTGTTTGCGGCAGCTATAACAAAAAACCCCCATATGAATAATAACTGGCTATGGGGGATTGTTTGTGGCAGCTATAACCAACAACCCCCATATGAACAATAACAGCTTGCGGGGGATTGTTTGTGGCAGCTATAATGAACAATGCCCCATATGAACAATAACTGGCTATGGGGGGTTTTTGCAGCAGCTATAAGGAACAACCCCCCGTATGAAGAATAACAGCCTGCAGGGGTTTGTTTGCAGCAGCTATGACAAACAACCCCCAGTATGTACAATAACTGGCTATGGGGGGTTGTTCGCGGTAGCTATAAAAAACAACCCCCTGTATGAATGATAACAGCCTGCGGGGGGTTGTTTGAAGATTCTATGACTTTACGCTTCATTGAAGGGGTGTCCAAGCATATCTGCTGCAGTCAAAACCTCATGTGATAAGAACACCTTATGGTTCATCAACTCTCATATTAGTTTCATTCAAAGAAGGTGATGTGAACCACCAGACAATTGCAAAAAAGGCTAATTATCCATAGGGGGTTTTCCAATCAAGATGCCACCAACCATCCCTTACTTTGGATCAGCCAGTGCAAACAGAAGCCACACCTCTCCTTGATTTTTTATCTTGTGAAATTTCAATGCCTGATTTCAAATCCACTAAAAAAAGTGTTTTTTCATATTCCCTCTCATCATCAACATTGCATATATAAAGCCTGCCATCAATCAAAAGTTCCTATTTCCCCCACAGAGGATAGGTCCATTATTTTTAACATCCCTTCCAGAGATAATTTGAATATCATTTTTTATTGCATTGGTGTTATTAATACAGTTTTGTGTGAAGTAACACCTTTTCTTCTTCATATCCCTCCATCAGCCACCTCCACATATTGGATTCAACTATCTCATGATTACAATCATGTGTGTGTCTACTTCACCGTTTCAAACATAATCATTGGGCAATTACCACCAAGTCTCTCATCAGCACTTATACCTCACCTTCCAAGCCCCCCAAAAAAACCACTTATGGTCTGGCTGGTGGACTAAAATGCCTGGATTCAGATGATAAAGCACAATTCCTCTGTGAATGTGCTTTGAACTTGACTAATTCAATGATATCAACAATCAAAATTTACATTTTAATGTTCACACCTCTTCATATATGCAACATGCTCTCAAATTGTTTTTATAATATCATGTGGGAGTAAACATGCCCATTTCCTATTGACTTGAAATGCATGTCAACTGCCCAATGAGTCTACAGATTCCTCAGATTTCCAAGCAATATTACTCTCCACCTTTATTGATTGATGAGTCATTAGATATTGCAAGTGGTTGTGACTTGCAGCCTTTATACCCCCCACCTTCATTATCAAAACTAAGCTACTCTATCATCAAGCACAAGGACTTTCTTTTCTTATAGATCGCAAATCTCCTAATTCTGTCTTGGCCATTCCATTTTGGAAAAGGATTTCTTCTCCCTCTAGAATTCTATGTCAACATAAGATTACTAACAAAACCATAATCACCTCAAACTCTGATTTGCACCCACAATCACCTTTGTGGTCAATCCTTCCTGATGATATGGGTCTTGGAAAATCATTGCAAGCAACTTCTCTGGTAGCCCACACTCTCAATTCTGCAAGAAACTACCAGAAATCCAGTTTATCCACTATCAGTGGATGCCAAGCAACAATTATTGTGTGTCTTAAGAGATTGATTGAAAAACTGGCAGGGAGAAATAAATAAGCACACACATCCTGATAATTTGCATGTTCTTTCATACCATGGAATCAATCATTGCAAATATTTCATCATTAAATCCGTTCAAAGCAATATCATCATCACAATGTATGAAACCCTCAGAATGGACTTCAGGTCAACACCAAAAGGGCCAGTTTATGATTATCAATGGTATAGAGAGATTTTAGATGTAGCACAGTAGGTCAGAGCTGCAAAGTCATTTGGTTTTGAGATGCCATAATCAAAACTAATAACTTCATAATTTGGTTTACAGTGTTATCAGAAATTCTCATGCACATGTTCATGCTGCTATCATTTCCCTTCAAACAAAGAACCGACTGTGTCTTTGTAAGGTTGAGTCTATGATGAATCATCAATTAGACTGTTTAAAAATTTAACTATGACAGTGACACGTGATAAAAGATTTCAAATAAAAGTGTTTATGAAGAAATAAGGGTTTATAATAAAATTAAAGGGCTTTATTCTTATACAATAGTGGTGGTGAGCGCTGTTGAAAGCCCTGGTTGCAGCTCTACCTGTTGGATTACAATAATAAAGACTACAATACTTCTAAATTAAGAGTGTATCTGATTATTTTCCAAGCGTATAACTGTTTTTGACAGTTGTACTACGTAGTAATTTAAGAGCAGGATGAGGAAAGCAATTCTGGCTGTGAAAAGCCTCCTTTTTATCCTGAAATGGGGTGGAAAGGGTGTTAGACCTTTCCACATACAGGAAGTGAAGATTTTTTCACTCTCTGAGACACGCTTGTGGTTTTCAAAGACCTCCATAGCCTGTATTGGGCTCAGATGTGGCTTTGAAACCACATCTGGGCAGTTTTCACCAATACAGGTTGAAAACCTTCATCTGGGGACCTCACAACCTGATTCTGATGTGTATGACGCGTAGAATGCTGTACAGAAGCTGTATGGAACCCCAGTATTGACTGACATATGAGGTATTGAAGTCCAAACAAGGTCCTTTATCTATTTGACACCTCATATTCATGATTATGGGACATTATCCCATGGTAAGGCTGTATATGACAGCAGGTGGGAATCTGACCTTAAAACAGCCATAACTTTGTCAATTCTTGAGATATCAACCTCAAAATTGGTTTGGTGTGTAGCCCTGTATGTGCTATACACAATGGTACCTCATTTGATATGTGTATCATTAAATAAGGCAAAGTTATCCCATGTACAAGAGTTTTGTACATTTGTGTGGTTTAGGCAAAAAGCTGTATTGGGCTTATTCCCCCCATAACCTTTGTTTTAGTTGAGCTATGGGAAAATGGATGACACCATCAGATAGCCCTGATTGTTCCCCTTCCAAAAAGACCCCACTTTAGGTATCTCATGCTAAAACTGCAAAAGCTAGATGAGAGGTGAATGTTTTGTTCACCCTTATTTAGCCTGAATTTGGCCATAACTCAAGTAATACTGTTGCTAGCTCAGTTTGGCTGGTACCATTGGATAGCCCTGGCGTAGAGCTTTCTTTTGACTACCCATTTGATGGTGTTAAGCCTCTCCTTCTGGATTTTACATGAAAGGTGAAAATTAAGGTTTATGCTCAGCAACAATTTTGAGAAGGAATAACTTTGTTATTCTTTGTCCTATGGTGATGGGACTTATATATTCATGCAGTGGTGAGTTTCCTCTTTTGTTTGATACCTTTTGAGCTAATTTGGCTCAGCTCCATGTTTTGGTGGTATCTTGGCTATACCATTGGTTTGTGGTATTTTGGCTGTCATGCTTGTGCTCTGGTTCTGAGTCACAGGCTGACATACCCTCCCTCTAAAAAAGGCTCATCATAGATGAGACTTTTCAGTCCTCCGAGAGGCTCTGAATCTCCTTAGATAAAGGTTCCCATCTGGTATGGAATCTTCTGCCAACCATTTGTCTTTATCAGCTGTTTGATTCTTAAATCTGACTAAGTATTGTCTATGATCCTTCCTGGCTCTGATGATTTTACTCACAGGTTCAGGGGCGTCCTCCGCTTCCACTATATCAGGTGGTGTGGGGTTATTCTTCTTGCAGGAGAATTTTCCCTCCTCTATTTTGAAGTATGGCTTGACCAAACTCACTGGAAAAACTGGGTGCTTTCTGGAAAATTCCTCTGTAAGTTTGACTTCCACTGCATTCTTCCCTATCAATTTAATTATAGTTAAGCTCCCTACAAATGGGTCTCTTATTTTCTTAGGTCCTTTAAGGTTATTCAAGCTCAGTGTGGACACTAACACCTGGTCCCCTTCATTAAAGTCAGGTTCCATGTGTGTCTTGTCCCACCTCTGCTTATTATATTCCTTTGCCTCAGCTATGAATTTGGCAGCTGTGTCACACGCCCTCTTCCACATATCATGGAAGTCTTTGGCTGTGGGGTGGATAGTTAGAAGATTCTTCTTCAAGTGGTCCACAGGCAGCAGGGAATTCCACCCTTTCTCTACCACTGCAGGTGTTTTTCCTGTGGTAGAGTGCTGACTTGTATTATAAGCCAGTTGGACAGCTGGTAGAAGGGTAACTAAGTCATGGGTGTATCCCTCATGGTCCTTGTATTCCATGCCATAAGCACAGAACCTTCTAAGGCTGTCTTTCATTGTCTGGATTATCCTTTCAGTTAGGCCATCTGTTTGTGGATGGAAAGCTGTGGAGAATGCAACCTTGGTTCCAAGCATGTCATATAAGTTGGTCCAAAATTCAGATGTAAATTTTGGGTCCCTATCACTAATGATTATCTGAGGGACTCCACAGGTGGATATGATGTTATTCCAGAATAATAGAGCAGTATTCATGGCTGTATCCTCTTTATGAAATGGTAGACACCTCATTCTCTTGCTAAACATATCAACTATTATCAGGAAGGGATTTTAGTTTTCTTTGCCTCCTGGGACAAGTCCTGTGGCCCAGTCCATATTGATGTTCTCCCATGGGTGTTTGGGTTCTTCTATATGATGAAGTAACCCATACTTCTTCCCATGTTTTCTATTTGCATTTTGGCATCTTTCACAAGTGTTTATGTATTCACTCAACTCTTGTTCACACTTGGGCCTCCAAGCTGTTCTTGCTTCCATCTCTCTGGTACTGTCTTCACTCATTTGTCCCATATAGGGGCAGTCATGACATTCCTGTACGATCAGAGAGATGTGGTCTCTGTCTACCACTGTGAGTGCACTTGTGTGCTTCTCTCTGGGGTAAAGCAGACCATCCACAAGGAAGAACTTGTTATCCTTGTAGGCCCTCAACCAGGGCTCTTCCAGCTGGGATTCCAGTTCTGGACTCCTGGACTTTTGTTGAAGCAGTTGTAGTAATATGCCACACTGTTTGTGTTTGGCATAAGACTTCAGTACTGCACTGGAAAATTCATTGTGCAGTTCTGATGAACGTATTCCCAGTATGGGAGTTGCTGTTCCTTCTGAATCAGTGTTCCCCTCTGCGTTGGTATGACTTTTACCTTCTTTGTATATCATGGTCATATTCCCTCTATACTCCTGGATGGCTATTTGCCATCTCATCATGTATCTATTTGTAGTCTTCATGTTCATTAAAGACTTCAAGGCTGTGCAGTCTGTGTAGACTTCAAAGACTGCACCCTCCAGATGATAATGGAGTTTTTCTAGAGCCCAGACTAGACATAGACATTCAGTCTGGGTGGCCCCATACCTGGCTTCTCAATATCCCAGCTTCCTATAGATGTAACATATTACTCCCTCTCTTGGTTCACCATCCACGTTTTGGCTTTGGTGAAGGGCTGCTCCTAAGCCTTGGCTGCATGCTGCATCTATATGTAACTTGAATGGTAGTTCAAAGTCAGGTAAGATGAGCATAGGTTCATTTGTGAGTTCATGTTTGATCCTCTCATATGCATCCCTTCTTTCCTTGCTAATTTCAAAAACTACATCTTTTGAACATAACTTGTATAACCTACTAGTTATGTTGGCAAAATCCTTGATGTGGTTTCCATAGTAGCTAGCAAACCAAAGGAAATATTGCATCTCTTTGATGTTTTTTGGTACTGGATTTTGCAGTACTTCTACTACCTTATTCAGGTCAATTGTCAGACTAAGACCTGAGACTTTATTTCCTAGAGCTAGTAGCTCTTGTTGGCCAAAATTGCACTTTTTCAGTGAAATCTTCAGATTGATGGGTGTACATCTACTTAGCACTCTGTCTATGTATTGTACATGGTCTTCCCATGCCTCTGAGTATATAATGATATCATCAATATATACCACCATCCAGCCTTCCAATATTTCTTCTTGAAATATTGTGTCCATCATCCTTTGGAAGTGGGCTGGTGCATTTTTGATGCCAAATGGCATCCTGGTATACTCATATATTCCCATATGGCATTTTATTCTGGGTAATTTCATGGAGTTTGGTTCAACTCCATTTTGGTGAAAGACTTTCACACAATACATTATGGTTATGTATTTGGCTTTTTCCAGTTTATCCAAGGCAGGAGGTATCTTGGGTATAGGGTACCTGTCTGCTTTTGTGTAGTTATGAAGAGCTCTGAAGTCTCCACACAGTCTAGACTTGCCATCATGCCAGGTGATTACGACAGGAGTGGTGATTTCCACTATCTCATTATGTCCAATCTTTCTGATGACATTCATGTCCAGGAGTTCATTGATGTCTTTTTCAATTTCTTTCCTGTTTTTGAGGCTTTCTGGATAAGGAGCTCTCCTGAGCATGGGTGGATAAGGTCTTTCCACATCCAGATATAGTTCTATATAATGGCCTTTGATCTTGCGTAATGGTTCTTCACCAATGGCAAATGCTTGTCTGTTCTTCCTCAGCATCTTCAGTAAGCATAGTTTTTGTTTACTGGTGAGGGTAGTGCTAAACTGTCCCTCCCTGAATTCATTCAGAATTTCTTCTAGTGAATCTTGAGAAGATATCTGGTATATATCAAATAAAAATTTCTTTTCCTTATTGGTACCAATGGTAATGTGCCTATTTTTACTGTTGCAAATATCTATGCCATACATCCTCTGGTAGTGTGTTCCCAGTAAGAACCCTTGGATGTGGGAATCATTAAAAACTACAAACTCTGGGTTGATTCTGATGTTACCCTTCCTGTGGGGTACAATTATCTCTTTGATTATTTTACCAATGGAAGGCATCTTCCCTGAGGCACTTTTAAAGTTCTTTGCCTTGGTGGGCAAGAGCTGTTTTGCCCAATTTGGGAAGTGGTTATCCAGATAATTTCTGCCCACTATGGAGCAGTGTGCCCCACTATCAATGATCAATGGATGTTGATCATTGTCAATACAGACAGTCATTTTAGTGGCTGTTCCATGTATATATGCCATTCCTTTGGTTGGTGTAACCATGAATGTTTGTGCATCTTGTGTGTGTTTGCACAAGTTTTTATTGGCAGTATCCTGTGTCATGCCTGCTTCCAACTGTATGTATTGAATTTCTAGTGGGGATTCCCCTTGGTATTCTACTAGAAATTCTTCTGTTAGGTCTTGGTCATCATCAGATGGTTCTCTGATGGTATCACCCATGGAGTCTGATTTAGAATCCTCTGTTGGGGATTCCTCCTCTGGGACTTTCTCAATGTCATAGCCTTTTTTTCTTTGCCTTTGGACAGGTGTTGGAATAGTGGTCTGTTGGACCACAATTGTGACAAGAATTCTTCCTCTTTGTCACCTCTGCCACCCTTTTTTTTGGTTTTTCTTTAAACTCCACCCTGAAAGGTTTTTTCTCTTTGAAACCACTGCTCTTATATGGGCTGAATTTCCCTCTATTAGTTCTTTTCCTTATGTCTTGTAAGGTATTAGCAATGTCATCTAGAGTGCAATTTTGGTTGCATCTGCATTTCAATGCATGCTCTAGTTCTCCTGGCAGTTGTGTCAGGAGTTTGTGATTCCTCATTTGGATTTTCATCTGAGGATCAATGGCTTCAAGACTTTTAGACTGTCTAAGACACCTTTCATATGGATCTTTGTCCACAGAGTATTTGTCATTGTCAAATGACATGGGCTTTTGCCATATCCAAGTTCCATTACTGTACTTTTGGATGATTTGAATCTTCCACCACGGCCAGTTTCTTCTGCCATGGATCTCTTTCCTTTCTGTGTAACATATACTAGCATGACCTTTAAATGCTGTGATTAGTCTAGCAGCAATCCAGTAATCTGATATGCTTGGTACATCAATGAAGAGTCCATCAATATAATCTATGAGTTCCATATGATCATATTCTCCTGTTACAGAGAATTTGGGTCAGCTTGAGGCCTCAGGAAGCTGTTTCAAGGCTTCCTTCTCTGAATGAGACATGCCATCTTCATCCTGGTATTGTGATGGAGATCTTGCCTTATTCATCAACATGCCATCTGGTTTGATGTCATCTGTCTGATATGGATTTTCCATAACTTGGCCTTGTGGTTGGGGCTTCAAGTTATGGTAGACATTAAACAATTTGTTTATGTCTTGATCCAGAAAATACCTGTCCCTTTTTCTGTGGTGTTGTTCTTCCAAGACTAGATTCAGTCTTTTGTTGGTTTCTTCAGAGGCTTTGCTCAATTGAGCATGTCCTTCTTGAAGAGTTTTAACAATTTTATCCATTGAGGCTGTTAATTTCTTCATCCTCTCACGGCTTGCTTCAAGTTCTGCAAACTGCTTTTGAGTTTTCTCAGCATATTGGGACATTTGTAACCACAGTGCATCACTGTTTAGGTTACTGTCAGGTGTGACAAAATATTGTTCAGTCTGAGTAAGGGTAATGTTTCTATTACTAGGACTACTGATTCTACAGTGGTTTACAACTACTTCTGGTTCTTGTGCACTTCTTTCACCAAATCCAACAACTTCTGGATCACGGGGTCTGACTCTTTCTGCCTTTGGCTGAAAGAGGTCTTGTTTTTCCCCTTGTATCCTTGTCTTCTCCTGGAAACCTCCTGGAATTGTGAAGAGTGTTGACTCCTGGTCATTGATTTGCTCGTGTCTGAATGGTGTGAAGCCACTGGAGAGATGATTTGGCCTGCTCCTTGTGAGCCTGAAGTAATCTGAGTAGGCCCTGTCTGGGTTAACTGTTCTTCTATAGCTTGGATAGTGGCTTGGTTCTCCCTTATCCTCTGTGCCCTTGCCTCCACGAGTCTGAAATGTCTGGTAGGATTCCAACCTTTGGTGATTACCATAAGGTCCTTGAAGTCTATCTCTTTGAGACAGATCTTCTGGCAACTTGCTCCAAGTTCTGCCCAGTGAGATGCCAGGTTGAACCTCTTGTTGTCCATCCTCCATTGGAATAGGTCCTTGAGGAGTTGGTGGAGCTGAAGAACTTGATCCATGTCTTTCCATTCCTCTGGTTTGAGGTCTTCATTGAGTTGGAGTGTGAACAGCAGGGTTGATAGTATCTCCCTCATTGTTTTGCCATCCACTACTGTGTCCAAGGTGTCCTCTTTCAGGTCTTCTGGTTCTGGACAAGCCTCCTCTGTCCTGTGGTTGGTTACTTTGGAAGCCAAGATCTCTGAGGTATACAGGTGACATGTTAGTGTTTGCAAGCAGTCAAACACTTTAAGTTCTTAGGGTATTTACCTTTGACTGTGCCTTGTACAAATTGGTTGTTTGCTGATTTGGGCAATTTACCTTTGGTGGTTACAACTGGGTGAATTATAGTAATTTTCCTGTACAAGCTATAAAGGTTGGTTTACCTTGTATTTAAGCAGAATTTTGTGGTTTTGTACTCTTCTGTGTGGAAATGGTTGTCCACTTCTTTGCTGTTATCAGACCTTCACTGTGCCTCTTTCCTTTGCCTTTGCTGCCCTCTGGTTCTGAGGGTGTCACTGGTGTGTTGGCCTATGACTGCCTTTCAAGTGGTATGAAGTTATCTTCCACTGAATCAAACAGGAAAAAGAGGGCTTAATGTCAGTTAAGAGTTCTTAAAATGCTGTTTGCACATCTAAGAATGGCCTCTGGGCTTTTATATTACTACAATATGCCCTTGTACAATGGCAGTTTAATTGAATTAACAATTACACGTCAGAAATACACTTAACTGATATTTGGTATACTGTTTTTATACCAATATCTTACGCAATAACTTGTAATTAGCAAGTGTAAACTGTCAAAAATTGGTATGTACAAGGGTAATTGAGTTAACAATCTGCCCAACCATGCCTCAACTGTTGGTTTATCAGTATGAGTTGTCTTAATTTAATTAAAAATCAAGAATGTATTGATGGCTAAGAAGTGTTTTTATATATAAAACACACCAAAAATAAGGGTCTTGTGGTTATTAACCATGTGACAAATACTCTTTTTAATATGAACATAAGGATAAATATATAATAAATATATATTTTTGAGAAAAATCACGCCTAAAAAAGATAAAACAAGTGTCAGAAATAAAGAATATAAGTAAAAAACTCACTTATAAGGTCCAAAAAGGTCAAAAAACACATCCAGGCCTCTAAAATGTCAGGTTGAGTCTATGATGAAGCAGTAATTAGGTTATTTACAACTTTAAATATTACTGTCACACGTGATAAAAGATTTAAAATAAGAGTGTTTATGAAGAAATAAGGGTTTATCATAAAATTAAAGGGCTTTACTATTATAGAATAGTGGTGGTGAGCTCTGTTGAAAGCCCTGGGTGCAGCTTTATCTGTTGGTTACAATAATAAAGACTACAATAATTAAGATTATAATGATAACTGATTTGTTTCCAAGAGTATAACTGTTTTTGACAGTTGTACTACGTAGGAATTTAAGAGCATGATGAGGAAAGCAATTCTGGCTGTGTAAAGCCTCATTTTTATCCTGGAATGGGGTGGAAAGGTTGTTAGACCTTTCCATGTAGAGGAAGTTGAGATCTTTTCACTCTCTGGGACAGGCTTGCGGCTTGAAAAGACCTGTATAGCCTGTATTGGGCTCAGATGTGGTTTTGAAACCACATCTGGGCAGTTTTCACCAATACAGGTTGAAAACTTTCATCTGGGGACCTCACAACCTGATTCTGATGTGTATGACGCATAGAATGCTGTACAGAAACTGTATGGGACCCCAGTATTGACTGAAATATGAGGTATTGAAGTACAAACAAGGTCCTTTGTCTATTTGACACCTCATATTAATGATTATGGGACATTATCCCATGGTAAGGCTGTATATGACAGCAGGTGGGAATCTGACCTTAAAACAGCCATAACTTTGTCAATTCTTGAGATATCAACCTCAAAATTGGTTTGGTGTGTAGCCCTGTATGTGCTATACACAATGGTACCTCATTTGATATGTGTATCATTAAATAAGGCAAAGCTATCCCATGTACAAGAGTTTTGTACATTTGTGTGGTTTAGGCAAAAAGCTTTATTGAGCTTATTCCCCCCATAACCTTTGTTTTAGTTGAGCTATGGGAAAATGGATGACACCATCAGATAGCCCTGATTGTTCCCCTTCCAAAAAGACCCCACTTTAGGTATCTCATGCTAAAACTGCAAAAGCTAGATGAGAGGTGAATGTTTTGTTCACCCTTATTTAGCCTGAATTTGGCCATAACTCAAGTAATACTGTTGCTAGCTCAGTTTGGCTGGTACCATTGGATAGCCCTGGCGTAGAGCTTTCTTTTGACTACCCATTTGATGGTGTTAAGCCTCTCCTTCTGGATTTTACATGAAAGGTGAAAATTAAGGTTTATGCTCAGCAACAATTTTGAGAAGGAATAACTTTGTTATTCTTTGTCCTATGGTGATGGGACTTATATATTCATGAAGTGGTGAGTTTCCTCTTTTGTTTGATACTTTTTGAGGTAATTTGTCTCAGCTCCATGTTTTGGTGGTATCTTGGCTATACCATTGGTTTATGGTATTTTGGCTCTCATGCTTGTGCTCTGGTTTTGACTCACAGGCTGACAGTCTTAAAAGTACCCCATTAAAGAATTCTCTCAATGATTACATGTCATTGTTTGAATTCATCTCTTGAGATCAACCATTAGGGTCCCAGCCATAGGATGGTATAACACAAAAGCACCTTGAAATTGGTTAATTGAAGCTCTTTCATATGGTTACACACCCTTTGATGCTATGCCAATTGAAAACAGTGGTTCTTCCAAGTTTACCTCTTATATGTGAAGAAGAGGTTCTAAGGCCATTACCTTCCGCTATTGGACTGTATTATGATAGAATTTTTATGGAAAACGTTTCTGAATATCTCCATACTGATGAAGCTAAGGAGGGAAAGAAGAAATCCAAGAGAAGAAATTTATTAGTTAGTATTCAGCAGTTAAGATGCTTATACAATCATCCCATACTAGCAGAAACAACCAGTTCAAGGGAGGAAGTTGATTATTCAAACTTCTCAGAAGCTCAAAGTATATCAATTCAATCTTAAAATGAACCCAATTATTTGATAAAGAAGATCACCACAAGGCAATGCCTTGAAAGCTGGAAGATACTGGAATTAATGAACCTTTTAAAAAAAGAATTAATTGAAGTACCAGAGGCCAAGTGTGTGATTTATTCTCAATGGACACAGTTTTTAGATTTGTAAGTATATCTTATACTTCATCTTACATGAAATTTCTGACTTATTTGTTAATACAAACTCATAGCATTGGAATTGTCTTGGTCCATAAAGGATTAAGTTTTTCTTGAATTGATGGCAAAACCTTATCCAAAAATCAACAAAAATTCCTCTCACAGTTTTCTAGTCACACTGATTGTAAAATTCTCCTTGCATCTCTCATTGCAGCTGGTACAGGTCTCAATATTACATGTGCACAAACTGTATTTATAATGGCAAGTTCTCTAATATGCATAATTAAATAATTAAGCTAATTACTTGCATTAAAAGATCCATATTGGAATCCTTCCCAAGAACATATAATAGGCCAAAGTAGCATTGTGAAGGCTTTCCGTTTCATATCACAAGATACCATAGAAATAAATATTCAACAAGTATGATATGGAATTATTCAATCTTTTGGAAGCGAAATCTAATTGAAGGAAATTCTTTTTTGCTATTTAATAGGTTCAAGAGCATAAAAGGAAACTAATGAGGTAATTACTTATTTCTAGTCCACTAATATTTCCTTTAAATATCTCATTCATAATGCTTGATTAATTCAGGTCCACTGTGTTAATGACATTTGATTGGGAGACATTATTGCTCAAGGAGATAATGAGTTATAATAAAAAAAAGTGAGACCACCTTCTATACATTCAAGGAGTCAAATAAAACATGAATTCGACCAAGCTTCAAGATAATTTAAAAAATTCAAAAAAAATTCCAAACTCCTCCTTCAAAGCTACCCTCAGATATTTCATCTTTTTTTATTCCCAGACCTATTATTTGCTGCTGCGTAAGGCTCTTGAGTGCTCCAGAATCATTGGCTTGATAGCTCAAACAACTAGGAATACCTACATCATCCTCATCATTAGTTGGGGGCTCTCTTGCAGGCTTTACTACCTTTTTGCAACTTTTACCTATGCTTTGGCCTAATCCCATTTACTTATCAATCTTGTACATGATCTTGTTTAAAAGTGTTGAATGCCAATGTAACCCCAATTTTTGCAGCACGACCACTCCAGAGTTGTCAATGTATTCCTTGGTAGCTGAGCAGACATGAGGGTCATCAAATTGGGAGGCCAATCAGAAATAGCCATTCTCATCACACCATTGTTCTCTTCTCTCTGCCAGCTGAAAAGAGAAACATTAAGTGCACATCAAGAATAATAAGTACAAAAAGCTTACCCTTTTTCTGGATGCCTCTAACCTTTTCTTCTCTTTGCGTGCTGCAATAAATTACACACCTTCCGGTTTGTTGCAATACTCATTAGATAAGTATGTGAAATATGTCTCCAGAATTGCTGTAACTATTGCATGGTTATTATGGTCAGGAGACCAATAATAGTTGTTGTATTCACCAGATCTCAATGCCATATCAAATGTGTGATAGAACAAAGTGGCCATTACCTTGTTATAAGGATGCTTCCATCCACTACACCAATCAAATGTAAAGTGTGTCAACCCTAGTGATTGGACTTGTGTATTGACATTACTCTTGAAGGCCTTGCTTTGTATGTTCCATGAGCCAGTGGCAGTCAATTGGTCTGTATCGAATGCAATACCTTTCCCACAAATTAAAGCCAGCTGTCTTTCTGCATCAGTTGGTGGATCAGGAAGTGTGGTAATGTCCCTGGCTACCATGTTGAGGATTTCACGGTAGTGTATCTGAACAATTGTATGCATTGATTTGCTTCCATATGGAAGTACTCCCTTCATTTCCTTAACATGTTCTTTTTGTGATTTTCTCTTTGCTGATGCACTATTTGTTTCTCAAACCTTTGTTGGATTGTGCCCTTGCATCTCTAGCATATTGATTTTCATTCCTTGTGTTTTCCATAGATTACCATTAATACATTATTACAGCAAACAAAGGAATTTATTTACATACCAGCTGAGTCACTAAACAAGGATTCATGTAAATAATTATCTGTAGCTAATTCTTGTGAAGTTTATTTCAACTTTCACTTGTTATTTTTTGAAAGATCGCTCCCACCCTTATTTCTTGAATAATCTGCTATTGTTTTTCGTCCCAGATTATCATTTTTTTCTGGAATCTTAACTCTGCTTGATGATACTACTGAGGATACTGCAACTATCCCATCCTGATAATTTGAGACCTGATGTTCAGGATCCTTGCGCTCAGCTAAAATGGATAGTTTCAAAGAAGAAATTAAGTTTAATAAATGTTCAGTATGCACTTGAAGAATCATTTTTTAAGCTTACTTACCTACTCATTCCCTTTGGAGCTATTCATTTGGTATATAGGATTTGAAACAGATGTAAGCTGTATGGGTGAAGAGTAACCATCTTCACTACCTGTATTTATCAATATTCAAAGACCAATAGGGTTTTAGAAGATATAATATTTTATTAATATTGGGATGAAGAATTACCATCTTCTTCCTTTTTACTCTTTTCAATGCATATTCTTTGTTTTTGACTTTCCTTTGTATATGAATTCCTTGAAAAAGGAAAAGAAAAGAATCCTGGCCTCTGCATTTTAATGGGTACTTGGGCCTGATACAAATCTTTGGGTTCTGTGGGGATGGAAAATCGGTCAGACATGCGTTTCCTCTTTCTCTCTTGCCCTATTGAATAATTTCTCCAGTTAGCTTCTATTAAATGAATTTTGGATATAAATGGTCACTTTACTAACCAAGCCAACCATGAATTTCCCTAGGCCAGTAGCAACCAAGCTTTGGAATATCTGGTCCATATGATACCTGATAAATTCATTTTGTAATTACAGTAATGAAAAAAGAACATACTTGATAATTCTTCTTCCAAAATTGATTTAATTCCACCTTCATTGGCTTCAAATATCTGGTGCACTCTTTTTGGGACTGAAATCATCTTCCTACCAGGATCTTCTACATGCACAATTTGAACAGGAATCTGCCTCAAATTTTTTGGTGTACAAAGTTGTGGAATTTCAAATTCAATTGGGAGAAGGACCCCCAGTAGATATTTGGGTGGAAGGATACTCCATAATTGATGACTTTGCGTTAAGACTTGAGGAAGAGCTGGGACCAGGTTTCAAGCTTTCATCAAAATGAACCCTGCCTTTGTGATGTTCTGATTGAATTGAGGTTTTCCCAATTTTCAGATGGGTTCTAGCATTCCCTTCTTGAATGTGAGCTTTTGACCTCTGGTCAAAAGCCTCAAATTGATCCATTTCAGCCTGGCCTGCAGGTTGAGATTGATTATAATTCATGAAGTATATCAATAATAGTTAAAACCTGCTATTTTGTGGTAATTAATATGTAATTCAAAGTACACCTTTAGATATAAATTGATGGGGAGCTTTTGGCGTCTCCAGATTAAGATCAGACATTTCCCTCTCCTTGAATTCCTTGGATTCTGTTCAGTTTACATCATAACATAAGTTCATAAATATTATTAAAATGATTGATTACTTACCTGATACACTTGAGGAATACATAACCAATAGTATTATTTGAACTAGATTCAATGGGTTTGAAATTGCTGGCCTATTTGCAGGACCAGATACCTTTGGGGATGATGATTTCTCCTGCAAGCTTGTATTACTGGGAATTGGTGGATATGCCACCCTTAATGAAGGAGATTGTGTCTGATAAATCACACCACTGGGAATTGGGGTACAATTGATGGACCACCCACTTTTGGTGAGGATATTGGTGGACCAGCCACTTTTGTTGAAGAAGATTGATGTTTTGAGCTGGTAGTCTGTGGAGGTGGGGTTGGTGTGGTAGATTGATGTATACCTTCAGGGGCTTCTTCATCTGGAAAAAATGAATTATGATTAAAAAAAGCATATGAAATGAAGTAAAATTATAAATATGGAGCTCACAATCATTAGAGCTATCTGTCATGCTAGCAGGAAGTGAGATATTATATGGATCCATGTGGTATGAATGATTCAGTTTTAATTGAAAAACTTTGTTTAGAAAATGATGGTAAAGCTATGTACAAATTAGTTGGTTGGAAAGAAAGCGCATGGGATAATTGTAGCCACAGGTATCTTATATATCAGATCAATCCTCCATACTATGTATCCAATTATTTAATTATAGGAATTAAATCAAGGCTGATTCAATCATTTTCCAAATATCCATTATTCATCAACCATCTGGAGTGCCTTTATATTATTGTTTCCATATCAATTAATCATATTCATTCTATGTTGACTTGAATTTTGATATGACAGCCAATCATATGGCTCATTTCTCAGACACTTACTTATCAATTGTTGATTAATATAAGTGATAATGGTATTAATACATGCAGATAATGATTATTTGGGTAGGTCCTGTGGTATCGCAAGGAGTGTAGGGTTAGTACCTAACCATAGATCAGGAACAACAAATCAGAAATAATTTGGGAAAACCATCCTCTACACATTATTCCCCATTGGACAGGTAGTCAAACGCTTTCTCAAAGGGGAGTGATGCACAGGGTTTGGCTCAAATCAGTGATTGAACTCAACCTCCAATTTGAACATGGATTTTCCATAGTGGCTCGTTTGAAAAAGCTAGGGTGAACCACCCTCTTTTTGGAACTTGATTCTTTGAAAAAAACCTTTTGCTTATTTGACTTGCAGCTGTGACAAACAAGACCCCATATGGGTGTAATGAAAAATGGAAGGTTGCTTTCAGAAAAAATGGAAAATAAACCCCCATATCAAGGGTCACAAGAAAAATGGTGGTGTTCATACCAGTTGTGATAAAAAACCACCCAATAGATGAATGATATAAAACAAGGTGTTGTTTGAAGCAGATTTAACAAACAATCCCCCAACAGAAGGGTAATAGGGAACCAGGGCGTTGTTCCAGGGAGCCATAACAAACAACACCCCAACAGAAGGGTAATAGGCAATGGGGGGTTGTTTGTGGCAGCTATAACAAACAAACCCCCATAGGAAAGCTAATAGACAAAGGGGGTTGTTTGAAGATGCTAGAACAAACAATCCTGGAAGAAGGGTAATAGGCAACAGCGGGATGTTTGAAGCAGCTAGAATGAACACCCTGAAACAGAAGGTAAATGGGCTAAGTGGGGTGGTTCAAGCCAGCTATGTCAAACAAACCCCCAATGAAAAGCTAATACAAAATGGAGTTTGTTCAAAGAAGCGAAAACAAACACATCCCAGACTGATGGGTAATGCCCCATGGGGTGTTGTTAGAAGTAGCTGGAGAAAAAAAACCCACATTTGGAGGGAAATGGGGATTGGGGATTTTTAGCTTCAGTTGTGGCAAAAAACCACGTTGAGAGGGTAATAACAAACAAGTAATGTTGATTTTTATCAACTATTTTGAAAAATGACTCATTCAAGGGGTAATTAATCATGAAAGGCTGTTCCAATCATATATTTGAGAGAATCCCCTGTAAAAATTAAGATAATAGCAGGGGGCGGTTTCAATGACAAATTATGAAGAGCAACACATCAAAAATTAGGTTTTAAACCCACTGAATATGGGGCTTTTGATGAACTATACTATACAACCCTGTATGAGCCATCACATACCAGTACCTTTCCTGTCCACATTTCAAAGCATAGCTGTGAAATGAGTTACTAGTTGGAAAGTCATCTCTGCCATGATATCGTGAAATGGGCTTTTTAAAATTTTGGTTTGTACCAGTAGTACCAACTGTACACAGGTGTATTCCAATTGAAAATAAGAATATAAATATTTATATATAGCCCTTGCATTTGAAAAAAGCCAATTTGATAGCGTTTTTTTCTCTTTTTAATATTTCATCATACTAATCTCAAGCTAACAACTTTCCTCTTAACAGCCCCTGATAAATTTTAAAAGTTATGCAAAACTGAAGATTTGCCTATGTAAGGAATGCATCAAAAAAAATACCATTCACCTTCTGGTATCGCCTGTGGCCTAGAATTCACCCAAAATGACTATATACATCATATTAACAAGATTCCAAAACAAATTCAAGATGAAACACAAGCTATTGGCTTTAATTCTGATTCCAAAAACACAATTCACAGGTCTTCATGTGCTTCTCGGGCTTTAGCATCTGAAAAGTTCCAACAGAAACAGACATTTGATCAATCCATACATTCTGACCCAATGTCAAATTTGGAAACTTTACATTGCTCATTTTGGTCCTATCAGCATTTGGTACAAAATAGAAACTCTGGAATTACAGCAATGACTATCATGGCCATATTTGATAGCTCTCATAATAGTGGCCGCAAGGCATCCAGGTTCCTCCCCCCAGCCTTAAAAGTCTCAATAAAAAAATCACAGAAGATGCAAGAAAAATCATTCAAGGAAAATCAAATGAAAATACCAAAGGATCCAACATCTGTCTATCAATAGTTAAGATTGGATCCTATGCTTATTACCTATGTTTCCTGTCCTGAATGCTGGTTTTTGGCTTCCCAATATGAAGTAGAAGAGAATTTTAATATTAAATGTCATAGGTACCTTGAGCCCCATCAAATTCAAGCACCATGTAATGAACCACTTGGAAAAATTCTTAATTTACCTCATCTACTCCTGAAAAAACATTTCTCACCCCACAAGCTATTCTACTATCAAACATTCAAGTCTTGGCTGGGATGATTTCTTCAAAGACCAAAGATCCATGACTTGCTGTCCTTGCAAATTGAAGCTCAATATAACTCTGAAGTAACAGACATTTGGAAACGTGAAATTTGGAAGAACTTCAAAGGGAATCAAGAATCTCCATTTCTTACAAAGCCTGGGCATCTTGCATTTTCACTATATGTTGATTGGTTTAATTCCTTTGGAAATTCCAGCTGTACCTCCAGCACTGGAGCTATAATTCTGGCTTGTCTCAATCTTCCTTCTGAAGTATGTATGAAACCAGAAAACATTTATATTCCAGCCATTATTCCAGGACCAAAAGAGCCAAATAGTGAACAGCTTAATTACCCTCTGAGACCGCTTGTTGAAGAGCTCAGAGAGCTTTGGAAGGGTATTCACTTTTTTCCAACCAGCAATTCCAGCTCAGGTGAAACCATACGATTAGCCATTTTGACTGTTATTGATGATATTGTGGCTATTATAAAGATAACTGGGTTCATTTCACCCTCAGGTTAAAGATTCTGTAGCTTCTGTACAATCCACAAAGACCATATTGAAGATATTGAAACAGATATATTGCCTAGCAGAAGGTTACGTTCACATAAGAGATATATGGCTTCCTGGCTCAATTTCTCAACTGCTACTGAGTGAGCATTGTTTTTCAAGGAAAAAGGTGTACGCTATTCAATCCTTGAAGATCTTCCTTACTGGGATGCAACTAAGATGGTATCTTTAGATATTATGCATAACTTATTATTGGGTTTAGTCAAGGATAATGCATTTCTTAAGCTATGTATTTCAGAGTCAACATGGAAACACAAAAGAAATAATTCAGAAGAATTGGAAATGTTTGAGAATGATTTAACAGGTAGTGATGATATTGAAGTGATCATCTCCAGAAATGAATGGAGAGGATTAAAGAATGATGCACAAACCCCAAGCAATCAGCTTAAAGCACAAGAAAGCTCAATAAGCAAGATAAAGAGTAGTGATAATATTGGTTTGTCCTCCCTGACAGAGCCTTACAATGATGATCCAGAATTTATTCCTAACAGCTCTGATTCAAATATAAAAGGATTTGATTTATCATTTCATTAATATAGATTTTTAACCATGAAAATATCAAAGAGTTATGCCAAATAGTAGAACAAACAACTATTCCTTCTTTCTGGACAAGGGTCCCAAAGAATATTGGCTCAGCTAAACATGGAAGTCTCAAGGAAGCTGAATGGGAGCTACTATACAAGTTCTACTTACCTTTGTTCTTTTTAGTTTCTCAGCTTGATGGGAAAGAAATTGCTTTGGTAATTATGAATAATACATTCTTACTTATAAGCTCTTTAAATATTGCGATGTCTGCAAATGTAACACAGAAGAAGGTTGGTGATTGGAAAATACTTTGGTCAAAATTTCAAAAGTCCTGTCAAAAGCTTTTCCCTAATCAGAGAAGCCTACCCAATTATCATTTTGCCAATCATATTCCTGAATTGATGCTCCAATGGGGATCATGTAGGGGAGCAGCTACTTGGGCCTTTGAGCAAATGAATGGTCACTTGAGTAAGATTTCATCCAACAATAAAATATGTGGGTTATTTTTGAAAATCAAATTTACATGGTCAATTCCTATCAATTAATACTAATGAATAAAAATCTTCCAGAAAACATATCTTTAACAATGTTAAAAAAGACATGCCGGAAGTCAAAACTGGTCTCTCTTTTGCATTCACAAGATTCAACAGAAATGATTTCCCAAATAAATGGTATCTTGAACTCAAAAATTGAAGCAAAGAATGGCTCAAAGATTCCACAATGGCTTGATGATTGTTGCTATGAAGAAAGACTTAAATTTCTTCAAGTCAGATATTCACACAAAAAATACATTGCTTGTTACAATGCACATTTATTTAGTGAGGATTTTAAAGTTCTGTCCCCTTATTACAAATCACACTTGACCTGTAGTTTTAATGGGAACAATTTCTCCACTCATCTGAAGAATAATGGAAACAGCCAAATGGTGTATACAAATAATGGAATAGTAGAATTTGGAATAATAAAAACAATTTATTCCCTGGTTGATCCATACATCACTCAGGAGACATATTTCATTAGAGTTTTTCCAATACAAATAGAAAACAATTTTCTTCTTGATTGGCCATATCTTAATACATACAGGGGTTTTAAATCAAATACTTCAATAACTATTCAATCCGATGATATTAAATCGTTTTTTGGTCTTCTTGAGTATCAAAAAAACCTCTACATGGTTCAATTGAATCCATTATTGAATAGTTTATCATTGTAGGATATAACTCAATCTTGCTTTAATTATGAACCAGTTTCAAAAATATATGTACTGCACTAAGAAGGCTCAAAACAGAGCTTTTGGCTGCATCAGGGATTTGTTATTACATTCAGAAAAGGGCCTCTTAACCTATACATTGGATAGCTCTTACAATCCTAATTTATATTACTTTTCAAACCCTGTAATATATGCTTTCACCTCTCTCAGGTGCCTATGAGGTTTTAATCCTTATTCTCATAGGATATTTGGAATTTTGACTGTAAAACAGGGCTGTAAAAGGTTCTTAGACTATATCTGATATAAAATTTCAAAAATTTCTCATCATGAGGTTTCATGATAGCAGAGATTTGAGGAATACATGGCTCCAAAATTGCATTATACAACCTCAATTCAACTTCTGTGTGACTTTATGATAGCAAATTTTAGAAGGCTTAATTCCAAGGAAGGATACTGAGAAAGCTATTGTGTGGCTCTTAATAATTTCCAATTAAAAATATGTTTATATTTTCCCAACATATCACTTTTCAAGCTTTAATTAGTGTTTTCTAATCCTCAATGATGGGTCTTTAGTTTTTTCTTATGAATTTCAATATGGTTGTTTGTCATATTCAAGCCATATTTAAGGAACATAATGGTCACAAATAGGACAGTAAGTTAGTACCAATATGTCACATTTTTTTATTGAAGGAATATGTTATTACTGGTCAGTCAGTTAAACAAAAAATGCCCTGGTGTTCCCAAAATGGGAAAAAGAGCTCTTGCTCCCCAAGGCAAAGAACTTTAAAAGTGCTTCAGGGAAGATGACTTCCATTGGGACAATTATCAAAGAGATAATCATACCCCATAGGAAAGGTAACATCAGACTCAAACCAGAGTTTGTAGTGCTTAACAATGCCCTCATCCAAGGGTTCTTACTGGGAACAGACAACCAGAGGATGTATGGCATAGATATTTACAACAGTAAGAATAGGCATATTACCATTGGTACCAACAAGGAAAAGAAATTTTCACTTGATATATACCAAATATCTTATCAGGATCCACTTGAGGAACTACTGAATGAGTTCAGAGCAGGCCATTTTAGCACTTCCCTCACCAGTAAACAAAAAACTAAGCTTACTGAAGATGCTGAGAAAGAACAGACCAGTATTTGCCATTGGGGAAGGACAATTAGGCAATATTTAAGGCCATGATATAGAACTATATCTGGATGTGGAAAGCCCTTATCCACGCATGCTCAGGGGACCTCCTTACCCAGAAAATCTGGAAACCAGGAAAGAAATTTAAAAACATATCAATGAACTCCTGGACATGTATTTCATCAGAAAGATTGGACACAATGAAAATAATGGAAATTACCACCCCAGTCCTGATCACCTGGCATGATGGCAAGTCTAGGCTAGGTGGAAATTTCAGAGCTCTGAATAACTACACAAAAGCTGACAGGAATCATATACCCAGGATACCTCATGCCTTAGACAAACAGGCAAAAGCCAAATACATAACCAAAATGGATTGTATAAAAGGCTTCCACCAAAATGGAGTTGAACCAAACTCCAGGAAGCTACTCAGAATCATAGGCCATATGGGCATATATGAGTACACCAGGATGCCATTTGGAATTAAAAATGCACCAGACCACTTCCAAAGGATGATGGACACAATATTTCAAGATGAAATACTGGATGGCTGGATGGTAGTATATATTGATGATATCAATATATACTCAGAGACATGGGAATACCATGAAAAATACATAGACAGAGTGCTAAGTAAAGTTACACCCATAAATCTGAAAGTTTCACTTAAAAAGTGTAATTTTGTCCAACAAGAGGTACTAGCTCTAGGACATAAAGTCTCAGGTCTTAGTCTGGCAATTGACCAGAATAAAGTAGCAGCAGTACTGCAAAAGCCATTACCAAGAAACATCAAAGAGATGCAATCTCTCCCTGGGTTTTCTAGCTACTATAGAAACCACATCCAACATTTTTCCCACATAACCAGTAGTGAATACAAGGTATGTTTGAAGGATGTAGTTTTTGAAATTACCAAGGAAAGAAGGGATGCATATGAGAGGATCAAACGTGTACTCACAAATGCACCTGTTCCCATCTTACCTTTCTTTGAACTACCATTCAAGTTAAATATAGATACAGCATGTAACCAAGGCTTAAGAGCAGCCCTTCACCAGAGACAAATTGTGGATGGTGAACCAAGAGAGGGAGTAATATGTTACATCTCTAGGCAGCCAAAAGATTCAAAAATCAGGTATGGGCCGCCCAGACAGAATGTCTATGCCTAGTCTGGGCTCTAGAGAAACTCCATTATTATTTGGAGGGCGCAGTCTTTGAAGTCTACACAGACTTCAAATCCTTGAAGTGTTTACTAAACATTAAGGGTACAAATAGACACATGCTGAGATGGCAAATAGCCATCCAGGAGTATATAGGGAATATGACCATCATATACAAAGAAGGTAAAACTCATACCAATGCAGATGGCCTTAGCAGATGGCCACTGGATAATGTCAAGAGCAATACAGCTTATGACCCTGAAGTTGCAGCCAAGATCCCCATCCATTTTATGGAAATATATAGGAAGAAGAACTTCAGATTCCCTGAATGGGCACCAGAACATGGTACTCTTTACAGTGAAAACACTGAATCAGGAGGAACAGAAACCCCCATACTGGGAATAAGTTCCTCAGAACTGCACAATTAATTTTTTAGTGCAGTACTGAAATCCTATGCCAAACAAAAACAGTGTGGCATATTACTACAACTCCTTCAACAAACGTACAGGAGTCCAGAACTGGAATCCCAACTGGAAGAACCGCAGTTGAGGGCCTAAAAGGATAATAAGTTCTTCCTTATAGATTGCCTTCTCTACCATAGACAAAAGCACACAAGTGCACTCACAGTGGTAGACAGAGACCAAATCTCTCTTATCCTGAAGGAATGCCATGATTGCCCCTATATGGGACACATGAGTGAAGACAGGACCAAAGAGAGGGTAGCAAGCACAGCTTGGTGGCCCAAGTGGGGACAAGAGTTGAGTGAATACATAAACACTTGTGAAAGATGCCAACAGGAAAATAGGAAACATGGGAAGAAGTAAGGGTTACTTCAACACATAGAAGAACCCAAACACCCATGGGAAATCATCAATATTGATTGGGTTACAGGACTTGTCCCAGGAGGAAAAGAAAACTACACTTCCTGTTTAATCATAGTTGATAGGTTCAGCAAGAGTATGAGGTGCCTACCATTTCACAAAGAGGATACAGCCATGGATACTGCTCTGTTATTGTGGAAAAACATAATATTCACCTGTGGAGTCCCCAAAATCATAATCAGTGATAGGGACCCAAACTTCACATTAGAATTTTGGACCAAACTCTATGAAATTCTTGGTACTAAAATTGCTTTTTCTACAGCTTACCATCCACAAACAGATGGACTAGCTGAGAGGGTGATCCAGACAGTGGAGCACATTCTTAGAAGATTCTGTGCCTATGGCATGGAATACAAGGATAATGAAGGATACACCCATCACTGGGTTACCCTTCTACCAGCAGTGCAGCTGGCTTATAACACAAGTCAGCACTCTACCACAGGAAAAACACCTGCACTGGTAGAGAAAGGGTGGAATCCCCTATTGCCTGTGGATCACCTGAAGAAGAATCTTCTAACCATCCACCCCACAGCCAAAGATTTCAAAGAAATGTGGAAGAGGGCTTTTGACACAGCTGCCAAATGCGTAGCTGAGGCAAAAGAATATAACAAGCAGAGGTGGGACAAATCACACATGGAACCTGACTTTAAAGAAGGGGACAAAGTGTTATTGTCTACACTTAGCTTTAAAAATCTCAAAGGACCCATTAAAATGAGATACTCATTTTTAGAGCCCTTCACTATTATTAAATTGATAGGGAAAAATTCAGTGGAAGTCAAACTCACAGAGGAGTTTTCCAGGAAACACCCGGTCTTTCCAGTGAGTTTGGTCAAGCCATACTTCCAGACAGAGGAGGATAAATTCCCCTCCAGGAAGAAGAACCCCATACCACCAGAAATAGTGGAGGTGGAAAATTCCCCTGGACCAGTGAAGAAAATTATCAGGGCCAGGAAGATCAGCCTTAATGGTAGGGAGCAGAGACAATACTTAGTCAGATTCAAAAACCAAACTGCTGATAAAGAGAAAGGGTTGACAGAAGATGCCATACCAGATGGGAACCTTCATTTAAGGAAATTAAGAGCACCTAGGAGTACTGAACAGTCTCATCAGTTATGAGGCTTTTTTAAAGGGAGTGTATGTCAGCCTGTGACTCAAAGCCAGAGCACAAGCATGACAACCAGAAACCGTAAATCAATGGTATAGCCAAGATACCACCAAAACATGAATCTGAGCCGAATCAGCTCAAAATATATCATAAGAAAGAAGAAGCTTCCCCCTTTGCAAATATTCCAGTTTCATCACCATAGGACAAAGAATAATAAAGTTATTCCTGTTCAAAGTTTTTGCTGAGCATAAACCTTAAATTTCACCTCTTATCTGAAATACAGAGTAAGAGGCCTAACCCTATCAAATGGGTATTCAAAATGAATCTCTAAGTCAGGGCTATCCAATGGTACCATCCAAACAGAGCTAGCACCAGTACTACTGAAGCTATGGCCAAATTCAGGCCAAATAAGGGTGAAAAAAATATTCACCTCTCATCTAACTTCTACAGTTTTAGTGTGAGATACCTAAAGTGGGGTCTTTTTGAAAAGAGAACAATTGGAGCTATATTATGGTGCTATTCATTTCCCCAAATCTCATCTAAAACAAAAGTTATAAGGCAAACAAGCACAATACAGCTTTTGCTTAAAACCATGCATATGGACAAAAATCTTGTACATGGGATACCTTTGCCATATTTAATGCTACCCATATCAAATGAGGTTACATTGTGTAGAGCACATACAGGGCTACACACCGAGCAAATTCTGAGGTTGATATCTCAAAAACTTCCAACGTTATGGCTGTTTTAAGGTCAAAATACCACACTTTGACCAATGCAGCCTTACCATGGGATAATATTCCATAGCCATGATTATTAGGTGTCAAACCAATCAAGAAGCTTGTTTTTATTTAAATACCTCATAGTTCATTCAATACTGGGGTCCCATAAAGGTTCTGTACAGTATTCTACACGTCATACATGTCAGAATCAGGCTGTGTGGTCCCTAGATGAAAATTTCCACCCTGTATTGGTGAAAACTTCCCAGATGTGGCTACAAAACCACATCTGAGCCCAGTAAAGGCTAGAAAGGCCTTTGGCAAACCACAAGCCTGTCCTGGAGAGTGAAAAATATTCACTTCCTCTATGTGGAAAGGTCCAACACCCTTTCCACCCCATTTCAGGATAAAGAGGGGCCTTTTCACAGCCAGAGAAGGTTCCCTCATCCTGCTCTTAAATTCCTACATAGTACAACTGTCAAAAAAAGTTATACTCTTGGAAAATAATCAGGTATGCTTTAAATTTAATTATTGTAATCCAACAGGTAAAGCTGCACCCAGGGCTTTCAACAGCACTCAACACCACTATTTCACAATAGTAAATCCCTCTTATTTCATTTATAAGCCCTTATTATCATTAAAAACATTTATTTTAAACCTTTATCACCATGTCACAGTCATAGTTGAAGTTTTAAATAGTTTAATTACTGCTTCATCATAGACTCAGCCTGACATGAGCCTTGGTGGGTCCTCTGGATGACATGACACTTTGGTAACTGATTGAATGTTGAATTACCCCTCTGATATTGACACTATTGGATTTCTGGTGAAAAAAGGTGCAGAATGGTGTATAACACCATTTATGACAATTTGAGTTTCTGAAGGGTGCAAGTGGCCACCTCTTTGTGAGTAAAGTCAGGAGGATGAGAGTGAAAATTGGGTTTTGGGTGACTTCAGAGGTGACAAGGTGTTTCTGGTTGTATTGGCCAAATACAGCTTATACAGCTCTAAATCTGTCTTTGCGCAAAGTGCGCAAAAATGCACCAAAGTGTGCAGAATGTGCAAAACTGGTAATTAAGCCCCAAAAGGCCTGATATGGGCTTTTGGGCATATTTCCCATATTTCAAGGGAAAGTGGCATCAAAGGACTAATTACAGCCAAATGCACAAAATGTTCAGAAATGCACAAAAGTTCACAAAGCTGTATTTGAAGCTTAAAAAGCCAAACACAGGCTTTTGAGCTGTCTTTTTCCTGTTGACTGGAAAATACCCAAGAGTGCTCAAAAGTAGAGAAAGGCCAGGAAGGGCCTGATGATGGTTAAGGGGCCAGGTTGGCCCACATGATGAAATGACCATAAAGGCCATGAAGAATGAAAATTTCCAATTTGGACAATGATTATGGATATGGCCAAATTGCCATATATTGGGTATGGCATGGATATGTGTCACAGGGGCTCTTATGGAAGCAAGAGGGCCTGGAACTCAGGAATCAAGAACTCACTTGGGGGGCTCCAAAGATGATAAGAAATACTACGGAATATATTTCTTAAGCAGAAAAAAGAGAAAGGACAAATATGCCAAAGATAAAAAGAATAATAAGGATGAAGCCAGAGGCCAAAGATAAAAGGAAGCCAAAAGCCAAGAAGCCAACCAAGTGAATCCTCAATTCACTGTTTCAACCTTCCAGAAAGAACAATGGAATTAGTAAAGGATATGACCACCAATATCCACTGACAGGCGAAGAAAGAAAAGAGAAAAGGGTGCTAATGACTGACTTAAGATTATCAGTATTAACTTTAATAATTTAAAAGAAAATAAGGATAAAAATAAATCCAATATATTAATTAACTGGGGAAAAAGTCCCCAGGTGCTGAAAGGTGGCCAGTATATGTGAAAAACTGAAAGATTGATCCTGAAGGTGGATCACCAGCTGTATTGTCCAAATCGGGCCAATACAGTTCTGGCCATCTTGAATCTGAACTGTGTGATTGAATTCCCACAGTGGAATATGAATTGGCCCAATTGGGCCAAGTACATACAGGTTGATTGATTGCCGCCTGTATGAACCAATTGAGTTGTCCAAGGAGTATTGAAATACTTGATGCCTTGACAACTGATTGAAATGATGGAATACCTCTGAGAATGAACCTTGGAAGAATCCTGAATGAGAGTACCAACCCAACTCCTGCATAGCCAGGTGGTTGGAGTCCTTGAATGGTCTTCTGCTTGCCGCCATGGATTACCCAACTGATGAGTCCAAAAGTCCTCCTTCAAAATGGGCGTTGAATTTTGGTGTCTTGAGTTGAGAAGATGGAATTGAGTCCTGAAAACGTCACCATTGAATTGCTGAGCAAAAATGGTGCATAATGGTATATAACACCACATATGCACCACTCCTGCAACCTTGAGTATGGGGTGCATGGAGGTATGGAAGAATTTTCCTTAAGTTGAGGGAAAAGCTTGATGAACTGATTTGGTGGCCCCTGGTGGTTGCCAGAGGCCATGACGGAGATATTGATCCATAGTGGTCCATGGCCAAAAATGGGTCCTACGTGATTTATGGCCAAAAAGGTGTCCAAGGCGTTTTTGGCCAATTTTGAGTCCAAGGGGAATATGACCAATTTTGGCTCAGGTGGGCCCAGATGTGGTTTGGGACCCACCTGGCCTTGGGAACTAGGTGGTTTCCCCCTTTGGCCCCTTTTAGCCTCATTGGATTAGGCCAAAAGGGGCCTAAAAGGCCTGCGGACCACGGTACGTGGCCTATGCACCGTATGGACCGTAGGGGGCATAAATAGCCCAAAGAGGCCATTTAGGCCCAAGACCCCCTAATGAAAAGGGGGGGCCTGGAGACCCCTAGAAGACAAAAAGGACCCCCCAGGCCTGGGGGTTGGTGAGGTGTGAATTGGCCAAGAGGGCCAATGATGGCAGGATATGACCTGAGGCCATAAATGGCCATTTGGAAGGGCTGTGGCGTAAGAGCCATTGGACACCCAAAGGGGCCCAATGGGCCATAAATGATATGACGTGGCCAATTGACCCCAATTTGGCTCCAGGTTGGATTGCCGCAACCATCAAGGAGGAGGGTCGAACTCGTGGTTGTGACACTACCCCTCTACCTTGAATGGTGAGCTCCTGAGCACCAAGATAAGGTAGAAGCCTGTTGAGGCTATTGAGACGGATTTGACGTAGGGATTACAGAGGCATTGAATCTTGAAAAGAAAAATTGAACTGATAAACTTGTTGGCATATGAATTGAGGTTGACTTGGTCTTCTCTTGACATTTGGCTTTGACAATGTTGAAAATGTGATTTGGCATGAAGATTTGGCATTAAAGAGTTATAAGAAAATATAATGAATAAAAGAGAAAAGAAACAGATATAAAGAAAAAAAAAAGAAAATTAAAAGAGAAAATGAATTTCAAGGAGGAATCCAATCTTCATCACGGGTTACGACAGTTGATTTTGAGAGTGGCCAAAGGACCTGGATACAAGAATTTGATGCCAGGTGCTCACAGAGTGGCCAAGGTGATGTTTTGACAGATTGTAGACCCCTCAGGGAAGTGCACACCAGGAGAGGAACTTACTTTTGGTAATTACCACTCCTGCCAGTGCCATAAAAAGAAAATAAATTTGCTGAAATATTGACATGGAATTGGAAAGACTTAGAAGTGAAATGAGAAAATGAATGGTCCATTTGCACAAGTTAAAATGGCTATAATTTTGGAATTGATATTGAAAGCTAGGCCAAAGATCTGTGTCCAAAAAATTGAAGAGTGCTCACAGAGTGGCCAAGGTGATGTTTACAACAAAAAGGGTAGAATACGTCTGAAGGTGCATACCAGGAGTGGACTTTACGTTTGGTAATTTCTCTCCCCACCAAGCACCATAAAAATCAACCTGTTGAAGGATTGGGTCCTGGCTTTTCAGGATATAAAGAATGAAAATCCTTAACAGGTTCAGGGAAGTTCTTGAGTTTTTCAGTTGGTTCCAAAGTGGATCTTTCTGGGTCTTTCCTGAAACCTTTCCATTCCACCAGATACCACAATTTTCCTCTCTTGAGCTTTGAGTCCAGTATTTGAGAGACTTCCCATTCCTCTTCTTCTTCAATGGGTATTGGAGGTGGAGGTTCTTGATTCCTATTTGGGATTTTTGATGTCTTGACTGGTTCTGAGAGTGAAATATGGAAGACTGGGTGGATGGACTTCCATTGAGATGGGAGCTTGAGGTGGTAGGCATGAGTGCTGACTTTCTTCAAGATTGGAAAAAGACCCAACCATCTTTCAGACAGTTTCTTGGTGGGTATAGTTGATTTGATGTTCTTGGAAGAAAGCCATACCATGTCCCCAGGATTGAAAACAGGTGGAGTTGCACTACTTTTATCTGCATACCTCTCAAACCTGTTTGTGGCAACTTCAAGTTCTCTCTTGACATCTTGCTCCACTGATTGGAGTTTTGTTGATAACTTTCAAGCAGTATTATCTTGAGTATTTTGAACTGAGTCAAATTGTGTATCTCTTCCATAAACAGTGAGAAACTCTGATTGCTTTGTTGAAGACTGTTCAGAATTATTGTAGGAAAATTCAGCCAGAGGGAGCCAGGTGTTCCAATCATCTTGATGATAACTGACATACATCCAAAGGTACTGTTCTAGTATCTAATTTACTCTCCCTGTCTTTCCATAAGTTTCTGGATGGTAAGCAGTTGACAGATCTCTTGAAATCTTGAGCTTCTGACCAAGATTGGTCCAAAAGGAAGAAACAAAAAGAGAACCTCTATCACTAAAAATTGTTGAAGGAAGGGCATGCTTTGAGGAAATATTATTGATTAATAAATGAGCCAAATTCAGTGAAGTTATTGAAGACATTGTTGGAATGAAAACTGTCATTTTTGAGAATCTGTACACTATGAAAATGATTGAGTCAAATGAATTGGGAAGTGGCAATTAAGTGATGAAATCCATTGAAAGACAAATCCAAGGACCATTTGGAATTGGAAGAGGTTTGAGGAGTCTAAAATTCTTTTGATGAATATTTTTGTTTTTTGAACACTGTTGACAGGATGAGACATAATCCTTGATAAATTGATTCATGCAAGACCAGTGCAAATCCTGCTTGACAAGTTTGAGAGTCTTCTCTTGGCCAGGGTGTCCAGCTAGAGGAGAGTCATGCCTCTTTTAAAGTATGCTGAGTTGAATTGTGGGGTCATTTGGAACCACCACCCATTCTTTGAACAGGGGAAGTTGGGAAGAGGAATCAAGAGAATAATCTTGGACAGATTTACCTTTTACCAAATCTTGAAGAATACTTCTATATTGAGAGTCTTTCCATAATTATTTCTGAATTGAGTCAATCAAACTTGAAAATGATTCCACCTTGAGTGCAAAGAGCTTTTAGCCTTGAATTTCATCTTGCTTGATTATTTTTTGATAATTCATTGGATTCTTGCTAATGAAATCTTCCCCCTTTCTGGGTAAACCTCATCCCAACATGACACTGAATCTGGAAGGGCTGCCAGGTGGCCAGGGCCATAAGTGATTGAAAAATGAAATTCAGAGAGAAATTCAGCCCAGTGGGCTTGATGGCAAGTGAGAATCTTTGATGACATTAAGTATTGAAGTGAAGAAGGATTGGTGAGAACTTCAAAGGAGGAAGAAAGAGAAAGGAGAAAAGCTCTCCAGTGCTTGAGAGCCCAAACTATTCCAAGGAGCTCCTTGTCATGAATCTCATAGTTGAGCTCTTCTGGAAGACGCATGGGACTATCAAATGCAATTGGATGTATTTTCTGAGTCAGAGACCTGACTCAGTACAGCACCCAGGGCATAATCAGAAGAGTCAGTCTCTACAATGGTGGGTAGAGATGGATTGGAGCAATGGTTAATTCCTCTTTGAGTTGATGAAACTGTCTCAGAGATTCCTCATTGAGGGGAAAATGGGAATCTTTCTTGAGAAAACTTGTGAGTGAACTGATTTTCTTTGAATAATTCTTGATGAAATGGTGGTAAAAACTGGAAAAGCCAAGGAATGATTGAAGAGGGTTGAGGTTTCTTGGAGGTGGAAAATTGAGAATTTGATGGACTTTTCTTGGTCCATCATGAGGCCTCCAGAAGAAACAACATAACCTAAATACTCCAAACTAGAAACATGAAATAGGAACTTGGAGGCCTTAGCAAAGAGGTTATTGGCTATGAGTCTGGCAAGAAAAGTGGACACATGAGTGACAGTTTCTTCTTCATATTTGCAAAAGACCATAATGTCATTCAAATAAACCACAAGATAAATATCAAGAAGATTATAAAAAATATCATTAACAAGGTTTTGAAAAGAGTCAGGAGCATTGTTGAGCCCAAATGGCATAACCAAAAACTCATAGCTGCCATATTGAGTTCCAAAACATGTCAAGTGTTCATCACTTTCCTTGATTCTGAGAATGTTATATGCGCCACACAAATAAATCTTGGAGAAGATAGAAGAACCATTAAAGACAGTAGGGAGATGATTAATGAGAGGAACAGGATACTTATTCTTCCTGATAATCAGCACACGAACAGAGGCCACCATCTTTCTTTTCAACAAAGAGGACAGGTGCTCCTGTTGAAGAGAATCTTGGCTGGATGAAACCTTTCTCTACATTCTCTGAAATGTAGGCCCTGAGTGTATCTGACTATTGGTTTGATAAAGAGTAGATCACCCTAACTTGAGGTAGAGCCCCCTCTAGCTAAATATGATGATCACAGGCACGGTGAGGAGGGGGTTTCTCTGCTTTCACCTTGAAGAATACATCCAAATACTGGTGATAAGCAGAAGGAACAACCTTCATCATGGTCTCTATTTCTTCTGGCTCTTCCTCTTCATCCCACAACTCCTCCAGGGAGTCATGATAAGATGAAGTAGGAAGCTCCATATTCCCAAACAAGAGATGAAGTGAAGATACAGAATTATCTCCTCCAACATCTTGAATCTCTTTGAAGACTTCCACTCTAGAGGATAGTAATGACTGATGGGAATCAAGGGAAGGAATACAGACAGAAGATGGAAATGATGATGTTCTAGAATCACCAACCAGAGCTGCACATGATTTGGGCAGAATAAAAGTAATTACTGAAAGATTTTGAAGGATAATAATAGCCCTTATGATCAGTGTTAAAGGTGATCAGTACTTTCCTCCAATCAATAGATGGATTAAGATGATTGCAAAAGTCAAAGCCCAATATGAGGTATTCTCCCATGGGAGTATCAATGACTAAAAAGGCCCATTCAAAGCTTGGGAATGAATGAAGCTAAACCATATATTTGGTATGGTGAGTCACAAATAAGGAAGGGGACTCAGAGTAGTCCAGAATGATAAGGAGAATCTTCTCTGGGAGTTCTGACATAGTCAAAGAATACTTGTGAGCAAACTGATTTGTAATAAATGAGTTGGTAGCACCAGAATCAATGAGAATAGTTTAAAAAACATCCGAAAGAGAAGAAAAAACAAATAATTTATGAGAATTCTTGACACCAGTATTCAGAATGCCCAATTGTGCTGTGGATGGAAAGCAGTGAAGACCATTGAACACAACATGATCTTCAATAAGGCTTTTCCCTGGCTGGAAAACTTTCCTGATAGTTAGGTAAGCTTGTTTTGAGGCCTTTTGTAACAGGACTCAAGACTATGCTTCCCACCACAATGGGTAAGTAAACCCTCCTTGATTCTTTTTTCTTTTTCAGAATTAATCCACTTGAAATGTTCATTCAATAAAGAAGAATGGGGCTTGTATCTATTCTGAAAACTCTTCTTCTTTTGACTTGAGGTTGAAGAATTTCTAGGATGAGAAGAATTTGACTTTGAGGCTTGTGGCTTCTTCTCTTGATGATTACTCTTTTCATTTTTCCTCTAATGGTACCTGGTATCAAGCTCCAGGGTAATATCCATTAAGTCTTGAAGAGAGTCAATTCTTGAACAATGGGAGGCCAATTGATCCAAAATCCTGGATGGAAATCCCTTCCTGAAATAATGGATGAGAGCTCTTTCACCCCATTTCCCAATTCTTGAGATCAGACTTCTGAAATTAGCAATTTATAAAGATACATGATGACATTCTTTCATTCTTAAAAAATCCAATTATTCTTCAGCCTTTCTGACTTCATTTGGGTCCCCAAATAAGGTGAAGAGTTGAGATTCAAATAATTTCCATGAATTGAGAAGGTAATTTGGATCTTGATTGGTGAGATTGGAAAGATAAGGCTCAATGCATTTTTCATCCTTGCCAATGAGAAATGAGGTGGCATAAAGAAATTTCTTTCTGTCTTGAGAAAGATTTGATGGATAATTATGAAATATCAATTGACAAGACTGAATGAAACTTCTAACTTTGAAGGGTTACGTCCCATCAAAGAATTCTGGTGCCTTCATAGATGGAGTCTTGAAGGCTGGTGGGCTTGATGCTTCAGAAGATGAAGCTGCTTGAATATTGGCCATAATCTGAGTCATTTTCTGCATAATGGCCAATAATAATGGTTCAGACTGATGAGAGACAGGCTGATTAGACTGGGCTAGAGTTGGTCCTCCAGTACCTTGGGATTCCCCCACAAGAGCAGGAACACCTTCAGTAACATCAGACTCCTCCTCTTCACCATCTCCCCCAGGACCTCTGAAAATGGTCCTTGAATTTCCTGGAAATTGGACAACTACTTTTGGGAATGAACTTGATATTCTTGGCCCTCTTCCTTCCTTTTTGGATGGTGCTGCTCCTTCTAAAATGGGTCCTCTGTCCAATTTTTCCCTCAGTTGAGGAACTTCTGGGGTGCCATCAAGAGGGGCCCTTGGAGTTGGAGTGAGAACAGCTTGAGGTATGGCCTGAGATCTTGTCTGCCTTGCAGGAGGTGGATTTTGAATAGGATTGATTCAGCAATGAAATGAAATAAAATCAATAAAAAATCAAAATTTTGAAAACTTGAAACTTGAGGCAAATCAACAGCATGCTTGAAGTCAAAATCAAAATCAAAATCAATGTCTTGAAGAAAAAATCAATCAATCAAAATGAGATCTTGAAGTAAGTCAATAAATTAATATCCAAATGGAATCTTCAAGTCAATAAATCAATAAGTCAAATCAATCAAAATCAAAATCTTGCATAAAATCAGTCAATCACCAGGGCAAATCTTGCGTCAATTGTTGGTGATTGACTTCACATTGCACCACGGTCAGTATGAAATCTTGCTTCAGTCGCATTAGTGTCACTTTATAGTCACATCACATCTGTGTCAAGACAACGTCAATTATCACATGTGTCACATGAGAATTTCACTCAAAGCCCAAACCCATTTCAACACTATTTGCAATGTTTGAGTAAGTACACCTCATGGTGCTACCCAGAAGTTTGGAATGCTCATATTTGTGCATGAGAAGACTTCTTCCCCACCGCCTGGACATGTCACCCCTTTATCAGGCCTACCCTCATTCTTGAATTGGCTTCCGCATCCGCGCCTAATCCTCTCTGAGGCTTAGCATGCTTATGCGCCCGCACCCACCTCCAGATGAGACTCCAACACTGCCCCCCCATCTCTTCCCTCACCACTCCTTAAGCTTCCACACCCCCTCCTCACCACCTCCTTGGCTTACAATCCCTAAGCTCCTGCAGGGCCCTCAAATTAGGCCTCTGACGCCGCCCTCACCCCCCCTTACGCCTCCTTGCACCTGCCTAATCCTATCTGCCGCTTACCATCCTTGCGCTTGTGGAGTGCCTTCCTGACACCACTTACCATCCTTACACTCATGGAGTGCCTTCCCAACATGCCTCCAAAGCCACTTACCATCCTTATGCTTGTGTAGTGCCCTCCCAACATGCCTCCAACACCCCCCTCACACTAGCCTAATCCTTAACCCCGCTTATGATACTTATGCTCCTGCAGCACCCCCAGGATGAGACTATGATGTGGCCCCCCATCTCTGCCCTGACCACCCCTGCCGCTTACAATCATTAAACTCCCGCAGCCCCTTCAAGATATGCCTCCAACGCCACCCTCAACCCCCCTTATGCCTCATTCTCTCTCCACCACTTACCATCCTTACGCTCAGGTACTAGATCCATAGGGTACAGTGGCTTGTTGGTGTACATGATGAATGCAATCAGGGAGATATGCTGAGTGGCAATCTCTGCCAACAGGTTCTGGGGGGAAATTGGTAGGTATATTCACATTGTTGTGGTTAGGGTTTAAATCATGAGGCTCACCAGTTTAATCCTAATAAGCTGACTATTCAATACCCAAATTTTATCTTCTGTTTTTGCAACAAAAGCATGTTATCTCATATCATTCAAGTGGAACAATTTGCTTAGTCCTTACCTCATGAGCGTTGAATAGTTCAAAAGTTGACTTTAGTAGGTTTCTCACTAGTCAACTTTATTCAATTTCTCACAGGGAAGTGATTTCATTTGAATGATGTGAAATAATTTGCAACATATCACCTCCTTGAATTTCCCGACAAATCGTATCTTGCAAATGCAATACAACAAGCTCAATAGATATTGATGGAAGGTTACAAGGCCGTCAATGGGTAGGTTTCTTTTGGTCAGCTTGTGGTTCTAAAATTTCTTTTTTCTAGAAAATTCACCAACTATTGAACTGATTTAAATTGATATTTAAGTTCCTTCAAAGTTTCCGAAATTCTCCAATATTGATATTACCAAAAAACAAATCAATAATTAGTATCTTAAGCTTATCTTAGTTCAACCACTTTCAGAACTCCTGCCTTTTTTCATCAATTTTGATCTTTTTCATCAAAGAATTTAAATCAAGCTATCCATCAACTCATCACCATCTCTTTAGTCAATAAAGTAACTCTGCTATGCCCCAACCACTGCCCTGAACCCCGGGAAATTCAACTGAATTCACTTAACTACAAACTTCAGCCCCAGAGAGTGGAAGTGAAATCTCTGATATGGTCAGTAGTCATGAATTAGTAATTGAAGTAGAGAGTTTGGCACATGAAAGTAATCCAGATCCACCAGTTCTTCCAGAATGTGAGCATAGATTTATCTTGAATATTTGTAGTCTCCAAACTGATACTTTTGTCATAGCCTTTATTTCAGCTCATCCTCCAAGCTCTCAGAAGCCAAATTTCAAAAGCTATGAGAAGGAAAAGAGAGTTGAACCTTGTACACTGACAGAAGATGCTGGGCAAGATGAGGTAATTTTCAGTGGGGAGGTTGAAATTATATCAAAGGAACAATTTGTCTCAAACATTGCTCAAACAATCCCAAGGCTCCAAAAAATTCAAAATGATAGTAAAATTCCTGATTATGTGCGTCAAAAGATTGCTGAAGCAATGAGCCTCCTCAAAATGGGTTTAAACCATTGCTCCATTACTAATTCAATACAAAAACGCTAAAAATGGCTGCTTACAATATATGGGCAGGTGTGGAGGTGGGAGAATCTATATGTGAAGGATCTCAAGTGGTAATTGGAGTTCCAGGCAAAGGATTAGGAAAAAGACCAAATATAAATGCCACCAAAAAAGCCAACAAAAAACACTGTACCTTTGAATCCACAAAAGATGCCCAGGATCAAGGTGATGACATGATCAATGTTTAAGTGGACCATATTGATAATGAACCTCCGCATGCTGAAAGCCCCCCATACCCAATGAAGCAATCCATGATGAAAATGCTTCGGCCTCTCCTCCAAATATTGAAGATTTTCAAGAAAGGGAGACAATTAAACATGATACAATGGGTCAAGATATGACTGATATTCCTGACCCTGAGCCCAAAGTCTCATCCTCCAATGTGGTATTCCATACAAGTTACACCAGTCTCAAGCTTACCAAATAATTAAAAAAAATAAAAATTGCTGAATAGCTCCACAAATTAAAATAAAATTGTGGAAATGGCTCCGCAAATAGAAATAAAATTGCAGGAATGGCTCCGCAAATGGAAATAAAATTGCAGGAATTTCTCCACAAATAGAAATCAAATTGCAGGAATGGCTCCGCAAATAGAAATAAAATTGCGGGAATGGCTCTGCAAATAGAAATAAAATTTCAGGAAACGCTCCGCAAATGAAAATAAAATTGCAGGAATGGCTCTGAAAATAGAAATAAAATTGTTGGAATGGCTCTGCAAATAGAAATAAAATTGTGGAAATGGCTCCACAAATGAAAATAAAATTGCGGTAATGGCTCTGCAAATGAAAATAGGAATTGGGGAATGGCTCCTCAAATGGAAATATGAATTAGGGAATAACTCTGGAGGTGGAAATAAAATTTCAGAACTTTGGAACTAGGTAAATCAAACTGTAAATAAGTCCTAGGGCATAATCAAGAAGATTAGAGTTTCAACCAGAAGAAATCTAATTATAATTGAAAATACCAATTTCCCCACCTTTTTCAAATATAATGGCAGTGCACTCAATAGAAAAACCTTTTTTTTCCCCACTTCCAAGAAAAACCTCACCAGCTAAATTATCTCAAAGACATCACATGATTTTGATAAGAAACAGAAACACCAGCATAAGTTTCTTATATGTATCATATGAATAGAAGAAATCAATTGTCAGAAGCTGTATTTTCTCCACTTTATTGTCAAAAGGAAAATCCAACCAGCCAAATTATCTCAATTACATCACATTATTTTGAGAAGAAAAAGTACTACCATCATAATTCTCTCAGAAAACACATTGCTACATCAAAAGTACACATCTCACCAGCTAAAGCCGCTCAACTATAATTTTTTCTAAGTACCCTGTTTTGAGAAGCTCTATGGAGGCCCAAAAGCTAAAAATAGAGGTCCTCTCTCCCTCATTTTTCCCATCATAAGAGGGAAAAAGTTCCCACTATCCAGGATCACCAACATTCCCTGAACTAGCAGGATATCTAGAATAGTAGTAGTGTTTTAATAGTGAAAAGCTCAGTAGCCTTGCTCAGTATCTTAGTATTATTGAAGAATAGTAGTATAACCATAGTAAAAAGCTCAGTAGCTTAGTATTAGTGAAGAATAGTAGTATAGCTATAGTAAAAAGCTCAGTAGCTTATTATTGTTAAATAAATGGTAGTATAGCCGTAGTTAAAGCTTAGTAGCCTTTCTCAACAGCTTAGTGTTATTAAAAAAAGTAGTAGTGATATGAACTCAGTATTAAAAAAAATTCTAAAGGAATCAAATACAGTAGTCTTATTATCAGGACTCATATCAAAAAAAATCATTATAATCAACATAAAACCATAAAAAATACATATTCTTATCATTCTTATTAAAAAAAAAAATTGTATTAGTTTTAGTAAAATAACAGAAAACCAAAACATATATATCTGTATATATATCATCATCACTTGTGTTAAAATAAAATAAAAAAAATCCTGGTGTTTATTTTATCACAAATTTTAGATCAGAGTTTTTACTGTAGTGTTATTGATAGGTCTGATTTAGAGACTGCTGATAAGTCTTCTCTATCTGTTAAAGCCACATATCTTATTTTATTTTGTGATTCTCTGTAGGCTGACTATCCAGTATTATTTAGAGGTGCAGCTAATACACCTTAGCACCCATGGTTATTGGACATTTCTGAAATTCAAAACAGACTTACTAATAATTTCCCCCTCAAGGTACTGCCTTATTTCATCCCACACCAATAATTTTCAAGGGATATTTTTATCCCCCATTGAAGAGTTTGGATACATTTTGATTTATCATTCCAATATTACTCAACGATCATGGAAAAGGGGGCTTGATAATATCAATAGTAGTTACAAAAATTGATGGGACAATTTACCAAGAAATGATGCTGATACATTCCTGCCCATTGGTATTGAGGTGATCAGTAACCAAGAGCTTAAACTGTCAGCCTGGCTTGAGGAGCTTGAGATTGCAGGTGAGTTTTACCTTTGTGCATGATGCATGATTATTTCCTGTTGACTTGTGATATAAATTGCAATATACAGGGTGAGATTTTTTTAAGCCAACAGAAACAAAAGCATTTTTTAATAACAACATTTGGAATCTCAAATTGATGAAGTAATCAGCTAAACCTCCAGATAATCTCCCAAAATCTGAACACTCCTTCTTCAAATTGGTTCAGAGCCTTCTTTACCCCTCCAATCCAATTCAACATTTTTGGGCAAATTTTATGTTTGAATCCATTAGTTTAGTTTCATACAATGTGATTGCACCCAAACCATATGTTGCACCAAAATCAAATTTGACTGATCCTCTTGGACTCAAATGGAGAGCAGTTGAATACCTTTTCTCCTGCTTGAGTAAATCAAAGCAACATGCAACACAGATTAGCATTGTAGGTGGCGGGGCTGACAATGAGATATTGACAAAGCTGCACAAGAACCTGGAGGATCCAATGGATACAGTTATCCATTTGATGATTGCATACAACATGGTATGTGCACATACAAAGGTCTAAGTCAATGGCATTAAAGGCAAACTCACAAGCTCAAAAAAAATGAGTCCATCAAAGATCTTTTGATGTGTCACCAGAATCTCAGAATAAATCAAATTTGCTATTGTAAGGTTTGTCTATGAAACTCTTGATAATAGTAGCAATATCAAGAGTACTATAGCTGTCCTCAGTAGAAATATATAATATAATAAAATATTATAACCACAAATTCAAATATAATTATTAAAAATAATTATATAAAAAAAAAAATTAATTATTATTTTAAAAATAAAATGATAAAAAACATAATAATTATAATAAAGTATAGTAATTCTATTATTGCTATAGTCACTGACAATTATAACAATAAGAAGTGTAAAGCTCTTAATGAGACAATTACACGTGGAAAATATGAATATTAACCACTTATAAATAATATAAATATTATTTATAAAAGAATTAAGACACACACTGTGCAGAAATAATTCTTATAGAATAACATTCTATATAAAAAAACCAATACTAGATAAAAAAATATAAAACTTGAGAGAAAACTTATTTACAATATTTATTCAATACAACAAGTCAAACAACAACAGTTATTATATTGTATAATAATTCTAAGTTAAAAACACACCAAAAATCAATATTTTTAAAGATAAAAAAACTTTTTATAATAAAAATTATGATTAAAGAGTTTTTAAGAGGAATTTGTGGATTTTTAAAGGATATTTAAGATGATTAATTTTCTATAATAAAATATATCATTGGTGATTACAACAATAATCTGAATTCTATTATTTCACTTCTTTAATTTTAATTAATAAAGAATAAAATAACTTAAGAATTACTTTAATAATAAGATTTTTTATTTAATAAAACTTTACCTGTTTAAATTTCTAATATGATTGGATTGATAATGATTGATGGACAAAAACAGTGATGAAAAGACTCTTTTTATGCCTTCAGAGTAGCTCTCATGATTCTTAATGAATAGAGAGGGCGTCTTCAAGCCAAAACTGAAAAACCATGCTTAAGAATAAAGTTCTTAACTTAAGGTAGCTTATTTTTAATTCCAATTTAAAGCTACCAGTGTTATTCTTAACTCCAAGTAGCTTCAATCCTCATTTAAACTAATTATTTTAAGTTTTAATATAAAATAAGCTCATATATATTAAAGATCATCACATGAAAAACTTAAAAATAGAGTTTCAAGCAGAAATGTCTTAAACTCAATTTTGAATTAATTTTTAAAGAAATTATCATTTTCTTTGAACTTAATTAAAAGAGTAAATTTCCAGGCTAATTGCCCAGGAAACTTCTTTATAAGAGATACTTAAAAGTTAATTCATATGTAGATAATATTAAACTGTAAGCTGTGTGAAACGTTCAAGCAAATCCATTAAGAATTGGATCTTTAATAAATTTTTGAAGTTATTGCTATTTTTCCATGTAAAATAGCAATACACACCAAACCTTAACTTTTGATAAGGTTAACTTGTAACGTTAAATATTTAAGCTTATTAAAGCTTTTTAAGCTTAATTAAGTTTTGACAGTTCTTAAAACCTTAAATTCAAGCCTTCATATTGGGATTTACCCTTTGGAAGCTTGAAATTCCTGTCTAAATTGGGATAAAACCAGTTTAAGCTTTAATGTTGGATCAAAGTCTAATATTAAAGTTTAAATGAGGTTGAAAATCCTCCAATACAGGTGGACAACCTTAATTGAATCCTTTCAGATCCAAAAAGCTGGGTATCCCAGCTCTATTTGGTCTTTTTCCTTTGTCCCATCTTTCTGCGTGGATTTTGCCCTCTTATTTATTTAAAGCCATACTATGGCCTTAAACCCTTTTAAATTGAGCTCACGCAGGATTTACATTCTGTATGGCAAATCCTTAGCCAATTCAGTAAATATACACAACACCTCAATTTTAACTAAAATTTTGGTAGGTTTGCATAAACGTTATGCAACTTTAAATTTAAGCTTATTTAAGCTTAAATTTAACAATTTTAAAAAAATATTAAAAAAGTTACATTAGTACTGTGAGATTCTTAAATCTTCTAATAACATAAGAAATAAGTGTTTTTGGGTATAACACCTTATGGGTGTACCCTAGGTTATTTTTGGTGTAGAATCCAAAAATGACATAATATTCATAACTTTATTTATCCAAAAAAAAGTTATACTTATGTTTTGTTATTTTTTATTTTAAATTCAATTAAAAATTCTGTTAGAGACAAATTTAACTGTATGTAAAGTCATTTGTGGCCTTATGGGTATGTTGTACATACCTCACAGGCTCACAGCTATGGTGTATTAGCGGCTTTCTGTGTGGCGGGGGTTTGTGGTTTGATGGTATGCTCAGATGACTGGAGAACAAGCTCAGTTGAAGGGGCTTCATCACTCAATAATGTTTCCAAAAGACCTTCAGAGGATAAAAATCTAGTAGAGTTGGTGTGGCTACGTACTAATAAGTATATGTGTAATTTACTGAATAAGAGTTTCTTCTCATCAGAGTATTTTAACTCCACTGTTCCTCTTAGATTTGCATTTGCACAATGCTTGGTATTAGACTTGGGTGATTCCTGGGTGGAGAAGTGGGGTCTTGGTCCAAGTGATGAGTTCACATTGACTATACCCAGGTCAGCTAAACTTACAACCAGTATTGACCCGTTTTAGATTATATTTGTACCAGATAGATTTCAATTTAGTTTTGCAAAGTCATTTATGAATTTATTGATTGTGAATACCTATCCTACTACTGCCCATATGTCACAGTATGAATACCAATTGTAACTGCCTTTGTATGGAGGCATGCCTCCATACACCATTGAAAATAATCTGACAAGATGCAAACTAGCTCAGGCAGCTGTGCCTGAGCTTAGCACACGCAGGGGCATCACGGGAATTGGGTTTTATCACTTCCCACAAGCTCATAATAGGCCAAAAGCCACTGGTTCTTTCATAGGGGACTAGGATGATGAGGGATCCGCAGTGGAGTGCATATTGCATTCACGCATCCTTGCGATAATCCACACGGTTGTATTTGAACCTCATTGAATGGGAATATGAATATATCAAATTCAATAATTCAGTATCCACTGCATTTCTCAGGTTTAGGTAATTGAGATTGCCAATTTGCACAAGTCAGATGTAATCTTTCATTTTTAGCCGCAATTAAAAAACATTCATCAACCAAAATCAAATTTAGTTGAAATAAATATTTCACAAAAAGGTAAGTAATCATTTGGTTTCATTTCATTTTCCCCTGAAAGCATGCCATTCACAAAAAAAGGAAATGAACGTAAAAGGGAACTGACGGTAAAGTGTTGGGGTGAAGAAGGAAAGTGTGAGTGGCTCACTTATTCTCAGCATATATATAGATATAGATATATATATGGGTTGGCATTTATGTGGCACCCTCATTGGGCCCCATGGAATAACATTGGCTTCAGTCGGTTTAGATTGAGCCAATGCCATGTGGGCTCCAACAGGGAAGTAAAAGATGTGTGCCAAATAAAGCTCATTGGCCTTTGGGTACTATTCGGGACTCAAAAGGCCTTAGTTTTCAATGGGAGGAAGCAGTATCTGATATCTTTTCTGCTTCAACACAAAGTGATCCCTCACCCACTTGGGAATAGTGGGACATCCCAAAAGACAAATGAGGCCAAAACCACCCAAAAGAATAATTTTTTTTCCTCCACTCAACTGAGAGCACAAATATCAATGCCATTATCAGCAAATATGACCCCAAGTAAAATTCAGGGGGTTGTAGATGTCAACCGGATCAAACGCATTCACTTTGGCCATGTGGCAATTTTCTCTTCAACTAGATTACCATTGCCCTTGTCAAATTCAGATCATTTACAACAATGGGTGAAGTAGAGGTCAATCAATGGGATGAAATATCACAATTCTTATTTTGTGAAATAAAATTCACTAACCCAATTGCAACAAATGGGCCATTACTGGAGGGATTTATGTTTGTGATTGGGTGGCACAAATGTAGCACATATAATGAACAATTTGGTCTTTATGGAAGTCTTGGGAAAAATTGAAATGCAAAAGATGAATGGTCGAACTGAGGGGAAAATCTTAGCTTTTTCTGCTGCATTCTAGGTCAATCCTTACAATATGTTGGGGATAAATTGTTTAAAAACATTCAAACTTGCTACAAGTCATTGGGGGTTCTGTCCTTTGATCAAGTTAACTATGAAGCCAATATCTCCACAAATCAGGGTGCATTCGAGTTTGCTTCTGCACTCACTTTCACCATGAATGGATTCAAAAACTCACCTCATCTTGATAAGGATGCATCATTGTATGCCTTGGGATGGTGGTTTCAAGCTGATAAGCAGACTGGCTGAATTGAAAGAGATGCATCACAGCAGTGTACAGGGGGAAAATTGATTTTCCCAAAAGAGTATTTTTGGATTGATCTATCCAATTTTCATGGGCTCATTCAGGTAGTGTGGCCAGTAGTACATTTGTTCATTATACTGATCCAGCACATGACAATGAAAGCACAACACTAGTGGGTATGTCTGCACAATGCTCAAGGAGGTTGGCAAAAGCAATGTGGTGGAAAAGCCACGGCTATTATGAGATTGGCAAGGGAGTGGGCTATCAAATCAGGGAGGGTAATATAATCTCATTCCAAATTAAAGAATGAGTAAGTTTGGATGCATCTCAGAGTTAGAGGGTGATTTTTGAATAAGGGTGTGATAATGTGCAGGAAATTATACACCTGGTTTTGATGGGTTGGAATTGTGGTTATATGGTGGATCACATGAAAAAAGAGGTGAAATGGCTCATGTACAGTGGCATGCCACCATACGCTTGTCCTGGTTCCTTGGTATTGTCCAGGATCCCAACGCATCACATGCAAATCCTTACGCCTGTCCAGGATTCCAATGCTTCACACACAAAGCCTTGCACTGTAACTCCTTACGTGGGGGTAGCCTTCCAGCAATGCCAACAATTCCTTACGCCTGTCCAGGCTCCCAATGCTTCACATGCAAAATCCTTATGCTTGTACAGGTTCCCAATGCTTCACACGCACATCCTTATGCTTGTACAGGTTCCCAACAATTCAGACCATTCCTTACACCTGGGCAGCCTCCCAACAATTCCAAAAATTCCTTACACAACTAAGATTAACAGCATATGACCATAGGAAAGGCAATGACTCATGAATTCGGAGTGGATTGCTCACATGTGGGGAACCCCCAAATTTTTACAGTTAAGATCTGAGATGGTTGTAATCCATGGAAGAAGGAAATATAGGATGGGTAATGGTTACTATTGGCACATTTTTGGCAAAAGAGGTTCTCACAAACAAATACTGACTCAAAAATTTGGTGGGGCACTTACAAAGATTATTTTCACACAATAGGATATTTGAACCATTGAGGAAAATATAATGTCACGTGAACAAAGAATGTAGTATAAATTGAACATAACAATCATTGAATACAAATAATTTATTTAAAAGAAAATATTAAAAAAGATAAACAGAGGAAAGAATGCAATTTTTCTTATCAAGGTATTTTGAGACTATCCCGGTGATGTCCTCCTTTGTAGAAGCCTCCAGTGCCTGGTCAAGGAGGGAGTTTAGTTCTTCCCAGAATTCCTGGTGCATCTCATTTTGATGAGTTGCATCCACAAAGGGAATCATGTGGAGCAATTGGTGATGCTCCAACAAGATTCGGTTGATTGTTTCATGGACAATGTCGCAAGTAATCATTAGTGTTAGTTGCATGTCAGTGAATTCCTGGAAAGCCTCATTGTGGGAATGAGGGGAGGAGGCAGTTGGGTTCTTGGGGAAATGGGAGGGATCTCCGGGGTAGGAGTGGATGGAGGGGGGATCCAACAGGCGTATTCTGAATGATGATCATGGAGGGGGTGGAGTGGGACAAGCTGGAGATGGTTGAAGGAATGGTGATGAAAAGCTGGGACTTACCAAAAGGTTCCTCCATGGATTGTGTCAGAGCCACCTCAGGTTCAGGCTCACAAGTTGGAATGTCCTCATGTGGTTTGGAGGATGGATTCAGGCCAGGAATAGGTGGCTCATTGGGTTGGGAGGGTTCTACAAAAGGAGGAAGAGTCAGGTCACTTGAGTCAAAAGTGGAAATTAAATGAAACTTTGGCTTCTTACCATGGAATAAGTCCTCCAACCATTGTGTGCCACTCAGGCCTGGGGTCAGTTGTCACAGATTTTGCTCACAAGGCAAACTAGGAACGGGAGAGTCTTGTTGCAGGGAATTTGGTTGGTTTTGTTCTATGCATAATGGAAAACAGTCAGTATGATTGGATGGAGAGAAATGAGTTAAGGAGGAGAAAGAAAACTTACTTTGGCGTTTGAATCCCATGGGTGAAAAGACATGGTGACAATTGGCCCAAGCTCAAATGTCCTCTTGCCATTGCCATCCTTCATTGGCCAGATAATCACTTTGCTCTGGTCAAGGAGTGAAGTGACAATCAGATGGGGCCTAGGAGGGGACAGGGCTAATCGTCCGGAATCGTTCCCATCTGCCTGTTTGGGGTCCCGGCATCCATTCCCGCTCAAGAATGCTTTCATCATTGTGGACCACAAAGGAGTCCTCACAACAGTGTCTTGGTTGGGAACACCTCTGTCCGGGTGGTTGGAAGGGTCAGACAACAAACAAGCATTTCTTGTGTGCTTGTTGGCAAGAATCACATGCATCAGTTGTTGTCGAGGAGCGGATGCAGGGGATACCCCGCATAGTGCATAAAGTGCACGACATCTAAATACAAAACAATTTAGGTTAGTAACTGAATAGAAAGTAACCAATCAAGAAAAAAATCAAGACTTACAATGAATGATAAATTTAAAAGGGAATTCAAAAGAAAAGGCTCTAGTTGGAAGTTCTTAAAAGTCTGGAAGAAAGTCATGAAGAAGAATTAGGATTGATATTGGAACATAATATTGACAAAAATTTTAAATGAGGGAGACGCACAAGGTGGAATGAAGGGGGGTTCTGGATGTATAAGCGGGAAAAACAGACAGAAAAAAGGAAGGGGAGTGAGTGCAGTGCAATAGAAAACAGTGGAAAGGCAGGAAGACAAAGGGGAATATGCACAAGAATGAGAAGAGCGGGTGAGCTGAGAAAAAGTGGAGGGTGTGTTGGGAAAAGATTGTCTTTTATACCATGGTGAAGCTGAGACAATTGCAGCAGTCGCGGCACCCGCCAAAGTCTCAGCTTCAAGCCATGTTGGGAAAATTGAAGCTCAGTTGCAGCATTGGCTGCGACCAAGAAGGGGAATGCCTGTGTGAGGCAGAGGAAAAAAGGGGTTCTGTCTGAGTATTTCAATTGAATCAATTGTTAGACTCAGTCAGATCCCCTTTGTTGCCTTAAATAGCCACCCAGACCCCTGTGAGGGCATTGTTGAATGTTCACAGTGTGTGCAGTCCACAAATGCCCAATGCAGAAAAGCAGGTGGTGCATTTGGTCACAGCTGACCGCGGCAAGCATACTGGCCTAATGGCCAGGTGATAGTGTTTGAACAAAGGGCTGGGTGGCTGTATGACAAGTGAATACAGCGTGATCTTGGGTCAACCCATTGCGCAGGTCTGCTTTGGGGTCATACTTGAAATGCTCAGTGGCTGAACATTTGAATTGCACAGTTGTTGAGCTATTGAGATAACTATATCAAATGCACCCCGCTGAGAAATTGTGAGGTCATCTCTGTAAGCACGCAATCTGAGAATTTGGAACAGCATTGGAAGACATTTCAGCCAGGCAGAGCATATCACGCCCTTTGGTGAAGGGCTCTGAACTGAGCATTCCAATGAACTATTGCAAAAAGTGTTGTGACCATAGCTCTACAAAAAACTTCCACATGGAGCTTTTGACCATAACACTCTCAGCTTGTGTGTGCAAATTGGGTCAATCACAATGCTGAGAATGTGGCATATGAGCTATATGTATGCCAAAAATTGGAAGGTGGATCCCAATCGGTAATATGCACACAGGCGGAAGTAGTATTACACCATCCTAATTTTTACAGCCAACATTGTAGTACATACACCTGTGTTCATGTATGCTATGGCAAAGAGCAAAAGCTGTACAAGAATGTAACATGCAATAACGCCAAGCCATCAAGTCAAATTTCGCAAATCCATCCCTTTGATGCACCTTTTTGGAGAGCTCTGCATAACTACTGCACAGATGATGGTGGAATCCAAGTTAATGTAAGGGGTGCATAATAGGATGACTAATGATTTAGGTAATATGAAAATGGTGGATTCACTCCGGTTCGAGGTTGGGGCAAACAATGACTGGTCCCGCTCATTGTTGGGCCCCCACACACTTTCATACGCACCCCCCCATGGGTCATACGCAGGGAATTTTCACATGCCTGGCAGACCTTTTACGTGCCTGTCTTCCAACCAGCTATTTGCTTGTGCAAGTGGCTTGCTTAACTGCAGGCGCTCACCCGCTTTCCCGTGGAAACATGAGGCCAATCAGTGTGGATTTTCTCAATACTCATACACATTAGCATAACCCCCGCCTATGATCCCTGAGGCTGGTTATTTATGCGTGGGGATCTGCCACCATGGGTCATATGCCGGACATTCTCACACACCCCATGGAAGTTTTGGCGCCTGGCTTGCATCCAAAAAATACCTTGGGCAGGTGGCCTATTCCTCTGGAGTTTCTCACATGCATGAGGGAAATACCCTGATGCCAATCTGGGTGGATTAGTAACAGCCTCAAATGCAATAGTGGTGAATGTTTAAGTGGATCACGGCTCACAGCCGGTGCCCCCTTTGATAAAGCCAAACATTGCCCACTGGAATTCCAGTAGGTGTCAGTCCACAAGAATTTTTGGAAAAAACCAAACTCATGTTCTGTGGCATGCCACCAAACATACCTCACCCGCCCACACAAAAAGATCCCCACAGTAAAAATTTCTTATCCACTCCCACCATTTCACAGTAGGTCACTGTACAACAATTAACCTGGGGAAGATACACTTATTGTTTGCTGTCACACCAGCAAACATGGCTGCATGCCTCTAATATGCCACTGCACAATAAGTTTCTACAAGGCACCCAATTTCAGATATTCTAATGTCAACCTTGGTCTACCAATCCTTGTGTACTATTCTGCAGATCCAGCAGTCATATTGGTGCACCCACATTCTTGCCACCTTGCCTTGATATATGCCCCAAATCGGATATGAAAATTATGAGCCCAAGAGGCCCATCTTCCTAAAAACCATGCACGTAACCACAGGCCATCCCCCTTTAAGCCCATTGCTGCCTCTCATATAAGATCACCACCTGCATTTATTGATCTTCCTTCCCTTTAGCTAACCCTTCCTGATTGTATAGTTTCCCCCTGTCCCCAATAATTCATAATAGCCATCATGTCAACCCCTTCACAGCCACTTTGCATTGGGATGATTAATATTTTTATTCAAATAAATAGTGATATAACCTCAAAGATTCATAATTCCCACTTAAATGCTTGGATTATCGTACGGCACAATCAACACAACATATTGGTATATCTCCCCAATCACCAGCATGCTATTGGATCTCTCCCTGGCACCCTTTCCAAGACTTTGTTACTATTTGTTGGGGCACCACAAACTCTCATGCACTGTGGTCCTGGTGGGTCATGGATTCAAAATTGCCAATACAATCCTACTCAAACATTATTTGTTGAGGGAGTATTTATGACTGATCCAAATGATCCTTGCTCATCTCAGAAACCCAATCTAGTGTTGATGTTCTTCACATGGTATCTGAACATTCTATTCATAATTGAAAGTTTTCAAAAACAAGACTTCTAGCTTAAAATGCCTAAAGAATATGACTGTAATACTCATAGTCAATGTCAACTCTTTACTCCCACATTTCCTGCTTCAAACTCAATGCCGCCCTCATATCCTGCTCTGTTTTCATTGACTCCCAAGCAAAAACTGATACAATTACCCAGTGGATCAGACCTCCCCATGATGACCCCGCACCATTCCATTATTCAAACCCCCTTCCTCCCTCATCAAAAGACCGGACTAGCTTTTCTTTGGGATGGAGAAATTCCCAATGGACAATCAGCCCATAACCTCTGGGCCACCTCACCCCCTGGATCCACTTTCAAGGCCAGGCACATCATTACAAACAAGGTTGTCATCTCATTCAAATCCCTTTTGACCAAAGCCCCTCTTGGAGGACTGCTCAAGGATCATATGGGATTAGGTAAAACCATTCAGGCCATTTCTCTAATTGGTACCTCCAATTAGCGGCTAGTTACAAACCCCCAACACTCCATGCCTGCCTTGCTTAATTACCAACTGGAAATCTGAAATATCCAAGCATGCTCAGGCTGGAGCGCTGCAAGCCAAAATCTACCATCGTCCCACTTGTCACTCATTATCCGAGGCCAAAATCTTCAGATGTGATATCATCATCACTTCTTGCAATACTATCACCAAAGAATTTAAACAAACCAATACCTCTACATCATTCTTTTCTAAAATCAATTGGCATTGTATAATTTTGGATGAATCACAGTGAGTGTCTTATCTTTAAATGATCCAAATTAGCTTTTATATCCAATACCCCTTCCCCCATTTTATAGCTATATTTGCTCTCAATACACTGCCACTCACCATGCTATTAATAGCCTCTTATCATCCCGTCAAATATGTTTAATGGGCACACCTATTCACATCACCATTTATGACATTTTGGGCATAATATAATTCATCACCCACCCCCAGAGCTCAGGTCAAGATAACTGGTCACCATGCATCATGAGTAGTCTTTCCAAGGGTAGAAATAATATTTTTCATTTGGCATTGGGGAATTTAAGTTTGAACCGCACCAAAACCACACATCTCAAATACCTCCCCACTATTGGCCATCTTTATTAACTGCTCCCAATTAACCCAACAATGCAGCAAGAATATTCCACATTATACAAAGAATTCCTATCATCCAAAAGCAAAGGACCAGGAGAATCTTTCAGAAATATTAATAAGCTGCAAATATGTTGTAGCCATCACATCATGCTTAACACAATTGCGGGTGCAGATTTGGAAGACCACAATGGCAGGAGCACTCAGGATAACTCCTCAAAAATCACACGAACTATTGTGGATGCGGACACATTCATGATGAGTAGTAAAATTGCACACCTCCTAAAAAGCTTACTGAAGAACAAACAATCAAATTGTGTTTCAACCAAATTGGTGGTTTATACACAATTGACCCAATTCCTCAATTTGTGAGTTAATTATCATATGCAGCCATTACCAATTGAATCCATCCGACCTTTTTTTTATGATAGAATTGGTATTGCACTTTCCCATCACTCTATCCTTTCAGCACAAATTGATGGAAAAATTACAGCATGAGCGCAGGAGAAGGCCCTGAAGAATTTCTTCAATAATCCTGAATGTGAAGTACTCATTGCATCCATTGCCACAGCTAGAACTGGCCTCAATATAACTTGCACTAATATTGTCTATTTAATGGTGAGTGGACCCTCAAAATTCTACTGTGATTTTCAGACACTGACATCCACATTTCCAGGAGACTAATTGGAACCCAGCCATTGAGGCTCAGGCTGTTGATTGACTCCATTGTATTGGCCAACAATGACCTGTGAAGGTCATTCACTATATCACTCCTCATTAAGTTTAGGTCAACATGCAGAAGGTACATTTAAAGCTCATTTTTGTCCCTGATTGTATTACTATTCTGAAATATTTCTTTATGAAAATCCCATATTCAAATCACCAATATGTCCAAGAAAATGAAAACTCATTAACCTCATGAGCCTTCCTGATATTATCTAATTTGTGTTTGACAAAGTTTATAATTCCTTTTTACCCTGTCACAGGTCCACAATCATGAACACCATGAGCTGGATAGAGCTTTTTCAATATTTCCTCAATGAAAATTAGCAATAGAGTATTATTTCTAAGGGAGAAAATTATACATTCCAATTCATATTGTTTATATTCTAGCATATTTGGCAAGTTGTTGCATCTTTAAGAAATAATAATCAGATTTTATTAAACCTGCACAAATAATTCACAAAATGTTGATTTGTAACTGTGCTATACATTTATATTACTAAGTTATTTCAGAGCATCACAATTTGGCCTAATAGCTGGCATGTAAAGTATCTTGAAGGTGATAGTCTGCATCTTACTACAGCTTTTGAGCTCATCTTGATCAAATACCTGAAATTCTAGGCCTTCCAGAATATCACCATCATCTGTTGATCATATTTCTGGCAATCTATCAATAGTTTCTTTACCCCTTTTTTTTAATCCGATTACAAAACTCTATGTCTCTATCCATTTTTATTACCAATTCATTAAATAACTGGGAGCACCAGTGTAATCCCACTTTGCATTAAACTTGACAGCCATTTTCCACTACCTCCTCAGTATTTGAGCATACTCAAGGGTCATTGAATTGTGATGCTAGGATGGGAAATTTAGCCATATCACACCATTCACAAAGGCACTCACAGGTCTGCACATCATAGAATAGCTTATCATCAGACTTACTTCACAATGAATAAGAGATACAGTAACTAACCCTTTGATTAATATTTGCAAGCTTTTGATTCTCCTTCTTTTTACCAAATACTCCACATCCTTTTGAATAGACTTCCATTCTCTTTTCAAATAAGTGAAATATTGCTCCATTAAAGCTGCCACAACCCCATAGTTCTTATTATCCTTGTTCCAACAGTAATGATGATACTTGGTGCTGACAAGTGCAAGACGGAAGGTACATTTAAACACCATAGACATCAGCTAATTGAACGGATGTTTCCAGGAGCTCTCCCAGTCCCAAGTGAATTGCTTTAGTCCTAGCTTATGGAGCGCATTTCTGCAGTAGCTTTGGAAACCCTGAGACTGAACCTGTGTTGATGGCTCATTGAAAACATCCTTGGGGACATATCCCAGATGACCAGCCACTTGAATCCCGATTTCACGCTCTTCTGTGCTGGGTTGTGCTGGTAGTGAGGAAAAATCTTATCCCTTACTTTGAGTAGGAACAGACAATGGGTGTGTACAGCTGATCTCATCCCATGGACATTTTCTGGAAGTTCCGCTTTCAGCCATTTTTTCTGCTCCTTCTGGATTGCACATTTTGCCGCTTTGTGAGCTTTGTGAGCCTTGTTCCTTTGCTGTCTCATCTCTTATTGCTCAAGCATACTCTGGGCAAGAGCCATTTGAGGGTGGGTGAACTCACTATTTGACTGAGGGCTTTGCTCATGCGCCGTGGAATTGTCCCTCCTTGGTTCATCATTTCTTTCACTTTGAGTTGGAGACATGTTATCATCCTCAACATGCACAATTTTTCCTCTTGTTGAACTGCCATGACCCATCCTTGGTTTGGAGGCATATGGATGATGAGGTCCAGTGACTTTCTCTTTATGAACCAGAGGTAAAGATGCATAAAGTTCATCACCTGCCATGCAAACTATCAGTTAACACTTCAAAAAATTAATAAATACTGGTCATACTCACAATCTTCAACTGGCTCCTGAAATCAGACTGACTTGCCTTTAGGTGCCATTTATAACCCATGAAACAAGCATATCAAATTGTAAAAACGCTGATACTCCAACATCAAAATGACTTACTTTGATGAAGTGTCAATCCTGCATTTCTCTCTGAAAGACCACTCTGAGTAACATTTTCCAATGGTCTTTTTTGTTGCCCTCCATCAACCCACTTTTCATTGCCTACATGAACCTGAGATCCTGATGTGATATTGATGGTTGGCTGTTTACTTCATCCAAAGGGATCCTGGGATGCGACTGGATTCCAACCAGGATTAAGGAGGAACTCACATGGAAATTTTGATTGGGGATTAGCCTTTGATGAGATTTGAGGTATGCTTTCTGGCCCCTCAGACACATTCATTTGTGTATTAGTGGGATTTGGGGTAATTTGAGTGACGGAAATATTTGGGATTGACCAAATTCTTGAAGCTTGAGCTTTTGGATTTCCCACATCAATTTTAAGACCTGATACATTCATTGAGGATGCAATAGGGGTTGAGAGAGGAATGTTGGGACTCAATGGTGACTGTGTTTGAGCATATTCTATGCTATATTCACTATCTGAGTCATGAACAAAACCTGAACAGAATTTATGTGGCTTGGAAGATGACATAAGGGCCAAAAAAGTACAGTAATCTTTTTAACTTGAAAAGACAGCTCAGTATTATGGTAAAATAGAGTGATATGAGATGAATTTTTTTCCAACTTATAATAGAGAAATTCTATGAATATTGGTAACCAAGTGTCTTGTGGAAGTCTAATAAGACTCTTTTTAGAATAATTCTCCCTGCCTCCTCGTGAGCTCCTCCACTTTTGTCGGAAACCACCCTGCACGGCCTACCAGCATATAATGTAATATTTCCTTGATCTCAAAGGGGAACCATCATCCATAATTAATCAGATTCAATAAACATTCCTCCCCCCTATTGTCACATTTTTTGAATCATCCAAGCTTCCAATATATGCATCAAAATTCCACATCATTCTACATCTGTAAAGGGGTATATTCTTGAAGGATTTACCCACAAAAGAGACATCACCTTTTCAATGAAGGCGAGACAATCCAAATAACATTACAACCAATTAAAAGCCTGCTGCACTCAAACCAAATACCAAGACTTTAGCACCACTCCAAACGCTTATGTAATAGAGTTGTATTGTTATGTCTGTAATAAGGTTTAAACCATGTACAATGGCATTCCAGCGTACATGGTTTGAATGTTAATCCCCTCAATTCAATGTTGACATATCACTAAGGTAATTCCCCTCAAGGTTCAAACCCACAGTATGACCATGTGTAAATAAACTAGAATATGTATGAGCATTGCGAAGCATGGCATTTTAACCAATTCCGCCATCCAGATGAGTCATGTTACACTTTATCCCCTGCAGCTCAGCCACCATTACAAATGGGATAAAATCCTCAGCTGGCTCAAATCATCTCCCCCTTCATAAATAATCACTCAATTTTTTTCCCAATTAATAACACTCCTAAACACTTTCAAATCAACCATAGATATTTATACACAAACCAACCTTACTCATGATTCCTGCAACAATGAAAGCCTGCCACTATTCCTCAATGTGTATATGCATGTGTTAACATTGCTCAACTCAAACACACTCTTCCCCTGAGGTTTATAGGCAGGGAGTTTTGTTCACACCTTTCCAATATAAACAGCACATTAAAAATCTCAAATCAACCATTGCACCCAAATCTCTTCTAAACATCGCTACTTCTGCATCAGGATCTGAGTGCCAGAAAACTCTATTAGATCAAATCCTCCCAGCTGGTTATTCACCATTGACCCAAAGCACATTCTCCACTCCAGCGGGTCTCAATTCAACTGCACAGAAACCATACAGTGGCAGTCAAAACCTTCCCCCACAAGACCTTGAAATGATAATATCTGCCATTCTATCATTAAGGTATAATATAGCCCACAGGGCTTCACAAATTCTCAACCCCACCCTGAACCTGCTGATCAAGTCCAGTATCTCAAGCTCAGGTGGTCATCCCACTCCTGCATTCCATATACCTCAAGATCTCAGTACCATATTTGAACATCTCCAATTGGAGCCGGTTATTAAAAGCTATATATGTTGTCCTCAATGTTACTTTCTTGATGGCCTTACTGAATCAGTCACAACAGACCAACCCCACTGTCAACTCCATAATGACGCAAATGGTCATGATCCCCCTTGCACACAATAATTAGGAAAATTCATCTATCCATTTGAACCCTGAACCCAAAACACAACCAACATGAAGCAAAAATTTATACCAAAAAAACATTTTATTCATCAACCATTCAAAAATTGGCTTGCCAGATTTCTCCAGCGGGCTGGAATTATGGAAATTCTGCATCAACATCAACAATCCCAAACTCCCAAAGGTTCCCCCAAATGTGACATCTGGGATGGATTGGTCTGGAGACACTTCACTGGCACTAGAAATATTCATGACCATTCCTGGTGCATTGGCCTTCTCCATTTGTGTGGACTTGTTTAATGCACATGGAAAGTCAACCCGGTTGGCCAGCATTGGACCTATCATTCTTATTTGTCTTAATCTCCCCCTAAGTGAAAGATTGAATCCAGAGAATGTATATGTTGCAGGAATCATCCCTGGTCCAAAGGAGCCAACTTCCCTTTAATTGAATTACCTAACAATGCCACTCATCAAGGAGCTCAAAGAGCTATGGCAAGGTTACCATTTTTCACCCACTGCAACAGGTCCTTCAGGATCCTTTATCCATGTTGCCATCCTCATTGTTATTGCGTATTTGGTTGCCATGCGCAAGCTTACTGGATTTATTTCTCATTCAGGAAACCACTTTTGTAATTTTTTCACTATTCACAAAGCTCAAACTGAAGAAATTGGTCCTCAATTTCACTACACATGCTCATACGAAAATCATGAATCAACCATTGCCAAATGGCTTTGGGCAACCCCATAACAACAACAAGCAATTTTCTCTTAGTATGGAGTGCAATATTCAATTTTGGAAGACCTTATATATTGGGATACAACCAGAATGGTTAATCTTGACATAATGCTTAATTTAATACTTAGAATTTTGAAGGATCATGAAACTTTCAAATTGTGCATTCCAGAGTGCAAATCAAAAATTTACTTCAGGTCCAGAAGGAAATCCAATGACACCAACATTTCAGACTCAGATTCAATGACCTCCAACAGCTCTCTTGATAAAATCACATTGAGAGAGGCCCTCTCCCTGAGAAGAGATGAAGCCAGAATAATAAATGAGTCACCCCCCACTACTTCAACCCAGAAAAACTACCTCCCAATGCCCACCCCTCACACGCAAAATCCATCTAGTGGTTCTGCGGAGATTCCTTCATTTGATGCGGATTACATCCCCACTTCTGAAATCCCCTCTGAATTGGATATCAGTGCACTGAGTGATCACCAGATCAAGGGTGAGGCTCTGGAGAATCTCCGACAAATCATATCTCATACCATAATTCCCTCATTATTGACAAGAGTACCCTGCAAAATGGGTTCCCCCTCTCATGGTAGTTAAAAAGCCATGAAGGGGCTCTCTTATACAAGGTCCATATTCCAATTTTAATTCTCAGTCAACAGATGTCATTAGATGAACACAAATCCACCAACACACAAGGAAAAATGGGTCAATCAGAAGAAATTGCAAATGAACTAACCAAGAATACATTCCATTTGATTAGTGCTATCGATATTGCCACCAGTTGGACTGTTTCAATGGATGATGTGACTGCATTTGCTGAACATTGGAAAAAATTCTGCCTTTCCAATCAACACCTGTTCACAAAACAGAAAAGTAAACCAAATCATCATTTTGCTGATCATATTCCTGAACTCTTCCAACATTGGGGCCCAGCACAAGCCTCAGCCACATGGGGTTATGAGCACTTTATTGGAGCATTTGCAAAGATGCCAACAAATAACAAAATATGTATGTCAATTAATAGTATCAATATATCCATATTTATTAAACACATGAACTGAATAAGACTAACTTTGTGCAACTCTGAATAGATGATTTAGATAAAACCTTACTTCAACATATCTGTTGATGTTCCAACCTCTCTGTTTTCCTGAAATCCCAATCCGTCTCATGTGAAATGAAACTTTTCGAATCACAGCTTCCTGCCCCGTTCAATCACCAAAAATATAACAAACCATACCCCCATGACCAACAAAATTATTATTTCCTGGTTGAGTACTTACAGAATTTTCATTCAACAAGGGAAATAGTTGAATGGATCAGCTTAGACACTACCGTACAATCCACAAGTCATCCCACTTCAAGGATTGTCTCACCTTGGTATTTTCCAGTTTCAAACATTAATATTGGGAACAATATATTTTCAACTGAATCCAAAAATGTCATCAACAGTGTAGTATGTTTTCTGAGGGGCAACTCACAACGTTTTGGTGTTATTAATAGCATTTTTCAAGTCTCTGAGCCATCTTGCATGCTGAACAATAACTTTCTAATATTAAAAACTTTGAAGATTGATGTGAATTTCTTACCAGATTGGCCGCATCTCAATATTTATAAAGCTGTTGGTTTTTATGATGGACACTTGATTATATCTGAAAAAGAAATAGGAGGTAACTGTGGATTGTATGATAACAAAGTTATGTTGTGTCAACTTCTTGTAATGATAAAACCGTTATTTCATGATATTTAGTCTACAAAAATGCAAATCTCTCAGATTCATTAGCAATTCTGCTATTTAAATAACTGACTCAAAATTTGGTGACAGAGACATGCCATTGTGACACGAAAAGCCCATTATTTCACATTGCCACAAAGAAATCGCTATTTTGACATTGGGTACAGTGTGAATAAGCCAATTTGAATGATAAAATGACCCACACACTCACCTATTGCAGCACCCAAAATTTCCAACTGCGCCATCATAACGTTGGAAGGGGAATCAGCCCTTATGCACACACCAATGAAGCTGCACCGCACCCGCACCCGCCACAAGTGGTTTCATATGCAACCTTCAAATGGTAAATGCCACTTGAAATTAGGCCCTCACATGTCTTGCCTTTGTGTGCATGATGTGTCACACCTGCTGCATTGTGCAGTGGGCTCCAACCATGTCACCCACTTATTCTGAGCTGATTTATGGCTACACATCATTTGGCCTTGGTGTGCCCTTCACACACACACCCGCACCCGCAGTATTGTGCAGCGGGCTCTACCAGTGTCATCTGCAAAATGACAATCCCACGGAGGTGGAGTCCTTTCATGGATGACATGGGGAAGTCAAACCCCCCCGCCTCTACATCAAGACTGGCGGAAGGACCTCTTTGATTTGTGTGTGCAAACAGGCGGTGTGGTATTCCTTACCAGTTTTCCAAGTTTCAAATCCACAATGTCAAATCCAAAACTTTAATCAATAATAATACTAATAATATATATAAGAAGAAAATAAAGATAAAAAGTGAAAGATAAAAGTAAAAAAGTTTCAAGAAAAGAGAAGAGAATTATATTGAAATAACAAAAACAAGTATTTCACTGGAATCTACATCAAATTTTACCTATAGTCACATATTACCTCAACCCCATAATATCAATAATTCTCTAGACATCATGGATTAAAGAAGAGAAATGATACTATACACTCTATACTACATACAAGAATATGATTAAAAATAATCCAGCTTGTCCAAATATTCAATATGAATAAACATGTGTAATATTACATAAGTCATACCATTACTCTTACAATATCATGTTTTACATCTCTTGACATAAAAAAACACTTACATATAAGTTAACATAGTGTTACATTACTCAATCCCAACTTAAACTCCCATAATCAAACATTACAGGTATTACCTAAAAATCAAATTTTACATAGAAAAATACTTAACTAAATACAGATCAAGGCTGTGAAGAAGAAAAATAAGCTTAGTAGAGATAAGAAGACAGTTTTAAAAAATGGTGCAATGAACCAAACATATGGTGCAATATCTGTATCAAATGACACCATTCCAAATTTAACCACCAGCAAAAGTGTCTCAAGGCTGTGAAGAAGAAAACTAAGGTTAGCAGAGATAAGAATACAACTTTAAAAAGTGGTGCAATCAACCAAACATATGGTGCAATATCTGTATCAAATGACACCATTCCAAATTTAACCACTAGAAAAAATGACTCAAGGCTGTGCATAATAAGAATAAAGTTTAGTTAAAATATCAGTATAATTCAAAAAGTATGGTGCGATCATCCAAACATATGGTGCAATATCCTTAACAAATGACACCATTCCAAATATAACCACTAGCAAAAATGTATCAATGCTGTGCACTCACAATAATAAGGTTCAGAATGGTGCAATCAACCAAACATATGGTGCAATAACTTGATGAAATGATACCATTTTTAATTTACTCACCAGCAAAAATGTCTCAATGTGGAATGTTTCTAAGTCCCTTGTTTTGGGAAGGCTCTATGGAGGGCCCAAAAGGTATAAATAAAGGGCCTCTCTCCCTGTTTTTCCCCCCATGCTTCCGATTCAGACAATAATTTTGAGGATAAATCCATCCCTTCTCTAGTAGGATAATCCAGTATTTATATTGAAAAAGATCAGTAGCAAGGCTCAGTATCTTATAGTATTATTTATGATTAATTAATGGAAGATATTCATAATATTAATGAAAGAGCTTAATAGTATTTAACAGTCTTACCAGTATAGTAGTGGTGCTGAATTAGTGTTTGAAGATATTATGATTAGTGATCATATCTAATTTATCAATAACCCTTATTTATAGAAGGGATATCATCTTACCCTTATACCTTATATCATAAGCCTTTTAGGTATATTGTATTATATTTATATTGACACTAATATTATTATATTACTGCTATATCATTTATATCTTACCCTTATATTACACAAAACCACCTTTAAAGAATTATCTTACCCTTAAATTATTGTAGCTATATTGATAGTATTATTAAATCACCTTTAAAAGTATCAACTAGCTATCAAGATGATTATTAATATTAATAGTGATCTTAAACAATATTCTTTGAATATCTCAGGTATTGAAAGAAGGAATACTAGAATAATTAATTAAAAAAAAGAATTATACTCAATAACAAGAAAGTTAAGCAAACCTCAATTACCAAAAAAAATATTAACTATTACCATTATTATCATATTGATCCTGTATTGACATACTGATAGAGACTGCTGAAGAAAATTCTTTGATCGAAAAGCCACAAAATAAATAATTGATTTGTGATCTCATCAAAAAGGGTATCTTTTTCAGTATATTTAGAGGGGCAGCTAATACACCTTAGCAACCATGGGTATTGACTAATTCTGGAATTCAAAACAGACTCACCAAGAATTTCCCCCTCAAGGTACTGCTTATTATTTATCCCACAACAAAAGGAGTTACCACATCTGGTGTCCCAACAGTGTCATTTCAATCTCAAGTATCATTAATAAGATCATATTATCAATCTTAAAAATCATGAAAAATTGTAAAAAGTCAAAAAAAAATCAATTAAAGAAAATGATAATCAAAAATTCAATCATTTTTTAGATCACAATTAAAATGGAGGAATCATCATCCTCAAAGAAGGCTCTAACCTTGAAGGAGGAATTGGAGAAAGAGCAGTCCAGAATTGAGGAATTAGGTCAGGAATAAAGTGAAGAAGAGGATTTTTCTTATTTAGAAAATGATGAAGAATTTCAGAAGAAAAGGTTAGAATTACAGAAGGCTATGGAAAGAGCTGCAAAAAGACATGGAAAGAAGACAAAATCAAGTCAATTCTCACCTAAAACTACTGGGGATGCAACTATTGAAAAAATGCTCAGACCCCAGCAACAATCACCATCACCAACCCCAAAGACATTTGCAACATCCACACCAGGAACATTGCCAAGAGCTGAAAGATTTTCAAAAAGGGTACATATTACAACACCAACTCAGGAACCTGAAAGAGTTACAATACCTACAAGAAAGATTGTTAAAATAAAGGCAAAAGATTATAGCCTCAACTTTCATGGGAGTGATGTTGAGGATTTTATCAAAAGAGCTGAAAGGATAGCATCAATTGAAGGAGCCAATGAAAGGGATTTAACCATGCAAATGGCATTCTGGAGTGAAGATAAGGAAATTAGATATTAAATTTAAGGAATGCCAGGATATGAAATTGAGTATTGGGATCAATTGAAAAAGGAAATGATCGGTAATTGGGGATAGGTGGAACCAGAAAGAAGACACAGGAAATATTCATTAACAAGACTATTTAATCAAACTCAACAGGAGGGATGAGTCAAGAGTTTGTCCCCATACAGAAAGTTTATTGGGGAATATGACATAATTTCAAAATATCTTCTTAAGTATGGGTATATCAAAAAGGGAAATGATTATCATGAAGATTTCTTTGATTCTTTATCACCAGAAATTAGAAGTAGTGTTACTAAAGAAATGATCAAAGACAGTACCGTTGTTCAAGCAAGAGATGGAGGATATATCTTACCTGAGATGAATATCCCCAGAAATTATATTGAGGCAGCAGTAGTTATTAAAGGTAAATCACAATTATCAAAGTCAGATGAAATTAAAAGCAAAAAGAAAACCAGATTTGAAGATGAAATTTGGGAGGAGGATATCAAGCAAAGGAAAGATATTACAAAGAAAATGAAGAATCCCCCAGCTCAAGAGGCTCATGTTAATGAAGCACCAAAAGAAGTAAATCCAATGAAGGATTTGTTGGACCAGCTGAAAGAACTATCAGAGGCTGTTAATCCTCCAAAGAAGGTATGCAAGGATAAACCAAACACACAAGGATCAGGCTTAGAACCAAATGCACAACCATTCAGACAAAGAAATACCCAGGCACATTTATCTGAAAACTATCAACCTTATGTTCCAACACAACTGTATCCAAGACCACCCTTAAAGTGTTATTACTTTTTTGAAAATGGTCATTCATTGACAAGATGCAGCTACCTGGCAGAAGATATGGAAAAGAGAATTGTCAGTGGGAAAGGATTCAACTTCTTTTACCCTAATTTCCAAAGAGTACCCTCAGAGGGAACAAAATCTCCAAAGGATTTAGTCAGGGAATTTGATAAGGAACAAAATGAAATTTCAAGAAAGATAATTGAAAATGAAAAGCCTCTATCAAGACCAGAAGATCAAAAGATAGCTGAGCTTAAAAGGGAAGAAAAAGAAGTTTCAATTTCTCAAGTAGAAGACTGGGGTAATTGGCAACCACTACCAGTATCTTCACCCACTGAGATGTTGGAAACACATGCAACTCTCAGACAGACAAAGCAAAGATTGGCTAAGCAAGAAAGCCAAAATAGAGAAGATTCTCAAAGTAAAAAACCTATACTACCAGGAACCTATCATGAGGATGAGGCTGAAGAAGAGATGAAGATGATTGTTCCAACCAAATATAAAGATAAACATACATAAAGAGATGAAAAATTTGAAGGAACTGAAAGTAAAGAAAAATAGAATGTTGAGGAGGAAAGTGACAAGCTAAATAAAAAGAATGTTCACCACAAAACTGAAAAGAAAGAATTAATAAAGGATAATAAAGAATTAAAACCAAAATTAACAATTGAAGATGTGATGAATAAAATCTTGGAACAGAAATTTAACTTAACCTTGGAAGAAATAGTATTAGTTTCACCAACCTTCATTCACAGGCTTCAAGCGATTTCTCTTGAAGAAAAGGATGCTATGAAATCAGTTAACACTTTGGACATTAAAGAAGATCTTATTCATATAAAGATTAAAGACTTTGAAAAACCAAGAATTCATTATTCCTGTCCACTTGGGTTTATGCAAGTATTTCTTGGAAAAGAAGAATATCCAGTAATGGCACTGGTAGATACAGGATCAGAGCTCAACAGAATCACTGAAGATGCAGCAATAAAAGCCTCTCTTCCAAACAGAAAGCTCAACATGAATTTAAGAGGAATTGGAGCGCATACAACATCATTAATTGGATTAGCTGAATTCACACAAGTACTCTTTCCTTCTGGAGAAGAAAAAGATATTCATTTCTTCATTCGCAAGGGAGCAGTACATACAGTCCTTGGAAGGCCCTTCTTGGTAGACAATAACATTAGATTGGACTTTTCACAGAAACAAGGTGGAATATTTAGCCATCAAGAAGCAGATTGTATAATATTATGTATGCCAATATGCAAACCCCATATGTTAGCATGGTAAATAGGACCACCAAGAGTAATGAAGCTTTGTTCAATGGGAAAAATAAAAGATTGTTTTAGCAAAGTAAAATTAAAAGAAGCTGAAGATAAATCTACATCAAAAATAAAAAGTATTTTCAAATCAACTAAAAACAAAGATTATCAAAATATAAAGTCTATGAAATTTAATTTAGATGAAAGATTAACCATAATGGATAAGGGAATAGAGAATGAACCTCAGGAGGAAGTGGAAGGAGACCAAGAAGTAGAAACACAAGAGCCAGAACAGGGACCATCAACAGAAGCACTATCAAACCAAATAAAATCAGAAGAACCAAATTCATTATCCTGGTACTTAGACAAGGAAATAAAATAAAACATGGAATGGGATACCTTTGATCCCAAAAGGTGGGAGGAATGGATCAGCAAGAATCTACCACCTTCAAGTGAATATGAAGATTATTTTAAAAATAAAAATCCTCAAGTAAACAAATTAAGCTTAAGCCCATGCCCTGACCTCTGGAGAATTGTTGATGAACCTGAAAACAACAAAAGGTATATATGGAAACAAGATTAAAAATCAAATTGGTATATGGAAGAAGTTAATGAAGCAGAGAAAAAGGAAAATAAAATAATCTATAAACCAATTGACACCAATGGTATGGTATATCAGGCTTTGGTTAATGGCTCAGAAATCATAGAGGGACCACCAATACATAGTAGAAAAAATCTGTTTGACATATTTTCCAAGCAAAAATACCCACAAGGTATGGAAATTGAAATGAATCCAGAAATGGAAAGTGAGCAATACTGTGAAGACTCATGGGAATATCTTAGAGATAAAATTATTGACTGTTTCAAAGATGAAGAATTTATGAAAGAATACAATAAAGAAGAATCTAATCAAACTGATGAATTCCAAATAGATGGTATTTCTCAAGATCCTCCAAAGAAGAAAATAACGCACTCTCATTCTTATGAGAATCTTTGGGAGGCCTACAATAATCATGACTCTTGGAAAGAAATTAAACCAAGATTATCTTCATATTCAAAGCCAGAAGCAAATTTGATAGAAGTTGAAGTCTCACCATTGAAAAAGGATCTCATGAACACTATTCTGTCATGTGATTTAAACCCAAAAAGCCCATGGAGAATTGATAAAGACAAGGAAAGCGACTTCGATAAAGAAAGTTTCTTGAAGTATTATGATGAAATGTCTTACTGGCAACTTCCAACACCTGAAGAAGAGCCAGATTTCATAATTCTTCCCTACATTGAATTCAAATATATATACTTTGAGGGTCCATCAAGAATAAAAGGAAGAAAATGGTTGAAGAATCTTCCAGGATATGACCTGTCTAAATTAGACTTCATGGAGCTCTTGAATGAGGGAGGAATTAAGGGTAATTTGGAAAACCAGTATTGGGAGGAAGTATTTTCCTTTGATGAAAAAACAAGGAAGGCTCTTTATGATTGTAGAATTTGGCCACAAGAAGACTTCAATTTGCATAATATGGAGCTTCTTGGTGGAAATCTTTTCTGGGAACAGTATGGATACCTCTTCATACACAAAGAAGAAGGATTCCTAAGAAATTGAAAAGGTAATACCCTAGAAGGAAGGAAGGAAAATACTGGGAGAAATAGCAAAGGATTTATGTGTGAATAGAATTATTCAGAAAAAAGAAAAAGGAAAATGTCTTTCCTTAATTGAATATATTTTTCTACACATGTAAAAGAAAGAAAAAAATATATATATATAAACTCAAAAAAGAAATAAAAATTAAAAAAATATATATGAATGATGATTTGGGTATGCAAGAGTTTTAACTGTAAAAGTATTATAAGGCTATGTTTAAATTAAAAAATAGGGGGTGGGTGTCTGTTTCTTATTCCACCTCTAATGGTTTAAGTTTTTGGGATGAAACCCTTGGTAATTTCAATATCAATTTCTATTCAATTTGAATTTCAATATCATTAATTTGAATATCTTTTAAAAAAAATTGATAAGATCACAATCTTTAAAAAAAATTAACAAATAGTCAAGATGCCAAAGCTTGGATGTTATGGTAATGAATTGTTGGAGGATGAAGAAATTTTGAATCAAAGTGAATTGAAGAAGCAATATGAAGAATTCATTTTTGAGTATGAAGATGGATTTCAAGAATGTCATTCATCAAGTCACCAAACAAGAGAAGAAAAGGAAAAATTGGCAGAAATAAGGTTGTTATTGGAGGAACTTACAGTTTGGGATGAAAAACTATCTTATTATAGAAATTACTTACCATCAATCAGCAAAGTACAACTGAAGCCAATTCTGAAATCCTCCAACTTACATAGTTCAAAAAGAAAGAAAACAAGAAAATCAGTAAAATTCAATTTAAATAATAAAGTCCAGTATTTTTTGCAGTGACTTCCTGCCTTATCAAAGAGGACCCGAATATTTCTTACCTTATTACTTAAAACTTCAATTGATTCAAGCTGTTGGAAGTGACTTCCTTCCTTATCAAAGAGGATTAATTCTTTAAGAAATATTTTACCTAGATTATTTATTTCATCCACCTTTACCAAGAATCTATTATAATTATTCATATTTTTTGGAATCAAGAAAACATTAGCAATTTTTTTGTCATATTTTATATTTTATCATTATCATGTCTGGAACTGATGAAGCAGACATTACCCTCTGGATCTATTGGCCAAACTCAGAAACAAAAGAAGAAAGCCAAGACCTCTCGATCAATCATAATTTTCAATGACCTAACAATGAAGACCAAAGATGGGGCTTACCAATTATTGAATACTTCAAGATACCAATTATTGAAAGTATCCCCTTTATTGAATTTGAAGATTTATTTGGAAATGAAGATATTACTCAAGAAACCCCTACAGAATCCTATTTAAGCCAGCTTCCTGGATCAAACCTTTCAAAACTAGAATTTATGGATATACTTAGTTATGATGGAATTAAAGGAAATCTCAATAATGACTATTGAAATGAAATTTTCTTTATAGATTCAGATATAAGGAGTAGTCTTTACTGGGGAACAATACAAGATCAGAGATGGTTTTGTCTTGAAAAATATCAAATTGAGGGTAGAAGTATTAAATGGAGAGGGGATTGCTGTATTATTGAAAAGGGGTTGGATTTTAATTTAGAGGATACAGTCTTACAATTAATAATTATAATGAAGAAACACCAGTTTTTTTTGAAAAGAGAAGAGTGGAATAAGTTATGGAAATAAATTGTCAGTAGCAAGATTGAAATGAAAATGAAGAATAATCAAGATTAGTTTAAGAAAATTATTCTTCAGAAAATTCAAGGCCCAGAATGGCCGTAAACTGCAAATTTAATTTTTGACTTTTCTGTAATACTATTGAAAAAACATGAAAAAAATATAAAAGAAAAATATATAAAAAAAATCTATGCATAATCAATAAATCAATCAAAAAAAATCTATATATAACTAACAAAACAATCAAAATTAATAATTCATATGGAATTCAGAAGTTATTATTGTGGTAAATATTTGTTTATTAGTATAAAAAAAGAAGGAAAGAAGAAAAGAAAAGTTACAGTAATAAAAAAATAGCTGGTTATCAAATTCATCTAGATGGAATTTTTTAGTTTTTTTATTCTGTAATAGTATCAGTAGTTTTTCATATTTAAAAAAATAGGGGTGGTTAACTATTTCTTATACCACCCAAAGCATAAGTGGCTATAAGTTTTGGGAAAGTTTGACTTTAATAATGAAGCATCAGTTTATGAATCTTATCAATTGAAATCAATTGAATTAGTTGTCTTGAAATAATTAACATTAATATACCATCAAATTATAATCTATTTAAGCTTATTTTTCATTAATAAAGTAATTACAGGTTTCTTGAATTCTCAATTTCATCAATAAGTACCTTGAAACAGGTAAAAATCACTTATAATTGCACTTCTTTAAAAGGAGATCATTGTTTCTTAAAAAAAAATCCAAGTTTCAATTTCAAAAAGAAAATAATTTCAAAATATAATTCAGCAAAATAATCTGAATACAAGGAAGATTTAATCAGTATTATGTTAAAATTAAAAAAAATAAAAGAAAATAAGTTTTATTAACTTACTAATACAAGAGAATATGTTTAATAGAAGATACTTCAAGATTTTTTCACTACAAGGAGACAATATATTTTACAAGAAAGAAAAAAGCCACTTATCAGTTATGTGTAGCATCAACCCTCAAAAGGAATTAGGAAGGAGCTTATCTTCATACTATATAGCTGAAGAAGTCAGGAAGCCAAGGAAAATAATTAAGCTAAACTACTCAACACACATACATGCTACATACATACACACAGCATGCACACACCCATAGCATATACATAGAATCCAACTCACAAAGAGAGGTGACCAGCTTTTTTTAATTTAATCTTTTTTTTAATTTTTAAATTTTTAAATTTTCTTTTTTAATTTTTTTTAAAAAAAAAATCAACAAAAAAAACTGGCCACCCCCCCTTTCTTTAAAAAAAATTAAAAGAAATAAACAAAATAAAACCAAATCATGAGGAAGGAGGAAGCAATGTAGAAAATACATATAAAGCTATATTGAATAAGATAATATTATAATATAACTATCATAATATTATAATATTGAAAATAAAATAATACTAACATAAAAATAATATTATAATACTATAATTTTAAATTCAATAAATGAAAAAACAGCTATAGTAAAAGGGATATGTCCCTGAATGATTAATATATATAAATACTCTTATTGATTTAACATTATAATATTTAGAATATAATTTTAACCTTAAAATATATATAATTATAGATACTATCAAGGTTATTCAGAAGATAAATATAAAGAGGAAACTGGCCAGGTTTACCCTACATAATTTATTCTTTTAACCTCACTTGGTTTAAAGCATAACAAAAATTGAGAATATTTTTCTCTAAATATATAAATAAAAAATTACTTTCAAAAAATTATTATGAAAAGAATGGGAGAGTAGCTTGAAAATGTAGCTCCTTTTATATTAAAGAGAAGTGCTTTTGGCTCACCCACAGCTTGACCATCATAACATTAGAAATAAAATCAACTATTGGTTTCTTTGGAATTTTTTGTATTAATTTTAAAGTTTAATTTATCTTGATTTAAATTTTTCTATATACGTACATACAAATATATCTAAATATATACAAATAAATATGTATATATAAATATAAATAAATATAAAGAAACAAATATAAACAAAAAATCAATATATATAAATGTAAATATATACAGAAATAAATACAAAAAAAGATAAATTTATATAAATAAACATATATAAATATAAATAATATAAATAAAAGTAAATTTATATAAATAAATATATAGAAATATCAATATAAATTGATATATATAGATATAAATATATATATATAAACACAAATAAATATAAATTTATATAAAGAAATATAAATAAACATAAATACATATAAATAAAAGCTCAACTAAATAAATAAATTAACGTAAATATATATAAATATCAATAAATATAAATAAATGTAAATAAATGCAAATTCAATAAAACTAAATAGGTATAAGTAGATTTTGATGAAATATAAGTAAATAAAAACAAATAACATTAAAATAAAGTTGATCAATTAATGCAAATAAATGAAACTTGAATACAAATTAATATATATAAATATAAACCTAAATAAATATGATAACTATATATAAATATATATAAACAAATAAATGTATATAGAAAGAAATAAGTATAAAAATATCCTAATTAAATATAAATAAATACAAATAAATAAAAATTAAATTGAATAAGAAAACATAAAGATAGAGATATATTATAGAGAAATCTAAAGAAATATAATCAAATTGAAATGCCTTTTTGTTTGATAAAAAAAAGTCGGAGTTATAGAAATAGTAGAGTTTTCACTTTACAACAACATACTGCATTAAATAATGATAAATACACAAAAAGACCCTTTGTGCTTACCTTTAAAGTATAGTACAGTCCAGATTACTATACTGTTAAAACTGTTAAAGCATATTAATATAATTCAACTTAAAGAGATATTATAAAAATTCAAAAGAAAAAAAAACATTAATAAAATATAAATCATAAAAAAAATAGTTGCAATCAAAAACAAACACACAGTACAGATTATTTTAATTTACTATAGTAGAGTATATATAAAAAATAATTTAATTTAAATTATAAAAAAAATCAATTAATTAAACAAAAGAGAATTCCCCATGCAATTCAAATTTCAACCAAAAAAAACAATAGTAAAAGAATTTTCAATTTAAATTAAAAAAAATTATCAAATATTTAAAAAAAACTAATAGTTTTTTTAAAAAAGGAAAAAACACAAAAGAAAGGAAAAGATTGCTCAAGCAATCAAATATAAAAAATTAACAGAAAAAACATAGACGCGATTAAAAAAAAGGGACTAAAGTACAGTTCAACTTTACAACAGTACATTACAGTGATGCTGATGTGCTGGAAGACCTATTATAAAACATTATAATAAGAAATTTCATCAAATTAAATGAAAACAAACATCATTAAAAAAACAGGATGTGACTTAAAGTAGAAATTAGCTGTAAAGTATTTCCTTTGAAAAAAAAAAGAACAATCAATAAAATGAATAATATAAAAAAACGATAATGTTAATGATTATAAAAAAGAGTACAGTGTGTTACTGTACTATAGAGTTATTTACTGGTACCTGTAAAAAAACATCATATTAAAAAAAATAAAAATATAAAAAAATAAAACTCACAATATAAAATAAACTACATTAAATTACAAAACTGTGTACTTTAATGTAAACTTTACAGTAATGTGCTTTAAAGTTTCTGTACAGTAATTGAGTAATTAAAAAAAAGAAATATCACTACTGCAATCAAATAAAAAAAAGAATTAATGTAATAACAAGACTGAAAATTAAAAATTAATTAAAATAAAGAAATAAATTATAATGTTAAGTTTTTAAAGAATGGAAACAATAAAAAAATGAGCTTTTTTATAAACAGTACAAAGCTACAATGATGTACTGTACTGAAATTTACACTACATACAAAAAATCTAGTAAATAGATAAATAATAAAATAAACAATAAAAAATAGAAACTATAATAATGCACAGATAGCATAAGTGGATTAATAAAAAATTATCTTATCTAAAAAAAGAAAATATTATTATTCATTATTATTAAAAAAAATAATAAAAGATATTAAGTTGAATAACATAGAATATATGTATATAATAACCTAAATTGAATTGATAGGAGTATAATAATAGGATAATAAATTGAAGATAGTTGGAATTTACAATGAAATCCTTCATTCTTGTATTTTTGTTAAACAAAAAAGAGAGAAGAATATTATTTAAAATCAATCAAAAAGGCATATTTATAAGAAAATTATAATAATCCAAACAACTAAAGTATAAAATAAATCAAGTTATTATTGTCAAAGCTCAAAGTTGATAGTTTTCCAGTTAATACTATACAATCAGGTATTTGAATAATAATAATAATAACATGTGGTTATAAATATTATAAAATAATACTTATGAGAATATATAAATATTTGTTAAATATGAATACCAATATCATTAAGAAAATTGAAGAAGCAAGTATATGTAGCAAGAAAAATAATGATAGTAATTAATTTAGCCAGGTCCACTATGACCTAAAACTGGAAATTTGCTTTTTTTAATTTAATTTAGTATTATAAAAATATATTTATGACTATATCATTATAAATACAATGATGTTATTTTACAATAAATTAAATGATCTTATTCTTATTGCTATACTGAATATCAAACAGGTTTTAGATTCAAAGTGGAACCTTCAAGTCAATTTTTGGTCCTCTATGACCCTAAACTGGAAAATGAAATTGAAACTTTTTTCTATCTATTTTAAATTATATTATTAGAAAAATTATAAGTCCACCAAGACTATAAATTGGAATTGCTTTTTATTATTATTTTTCACTCAATAAATATTCAAAGTCTACAAAGACTATAAACTGCAGCTTTTACATTTATCATTTTTAAATACATGAATGTTCAATTATATGAGTCCACCATGACCTTAAACTTGAAATATTAAAATCTTAATACTATAAAACATTATATATGAAGAAGTCAAATATATATATATAAATAGATATAGATATATATATATTCAAAAAAGAAAAAAAGAAGAAAACATAAGAGTTATCAATCACTTAAAGATTAGAAATATGATGTTTATTATTAATATTATTATTAAGAAAATCTCATTCAGAAAAGAGAGGCTTTAATTGTCTTCCTGCTCTAGGTGGCACTTGGACAACTGGTCTGTATGTACATAAAAATACATATACACTGAGCAGCCAAGGTCAGACCTGGTCTGAGGAGTGGAAATAACTCTGAGTTGATTATAGCTATAGCCTTGTAGACTGCCACTATATAGTGTCAGACCACCACAGAAATTAAAACCTCTTCTTAGTATTAATAAGACTCAAAATAATAATAATAATTAAGCTAAAAATTGAAAATTTGGCAAGAAAATATTACAAGAATCAAAGACAAAATACAAATAAAGTAGAGCAACCAACTACAGATATTTGAATGGAGAGGGGGTTTTATCCTACACCTGAAGATTAGTATTATAGATAGAAAGAAGAAAGAAGAATAAAACAATATATCTTAATAGTATCTTGAAAGCTCAATCATTATATGATGAGTTCTCATAATAATGAATGGAAGATGATAAATATAGACTGGTTTTCTTTTAAACTCATGATCAAAACATCCTGAAGGCATGTTCAACCCTAAAATTATGAGGATTTCTCTCAATATATGAAATTGTCAATTTAATGAATCCATGAAGGGAGTAGTGGAATGTTAGGTCCTTGTATGACTTGAAACTACAGGGGTGGCATACCTGAGGGTTGATAATGTATTTATTTGTTTTAGTCCATGAAAGGAGTAGTGGTATTAAAGAGATAATGTGAAGAAAGAAGAGGTCAGATTTGAAATGGTTCAAATAAAATCCTCAGATATATGTGATAAATTGGCCTAAGAATAAAATATTGAAGAAAGAAGGACAAAAATGTAGAATTGAAATATGCAAGAATCTTGGTAATGAGTGAAAAGAAGAAAGAAATATCTATCAACCCAAACATTTCATGAATTATTAAGCCTCAAGGTAGCTCAAGTTGATATTAGTATAAGAGATCTTTCAGCTTAAGAGAAAAAAACTGCCCTTGGATCAAGTCAAATTGAAGACCAGGAGGTCCTAAGCATGACAGGAAACTGCCTCCTTGTAAAGAAATGGACAAGGGGTCTTATTGTCCTTGTATGACATTCAAAGGAAGGATTTTGTATACCTAATATACATGGTCTGCACACCTGAGTTGTAGGGTCCTGTATTACCTAAAACTGAAACCTCAAATATATGGACAGCAAAATATAAAAGAAGTAAATATTTCTTTGATTTAATAAACTATTAACATAAGGAGAAGAAATAAATAAAATAGAAGAAGTAATATTATATTAGTTTTAACATAACCAGCTTTTTTTTAAAAATAAATAATAAATAATAAAAAAATATAAAAAAATAATAAAGGAAAAAAACAGAATTAATTCAGTGATATATAAAATGGCTTACCAAAATAGTGCATCAAAATATAATTCAGTACTCAAGAAGGTTAAACCAGTTAATGAGCCTATGCCACAAGATATAAATCCTCCTTTGGGAAGGCCACCATTATCAAGAGACCCTTATAATACACCACTATCACCAAAACCACGTAAATATATGGTCACATCAAAAAAAAAACAAGCAAGATTTGAATTGATAAATTTTAGACCACCTGGATGGCTTTCAGAAGAAGAAAGAAGTCTTCTGATTAGTGTAATAGTTTTAAGAGAAAAAGCAATTGCATTCAGTGCAGAGGGCAGGGGTTTACTGAAACGTTCATATGGAAAACCTTACAAAATACCAGTAATACCATATACACCTTGGAAAAAGAAGCCAATACCAATACCAAAGCCCATAATACCCCAGTTCATTGAATTGATAAGGGAAAGGATTAGAACAGGCTTGTATGAGCAGTCTACCTCCAGATATAAAAGTCCAGTATTCTGTGTTGCAAAGTCAAATGGAAAACTTAGACTTTTCCATGACTTACACAATCTTAATAAGGTAACAATCAAAGATGAAGGATTACCACCACATATTGAAGAATATGTAGATACCTTTTCAAGCAGAGCTTTTTATGGACTTGGTGACATAATGGGAGGGTATGATGAAAGAGAACTAGACATTTCTACAAGACCCTTAACTACATTTGAAACACCACTTGGAAGGCTACAACTCACAAGATTACCACAAGAAGAAACCAATTCTGTTGCAGTTTATCAAGCCCAAATGACTTGGATACTTCAAGAAGAAATACCAGAGAATGTAGGAATTCTCATTGATGATGGAGGGATAAAAGGTCCAAGATCAACATATAATAATAAAACTGTACAAGAAAATAATTTGATAAGAAGATTCATTTGGGAATATGCAGTTTCATTAGAAAGAATATTATTCAGAATTGAAGAGGCAGGACTTACCATATCAGGTATCAACTTTGCATGTTGTGTGCCAGCATTGGACATAGTAGGGCATGTAGTTTCTTTGAATGCAAGAAAAATTTCAAAGCAGAAAATTAATAAAATACAAATTTGGCCAAAGCCCCTCAATAAAAAGGAAGTAAGAGGCTTTTTGGGACTTTGTGCATATGTTAGAATGTTAATTTAAGATTTCTCTCAGATTGCATCACCACTAAGAAGATTAACAAGAGATGATGAAGAATGGGAATGGAGTACTAAATGTGATGAAGCATTTGAAAATTTAAGAAAAATTGTAGGGGTGGAAATAACATTAAAAAATTTGGATTATGAAAAGGGAGCAGGGAAGATTAAATTAGCAGTAGACTCAAGCTATATAGCTGCAGGAGCAGTTCTTGCTCAAAAAGACAAAGAAGGAAAGGAAAGACCAGTTCTTTATGAATTAATCACATTCTCAGGATTGGAATCAAAATACTTACAGTCAAAGCTTGAGCTATGTGGAGTGGCAAAAAATGCTCAAGAAACTCCAAACAGTACTTTGGGGGCAACATTTTGAGCTACAAGTAGATGCAAAAGCCTTAATTGAAATGATAAACTCACCCTGTTTTCCAAATGCCCCAATGACCAGATGGGTTGCATTTATTCAACTGTTTTCTTTTGACTTGGTTCATAAGCCAGGGAAGACCTTCACAATGCCAGATAGGCTATCAAGAAGACCTGAGTCAGAAGATGAAAAAGAAGGAAAAAATGATTTTGATGAAGAAGAAGAATGGATAAAACCACACCCAGGGTTTGGAGTAAAACATAATAATATAATAAAATTGGCAGGAACAAAGCTACCATCAAAGCAAGAAGGATTTTGGAAAAAAATGGTGGAATACTTAAATACATCAAAAAGACCCTTTGGTAGTAAAGAGGATGACTTCAAAAAAATTAAAAGGAAGTCATCAAATTTCTTTCTGGAGGAAGGCCAACTCAAAATAAGAAATACACCAAATCCACAAGTAGTTGTGTTACGTCAGAGTTCTCAAAGAAGAATATTAAAATAATTACATGAATAAATTGGACACAGAGGAGAAAATGAAACATACAGAAGAGTTAAAGAAAGATTTTGGTGGAAAGGAATGAAGAAAATAGTCAAAAAATGGGTCAAATCTTGTAAAGCTTGTCAAAAGAGAAGTCATTATCACCAAAAGTAGGAAGGAAGATTCTCATTCACCTCAACATTATTTAAAAGAGTCAGTATAGATGCAGTACATGTGAAAGCAGGAAGATGGAAGTATTTAGTGGTGGCCAGGGATGATTTCTCATGATGGCCAGAGACAATTGGTTTAGTAAAGCTTACAGCAAATTCAGTATCAGAATGGTTCACTTCTGAATGGATTTGCAGGTATGGAGCCCCAAAAAAGGTTACAGTAGATGGAGGGCCTGACTTTGGAAAGGAATTACATAATGCAGTAAAAAAAGAAGTTTCAAAGATAAGGGTAACAACACCCTACTACCCTGAGTCGCAAGGAATGGTAGAAAGGGGGCATAAACAATTGAAGGATGCATTGGTGAAGATTTGTGGTGAAAATGGTTGAGAATGGAAAGAATACTTACCTTTGGTTACATTTGCTGACAGAATATCAACCAAAAGAACAACAGGTTACTCCCCATTTAAGCTTCAATTTGGTCAAAAGGCAGTGCTACCAATAGACATTGAAGCAAAAACATACTTATCAATTGAATGGCACAAAGTCCAATCAACAAAAGATTTATTGGAAGCAAGAGCTGAGCAGCTATCAGGAAAAGAAGAAATAAGAAAGGGGGAAAAAGAGAAATTAAAAAAGGCCAGGGAGGATTTAGTAAAATATTGGGACGGGAAATTAGCACATCAAATAAGAAAGCCAATTCATCCAGGTGAAATTGTTCTTGTATACAATAAAGCATTAGAGTCACAATGGGTATTATTGTTCAATAATATATGGGATGAACCCTATAGAGCTGTGAGACAAATCAACAATGTTGCATATGAGTTGGAAGAATTAGATGGTACAAAGCTAGCAAGAAGGTTTGCAGCAATCCAAATAAAGAAGCTCTATCCAAAAGGAAAAGAGTTGGACTCAGAGGAAGAGGAAGAAGGAGAAGAGGAAGTTAAAGATGAATCTCAATTTGAAGATGAATGGGACTTTGATTAATAAAAATCCTTGTATTCAAAAAAAAAAAGGGGGGGAAATGTTTGATTGTTTTTTTTGAAAAAAAAATGGATTATCACCTTGGATGCTGGGGACAGCATTAAATGGAGAGGGTGATATGGTATTTCATACCAGTTTTTCCAATGTTCAAATCCACAATGTCAAATCCTAAAGTTTAATCAATAATAATAATAATAATAATAATAATATATATATATATATATAAGAAGAAAATAAAGATAAAAAGTGAAAGATAAAAGTAAAAAAATTTCAAGAAAAAGGAAGAGAATTATATTAAGATAACAAAAGCAAGTATTCCACTGGAATCTACATGAAATTTTACCTATAGTCACATATTGCCCCAACCCCATAATATCAATAATTCTCTAGATATCATGGATTAAAGAAGAGAAATGCTACTATACACTCTATACTAGGTACAAGAATATGCTTAAAAATAATTTTGCTTGTCCAAATATCCAATATTAATACACATGTGTAATATTACATAAGTCATACCATTACTCTTACAACATCATGTGTTACATGTCTTACCAAACATATGGTGCAGTATCTTGATCAAAAGATACCATTTTTAATTTACTCCCCAGCAAAAATGTCTCAAGGTGGTATTTTTCTAAGTCCCTTGTTTTTGGAAGGCTCTATGGAGGGCCCAAAAGGTATAAATAAAGGGCCTCTCTCCCTGTTTTTCCCCCCATGCTTCTGATTCAGACAATAATTTTGAGGATAAATCCATCCCTTCTCTAGTAGGATAATCTAGTATTTATATTGCAAAAGATCATTAGCAAGGCTCAGTATCTTATAGTATTATTTATGATTAATTAATGGAAAATATTCATAATATTAATGAAAGAGCTTAATATTATTTAACAGTCTTACCATTATAGTAGTAGTGCTGAAGTAGTGTTTGAAGATATTATAATTAGTAATCTTATCTAGTTTATCAATAACCCTTATTTATAGAAGGGATATCATCTTACCCTTATACCTTATATCATAAGCCTTTTGGGTATATTGGATTATATTTATATTGATCCTAATATTATTATATTACTATTATGTCATCTATATCTTACCCTTATATTAAAAAAACCACCCTTAAAGAGTTATCTTACCCTTAAATTATTATAGCTATATTGATAGTATTATTAAATCACCTTTAAAAGTATCAACTAGCTATAAAGATTATTATTAATATTAATAGTGATCTTAAACAATATTGTTTAAATCTCTCAGGTATTGAAATAAGTAATACTAGAATAATTAATTAAAAAAAGAAATATAATCAAGAACAAGAAAGTTAAGCAAACCTCAATTATTAAAAAAATATTAACTATTACCATTATTATCATAGTGATCTTTTATTGACAGAATGATAGAGACTGCTGAAGAAAGTTCTCTAATCAAAAAGCCACAAAACTAAATAATTAATTTGTGATCTCATCAAAAAGGGTATCTTTTTCAGTATATTTAGAGGGGCAGCTAATACACCTTAGCACCCATGGTTATTGGCTAATTCTGAAATTCAAAACAGACTCACCAATAATTTCTCCCTCAAGGTACTTCCTATTATTTATCCCACAACAAAAGGAGTTCCAACAGCGGGTCTTGTGTAATTTTTACCAACCTTGGGACAGTTGCAGGATGATCAGGTGGTGCAGAATCTGAGTTGAAGGCACAGGGGAACCAATATTGGTGAATGTCACAGGATTAGGTGTAAGACAAGAGGGTGACGTGTGCTCAATGTTTGCTTGGTTTTTGCTTGAAATGAGCTTGACTTTTATCCTTCTTGACATGAATTCAATTGCTGAAAATTGACGCAAGATTCACCCTGGTTAATCAAATGAATTATTGAGGCAAAATCAATTTATGTCAAAATTCTTGATGTGAAAAAATTAGCAAAATCAATGAAATCTCCAGGTCAATCAATCAAATCAAAATCAAGTGAGTTCTTCTTCAAAAATCAAAATTCTTGAATAATTAATCAAATACAAATCTTGATGTAAAGAATGTGTCTGAATAACTTGATGAAAAATTTAAAAATCAAATGAAAATTAAGATAACACCTGAATAGTGAATGAATTAAAATTTGTCTCTTTGAGATAAGATTTGAAAAGAGAAACAAAAATAAAACCGTGTCAGCTTTTGATTTTCAAAATGAAGATTGAATGAGAGGAAAGTGAGAGATAATGGCAAATCATAAAGTTCATAAACATAAAAGAGTCATCATTTCAATGAAATGAGTGAATGAAATTATAAAGAAAGAATAAAAAGAATGAAAAGAAATTATGAGTCAATTAATATAATGTCACAGGGGCTCTTGGACAGAAAAACAAGAGTGGCTCGGCACTCAGAAATCAGGAAACTCACTTGGAAGTCTCCAAAAGAATAACTAAGTGAATTTCTTCAAGAAGAATTCAAGTACAAAGATGAGATGCAATAAGAGAAATGAGAAGCCAAATGCCCAAAGAGCCAACCAATTAAGTCCTTAATCAATGTTTCAACCTTCCAAAATGAACAATGGAATTAGTAAGGATATGACCGCCAAATATCCATTGACAGGTGAAGAAAGAAAAGAGAAAAGGTGCTAAATGACTGACTTGATAATATCAGTATTCACTTAACAAAATGGTAAGATAAATAAAGATAAAATAGAATCAAAATATATTAATTAACTGGGGAAAAGCCCCCAGGGTCAAAGGAGACTGGTATATGTTGAACTTTGAGAGCTTGACTCCTTCAGGCTGACAGCTGGTATGTATTGAATCCTTGAAGCTGTATTGACTGATTGATGAAGTGTATACCTTTCCAAATTGGCAAATGGATTGTGTTGAATGATTTTCCCATGATGTATGATTAAAATACCAGTCTTGATGAATCCAGACTGTATTGAAATGAATGTGGTTGCCAAGTTTTATATATGGAGCATTGACACTTGACAACTTGTTTGGAACTTCCTCTTGAATACCCCTTGGGAATCAATTGACAGTATTTCCTTGGAGGGAATACTTGAATTAAGAATGAACAATGAATTCCTGATGGTGTCATTGGTCTTTGAGAAATTACACCTGCACTTGAGCCTTGGTAGGTCCTCTGGATGACATGACACTTTGGTGACTTATGGAATGTTGAATTACCCCTCTGATATTTACACCATTGGATTGCTGGTGAAAAAAGGTGCAGAATGGTGTATAACACCATTTATGACAATTTGAGTTGCTGAAGGGTGAAAGTGGCCAAAGGTTTTTGTGAGTGAAGTCAGGAGGATGAGAGTGGAAATTGAGTTTTGGGTGACTTCAGAGGTGACAAGGTGTTTCTGGGTGTATTGGCCAATTTTGGGTTTCTGGCCAAAGACAGCTTATACAGCTTTAAAGCTGTATTTGCGCAAAGTGGGAAAAAATGCGCAAAACTGGAAATTAAGCCCCAAAAGGCCTGATATGGCCTTTTGCGCATATTTCCCATATTACATGGGAAAGTAAGATAAAAGGGCTGATTACAGCCAAATGCGCAGAAATGTGCAAAAGTGCACAAAACTGTATTTAAAGCTTAAAAATACAAATACAGGCTTTTGAGCTGTATTTTCCTTGTTGACTGGAAAATACCCAAGAGAGCCCAAAAGTAGAGAAAGACCAGGAAGGTCCTGATGATGGTTAAAGGGCCAGGTTGGCCCCAGATGAAGAAATTACCATAAATTCCATAAAGAATTACAATGGGAAATTTGGCCAATGATTATGGATATGTCCAAATTGCCATATATTGGGTATGGCATGGATATTCCATATTGAGGTCCAAGAGGGTTAATTGCCATGGTTGTGACAGCTACCACAGGTGTCAGGTGTGTACTTTGTTTACAGTAATAAATTTTACTTTTTAAAAGTGTAATATTGTATTTCAGTGATGGATTGTTTTATAAAATTAAAGAAGTAGATTTCTGTTAAAGCAGGAAGCCTGGTTTGAAGGTTCATTTAAGCTAGATGGGTTTTGAACCATAATTCTTTGTGTGAAATGGTATCTTAGAGGGTATTTTTTGAGCTCTAAAACCAATTATGAATGTGCCAGGAGGTAATAATGCCTTTTTCATTATAAATATGAGGTACCAATAGTCATATAATCTACCAATCAAAAATGACGCCCTAGTCAGTCTGAAAAAATAACAATTTAATAAATTTGAATTTGAGAGAAGTGGGCATTGTAATTTTGAAGTGAAAGGAAATTATGTATTCAATTTCAATATGCATATGCAGAAATCCATGTTCCTCAAATTCACAAGTTCAATTTTTCCAGTTTTGATGAATTTGAATTGTTTTTGTTTGGGGAGTGTGCAAAGTCATATTTTTCTTTTTTTAAGAAGAAACTGTTAATAACTTTTGATATTTAAAAGACACAAAAAAAGGGTAATATTATTTTGTAACCCTATAGCATCCCTGACAGAAGAATATTATAGCTTAGGGGTCTCTCAACCAAGATATGAATGTTAGATGAGAGGTGAAAAGTAGAAGAATTCTATTTTTGCATTAAAACAATTGTAGCATTTTGTTTTTGATCAAGTGAGTTTAAGTTCTTTTGTCTAGTCCAATTTAATAATCCCATTTGATAGCTTTAATGAGAAAACTTACATTATGTTTCTGTCATTCAAGCTCAATATTTGTAATTAGAGTTAAATATTAATTTTTTTGCTCATAAAGGGTTTGAATTCTTCATAATGTAGTCAAATATTATTGATTTGTGATATGAATATGTTTTCTGAAAAGAAAAAATACTTCTCTTTTGGATTTTTAAATATAAAGGCCATACCTTTACAGTAATTATTTAAATATATAGGAGCTCATTGTTCTTTAATTTGGCTTAATTAAGGTAAAAGATGTGTGTTCCATCATTTCAGTCAAGTTCCATATTTTATGGTGTTTGGAGTGTCAGAATTATAATTTGTTTTTGGGCCACAGGATCAAAAATAATGAGCCTTTTCCTTTTTTTATATTTCTGTTTTCATATTTATTCAGTGGGATATCCCAGTGACTTCCAAAAAGAATTAAATCTTCTGGAGGTATGTAGTAGGTTAGAAGAAGGTTTTCTGGTATATTGTGGATAGATTCTTTCCAAATGTGGGCATTGGGGATAAATATGTCCTTCCCTGAAAGATCTGGGATCTTCATTGTTTAAGGAGATTTTAATTTCATATTTAATTGTCCTTTTTGATTGAAAGAGGATATTTTTTTCTTTTTAATGAAACTATTAATGTAATTTTTATCCTTATTCACAATGGGCTTAGTAGTTTCTTTTAATATTTCTTTTACAAGGGGAGGAGACGGAGGGGAATAATTGGTTTCAAGATATTTGACATCAATAGGATTTTAAGCATTTAATAAATTCCCTTCTTCTTTGTTAATAAAGAGAAAGGTGGCCTTAAAGGATTCTGAATAAGGGAAATTGGAGCGCTCTTTGGTATTTCATATTTTCTTTGTAGATAATGGGGAGTTTGATTATTTTGTCACCACTGGATCTCAAATCATTTTCCACCTTGGCTATTTGAATAGATGTGATTATTTCACCAATTTTATAGACATCATCAGTATAAAATGGGAAGAAGGAATCCAGGACTCTGAACTTGTGTGTGGTAAAGATATAAATCTTCCCCTGGTCCCAGATACTACATTCTTGCTTCCCATTGCCATATCCCAAAAAATTCTTGATTCCCTTTTCTTGAAAATTCCCGTTTTCATTGTAATTGTGTACAGGTGGAACTGAATCAAAAGATACTCAAATTTTTGAGAGCTTCTTACCAAAACTTTTGTTTTGTTTTCTTTGTTAGGAGTTATATCTTAAAAGTAAAAGCTTTGTTAGTGGCTTTGACTCAGAAGGGGGGGTCCAAGCCAGAATCTTCAAGTAGATAGCTCTATTTTTTAGCTTCTTATCTATCCCATCTTTCATCAAATTGGACTTTTTATTTGGTTTATAGCAGGCTGTAGTTATATGTTGAATCCATCTGTAGTGGGGTTATTGAGATAATTCTTTTTTCTTGAATTTCTGTACCATTTTGAGCTACAGCACTTATATCTGAAGATTATTACTGTCCTTTGAAGAGGTTTAAGTGATTTTCAAAGAGTTATTTGTCTTCATATTTTTGTCCTAGGAATAATATCCCAAAAAAACAGGAGTATGCATTGACTAATCTGATAAAATACCAAGATCTGAGAACAGAAGGTAGTGAAGTAGGTCTACACATATCTGAGTGTATATATTTTTGTTTCATTTCTTCTTTATTTAAACTGATTTATTGTGTTATTTTCCATAAAAATAACTCACATTCTAATAAATTATTGTATGGGAACAATTTCTTAAGGTATTGTATTGAAGGGTGTTCTGATACCTGAGGTAATTTTAAATTGTTGTTTAGAATATTTTGCATTGAATAGTGTAAGAAAAAAAACCATAAGGAGGAAGGACTAGCTTTAGTATTAAGCCAACAAAAGGAACAGGGAGAGACACAATGGAGCTTCAAGGAGGAAGTAATACTGTTAGTCTTTAGCCAACAGGAGCAGGGAGAGACACAATAAAACCTGATAGCAATAGTGATGAAAAAAAGGATGATAAATTTAAAATAAATAAAGTCAAGAGACTTAAAAAGTAGAAACCTTAAGGAGGAATTACTAGCTTTATTCTTTAGCCGAAGACAGGAACAGGCAGAGACACATTCAAGAATAATAGAAATATCAATGAAAAAAAGAATGAGCATAGGCTAGTTACATATGGAGGGGTATTTATATAGACCAGTACAGCTATCTCATTAGTAGATTTATCTCACACAGGCTATCAGGAGTAGTGTATGGAAAGGCATTTTATGATAGGTTGTAAGAGATGGACAATAGCTTTCAGAAGAGACTTCTAGACTAAGGAATAGGAATATCCAGAGGAATGGAAAGCTAATATTCTACTATAAAAATAGCATATAAGATGAATTTTTTTTATTGTTTTACTATCTCATACCTTTTAATTTGTATTAGATAAAATAAATCTGAGATGAAGTATAGATCTTGCTAGAGGAACAATCTTGGTAATTAAGTCAGCCAACATTTTGGCAGTAGGAATATTTTTAAGATGAATGTGTTGTTATTCCAATAGGTTTCTGATAAAATGAAGTTGAAAGTCAATATGTCTCATTACATGATGAGAAATAGGGTTGGATTTGATAGCAATGGAACTCTGGTTGTCATAATGGAGTACACACAAAAAACCTTAATTTTTTGATTCAAAAATAAGCTGTTTCATCCAGGATAAGTCTCATGCCAATTCAGTTAATGAATTCTATTCAGCTTCAGCTGGGGATAGTGCAGCAACCTTTTTTTATGTGCTCTCTATCCTAGGGTGCCATAGAAATAGATAAGAGAACAAGAGAGTGATTTCTTCTCAGTTCCTCCTCCCCAATCAGAATCAGTAAAGCCATAGATTTTTGAGTCAGGGTGTAGTATAAGGTTTCTTTAAAGGTTTAAGGTGAATTTTCAAGTCCCTGAAAGATATTCTAAGGTTGTATCACTGATTTATTATGTTCATCTTTTTGGATTTTCCAAGCATTGAGACAAAAAGGAAGTAGCAAACAATAGGTCTGGTCAAGTGCATTGCACCAGGTACTGGAGAAAACCTACCTCTCTTCTGAAGTTGAAGGGAGGTGGATCTACAGATTCTCCTTCTAGGTTCTTCAATTCTTTATAGCTACTAGGTAAGGGAGCAGAAGTTGGATGAACCTGGTTCATTTTGAATTCATTGAGGATTTTATGTAAGAACTTATCTTGTATCAATGAGATTTATTCTTTGTTTTTCCTGATTCTGATTCCTAAAGCATATTTAACTTGTTCTAAATCTTCCATTTCAAAGAAGTTTTGATTTTATTTATGAATTTTTCAATTTAATTCCCTCCAAAAATAAGATCATCAACATGAAAAATATTAGGAGAGGGTTCTTTCTGTCTTGTGAGTAAAATAGGAATGGATCATTGAAGCGAGGAGTAAGACCTATATTGATCAGAGTATCTTTGAGAAATTTATTCCAGAAGCAAGGGCTTTTTTTAGTCCATAGAGAGACTTATTTAGTAGAAATACATCAGTTTTTGGATGTTCAAAATAGCCAGGTGGCTGAAAAATGTGATGGGTTTCTTCTGGTTTCCCATTAAAAAAGGTGCATTGAATATCCATTTGTTCATTGGGGTATTGATAAATGTAGCATAGTTTAATTAATAATCAAAGGGATCACAATCTTCAAGTTGGTTAGAATACCTCTGAATAGTCAATTCCTTCTTTTTTATTAAATCCCCTGACACATAATCTTGCCTTTAACTTGGAAAGATTTCCATCTTCATCAGTCTGTTGCTTTAATACCCATGTTGTGCTTAAAGGTTTGATGTTCTGATCAGGAATAACTGAAGATCAGAAATTATGGTTAGTCATGTTGGTTAATTCTATTTTGATACCATTTTTCCATTCTTGACTATTTACCCCACTTATGGCTTCTTCATATGACTTTGGATTGAGTGAGAGGTGGTCTTCTGAATTGGCATGATGTCTTTTTTGTCTCCGGTTAGTAAGGATATTTCTAGGATCACCAACATCTCCCAGAATTTCATTTTGGGGAATTTCTTTGGTTTCAGGTACCCAATAATATCCCTTGAAGGTTTTTCATTGAGTTTGTATGACAGGGAAGTTTTCTATTAGGGAATCCTGTATAATTTTGTGACTTTGTTTGATTTCTGGTGGAATGTTGTTCTCAATTCAATCATTTGTGGTAGTAATATTCCCAATTAGGCAAGTTTCCATTTCATTTAGGACTAAGATGAAATATTACTGATCAGCTGAGGTAACTCCTTCTTTTTAAAAAGGAAATTCTGTTGGTAGAAATTTTAACTTTACCTGTCCCTGAGTCCATAACCCAATGAGATTGATGTGTCTCTCTATATCCCAAGAAGATACCTTGAATTCCTGCTTCATCAAGCTTTCTGTTTAATCTTTTTTTAGAATGATAGCTAAACATCAAAAAGGTTGATGATATTTGAGAGACAGTTCTTTATTGAACCACCTTTTAAAAGGAGCTTCGAATTTTATATTTTTTGACAGAGTAATATTTTATGAATATACTTCTGAATTGGCGGCTTCAGCCCAAAAGGAGGAGTCTATTTCAGAGTTCTTGAGAAGAAACCTGGGTCCATTTATAGTTGTTCTATTTCCTCTCTTGGCAAAAGGGTTTTGTTCAGGAGTTTAGGGAGCTGTAGTTATATGAGTACTTCCATTTTCTTAAAAAAACTCTTGAAGTTCTGAATTGACAAACTTGGTACCATTGTCTGAAAAAATATTTGTGAATTTGAAATTTGATTTTCTTTTAATTTCAGTTATGTTTTTTTTAAGTATTCCTTTGGTCTCTGATTTTGTGGTTAAGAAAGTGATTCAAGCAAAGTGAGAAAACCCATCAAGGATTTTAAAGATATAACATGCACTGGACACTGATGGAGGAGAAATCAGTTCACACAAATCTATGTGGAGGAATTCCAATTTTCAGGTATCTTGAGGAAGCTTCCAGAAAAGGGTATTTTGGTCATCTTTCAGGTTTCACACATAATGAAATTTATTTTAGGGATGTTTTGATTTGGGTACATTGTCCTAAGGCATTAAAGGGAGGGGTGACCGGCTGCTTGGTGAAGGGTGAAAGGACTTCTTTGGATAGTTGAAATGGCTTATTCTTTTGGAGATTAATGCAGCGTAAGATTTCCTGATGCTAGTGACCCAGTTACAGCTTTTTTCTTTTCTTGATCAACAACTTCAAACTTTTCCTTGTTAAGTAATCTAATGACATGGTGAGTCTTAAGAAAAATATCCATACTGATCAGATTTGTTGTCAGAGAGGGAATATAAAGAGTGTTGGAGAAGGTAAGTATAATGTTCTTGAATTCAAGTTGGATTGTACCACATCCTAAGGATTAAATAATTGATCCATTGGAAGGCTATATTCCTTGCTTCTTCAGCACAATAGATTGAAATTACTCTAGTTCACTTACCATTGAGGTAGTGGCACCAGAGTCCAGAGAAAAACAAGAGTTATTTGATTAGCTATTTCTTGCTAGGAGATCTTTCACTAGTTTATTATTTTTGGGTTGTTTTTCTGGATGTAGCTTCCAACAATCTTCTTCCAAGTGTTGGACTTATGGATTTTGTTAGGTATTAGTAGATCTATTTACTGTCCTGTTTTTATTTTGATTTTTGTTTATTTGAGCTGCCAGAGCTTTTTCAGTTTCAACGTCATATCCAGTTTGTACAATGTAAGCATAGAGTTCTTAAATTGTATCTTTCAATGATGGGGTGACTTTTTTGATTTCACATTTTTTAAGCCATAATTTGCCATTATTTTTATAGTCTCCAGGGAGATTTATAATTGCCCACATGGCAATCACCGAGTCAAATAGAGTGGAGTGTTTCACTGTTTTGTTGTCTATGAGGCTTCAGAGTTGCCGAGTGTTCTCATGTAGTTTGTTTAAAGCTTCTTCTAACCTATTCTTTTGTAGGTGAATTGGAAATATCCTTTTTAGGTACATATTTTGATTTTGTATTGTTTTGGGTTGATAGTATTTGTCAATACTTTCCCAGAGGATTGTTGGATTGTTATTTGCTTCAGAAGAAAACTGAGAAGCTATTTTGACGTTGCAATTTATACAAATGATTTTTAATGCTAATTCTCTTCTTTTAGGATCCATTTTATCTCTATAAGCAGCTATTTTTGTGCTTTCTATTCCAGTAGCAAGAGAATAGAGTATCTTGAAAGTAAGGATGGATTTCATTCTTACCTTCCAATTGAGAAAGTTGCTACCAGACAGTTTTTACTTCTCAGCTAGTTCTATGCTTTATTCAACTATATTGGAAGGGTTACATTGACGTTCAATATATCTATGTTTTATATCTGTGTCCTTTATTTATAGAACTGGTCTCATAATATGTAAGAAAAGAAACACCTTAAGGAGGGAGGACTAGTGTTAGTCTTTAGCCAACGGCAGGAGCAGGGAGAGACACAATCGAACCTAATAGCAATAGCGATGAAAAAAAGGATGATAAATTTTAAATAAATAAAAGAAAGAGAATTAACAAGTAGCAAACTTAAGGAGGCAAGACTACTGTTAGTCTTTAGCTGACAACAGGAACAGGGAGAGACACATTCAAACCTAATAGCAATGGCAATGAAAAAAAGGATGAGTATAGGCTAGTAACAAACGGATGGGTCTTTATATAGACCAGTACAGCTATCTTATTAGTATACTTATCTCACACAGGCTATGAGGAGTCGTGTATGAAAAGACATTTTATGATAGGTTGTAAGAGATGGACAATAGCTTTCAGAAAAGACTTAAAAACTAAGGAAAGGAATATGAATATCAAGAGGAATGAAAATCTAATATTCTATTATAAAAATAGCATATAAGATGACTTTTTTTTATGCTTTTACTTCGGCCACCTTCTATTTTACAATTAGCCAGTAAATCAGAAAATTTTCAGAGAAACGGGGTACTTTTTTAAAAACCTATCATTTTCATCAAGAACCTCAAAAATTTCATCCCTTCCTCAACAGATGGAGTGATTGGAATCAATGAGGGAAGAAACACTAATATTATGTGAGGTTATACCTTAAATAAAGATCTTATTATTAATAATAAATATCAAATTTGTAAAGCAAATACTCATATTCACTCTTTCTTCAGATTAAATCAATCACCCCTTTCCCAACTCAATTTTCTCAAAGGGCTTTGAAGATTTGAAATACTTCTTCTTGTTTACCATCAAAAGATTTTGATATTAGTTCATATTAAAAATTTAGGTATAGAATTTCAGAAGAAATTTGTCTTTGATGTGGATCGCCATGGCCCCATGTATATCTAATCCATTTAATTCTTGTTTGGTCACAAGACGAATTAGTTTCTTGAGACCAAATATGGGTTTGATTTGAAGCACCCAGTCTAGTTAATTGTTGGATCAAGTTTCTTTTATGGAGGATTTAGAGAGTGATTTCTCATTTTACTTATAAGTTGGATTTTTATTTTTGGCTCAAGTTAAATACATCCGGTATCATAGCCTGTAACGAGGAAACTATAAGAGAAAATAATTGAGATCCCTGACAGAGGAGGCGGCTTGAGGGCTTTCAGGGATGACACAAACCTTAATAAAGATGAAATAAAACGATTCAAAATAGTCATAAGATGAGGAAAAAAACTACACAGATAGACATTATTTATACTATTCCATCATAGGGTATATTATAGATAGTACATGAGCTTGTTGGATGGTAAGATATTTCTAAAAATAGCGTAGTAATGGGACGCAGTTATCACAAGAGTCTGGATCAAAGGGTTGGTGCTCTTAATTCACAGGATGTATTTCTGAATTTGAGTTGGTCATCTGAAAAGGGTTTGCTTTCCTTATAAAAATAATAACTCAGATGAAACTAGACTTACTTATTGAGCAGTTTTTCTTGGCTGGTTCTAGCTCCCAAAATTTCATCCAATAATGGCCGCACGTCCTCAATCATACCTGGAATCTTTTTTAACCATTTTAGGTGCATCACTATGCCGTGTGAGATATGATGAGACAAATATCAAAGCCTCACAAAGCATTTTCCTTGAGTCCCAAAGAGGTAAATACAAAATTAACTCATCAAAAAGTACAGATGAATAGAACCAAATTTTGTTCAATTTCAAGGAAAAACGGAGAAAAAAGTCTGACGAAGTAATAGAACCACTGATCAAGATATAAAAAAGTATATGTATAAAAGTGAGAGTTCAGTAGGGCTTCATATCATTTGAAACACTTCTGGCATTGAATGAGATATTGTTCGGAACTACTACAAGGAGGGACCCAGTTAGACTAGCGGTTTGATGGATCAGGGCCACAAAGGGAGGCTCATAAGAGAAGGCCGGAGAAGAACTTCAGTGGCTTTCTTCCTTCATCTAGAGTTTTGATTTCCTGATGAGAGACTCCTTAGACGAGATGCAAGGTTGCACGTGACTCGCGTGTGTTATAGGATAAGCAGCGTTCCAGTGGCTGAGACGGCAGTGCAATATTACAATTGCCTTGGTAGATGGCAACAGCTCAAGACTCAGTCTTTCTAGGTCCTAGGCCTTTCTGACGAAATCGTAACAAGAAATGCTCGTCAAAATGGGGTGCAATTTCAAATTTCAAACGGTGATGAGTTTTTGTAAGCATCCTGCTGCAAGGCACTCTGTCCAGGATTCTATCAGTTTCTACAGTCATAACGTAAGGTTATGCTGAAGCCTCAAGGGAAGAAATTACTGAGCGGAAAAATACAGCTTGGCAAGAAGCATAGGATACAGATGGCTATTATATTAAATACTAAGGGACTTTTCTGTATAGAAATTCTTCTCGGAATTTTCTTTAACTGTTCAAAATTCCCAAAAACGTTTCGCACCCCGTTACTTATGAGCATTTGGCTGTATAATTATCTAAAATGCTTTGATAATGTTGTACTGTATCATTTTTATATTACTTTGATAGGAAATACAGTGGCCTGCCAATTATATGCGAACAAAAAGCATACAGGCAGGGCACTGATTTTTTTTTTTTGCTGCGCAGTTCGTGTCTCACACTCAGGGGCCTTTTTTTTTCTAAGTCGAACACAAAACAATTTTTTTAAATTTCATATATTCACTACTACAACTACTCAAGCATGTATAATTTGTTATGTTAAAAAATATAAATAAATAAAAATACATTATAATCAAAAAAAAAAAAAAAAAAAAAAAGACCTGATAAGAGATTACAAAAACCAAGAGAAAGAGAAAATACAATCAGCGATTGTATTTTCAATGTGAGGAAGCAAAAAAAAACTTACCACTAATGAATGGAGGTCCTAGTAAGAAGTTGGACCTCCATTCATTTCAATAACCATGGCCATGTGTCATGGCATTGAGTAGAGGAGATTGTTGAGGAGGTTAACATGGAAATTGGTCCTCACAGTGTTAATTGCATGTCGTAGCTTGTCCACCGTCTGAGGTTGGTAGAGTTTACTTATTTGACTCTTCATTTTCTTCCATACATTTTAGATGGGATTCAAGTCGGGTGAATGAGCCAGCCAATCTAGCTTCTGGATCTCGTGCCAATTTTGCCAGTCTGTGCTTGCTTGGGCCATGTGGATGGGGGCATTGTCCTCCATCAAAAGGAGGCAGTGGCAACCACCAATCCAAGGGGCCTGCTCCATCCAGGCTATGAACAGAAGCAGGCCCGGTTGGTAGACTTGCTGAACCATCTTGGTCAAGGTCATTTGCCCATTGAGAAAAACCAAAGGCGCTCGCATCGCCGCACAAAATGCCCCCAATGCCATGAGGCTTTGACAACCCAATCAATGGTTGACAGCAAGGTTCTCAAGGTTCCACTTCTTTTGAGGCATCCTCCAGACTCGTACCCGATCAACCTTTTTCCCAAGTTCAAATGCCAACTCATCTGTCCAAACAACCCGGGCCCAATCATTTATTGTCCAATGGCAGTGAGCTTGGGCAAAGGCAAGGCGCCGTTGGAAATCTTGAGGCCGGAGGTATGGTTTTTTGGGAGCAATGCGCGATTGCTTACCCAATTTGTGGATCTTGCGCTGGATTGTGCAAGTCAAAACTTGGTGAGTCATCAAGTCGGTGACCTGTGCAACTGTTAAGCGACAACCTTGAGTGATGATACAGTTGAGTTCTTGCCGGTCTCGTTCTGTCATGATTGGAGGTCGGCCGGTTTTTTTTTGGGTCCTCACAGTGCCAATAATCTGGAATTTTGCGACCGTATGTAGATGGCTGAGAGCAGTATCCCAACTAAAACCAAAATTGCTCAAAATGGGAGGCCTCCTTGGTTCATCCCAACAATACATCCCCTGGTTTCTATATCAAGGTAAGGCATCACATTCTGTTATTAAAAAAATATAAATAAATTCATTTCGTTTTTGGTAATCTGAGAAAGAGGACTGCATACGTCTCAATTGTCCTCCTCAGCATTGGAAGTTTTCAAGCAGGTGAGGTTGTAGTTGGCCAGCACTGGTGAGTGCTGGCCGTCTTTTATGTTGTGAGATGAAGCAGGCATAGTCGTTGTTGTCATTTTTAAGATGACAAATAAGACAAATATTAAAAAAAATAAAAAAAAGAAGAAGTTGAAGCCCGGAGCCGGAGCGCGACCTCTGACAAATGAGAGTTGTCCACAGGAACTCACAAGCGTACAACTGCCCTGCCCGTGTTTGCATACTTTGGGCAGGGCACTGTACAAAACACATACCAACAGTATTGAATGTGAACATATTACTGAGGCGCTGGAGCATTTCATTATTTTCACCAAAAGAAAGCGGAAGATAAATTTTGGCATTTTGCTTTGAGAGAACTGAGTCGATTTTCCTCTCCTCTTTTTTCCATGCAAAAAATTCTTAAAGAAGTCTCTCTTTTTGGAGATAAATATGCTTCACTCTTTATACCCTTTTTTTCAAAAAAAAGGACAAGCAAAGTTTTGAGTTGATTATGGTATTTTTTTTGGATAACTTGAACTTAAAAAAGGTGATATCTATGGTTTTTTGAAATTCATCACATCATAAAACATTCAGTTTTTAACTCTTTACTTTTCGTGTGGAATTTAATCTCATGTCTTTTTTGCATATCATCGAACAGAAGCCTTCTTTATCATTATTGAAATAATTTGGTTCCCCATTATATAAAAAGGGACTCTCCTTAGTGACTTTCATTCCAAACATAACCCAGATATCCTGCCTAAGAAAATCCTTGTTTCAATGAATACATTGAAGCATATGTGGATAGGTAGATATATTTCGAGAAGTTCACTTCTACAAAATATTTGAAGATAAAACCATAAAATTAAAATATATCTTCCAATAATACTGAAGAGGAACTTTGGAATGAGATAATTGAAAAAGAAAAATTCAGTTAAAAAAAATTAGAATAAAACTTTTTTCTTTTACAAATTCCAGTAGAGACTCTCTTTTCAAAAACATAGCTCTATTACCAAATGAAGATTCTCATCTTATGACCACCTGAGCCTCTACTTTTAGACTCTTTTTCTGTATTTTTTGGGATATAAAAAATTAATGTGAGAGAAAAACCCTGAGCTTCAATACTTCAACCTAAAGGATTGTATTTCATATTTGAGTTTTTTGACCTGTTACTTTTTTAATATAAATGAGATTTATTTCTTCTACATTAAATGAAATCCAATTTGAAGTTAAAAAAATGTAAATTTTCAAATTTTCCAAAGGAAAATCTGAAAGTAAACCTGTAAGAACTGTTCAATTTTTTTGAATTTTTCAAAAAAATTACAATTACAGGTTATTTATTTTTCCTATTTGGAATTAATGGTTTAGGCTTAAAAAACCATGGGCAATAGTTTTAGTGTTTATCAGTGTATATTGGAAAATATAGAAATCAATATATCTCTTGAAGATGTATTTCTTCCATAATTGTTCAGGGACAAAGAAGATAGATAATCTCACAATTTTTGGAGGAAATGATAGATTATTTCATAGCAACTGAGAAAAAAACAAATCATATTAGAGAAGATATAATTTAGAGTAATGACTACAACCCTGTTTCTATCCTATGAGAATTTCATATTCCAAGGAAGAATTTCCAAAGCTTTAAGCTGGATAAAATCACGAAATTCAGGGCCTTTTGAATAATATATTCTTAAAAAGTTTTATTGGAGAAGGTAAAGTAAATTGATTGATAAAATCAGAATAATTCAATTTTCTGTAGAGAAAACCCAATTTGAATTAACTTAAACTTCTAATAATCAAAAAATTCTGATTTTGTGAAATTTTGCTTATTTTTTTCAAAAATTGGGAAGATACTATATCATTTTGAGAATATCGATAAGCTCTATCTATTATTCTTAATAAAACAAAGATACATTAATGAAAAAGAGCTTTTTAAAATATATTATTTTTTCACCTATATTAGTTTCTGTTATTTTAGGAATATTTCCACTTCAAAAAAAGGATTCATATCAAAAGAAGTCATTTTTTCTCACGATACTGAGTAATTCACTGGAAAATTATGAAAATGAAATATTTGTCATTATTTTAATCTGAACTAACCCCATGAGTATCAGTAGCCAGAATTTATTAACAGAATCTTCAACTTTGTAATCCTCTAATAATTTCAAGGAACTTTGAATGTAAATTCTTCCCTAATTAATAAAACTCAATATAATACCTCTTCTATCAATTCTTAAATGCATATAAATTATAATTAATGTTTTTAAATAAAATATGAATATTATTTTAAAATTACCCTAGATGAGATAAGCTTAGATATATATGTAATTTATTGAATTAATCTGTCTTTAAATTAAATATTTTCATTTTTTTATACTTTATTAATTTATTATTTTATCCATTAATGTGAGGAAGAAAGTTTCAATCTATAGAGATATTAATTGTCCTCTTTTCTTTAGCTTTATTCACACACTTTCAAGAGAATTTTAATCTAAATAAAACCATGAGATCCTCAATTGATTATTAAAAGTAGATAAAGAAGCATGACAGGTTCCAAATATCTTTTTGATATATTTACATACCAATGAATTTACTAAAATATCCAATACTATGATATTTTCAACTGAAATCTTCACTTATGTTAGTGGTATCATACAGGAATATATTGAAGTATAAACTCAAATAATAACCCATGAATGTTGAACTGATATCCAAATAAATTCAAAGTTTAGCTGATGATTTCCAAAAATAAGGAGGAGGTTTTAGATATAAAATATTTTAGGTCCCTTTTTTCTTAATATTAACTCAGAATAATAGCTTATAATAATTATCTAATTAGCTTGAATAATGAGAAAACAAAGACCTACTGAAATTAATACGCTATTTAGCCAATTACTGATAATAAAGCTTCTAATACTTTTTCATGATAAAAATGGGTAATAAATTTCTCTTTCATTTAATTTCAAACAATTCAGTTCAAATAGTTCCTTTAAATTATTTTCTGATTCAGCTTATTTCCTTCCTAGCTTTACCTGTGGGGTAAAAGTGTATTATGAATTAACCCCCCCCTCCTCATCGAATTAAAAATAGAAAAAATCTTTCAATATTAAATGATGTTATCTATTAATAATGAAGATAATTCAATTGGAAATAAAGCTATGATTCAAAAAGAAAATTCAATATTATGCTACTCAAGAGGAATAATTTAGATTCTCAACAAATGGTATCATAGTGGGATTTAATTTAGGCATAGTGCTAATCTATCATTGAAACAAAAATCAGTTTTAAAATCAAATAAATAATCTCGATAAAAAATATCGTATTGAACAAGCTGCATAAATAAAATAATGGATTAAGTTATTCTGATTAATTTTATGACTATTATTAAAGCCAATAAAGCATGAAAACTTACAGTTTCCTGAGATTCTATAGAATTTTGATTTATTATAGCAAGTCGTAAATAGGATACCAGATATTTTTCCCCCTAAAAAATATTGTAACAGTTTACCATTCAGTTAAAATTGATCATATTTTTAAGCTTCAAGTAGTAAATTTAAAATTTAATTAACTCCATAAACAATTTAGAAAGGGATAATTCAAATATCATAGAATTACTACTATATTCTTAGACCTCAGCTAAGTATATATTGAGGTAAATCAGTTTACAAAAAAATTAATTTCAAATAACTTCAAATCACATTAAAGGGGTTGAGAGATAGGAACTATTGAATTTTACATGGAGGGATGATAAATATTGATTTTCAAACCCTAGCTGATTCTCTCAAAAAAACCAAAAACTCAGGAAAAATTGATATTCAAACAAAAGATCAATAGTACAGAAAATCTTGAAAGACCAGATGTTTACTTTAATAAGAAATTATTCGAAGATATGGGGAAAAATTAACATCAGCTCTACTTTAGTATTCGATGTTATTTAATCATCATTATATTATTGTATGATTTGTGCCTCTCCAGAGACTATTTTGAAATCGCCTGAGATTCAAATTGGAAATTTTCTCTCCCATTATATATATAAAAAGCTATTTTACCTTCAATATTTTAGCTTAGGGCCAGCTCAAATTTCAAACAGTCATTGTCAAAATCCGATCTAAAGACTTTTTTGTGAGTTTATTTGAAGCTAGAAGCTCCTTCATTAGTAAAATTAGTTGATAGAAAAGCTACCTATATCATCACAGGAATTCACTGGGCCTAAAGTTTCCAGAAAGAAATTTCTCAAATAAAATTGAGAGGGAAACTCTTGAATTCATTTTATTATAAAAACAAAAGAAAGGACGATAAAGAAAACTTGAGCTTGGACGTTGAATTTTATTCTTTTGAGAGAAATTGCAAAGCTCCTTTCAACAGAAACGTTTTGGCCTTTAATCTTTGAAAAAAAAATACAAATGAGATTTTCTTTTTGAGGGAAATTTTTGGGGAAGGGAAGTTTTTCAGAAGAAAAATGTCTTGTTAATAAATTTTGAGTATCAATAAAATACCAAAGATTCTATGAATGCAGAGTTTCAGTCTTCATCTGCTAATTTGGTATGGTTTATTTAGTGAGATCCAAAATATTTATGCTTATTTTTGAAGAAAATCAAAACTCTTTTTGGCTAATTTTGACTCCTTTTTTTCTTAAAGAAAGAGACAGTCTGCATCATTTTATCATAGAAAGTGATCATTGGATTCAGAAAACAAGTTTTTGTTTGCAAATGGAAGTTAAAGAGCACGTCCCCCATCATTAATTGTTTGCAAAAATCAATCAAGAAAGGTTAATCCGCATTCCTTGACTACACTTTGGCCCTCCAATTTTAATATTCCGCAGCTTTTGGTAAAGGTTAAGTAATAAGTATAGATATTTTCTGTACTGTACGTTACTAAGATCTTCTGTAAAGCTCCTATACTCCTGGGGGTACTGTGATGACTTGAAGGTTTAGTTTTACCTGTATAAACTGTGGCGTGCACAGTTTGTCTGTGAAACTGTAATGTACAGTCCTGCATCTTGCTTATTTGACCAACACAACAGCCTCTACCACCCTTATGAATACTGTAGTATCTATCCTAAGCGGCCCTAAACACTATAGCAATATTTCCAAACGTGTTACACAGTCCCTAAACTGCATCTACAATCACTGCAGTCAGTGAAACCATGGCTATCAAGAGGTAGAGATTTTGATTCTAATCATGCGGCCTATCTTGAGAAAGCGGGTGTGCTTTTCAATTGCTTAAAATCTTCCAGCTGAAAACTTGTCTAGCTATTTGGATTTGAATTGTCTGTGATAGTTGTCTTCTGGATTTATTTTGGCTCTGCTCTGAAGCATGAAATTTGAAAAAAGTAAGATTCATGACCTCAAAAAATGGAAATAAGTTGGTTTTCAAACAAAGCGTTGGAAAAAATGCCCAGTTGCCATCAATCGCTTCAAGTTTTGGAAACCTTTCCCTTCTTCAAGATTCTTTCAAAACTTGCCAAGCGCTCAACACATTACGTTAACTCACTCTTTCGCATTGCACGCGAGCCCATGCGCGCCGTCGCTGAGTGAGGGACCCATCGTTTGTGAAGGAGCGGTGCATTAGACCACACGTCCTTGAGCGGGCGGCGTGGCCAACACCTGCCTTTGACGATGTGAGCCAGGCCGGTCGGTAGGTATGGCAAGGTGGCGTTCGGAAGCGCCTCCAGTGATTGATTGCCCAGCCTCTGTTACTATAACCTCTAGGTAGAAATTATCCGCACGCTGCTTGTTTTGACAAGTAGACGTATTTTAGATGGGTACCCCATTTTACAAAACATCGGAATGAAATCGAGTACTCTATATATAGGCCGGGCATTTTCTTGATGGCAGTGGTCAGTATTCGCGCTTCATTGTTTATCGTCTTCGGTAGTAAACTATTGTTCCTATTTTTTTTTGATTCAGCGAAAAAGCGTCGATATAAAGTAATTGCTTCCTCTTAAAAATGCGTTTATTACTTTCATTTTCAAATAATTTCTTCCTATTGAGCACTTTGGTCAGCTCAACCTTGTCCCTGAAAAAGTCTCCGAGTTCAGTGAATGGGAAAATCACCGGAGGCGGAAATTTGACACCCGAATCGCCTGAAAATATTGAAACCCTAAAGGAATGGCTGGCAGACAGAAAGCCCAGAGTCATACTAATAGATAAAATATACGATTTTACAGAGTCCGAGGGTAAGCACGCCCGTCGTCTTGTGTATTTGACGATTTTGTTTTAATTGGTGTGAACTCGATGTAGGAACCAAGACAGGACCTGGTTGGTGGGTACTCATCCTTTAGTTTGTTTCACTAATCACGAGCTTCTTAATAACTAAAAAGGATATGTTCAGCCGGCCCTGGAACAAATGCTCAAATGGGCAGGAGGTGCAAAGTGCTCTGGCCGTTTGTGGGTCTTTTGCTTCTTATCATGACCTGAAGAGTAAATTGACTTACTCAAATATCCATTGATACCAGTGGACTGGTGCAAAAATCAACCCCAAAACAAGGTCCGGCAGTTTTGTTCTAAACAAAGAGCAGGATCATAACTTACTTATCCCTTTGTGTTATCATTTTATACGCCGAATTCCAAAGCTGACCACCGTATCTTACTACGCGGCTGCAAGGAGCCCTCTAAATGTTGGAAGTAACAAATCTATTTTAGGAAAAGGCAGCAATGCCATGATTAGGGGAAAAGGGTAAATTCCAATAGCTTGTTTCTTGTACACAAAATTATGTTTTGAATTAAAAAAAAACCCTTTGTAGATTGGAAATCAAAGGTGAAAACATAATCATACAGGTCAGTAGAGGTAATTTGAAAAGAGCCCTCTTTCAGGCTGCGACTAAGTTGATTTTTTTTTTCAAAATTTCTTTTGCGTGTGTTAGGGAATCGTAATTGGCTGGTTAAACCCTCATCTGGTGTGTGCATTTTAACTAAGTTGGAAAAAAAATCAAGTTCTCTGACAATTTTTTTCGTGTTTCTGAAATCGTAAAGGTCTGGGGGGGTGACGCCGTTACTCTAAGTGGAGCAAAAAAAGTAAGTAATGATAATATGACATCCATGGGCATTAAAAAGGCTAATGTGGCCTTGAAAGGTTTGGATTGATCATTGCACTTTTAGCGATATTGGTCGACAAATGATCGTAAGTTCTCTTTCTACGGAAAACACTGAGATTATAATCTCGAATAATTTCTTCAATGGACAATGCCATTGGGGGACGGACTGCTCTGGGTACGTTAAAAAACTTGGAAAGTGTTTTTTTCGAAAGAAATCCTCCAACAGATTTTTTCTTTTTTGAAAAAACCTTTAGTACACATTACTGGACAATATTATTGGCAGGAGATGGGGACCAAGTCACCTTAGCCAGAAAGTGAATTGTTTGCACTCATATTTTTGTAAAAATATACTTATCCATTTTTTTTAATTGCAGTTGCTTTAACCATATAAACGGTAGAAGCCCCAAGGTGGGCGGGCTTCCAAAATCAAAAATAGTCCTTCATGAGTTAGTTTGGGAACAAATTCATAAATGTAGAACCTAGTCAGGGGAAGAACTAAAACCGAATTTCTTTTTAGATATAACAATTTCCATTTCCAAAGCAAGTCAGTTGAACCTATCATACCCGCCTTTTTTGTTCCAGTTTCTGTTCCTCCCTCAATATTCTGTCCTCCTAGATGCACCCACAAAAACTTAGTTCATTTTCAAAAAATTTACTAACGCGTTTGAAACTTTTTATCAAAATTATTCAATAATGATAATGAAGAGGCGAATTTATGGACATTGGACAGTCTGGAATTTCCCTAGCTGAAGGAAATGTGTACGAAGGGTACGCACCAACGGGTACGAAAGAAGCCCATTTCAAGCCAACTACTGGAAATGGGAAACTTTTTGGCCCTGTTACTGAAAGGGAAGCCGCTGTTTGTCAAGCTGTTTTTGGCAGAGCTTGCGAAGCCAATGTAATAACAGACGCAAACAAGCGAAGGGTTTCAGCAGAATTGTCCGTGGATGAAGAAGTGCTAAGCCTTCTCAAGGTGCGGTTTATCACAACTGACGCAAAAATCTGTCTTAAATTTAACTTTTCACTTATCCATCGTCTATGATAAAAGTCTGTTCCTGGCATTGCAGACGCAAATGTAGAACCAGCAACAGTCGTTGCTAGCCGAGGAGTATCAGATTGTGGGGCTCCGGGATCGAAATCATTCTCATCAAATGGCATTGCTTTACCCGAAATAGAAGAGAGCAAGGTACAAGAAAATGCAGGATCGCACAAGCTTCGAAAACTATCAAAGCACAATAGGAATTCTCACTAAATACTTATGTAAATAACTCCTTTTGGTTAGCTTTGATAGTAAGACCTTGAAAAAAAAACATAAGGACGTATGGAATAATAATTTAACAACGTAATATTTGAGGGATTTTATCTTTTAACCAGCTTTTATAAGCAAACTTTATTAAGCTTGATATTTTTGTAAAGCTCATTGTGAAAAAGAAATGAACTGAGGTAAAAAAGAAATATCGTTGTGCACAACATACTAGTGCTTTCATAATGATAGCAAGCTGATAAATCAGTATGAGGGCTTGGTCTATAATTTAACGGCCTCTTGAGAGTGGATTGATATTCAATTGAGTTAAATTTTTCTACCCCTGCATCGGACCAAAGCGTACTCGAGGACATTTATGGCTTTTCTTACAAAATTATTCTACTTGAACTTTTCCAAAATTGCAAGTAAATGAGATTTGGCTAAAGGGGAATATTTGTTGACCATGGCATCACGTCTGTCTAACGACTGGCAAGATTTGATGAAACTAAATCCGTCATATGGCGATGATACTCTTATTGCTTGACCTTCATGCAGGTTTCTGATTGTAGATCTCACTCTGAGAGAATGTATGAGACATCAAAAAGATATGGATTCTTCCTTAGTAACCCAATGGTTTCACTCAGCTATATTGAAAATTTGGTGTCTTCTTTTTCCTGTTGTAAAAAGTTCCCAGAATAAAGCTTGAACCGCATCTAACAGCATTCCTAAGTGTCATTATCTACTTGATAATTCACCATTCTTATTATTAATATAACTTCAGGCTGTTAGGGAGCTACCTTTTTTCTATTTCACTGTGTTTACTGTTGTACCTTTTTGAATATGGAAGTATATAAACCATACCGTTTCATAATTAGATTTTTTCTGTAAGATGTGTCTATGAAACTGTTGATAATATTACTATTAATCAACAGTAATATAACTGTTCTTATGAAATATAATAATAAAAAATTATTATAACCACAATTAAATAATTGAATAATTATTTCTTTTGCATGTTATACACTACTAGTTATTATAACTGTAAGCAGTAATTGTCTACAAGAATAAATTACAAGAAGAATTTAATAATAAAAACTTCTTTTATTAAAATAATAAAATTATTTTAATATATCATTATCTTTTACAAGAATAATTATAAAGATAACTCTTGAAGAAAACTATTACTACAGAAAAACTTTAGGAATTGAGATAAATCACTCACTATTAATGCAATGAACCTTTCAGAAGATAATAGTAGAAAGATTTGACATAGAATTGTGGATTTAATGGATCAAAATTGATTTATAGCAATATTACAACAATATATAGTTGAATTCTATGATTTAATATATTTCTGATTGATTTCTGAAAGAATAAAACACTTAAGAAAAGTTTTAACTAACACTTACTTGTTGGTACTAAAGGTATAATTGAATAATGTGATTATTTGGAAAAAACAGCAAGAGGAAGACTCTTTTAAGTCTAAGAAAGCTCACATAGGCATGCCATGGAGCAAAATGGAAAAAAAGTGAGTGAGAAAACAATAAACCTTTTGGATTATTGATTGTATCATCTGTTGTCATGTAAGATTATCATAATTACTTAATTGAGGCTTTTACATGACTACCAACCCATTTATGGTTAAGAATAAAAGGAGTAACAACCATAAATCTTCTTTTATTCCAAAATAATAATTTGTTTCTCAAAGCTAGCAATGTTATTGGGAATTTCATCACAGAATGTATTTTCTGTAAATTTTGAAATATTCTGTGTTTCATGTGGAATCATCAAAAATGGACTGTAAGTAAAACTTTTAATTTTACATATTAAAGTATGATTCTCTTTGCTTTTTATATGAATTATAAATCTCTTAATTGGTCCTGAAAGTTCCAGAAAGATTAATTAAGAATTGTATTTTAATGAATTTTTGAAGGTTTTACCTCAGTTCTACATAGAATTACAAATAGCAGTATATGGGTGGTTGCTATGAGGTAAATCAATGGATACTAGTACAACAAGTGTTTTAATTACTATTTTGGGATTTATCCATGGAAGTAAATTAAGAATTGAAATTGTTACAGGAGTCAAGTTGCTCTTTACCTCCTTGGCACATCAAAATAGCAGCTTATTTGCAATTATCTTATGATTTACCAAAGTTGTGACATGGTAACCAAGTTCCCGAAAATTTTTAGTTTACTAATTGGACCAAGATCAGCCATGTATTCAAGATGTGGAGCTATCCACACCTCAGAGGCCTTGGAAGTTGGGTACCCTGGCTCTCTTTGATGTCTTTTGTCCCCTGTAGCTATTTTCACATCAAAAATAGAAATTCAGGCTTAAAGACTGATATCCACTATTGGTGTACCAAAAGTTAATATATGAATACCATAATATTAAGTGCTCAAAACATGCATAACACTATTTCTAGTGTATATGTAACATAGGATCTCTCACATTCCCATTATTTTGGCGTGAAATTGAGAAAGCAATAATTTTCACGGATCTTTTATGTGGTAGTGAAGTATTTTCCATATTACCACCTCAAAGAGTTGATTTGAACTTATTCACTCTAGGTATCTAAGCTAGGTAAGATTTTGTTTAAAATCCAAATCTGGCCTTAAATCCATGGATTTACTTACTCCATAAAATGTTATTCATCTTTTTTGAAATCAAAACTGATGAATTTTGAATTTATGCATGACTTACGTGTTATGCATAGTTCAGAATTTATTCTTAAGATAATTGTGGCCTATTTGGGTATGTAAAATATACCTCAAGGCTCACATCTCCCCTCATCCTGAAAAGGTTTGTCTTAACTTTTTTGTCTCTTGAATTCCTCAGTTAAATTTGTCTCATTTTATGTCTTCTGCTTTATTAGTGAAATGGCCTGAAGTTAATCTTTTGACAGTGCTTCTCTATTTATTTGTATCTTAAGCGCCTCAAGTAAAGCTGTCTCAGCTTATTTTTAATTCTTTATTGATTAAATAAACTAAAACTAAGCTCTTAACAGTGTTTATTCATTGATTTTAGGAAGAAAACCCTGAGCTATCAAATATCAATCACCTATTAATTAAATAAGACAGAGGAGAGATAGTGATGATGAACACATATGGAGGTGTGAAAAGAAAAAAGATGATATGAAAGATGAAAGAGACTCATTGAATTTATTCAAGTTCTAGAAAACAATATCCTAAAGAAACTGAGGAAAAAATTCCAAATTGGCAACAGGAATTAATTTTTGTCAAAGTATTATTTTCCATTCTTATATTGACTTTGAGGATTAGAATGTTGGATAAGTGACAGTTTTGAAGATCACTCTGAAATAATAATTGGGTGATTATTATTTGAAACGCCACTAAAGATGATCTTGCTCAATGGTCAACAAGAAATATCGTTAATATTTAAACCAAATGATTTTCATCTCAAAACCTAAATAATCTTCTCCTTTCACTTTGGAATCTTAATTTTTTTTCTATTTTGCATTAATTTGGTTTCAAGAAACACTAGAGTCCAATGAGGCTACACCACTATTGGTTTGTTGTAATTTAATGAGAAAAAAATATTTTTAAGTGCTTGATTATTCTGAGATCATAGATTTGGAGGAAATAAAACTATTACAAAGCATATAGCAATCATTATTTCTGTAGTACATAACCTATACAATCATGCAGTTGTCACCCACCCAGCCATCTTCAAGTGATCTCAATCCAATTGAAGGCAGATTTTAAAACTAATTTCTTGATAACCTGAGCCAGAGCTTATGAGAATGCTTGAAGCTCACGTTTTCAATATGTTTAATATGGCTTTGAGACCTTGTATGCTGCACTGGATAGCATATGAGACTGTCTTTCTATCTTTGATTATTGGCCATAATGAAAGCCAATAGGACCAAGTGATGTCCATAAAGAAGTCAAGGCTCTTCATATTATTGATTAATAAGGGATTGACGTCATTGTTCCCAGAACCCAATCTGGATTGGAATGCTTCCTGCCCTAAAAAATTTCAGGATATGTTAAGATGAACTCATGTTGTGGATACCTCTCCAGCATCATAAACGATTGAAGTCCAATCAATGATTTGATTTTAATTTTTTCCAACATCTAGGGTGCCATTTATGTGCCCAAGAAAATGTGTTCTTTAGGTTGTCACAGGTGTCAGGTGTGTGCTTTGTCTAAAGTACTAAATCTGACTTTTTACAAGTGTAACATTATATCACAGTGATGTATTTTTTTAGAAAATGAAAGAAGTAAATTTCTGGAAAAGAGGGAAGCCTGGTTTGAAGGTTCATTTAAGCTAGGTAGGTTTTGAACCAGAATTATTTTTGTAAAAGGGTAGCTTGGAGGGTATGTTTTGAGTTCTAAAAGAGATGATGAATGTGCCAAAAGCTAAGAATGACTTTCCTCTTAGAAATCTGAGGTTCCAATAGTTATATAATCCTCCAATCAATCATAATTCCCTAGTTAGTCTGGAAAATAACAATTTAATAAGTTTAAATTTGAGAGAAGTGGGAATTGTAATTGTGAAGTGAAAGGAAATTATGTGTTCAATTTCAATATGCATATGCAGAAATCCATATTCCTCAAATTCACAATGTCAATTCTGGCAGTTTTCATGAATATTAATTTTTTTTGCTTGGGCAGAGTGGCAAAAAACCTATCACTTTTAGCCTTGGACCATTATGTGAAGAAAACTGTAATTAATGATTTAAACTATATTGGAAATTCTATCAAGCTTGGCTGTAAGGTTTGACTAAGAAAAAATTACTAATAATTTACTTATTGTGCTCTGAATGTCCTAATAATACTAAAAAATAAGAATTAAAATAATTACAATACGGAAATAGTATTGCAATTATGGCATTAAGGATATTTTATTATTTATAAAGAATAAATTATATAAATTATATTATGAAAAGAATATATTAAAGTAAATATGCTAATAGTTTGGTATTCAATGAATTATGGAAAATTATTATTTTGACCAACAAATAATAATTCTGAAAAAAATTTCATTTTATGAATAAATAACAATTTAGAACTAAAATATTGATGATATTAAGATTATTAATCAATAGCAAGACTATTAATGTTGATAAGAACCAATTTTAGAGAAACCTTAAGAGAAAATATTATAATAAGATAATAATAACCTACTTTCAACACTTAATATGATAATTTTGAATTATTTTTCACCTAAAGAAGAAATTAAGAATTATTTATAATGTAGCTTTTCACCTGTATTTATGGAATTAAAGAAAATTAAACAAATGCTAACAAAATGATAATATAATCGAAAATGGTTGAGTGATAAATTAAAGCTATAGATTTAGTATTTTAAAATATAAGAGTTGTATTTAAAAGAACAAAGTTTTTTACCTTTATATCTAATATTTTAGTTTATTTGATGGGTCTGAGGGAGAAAAAGAGGAAGGGGCCTTTATATAGAAAAAATATTTCCTTCTAGTGACTAGATACCTAATAGCTCATGTATAATGATCCTATCCACTGAAATGTATCATTTTTTTAAGCTTGAGTGATTTTTACATCATTATTAAACCATCTTATTGCATTATTGTGGCATCTTTCAAAGGTATCACTATAGATTTCATCTTGTGAAATCATAAGCTAGTAACATGATTCAATTTTGTGTCTGGAGGTAGTTTTAATCATAAAATATCAATATACACCAGTTTTATCTCTTATTTAACTGTTAAACTTAAATTAAGATTGAAGTCAATGAGTAAAACTGATCCATTTTATGATTTAAGTTTAATAATAATAAAGATTTTATTTTATTATGCTATTGAGATTGAAAGAGTTAGTTATAGTAATGTGGAATTTCCTCACCAAATTTCCAAGAGGATTTCATTAAAAAATCAAAACTCTATTTTTGATGATTTTTATTGTGAGTAATATTGTCTGTTGAAATTTCCTACTTAAAACTTTGAACCATGATTTAAGAGGGTTATTCCTGGAATATAATGACAAAGATTATGTAGTTTTTTATGTATGAGCTAGTAAAATTAGAAATTAAAATTTGGGTTTGAGTGGTCAGCTGATATTAAGATTTTTGATAAATTTCCTGATATTATCCATACATTTATTATTCACTTGTAAAATAAAGCTTATAGCTGTATTAATACAGTTTTTTTGGTGGTAAATTGAATTTTGGATAACATATTTCTTGTTTTTATGTCGATATATCTGAGTCAAAACCCATCAATATATGCATGGATCATAAAAGTGCATATATCCATTATGTCTTTTTATGGCATTTCTACTTATTTTGATGAATTTTTAGTAATTGAGTTTTAATTAATATTATTATGATATGGTTTATCATTGATTTATGAGATTTTTGGATATGTGATTATATCTCAAAGAATCACATTCCATACCACCAAAAGATATTGTACTAAAATCTGACATAGCTATTTAGGGTATCATCCATTGTACTGCCCATTCAATATAGGTTTTTAGTCTTGAAGCTGAATAATGCTTAAATGGCTTAATTTTATTTCATACCTGAGTGTTCTTAATAATTTGTAAGTATTAGCTATGACATTCTCAAGTAGCCATTCATCTTCATTGATTGGGGTTCTATACCTCACAAGGTATTATTGTTCTTTTTTGTTTATTTTCCTTCCTCCCTCAAGGACTTTTACCATTTTTTCTTCTCCTTCTCCTAGAGGGGTATTTCAAGTTGCTGTATAGCTCTTGGGGATTTAGCTCCTTATGACTTTATGTGAGCCTGTGAGGTATGTATAACATACCCATAAGGCCACAAATGATTTTGTATACAGCTGATTTAGTCTTCAACAGAATTTTCAATTGAATTTAAAACAAACAAAAGTAACAATAATTTGTATTTGGATAAACAAAGTTATAAATATTATGTCATTTTTGGATTCTACACCAAAAATGACCTAGGGTACACCCATAGGGTGTTATGCCCAAAAAAGCTTATTTCTTATGTTATTGGAAGATTTAAGAATCTTATAGTACTAATGTAGCTTTTTTAACATTTTTTAAAATTGTTAAATTTAAGCTTAAATAAGCTTAAATTTAAAGTTGCATAAGGTTTATGCAAACTTACCAAAATTTTAGTTAAAATTGAGGTGTTGTGTATATTTACTGAATTGGCTAAGGATTTGCCATACAGAATGTAAATCCTGTGTGAGCTCAATTTCAAAGTGTTTAAGGACATAGTATGGCTTTAAATAAATAAAAGGCAAGGTGGGACAAAGGAAAAAGACCAAACAGAGCTTGGGTACCCAACTTTTTGGATCTGCAAGGATTGAATTAAGGTTGTACACCTGTATTGGAGGATTTTCAACCTTATTTAGACTTTAAGATTAGACTTTGATCCAACCTTAAAGTTTAAACTGGTTTTATACCAATTTGGACAGGAATTTCAAGCTGCTAAAGGGTAAATCCCAATATGCAGGCTTGCAATTAAAGTTTTGAGACCTGTCAAAGCTTAAATAAGCTTAAAACTTTAAGTTTACAAGCATTAAAACCTTATCAAAAGTTAAGGTTTAGTGTGTATTGCTATTTTATGTGGAAAAATAGTAATAACTTCAAAAATTCATTGAAAATCCAGCTCTTAATGGATTTGTTGAAACTTTCACCCAGCTTACAATTTAATATTATCTATATATGAATTCAATTTTAAGTATCTTTTATAAACAGATTTCCTGGGTAATTAGCCTGGAAATTTACTCTTTTAATTATACTTAAAGGAAATTAAGATTTCTTGAAAAATTAATTAAAAATTGAGCTTAAGGGATTTCTGCTTGAAACTATATTTTTAAGTTGTTCATGTGATGAAATTGAATATACATAAACTTATTTTATATTAAAACTCAAAATAATCAACTTAAATGAGGATTAAAGCTACTTGGAGTTAAGAATATCACTGGTAACTTTAAATTATAATTAAAAATAAGTTACCTTGAGTTAAAAACCTTATTTTTAAGCATGGTTTTTCAGTTTTTACCTGAGTGCAACCTTACTATTCATTATGAATCATGAGAGCTGCTTTGTAGACATAAAAAAGGTTTTTCATAACTGTTTTTGTCCATCATCAATTATCAATCCAATCATATTAGACATTTAAACATGTAAAGTTTCATTATATATAAAATCCTATTATTAAAATATTTCTTAAGTATTTTATTATTTATAAATCTTAAATTAAAGAATTGAACTCATAGAAATTCAATTATTGTTGTAATCACTTATAATATATTTTATTTTATAACATTATTGTCTTTAAAATATCTTTTAACATCCACAAATTCCTCTCAAAAACTCTTTAATCATAATTTCTATAATAAAAAGTTGTTTTATCTTTAAAAATGCTGATTTTTGGTGTGTTTCAAACTTATAATTATTATTTAATATAATAACCGTTGTTGTTTGACTTGTTGTATTAAATAAATATCATAAGTAAGTTTTCTCTAAAATTCTATATCTTTTTTTATCTATTATTAGTTTTTTTATATGAAATTTTTCTATAAGAATTATTTATGCACAGTGTGTGCTATAATTCTTTTATAAATAATATTCATATATCATTTATAAGTGGTTAAATATTCATATTTTCCACGTGTAATTGTCTCAGTAAGAGCTTTACACCTCTTATTTTTATGGTTTTCAGTGACTATAACAACAATAGAATAATTATAATTTATTGTAATTCTGATATATTTATTATTATTATTATTTTATATAGAAATAATTAACTTCATTTTTATATATAATTATTCTTAATAATTATATTTAAATTTGTGGTTATAATATTTTATTATATTATATTTTTCTACTGAGGACAGTCATAGTACTCTTGATATTGTCACTATTATCAAGGGTTTCATAGAAAAAACTTACACTTGGGGGCCTGGCCATTATTTTAACCAATTTTCGGGACATAAATCATATTCTAGACCTTGTTTTACTGTTTTTTGACGTAAAATTGCCGTATTTACTTTAATATTGGCTTTTCTGGGACTTATACCTTATAAATAATTCCTATAATATTAATAAAGTTATTTTTTTCTTAAGAATACTGTTTGAAAAAATATACCATTGAGTGACTTGAAATAAATTTCTTTTGTCTAACTAGTGGCTTTTTCACATCACAGACTTGAAATTTATTCTTTGAGTTATTCTAGTATAAAGTTAATAATAATACAATTTTGATTAATAACTTATTAATTGCATAATTATTAGTTCAACAAAGAAAATATAGAATTAAACAAAAAATTTAAAAATCAAAAATCTTTACTAAAAACATTTTTTCTTTAATATTAGACATTTTTCTTCATTTTTGATGTAATTTGCCATAAATTACATTAAAACAACTTTATCCAATAAGTTGAGTTTATAAGTTATTTTTATTGTTTGATAAAATAAACTATGATTTTTTTTTCTCTAGTGTCATCCATCAGAGAAAGTTCTTCAGACTCTGAAGCCTCAGATATTGAAGTTCAAACTAGCCCAGCACCAAGGGGTTTAATTACCAAAGAAATCTTTAAAGGTCCAGCAGGAGAATTAATTCCACTTCTTAGTCTTAATTGCTTTATATTGATATGAAATAACTCCTACTAGAAGTGGAAGTAACTATTCCATCCAATCAAATGGATCTGGACCAGGGAATTCAAGTCATAAATCCAAAAGACAAGAATGTCAGCCCACAGGAGAGGCACAAATAGAGGATTCCAGAACTTCCACGAGTTCCCAAAGATTAGCCAGAGCCTTTGACACTTTTATTGAGAGTCCAGAACCTGAAATAACTGCTATTACTGTTGTTAGACTTGAATCACTTTCAACAGGAAACAATAGAGATATACAAGTCTCAGTACAAGAACTGGTTTATGGCAGCAAAACAGCAAGAGTGGGAAATTCTCCCAAGTCTTTGGATAGGCACCATGAACTCATATCTTCAAGTGAAGAAGTTCATGGGGCCAGAAAAGACAGAAGTACTTCTGAAGGGTTGGACACCCATGTCTTGCAAAGGACAAGTCCAACAGATAAAAGATTGGTTGAAAAGACAAAGCATGTTATCAGAGGACCAAAAGAAGAAGTTTGCCCAAAGGAAGTAAAACTGCCCAGTGGAAGCTCCCCAAGCCTCCAAAAGCAAAAATCCACCTCAACAAGTGCCAAAAAAGCCCAAGCAAACCACAAAGACCAACCAGAAGGGCAAGAAAAAGGAAAAGGGAAAGGTAAAGCCCAAGTGGAACAAGCCTTACCCACAGAATTACAGGATTACCAAGAAAGAGAAGAAAGCCATGGGCAATGTGTTCAATATGGCAAGAACTCTGATGGAATTCAAAAACAAGGAGGAGGAAAGATTGAACCAATCTTTTCCAAAGAGGTAGATCTTGTGAAGCTTGTAAACCAAATTGAAACTTGCAATAAAGAAATTATAACAAAGCTTAAAACATTTGAGTATATCCAACAGAAGTTGGGTAATGAGATACTATAAGTGAAAGAGTCACAAAAGATCATCATTGGCCTTGAAAATTTTAATAAAGATGATATTTTGTCTTTGGCACAAATTTGTGCAAGAATTGAGTCTAAGGTTACCTTACTCAATCAGCCAGATGTCAATTGTATGTATTTTATAACTAGAAATTTAAAAGAATTAAGAATACAAGTTCAAAACTTGGAAAACTCAACTGGGCACAATGCAGCTCTTTTTCAAGATCAATTGGAAAAAAGTGATAAAGCAAGACTTGAATTGAAAGAAGACATTCAATCAAGTATTAATAATATATCATTGAAGAATGATTTGCCAAGACAGTCTACACCAATTCTTGACAGAAATGTGCTAAGCTTGAATAATGACTTAAATCATACAGTTTCAAGGAATGCAGAAGTGAAAACTGCTTGCAATTTTAAAGACATTCCAAGATTAGAGGAATGGCCAACCTTCAGTGGTGAAGGGGAATATAATCATATGGAATTTATGAAAACAATTGATATGTTTAAAGAAGACTTTAAAATACCCAATGAATACATAAGTGCCAGATTACACTCATTGTTTACCAAATCAGCACAGAAATGGTATTACAAAATGAGACAAGACCATAGTAAACATTCTTGGCCTTGGTGGAAAGAACAAATTATTTCCAAATGGGAAAAGGATTCCTGGAGATTTAATATGGAGAATTCTTTTGAAGAAGCCATTTTTAATATTGAGAGGGACAGGCCCATGTCTTGGTTTCTTAAACAAAAAGGACGGATTAACTGCCCTTCATCCTGATATGTCTTAAACAATGGTACATAAAAGGATATTGAGAAAGTGTGGTGGTGACCTTGAGCATGCTATAAGAAGCAGACTTCTTGAGCCTTTCTCTACAGAAGATTATATCAATGCTATGGAGGAAATCACTACTAGAACAAAAATTGGTATAAACCCCCAATGGACAACAAAACCAGTGGGGAACCAATTAAAAAACCCAATAAACCACATTACAAAGCTCTTTTGAAATGGCATAAGTGTGGAATTATATCTCATTTGACTAATACTTGTCTCAAAAAGACAAGAATCAATGAGATAGAAATTGGAAAAGATGACACAAAAGAAAAAAATGATGTCCCTGTACATAAAAGTGATTCTGAGCCTTCTGAAGAGGAGGAATTACCAGATGAACTTAGTATAGAAGATATCAATGTTTTCTTTGAAGTCACAGAAGTGCATACTCACTTACCACAGTACAGTGATGAATGTATGGATCTCATACATGTGAAAGATGCTAAAATGCAGAAAACCAAGCCAGCCAGAGGTAAAGGATATACAGCTGGATCATCCTGTATCACTAATATTGTGACAAACAACAGAGAAGCCAAGATACATCTTGACTCAGGTTCTGTTTGTACTTGTGTTGGAAAAGATTATCTTGACAATGTTTATACCAATTGGCAAGAAAAATTGATGCCCATTGAAGGTATAAAATTCAGCAGTGCCAGCAAAAATATGCACCCCTTGGGTATATTTGAAGCAGCAATGATATTCCCTCCTCCTGCAGGAAGTATCAGATTAAAAGTTGAATTTTTTGTTATGAATAATTGTACTTCACAACACTTTATACTTGGAAATGATTATCTCAATATTCATGGTATTAATATTAATAATCATAAAGACAGGTATTTCACCATAGGGGAAAATGAAAGGAAAAAAATTGCTTTTCCTCCAGAAAAAGGAGAAACAACTGTCATTAGACAAATAAGAAATGTTTATAATCAAAAATTTGTGTAAGATCAGTTGATTGAAGTACAAATTAGTCCTGAATTAACACCAGAAATGAAGCAAGAACTTGTTGAAATTTCATTTCAATACAGGCAAGCCTTTGCTTCTGATAATGAACCACTTGGGGCTATCAAAGGCCACAAAGTGGACATTTTTTTTGATGTGGAAAGAACTTACCCTCCACTTTTAAGAAGATCAGCTTACCCAGCTAGCCCTAGGGCCAGAGAAGAATTAAAAAGTCATATTAATGAACTAATGAAACTGGGAGTTCTGAGAAAGGTTGGACACAAAGGAGAAGTAGAAGTCACAACTTCTGTAATCATCACTTGGCATAATGAAAAATCAAGGATAGTTGGTGATTTTAGAGAAGTGAATACCTACACTATTCCAGATAAGTATCCAATTCCTAGAGTCCATGGGACTTTGACTCAATTATCCAAAGCAAAGTCTATCACTCCTATGAATTCTATTACAGGTTTCCATCAGCATGTCTTAACACCTAATTCTAGGAAATTATTGAGGATTATGGCTCATTGTGGTATTTATGAATACTTGAGGATGCCTTTTGGTATTAAAAATGCAACCTCTCGCTATCAAATAATGATGAACACCATTTTCCCACATGAATTATCAGAGGTATGGTTAATCATTTATATTAATGAAATTATCATTTGTTCAGAAACCTGGAGATTGCGTTTAGAGAGACTTTCATTAGTACTTAAGAAAATTCTTCAAATGAAAATGAAAATATCTCTTAAAAAATGTAATTTTGGGTTTCATGAGCTGAAAGCTCTAGGACATGGAGTCTCAGGACTGAGCCTTGGTGTTGATAAAAACAAAGTGGCTGCAGTGTTACTGAAACAAATGCCCCAGAACAAGAAAGAAATGATGTCTTTATTAGGGCTTGCCAGTTATTACAGGAAACACCTTAAAGATTTTGCAATCCATGCCAGATCATTGTACGAAATTTGTGATCAAAAAACTGTATTTGAAATGAATCAGGAGAGGATTCAAGCATATGAAAAGATCAGATATGCCTTGACCAATGCACCATTACTACTGATGCCAGACTGGAAACTTCCTTTCAAGATATATATTGATGCATGTGGTGAGAGCCTAGGTTCAGCTCTCCATCAAGTTCAAATTGTCAATGAAAAACCTTATGAAGGTCCAATTTGTTTTATTTAAATAAAAATCAAACCTACTGAGGCCAGATATGGAGCCAGCCAAATGGAGTGCATTTGCCTTGTATGGGCTCTGGATAAACTTCATTATCATCTTGATGGTAGTGTGTTTGAAGTAATTACTGATTGTAATGCAGTAAAATCACCTCTTAACATTAAAACTCTAAACAGACACATGTTAAGATGGCAGATTGCTATACAGGAGTATAGAGGTAATATGACTATAGTACATAAAGCTGGAAATATTTACAAGAATGCTGATGGATTAAGTAGATGGGAATTACCCAATACACTTCACAATCCTGCCTATGTTCGCAAAGGTGCAGAACCTCAAATTCCAATTGAAGGAATTAACATCACAGATGTTGGATCAGAATTATTTGAAGAAGTTAGAGCTAGCTATAAGCTGGATAAGAACTATCATATTCTTACTTCACAACTTGACAAAGATTGCAAAGATGCAGCTTTGGCTAATTCTCTGGATGATATTTGGAAAACATCTTATGACAATGGAAGATTCCATTTATTTGATGGTATATTATATAATAGATCTAAACACACATGTGTCATGGTCCTGTGTAGTAGAATTTCAATTAACACAATACTTCTAGAATGCCATGATAACATTTATTCTGGAAATCTGTCTTAAAACAGAACAATGGAAAGAATTAGGACATGTGCCTGGTGGCCATCTTGGAGAAAGGATGCCATTGATTACTATCATAGTTGTGATAGATGCCAAAAAGCCAATAAAGCTACTGGTAAAAGATTTGGTTTGATGATTCATAGCCAGGATCCAAGTACCCTGTGGGAAGTGGTTCATATGGATTGGGTAGCTGCCTTACCACCTGGAGGTGATAAAAGTTAAAATGCATGTCTTGTAATTGTAGACAGATATAGCACAACACCAATCTTTTTACCATGTCATAAAGATGACACTGCTATGGATACAGCTCTTTTGATTTGGAATAAAGTCATATCCTATACTGGTCCCTTCAAAAATATCATTAGTGATAGAGACCCAAAATTAACATCAGCCTTATAGACTAATTTGCATAAGCTTTTGGGTACAAAATTATCATTCTCAACAGCATACCATCCACAAACCAATGGGTTAGTGGAAAGAATGATACAAACCCTTGAGGACATGATCAGAAGATTTTGTGCTTATGGCCTGGAGTTTAAAAATTCCGATGGCTTTACCCATGATTGGTGTACTTTTATACCAGCATTGGAATTAGCCTATAAGACCTCCATCCACACTTCAACAGGCAAAACTCCTGCAATTTTGGAAAAAGGATGGAACCCTAAAATTCCAGTTGATAATTTGAAGAAAGATTTAGTTGATATTCATCCAGCTGCTTCAAGCTTTAAGTTATTGATTGATAAAGTAAGGCATCATGCAAATAAAAGCATGAATTATTCCTTTGAATATGCTAAACAGAAATGGGATAAAAAGTCATAAAACCCCAGAATTCAAAGTAGGGGACTTAATAATAGTTTCAACCTTGAGCTTTAATAATATTGAAGGTCCAAAGAGATTGAAATATTCCTTTGAAGGACCATTTATTATTGAAGCCCTTTGCAGTACAGGTAGAAATTTCAGGAGAATTGGAAAACAAAAATCCAGATTTTCCTGTTAGTCTGGTAAAGCATTACACTTCAAGTGATAAAGAAATTATTTCCTTTGAGAAATGAAACACCCTTAGAAGTATCTCCACTTGATCAGAGTGAAGAGAAGAAAGTACTCAAAGTCTTGAAAGAAAGAAGACCTAGGGGGAAGGATGAAAGAGAATACTTGGTCAGGTACAGAAATCCATAAAATGAAGATGAATGGATTGTAGAAGAAAAGATACCTGATTCCCACAAGCTTCTCAGAAGATTAAGACATGAGAGAAGACCAATTCCTCAATGAAACATATGAATTGCTGGCTTTACATACTTGAAAGTATAAGTAGAGAGGTTGGATGGTGGATGATACCCCCCAATTAACTTGGGGGTATACTACTAAAAGAAAATTGTGGTACAATTGTTTTTTGGTGGTAGGGAATGTGAGTCTGTGAGGTATTTATAGCATAACCATAAGGCCACAAATGATTTCATATACAGCTGATTTAGTCTTCAACCAATCTTTCAATTGAATTTAAAATAAAAGATAAGAAAAAGTAAGTATGACTTTTTTTTGGTAAACAAAGTTATAAATATCATGTCATTTTTGGATTCTACACCAAAAATGACCTAGGGTACACCCATAGGGTGTTATACCCAAAAAGGCTTATTTCTTATTTTATTGGAAGATTTAAAAATCTCATAGTACTAATGTAACTTTTTTTAACATTTTTTAAATTTGTTAAATTTAAGCTTAAATAAGCTTAAATTTAAAGTTCCATAATGTTTATGCAAACTTACCAAAGTTTTAGTTAAAATTGAGGTGTTGTGTATATTTACTGAATTGGCTAAGGATTTGCCATACAGAATGTAAATCCTGCGTGAGCTCAATTTCAAAGTGTTTAAGGCCATAGTATGGCTTTGAATAAATAAAAGGGCAAAATCCACAAAAAGGTGGGAAAAAGGAAAAATACCAAACAGAGCAGGGATACCCAGCTTTTTTGGATCTGCAAGGATTAAATTAAGGTTGTCCACCTGTATTGGAGGATTTTTAACCTTATTTAAACTTCAAGATTAGACTTTGATCCAACCTTAAAGTTTAAACTGGTTTTATCCCAATTTGGACAGGAATTTCAAGCTGCCAAAGGGTAAATCCCAATATGCAGGCTTGAAATTAAAGTTTTGAGACCTTTAAAAGCTTAAATAAGCTTAAACCCTCAAGGTTACAAGCATTAAAACCTTATCAAAAGTTAAGGTTTGTGTGTATTGCTATTTTAAATGGAAACATAGTAATAACTTCAAAAATTCATTCAAAATCCAATTCTCAATGGATTTGCTTGAAAATTTCACACAGCTTACAATTTAATATTATGTATATATAAATTAAATTTTGTTTATCTTTTATAAACAGATTTCCTGGGTAATTAGCCTGATAATTTACTCTTTTAACTATACTTAGACAAAATTAAGATTTATTTAAAAATTAATTAAAAATTGGGTCTAAGAGATTTATGCTTGAAACCCTATTTTTAAGCTGTTCATGTGATGAAATTTAATATAAATAAAGTTATTCAATATTAAAATGTAAAATAATTACCTTAAATCAGGATTAAAGTTACTTGGAGTTAAGAATAACACTGGTAACTTTAAATTGGAATTAAAAATAAGTTACCTTAAGTTAAGAACCTTATTTTTAGGATTGGTTTTTCAGTTTTGACCTGAGCACGCCCTCTATATCCATTATTAATCATGAGAGCTGCTCTGTAGACATAAAAAGAGTCTTTTCATTACTGTTTTTGTAAATGATCAATTATCAATCCAATCATATTAGACATTTAAACAGGTAAAGTTCCATTATATATAAAATCTTAATATTAAAGTATTTCTTAAGTATATTATTCTTTAAAAATCTTAAATGAAAGAATTGAAATAATAGAAATTAGATTATTTCTGTAATTACCTATAATATATTCAAATTTTATAAAATTAGGCTATTGTCTTCAAATATCTTTTAAAATACACAAATTCCTCTCAAAAATTCTTTAATCATATTTTTTATTATGAAAAGTTGTTTTATCTTTCAAAATATTGATTTTTGGTGTGTTTTCAACTTATAATTACTATTTAATATAATAACTGTTGTTTTTTGACTTTTTGCATCAAGTAAATATTATATGTAAGTTTTCTCTAAAATTCTATCATTTTTTATCTATTATTAGTTTTTTTATAAGAATTATTTCTGAACAGTATGTGGTTCAATCCTGTTCTCAATGATATTTATATATTATTTATAAGTTGTTAAATATTTATATTTTCCACGTGTAATTGTCTCATTAAGAGATTTACAATTCTTATTGTTATATTTGTCAGTGACTATAATAATAATAGAATAATTCTAACTTATTATAATTATTATATTTTTATTATTATCATTTTATATAATAATAATTGAATTTATTTTATATAAGTATTTTTAATAATTATATTTCAATTTGTGGTTGTAATATTTTATTATATTGTATTTTTCTACTGAGGAAAGTCATAGTACTCTTGATAATGTTACTATTATCAAGAGTTTCATAGACAAACCTTACAATTCTAGAGAGAATTAAAGAGAGGAATGTTATAATAAGATGAAAACCCTTCTTTAAACACTAAATATAGAAATTTTGAATTATTTAAATCTAAAGAAGTAAGTAAAGCTCATTTAGAATGTGGCTACAATTCAAAATAGAACGGAATATAATTTTTACAATTTTTCAGTCAATTTAGAGAATTTAAGAGGATTTAACCAATATTGTAAGAACAATAGTATAATCACCAAAGGTTTTGTGATCAATAAAATCCATCTCCTTATTCTTTTATAATGTAATAGCTGTATTTAAAAGAACAAAGTGTTTTACCTTTATACTTGATATCTTATTTGATTTGAGGTGTCTGCGGGAGAAAAAGAGGAAGAAGGGGTCTTGATATAGTAAAGACACTGCCTCCTAGTAATTACATAACTCATAGAAAACATCTATTGATGCTCCCCACTGTAATGTATTGTTATTATAGGGCTGAGTAATGATTAAATCATTATCAGACCTTATCTCATTATTGTGCCATATTTCAAAGTTATCACTATAGCTTCAGTTTGTTGACATAATAAGCTTGTAAAAGAATCCAATTTCGTGAATTAAGGGAGTATTAGTCATAAAACGTCAATATCAACCAGTTTCATCTCATATGTGACTGTGATATTACTATTTTTGATCAAGTTATCTTTATTATCCATAAGGATACTTATATTTTGTCAAGTAAAGCTTATATCTGCATTTTCAAAGTTATTTCTTGTTGGGTTAAGATTTTGATCATATCTTTATTTTGTGTATTTCAAAATATATGAGATAAAAGCCATAAATATATGCATCAATCATAAAAGTGCATATATCCAGGTGTCTCAGTAAGTATTGGGTCTATGGAAAATGAACCAAAGAGTACTGTATGTACTTTTGGATGGGGAATTAATTGTATTAGCTAATATCACCTTATTATTTGTTGGCTTCTGATGTAATCAAGAATTTATACCTTTTTATGGAATTTCTTTTTCTTTCAATGAATTTTTAGTAAGGGTGTTGGTAAACACACATAAGCCCATAAGTGGTTTACCAATTTATGGCCAAAACACATAAGTGACATTTTTCTAAAAAAATTCCTCAGGATTAGTTTTGAGAATTTTTATTTTTTTCCCATATCTTTTCCAACATGGGATGTGAAGATCCTCAATTTTTTTTAATTTTTTTTCCCAATTTGGCAAAATGGCCTTTTTTCAAAGAATTCATTAAAAATGTTCCAACTTATGAATTTCCATCATTTTTTTAAAATGAAAGGAAGAATCTTGAGAATAAAAAACCAGAAGCCCAAAATTTTGGGTCTTTTTTCTGGGACAATTGTAGGCCAAAAAAGTCCATTTTTTATTTCTTTTGTTCATGTTTGTAAGTAAATTGAAAATGCCATTTATAGCATTAAATTTTCCAGAAATAGAATCAAAAATGACATATAGCTGCCATTCATGGAACTAACAATGCAATTTACACGCTCAACAATTGCATAAATGGCCTCAACAATGCGATAAATGGCATGAACAATTCCATTTATGTCATTAAAAATGCCATAAATGGCATTAATAATGCGATAAATGTAATTAACAGTGGAATAAACAGCATTTTTAATGCCATAAATGTCATTAACAGTGCTATAAATGTCATTAACAGTGCCATAAATGTCATGAACAAATTTATTTATGGCATTTTTAATTTGATAAGTGGCATGAACAATGCCAAAAATGGCATCAGAAATTCCATAGATGGAATTTAAAAGGCAATAAATGGCATGAACAATGACATAGAGCAAATCAGAAATTCCATATATGGGATTGAAAATGCCATAAATGGCAGGTCTCAAATTCTCAGATTGGCAATATATTGCAAGACACTGTATATGGGCATAAGAGACTTGGAGGATACATCAGCTGTTTTATGAATTATTGAGGGCATGAAAAATTAAGATAAGCCTTTTTAATAAATGTTTCAAATAGAGAAGTTTTTTCCAGGGGGGCTACATACCGCCTGAATTATGATGCTGATTTATCCCTTGCATTGATTAATGGAGTGTAATTTCAGGTTTCCAGAGCTGTGAAGAAAACTGGCACAGGGGAATGGATAGTGAAACCACTGATGTGAGCCTTAGAGGTAATTTCATATACCCAAAAGACCACAAATACAAAATTAACATATAAATATAAATAAAATAAATTTATTTATATTAATAAATTGAAAATCAAAATATAAATATAAAATTATATTCACAATTAAAAATTTAATTGCAATTTAAAAATAAAATTACATTAAATTTTGAAATTGTAAAATTACATTTATACTGGAAAAAATTAAGTAAAATTGAATTTTTAACAAAATTGTAAAAAAATAAATAAATTTGGGAAAAAATTAAATAAAAATTATTATAATATCTTATCCAATAAATAAACATATAAAAATTATTTTACCATTGGATTCCTCATAAAAAATCAGGTGGGGTCACCTCTGAGTGAAATTCTTGTAACTCAACTCTAAATAAGCTTAAATTAAGTTTTTAGTATTTTCTGTATGAAAATTGAAAATCATCAAAACTTTAATTCAATTCACATCACATGTAGTGTTAATCACCAAAATGTGTGTTAAAATTGAGGTGTTGTGTATATTTTAGAAGTTATGAGGAATTAAAGTATTTTCAATTGAATTCAATTGAAATGTCAAAATGTGCGCGTATATTACATAAGTGAACTTTGATTTAAATATGAGGTATCAATCATTCCTGTATTGAACTGTACAACTCAATTGAATTACATATGTAAATTATAAGTATAATACATGATGAGGAATTAAAGGAAAAATAAATTGGAAAGATTAAATTTGGGGGGGGAAAAGGAACTCCAGCTCTAAGGGGGAGCTAGACCCCCAAAATCCTTGCTGACAGGCATGTGGTGTCAAAATTCACGCAAAATTTCATCACTTTTGGCCTGGAATTGAGCTACAGGGTCTGTGGACTCAATTGATGATGAGGTTTTGATACCAACTGGGGTAGTTTTAGTTGTTTCCAAGAGGGTAAAACTACCCTTAGAATAAAATAATCATGGTAAAAGCAGCTTTAACTGGTTTCTACGTCTCTTACACACATTCTGACGTGTTTTGAAGGCTCTAGACCAGGTATTGCTATAGTAATGGGTGATTTCAGGGTCTAAAATGGCTAAAAATGGCTTAAACAAGCCCTTTTTTGGTCTAAACCAGGGTTCAATGATGCCATAATTGGCTTTTCTGTTGTCAGACTGTTTTTCACGACTGACAAGAATAAATTTTACTTTTGGAGTAAGAAAATTGATGGCTATAAAAGAATGTCTTCTGTGCCCCACTTTTCTCTTCATGTTAAAATCTTTTCCTTTTATAATTAGTTTAAACATTGTTAAACCAATCAATAAAGGATTCTGACCACCTTTCTTAAATCACTTTAAACCTTTTAAACACGTGAAAAAAACATTCTAATCATTGTTTGTAACACTTATAATCATTTTTACCCCTGAACCACCCCAAAAGTGAATTAAAGCATCTTTCATCACTGTTAGCTTTGTCACTTTGTTTCCAAATTCACCCTGGTCACTTTTGGGTGTGTTTCTTCTTCAATATTCTTTTTAAAGACTCTGCTCTTTAATTAATTGCTTGCAGTTAATTGCTCAATTAATTACAATTGAAATTGCTCTTGAAGAAATTTCTTTTGTAGCCTTAAAATATCTCTTGTAGAGTATTTCTGGATAAATTTTTATTGTTGGTAAAACAATGAATCCTTATAAACATTATTGTTTTATACTAATAAAGTTATAAACAATAGAATTGGCGTGTTTGCTCTTGAAAATAATATTTCTTACTATTTCTAATTGATTTTTACCTTATACAAATTTTGAGGACAGGAAAAGTACTTGATTTTTAATCAAAGTTTCATATCCACACCTTACATTTGGGGGCCCGGCCATGATATTTTACCTGTGACATATTTTTTTACTCTTTTTAAATCTTTTTTCTCATATTGAAAAATTTAAAAACATATAAAAAATACTTATAATTCAAAAAATCAATAAAAAAAATAAAATAATAATTTTTTTAATATTATAAGTGAGGCTTATATTTTAATTTCTTTTTTGAAATATCCTTTTTTTACTTAATTAATTGGTTTTTCATTAATTTTAGTGTCTGGAAACGTGGTAAGACAAGAAAACATTGAAACAGCCTCAACAGTAACCAGCATTATTCCTGCCAGTACTGTTAATTCTGATCATGATAGTACTATTATTGTTACTCAGAATATTCAACCAGAGCCAATTTCATCTGAATTAGTCAACTTGGAAATAAGTAATACTCTTCAGAAAGCCAAAGATTTGGCCAATAGTAAGTTTTTTGACATAAAATTACTATTTTAAGCCTTGTTAACCATAAATATGCCTTCAACCAGGTCAGGAGCCAGCTATAACCCCTCAAGCAGCTCCCAGGAAGGTAATGGATGGATTATGGCAGAGGCCAATCAGGTACAGAAGGAAAAGGGTCAGTTGATGACTTCCAAAAAACTAAAATGGGTCATTCTGATGCTGATAATACCATTTTACCTTCAAAAAGAGCTGACACCACCACAACAAGCCTCAGTGGACATATACAAAGCCAGCCACAGTGCATACAACAATGCACTTCAGTTAAATGAGTACCAGATCCTTGCAGACCTATGGAAGAATTGCATGAATCCTTACCTGACTGTGAAAAAATTCCTGGGCCATCCCAATACTTGCAAATTGCTCAATGGATGGCATCAATTGATGGAGAAGAAAAACATGATGCTTTTGACACTAGAAGGGAGGAAAAACAACCCTCCACCACCCAAAACAGTGCCAAAAACAGCCCCAGTGGCCAGCAGCAGCAATTTTGACATGAAAAAGCAGCCACAAACTCCAAGAAAGGGAGAAGGGAAGGCACCAGCACCAAAACCTTACAGCCAGGGCTACAGAATCCCAAAGATTCAACAGGATGCCATGGAAAATGTATTTCAGATGGCCAGAGCCATGATGGAATTACAAAAGAAGGAGGAAGCCAGATTAAAATATCAACAATGATTTCTGATACTTTTGATTGTATTCCAGACTTGTATAAAGCTCTTTCTGACATAAAAAGTCATCTTTCTGATAAAAATACATCAATTTATGACAATCTTAAAACAAATAGCTTGAGTCTGAGCCAAATAAATGATACACTTAAATGCTTTGAAAGAGTTTTAAGAACAATCAAAACTTCCAATAATGATGATTGTTTTGGAATTAAGATAAATGAACAATCTGCCATTATTCAAGAATTAACAGACAAATATTCTAAATTCAATATTGATGATATAATTGAAAAAAGAATAAAACAATCCATAAGCACCATCAAAGAAGATAATGAAAAATCTCTTGATGATATTTAAAAATCATTTTCTGAAGTAAAGAAAAATATAGTTTCCCTGAAAAAGCATTTTGATACCTCAAGAGAGGAAATATCAAAATTAACAATAAAGCTAAATGAAATTATATCTGATAATACTAAACAAAAAGAATTATGGAATGAGCTAACATATAAAGAGGATGAGCATAAAAAGAATGTCATAAACTCTGTACAAAACTTGCAACATGAATTAAGAAATTCACAAAGGTGTAACAATATTAAAATGAATGATATTGAACAACTGCTAAACACTTTGCCAAGAATGTCTACACCTCTGAATCAAAATGAAGATGCAAGAATTCCCAATCCACAAGTATTGGATATTGAAAATTCACAGTTAAAAAATGAATTTTGTACTTCTTTTCATAACTTGGAACCATCAATGGGCCAACCACTCTTGAAGGAAGCTCCAAAACTTAAAGAATTGCCTCACTTCAGTGGTGAAGGAGAGTATGACCATATGGAATTCATTAGAGGTATTGACATGATCAAAGAGCATTTTGCATTACAAGACATATTGGTAACAGTCAGATTCAACACCTTCTTTACCAAATCAGCTCACAGATGGTACATCAAAATAAGACAAGCGCATGGACACCAGAGTTGGACTTGGTGGAAAACCCAAATCATCAACAAATGGGCCAATGATTCTTGGAGATTTAAAGTGGAGAAAGCCTTTTAATCTGCCAAATTTAATGCTGATAAAGAGAAAGCTTTACCATGGTTTGGCCAACAAAAAGACAGATTAACAGCATTATATCCAGACATTTCAGAATTTATGATCCATAGAAAAATTTTGAGACAATGTGGAGGTGACTTAGAGCATGCTATCAAAAGAAGGACTACTGAACAATCTTCAGCAGAGGATATTATCAATATATTAGAAGAAGTAACCACCAGAACCAAAATTGGTTCTAGTAGGGTGAATCTCAAAACAAGGTTTAATACACCTTGGAAAGATTCTGTGGACAAAAGCCCCAAAGAAAATTCTAATAATATTAAGTATAAATATGCAGATACAGTCAGAAAGTGCCATATTTGCCAAAGCACCACCCATTTAGCCAATACATGTCCAAAGAAGGGGAAAATAAATGAAATTGATATTGAAAAGGAACCTGAATTTGAAAAAGATGACATAATTGAAGACAATTCAGATGATAAGTCATCAATATTTTCTGATTCTTCAAAAGATATAGAAAATATCAATGCCACTTTTGACATCATGGAATCTTATTCCCACTTGCCACAATTGAGCAATGGTCAACTTGATTTATCAAAAGTTCAAGATGCACAACTTATGAAAACAAAACAAAACAGGGGGAAAGGTTATACAGCTGGTAACTCTTGTATAACAGAAGTGGTGATTGACAACAAGCCCACCAAACTTTTTCTTGACCCAGGAGCCTTCTGCTCTTGTGTTGGAAAATCTTTTCTTAAGACTTGTGTACCAAATTTTGAAAACCAATTGTTACCAATTGATGGTATAAAATTTAATAGTGCAATTAATCCAATGAAAGCATTAGGAATTTTTGAGACCAATGTCAAATTCCCACACATAAATGGAAATTTAAGAATCACAGTTGAATTTGTTGTTATGGAAAATTGCTCTAGTACCCATTTTATATGGTGAAATGACTATTTAATCATGTATGGAATAGATTTACACAACAAAAAAGACAGATACTTTACCATTGGAGACAATATGTGCCAGGAATTTTCCTTTTTACCATTTAAAAGACAAATTACAGTAAATACAGTATCACCAGTCAACTTAAAATTGGAGAAATTCAAATCTGAACAGTTAAATGAGGCTGAAATAAGCCTTCATATGACTGATAAACAAGAAAATGAACTTTCTTCCCTTTTGTATGACCACAGAGGAGAATTTGCTTCAGACAAAGAACCTCTAGGAGCAATTATTGGTCATGAAGTTGATATCATTCTTAATATTGAAAGACCTTATCCACCACTCTTGAGAAGACCTGCATACCAAGAAAGTCCCAAGTCAAGAGAAGCTCTGGAAACTCATATCAAAGAACTTCTGGACCTTGGTGCAATAATAAACGTAGGCCACCATGAAGAAGTAGAAATAACTACACCAGTCATAGTGGCATGGCATAATGGAAAATCTAAAATGGATGGGGACTTTAGAGCTCTGAACCCTTACACTGTTCCAGACAGATACCCAATACCAAAAATCCAAATTGCCCTTACTCAAATATCTCAAGCAGTGTATATAACCACTATGGATGTCCTTAAAGTATTCAATCAAAACGTGGTGACACCAAGAGCAAGAAAATACTTGAGAATTATTGTTCATTGTGGAGTGTATGAATACTTGAGGATGCCCTTTGGTATCAAAAATGCACCTTCACACTTCCAAAGAATGATGAATGAACTCTTCCCTGAAGAGCTCTCAGAGGGATGATTAATCATTTACATTGATGAAATTATTGTCTGTTCCAAGACTTGGGAGGAGCACTTGTACAGATTGTCCAGAGGTTTGACAAAAATTCAATCATTAAACATGAAAATCTCCTTGAAGAAATGCCATTTTGGATTTAATAAGCTTAAGGAACTAGAACATTATGTATCTGGTTTGTCCCTTGGAATCGACAAAAACAAAGCTGCAGAAGTATTACTAAAACCCATGCCTCAGAACAAGAAAGAAATTCACTCATTCTTAGGTTTTGCAGGATATTACATGCAACACATTAAAGATTTTGCATCCATAGCAAGACCATTTTATAAATTGTGTGACAAAGACACAGTATTTGAAATGACTGTTGACACAGCCAAAGCTTTTGAGTCTCTAAGAGAAGCCTTGACCACTGCTCCACTCTTACTGATGCCAGACTTTGAATTTCCTTTTAAATTGTATATTGATGCATCAGGGGATGGGCTGGGTGCTGCACTTCACCAAGTTCAGATCATAAATGATAAACCTGTAGAAGGACCCATATGTTTTATATCCAGGCAAATCAAACCAACTGAAGCCAGATATGGAGCAAGTCAAATGGAATGTCTAGGCCTTGTCTGGGCCTTGGAAAAACTGAACTACTTCTTGGGAGGATGTGTTTTTGAGGTGATAACAGATTTTATAGCTGTCAAATCAGTTTTAAACATGAAAACACCCAACAGACATATGCTCAGATGGCAAATAGCCAAACAAGAATACAGAGGCAATATGACTATTGTTCATAAGGATGGGAATATTCATAAGAATGCAGATGGACTAAGCAGATGGCCATTACCAAATAATATTGATAATCCTGCTTATGTGCCAGAAGAAGCTTCACCACAAATCCCAATAGAAGGAATAAGTGTTGCAGACTTGAACACCACCTTCTTTGAAGAAGTCAGAAATAGTTACACTCAAGATAAGAATTGTAGCATCTTATGCCAATTACTTAACAAAGACTGTAAAGAAAACTCTCTAATACATGCCTTGGATGAAGTATGGAACAAATCTTATTATGAAGGAAGATTTCACCTACTGGATGGTATAATTTACCACAGGACCAAGCACACATGTGTCATGACAGTTGTGAACAGGTCATTAATCAATCTTGTACTGAAAGAATGCCATGATAGCCCCTTTTCAGGACATCTGTCTGAAGAAAGAACAAGAGAGAAAGTAAAGACCTGAATATGGTGGCCAATGTGGCAGAAAGATGTTGCAGAGTATTGCAAAACCTGTGAAAGATGCCAAAAGGCAAAAAAATCCACTGAAAAGAGACTTGGAAATATGATAAAAATCGAAGAACCAAGCAGACCTTTGGAAATTGTCCATATGGATTGGGTAACTGGACTACCACCAGGAGGTTACAGAAGTTATAATGCTTTCCTAGTAATTGTGGACAGATTCAGTAAAACTCCAATCTTTTTACCATGTCACAAGGATGATACAGCCATGGATATAGCCCTTCTGATATGGAATAGAGTACTGTCATGGACTGGGATATTTACAAATATCATTAGTGATAGGGATCCCAAATTCACTTCAGCACTATGGACAAATCTTCACCAATTATTTGGCACTAAACTATCTTTCTCTACAGCCTACCACCCACAAAGTGATGGCCTGGCTGAAAGGATGATCCAAACCTTAGAGGACATGGTAAGAAGATCTTGTGCATATGGCCTTGAATTTAAAGATAGTGATGGTTTCACCCATGATTGGTGTACTCTTCTACCTGCACTGGAACTGGCATACAAAACCTCCATTAATGCCAGTGACAATGAGACTCCTGCTATTTTGGAAAAAGGATGGAATACCAAATTACCCCAAGATTCTTCAAGGAAAGATTTGGTTTAAATACATCCTACAGCTGCCAGCTTCAAAGGAATGCTAGACAGAGCCAGAAGAAATTCAGTAAAATGCATGATAGACTCATTTGAATATGCTAAAGATAAATGGGACAAATCTCATGCCACTCCAGATTTCAAGGTAGGGGATTTAGTACTAGTATCCACCACCAACTTCAATAACATCAAAGGATGTAAAAAGCTCAAATAATCCTTTTCAGGAACTTTTGTTATTAAAGCCCTCCATGGAGAAAATGCTGTTGAAGTAGAATTATCTGAAGAACTTAGTAATAAGCATCCTACATTTCCAGTGAGGTTGGTAAAACCATAAAAATCTAGTGATGCTGAGAAATTTCCCTTGAGGAATAAAGTTCCCCAAGTTATACCTCCTATTGAGACATCTGGTACTAATAAAATTACCAAATTTCTTAAAGAAAGAAAATTAAGAACCAAGAAAGTGAGGGAATACCTTGTTAGGTACAGTGACCCAGCTTGTGAAGATGAATGGTTAGAAGAAAAAGATATACCAGGAGCTACCAAACTCCTCAGGAGATTCCGACATACTAGAAATACCAATATTACAAAGTAATATTCTTTTTTTAGGGGGAGGGAATGTGAGCCTTAGAGGTAATTTCATATACCCAAAAGAGCACAAATACAAAATTAACATATAAATATAAATAAAATAAATTTATTTATATTAATAAAATAAAAATCAAAATATAAATATAAAATTATATTCACAATTAAAAATTTAATCAAAATTTAAAAATAAAATTACATTAAATTTTGTAAGTATAAAATTACATTTATACTTGAAAAAATTAAGTAAAATTGAATTTTTAACAAAATTGTAAAAAAATAAATAAATTTGGGAAAAAGTTAAATAAAAATTATTATAACTTTTTATCCAATAAACAAACATATAAAAATTATTTTACCATTGGATTCCTCATAAAAAATCAGGTGGGGTCACCTCTGAGTGAAAATTTTGTAACTCAACTCTAAATAAGCTTAAATTAAGTTTTTAGTATTTTCTGTATGAAAATTGAAAATCCTAAAAACTTTAATTTAATTCACATCACATGTAGTGTTAATCACCAAAATTTGTGTTGAAATTGAGGTGTTGTGTATATTGTAGAAGTTATGAGGAATTAAAGTATTTTCAATTGAATTCAATTGAAATGTCAAAATGTGCGTGTGTATTACATAAGTGAGCTTTGAATTACATGTGAGGTATCAATTATTACTGTATTGAACTGTACAACTCAATTGAATTACATATTTAAATTATAAGTATAATACATGATGAGGAATTAAAGGAAAAATAAATTGCAAAGATTAAATTTAGGGGGGAAAAGGAAATCCAGCTCTAAGGGGGAGCTAGACCCCCAAAATCCTTGCTGACAGGCGTGTGGTGTCAAAATTCACGCAAAATTTTATCACTTTTTGCCTGGAATTGAGCTACAGGGTCTGTGGACTCAATTGATGATGAGGTTTTGATACCAACTGGGGTAGTTTTAGCTGTTTCCAAGAGGGTAAAACTACCCTTAGAGAAAAACAATCATAGTAAAAACAGCTTTGACTGGTTTCTACATCTCTTACACACATTCTGACGTGCTTTGAAGGCTCTAGACCAGGTATTGCTATAGTAATGGGTGATTTCAGGGTCTAAAATGGCTAAAAATGGCTTAAACCAGGGTTCAATGATGCCATAATTGGCTTTTCTGTTGTCAGACTGTTTTTCACGACTGACAAGAATCAATTTTACCTTTGGAGTAAGAATATTGATGGCTCTAAAAGAATGTCTGCTTTGCCCCACTTTTCTCTACATGTTAGAATCTTTTCCTTTTATAATTAGTTTAAACATTGTTGAACCAATCAATAAAGGATTCCTACCAACTTTCTTAAATTACTTTAAACCTTTTAAACACGTGAAAAAAACATTATAATCATTTTTACCCCTGAACCACCCCAAAAGTGAATTAAAGCATCTTTCATCACTGTTAACTTTGTCACTTTGTTTCCAAATTCACTCTGGTCACTTTTGGGAATGTTTTTTCTTTAATATTCTTTTTAAAGACTCTGTTCTTTAATTATTTGCTTGCAGTTAATTGCTCAATTAATTCCAATTGAAATTGCTCTTGAAGAAATTTCTTTTGTAGCCTCAAAATATCTCTTGTAGAGTATTTCTGGATAAATTTTTATTGTTGGTAAAACAATGAATCTTTATAAATATTATTGTTTTATACTAATAAAGTTATAAACAATAAAACTGGCGTGTTTTCTCTTAAAAATAATATTTCTTACTATTTTTAATTGACTTTTACCTTATACAAATTTTGAGGACAGGAAAAGTACTTGATTTTTAATCAAAGTTTCATATCCACACCTTACAACTGATCCCCCAGCTCTGGGAAAGCCAAAGTCCAAGGAAATTAGATAAAATAAACTTTCATGAAGCGTGTGAATGATCTATGCTTATCCTGATTGTAACTTTTTTTTCTCCTCACTTTCATCCTGTTGTCTTTTCTATTTGTATTTTCTAACTTTACTACCTATCAGAAGATTATCATTTTAACTAATAATGATAAGTATTCTATTTATTTTGTGTTAAAATTCAATACTTCTTGACTGTTTTTAGACTAGCTTTTTGTCTTAATCCATCATAAAATTATTTTGAGAATAACAGAAAAAAACTTTCTTAATTAACAATAATGAAAGGAAGAATGTTTTGAATTAATGATAAAAGGAAGTTTTTTTTGCTTTTGATTTTCTATGTGGTATGGTTCTTTATTCAAATTTTAAAAATCATTTTTTTGTTTGAATTAATTTTTTTGAATTGAAATAGTAATTCTATTTCATAAAACAGAAGAATTCCACCTAACCTCAATGTGGAAACAAGGGCCCAAATTTTTTGAGTTCAAAACGCTAGGTTGTTCTCCCAAGTGATACCCTGCCATTTGAAAATTCCAAATAAAAATGTTTATTAAATGATTTTAGGTGCTTATGACTGCGGAACTTGTAAGACCAAAGAAAAAAATTGGGTCATCCAGCCAAGATGAAATGGGTGATTTTATTACCTGAGATTTCCAGGAAATGTTAAAAAACTTTTTGAAGAACTTCTAAAAGAAGTATCAAAGAATACAAGCACAAAGTATATTCATGGTTTGGGAAAACAATTATTCATAACACCCAAGAAAAACTGCTTACATAGTCATTTCCCAAAAGAATTTGGAGTTTTTACACCACTTCTAACATTGGTCATGAATAATTTGGATGGAAAACTCCTCCATTGAGATTGGCAACAAATTGGATTGAGTGAGCATCTGGAATACCCTAGCTGAAAAAACAGACTTGAAAAACTTCAAGTAAAAAATTGATCTTGTCAGATGTTTCTATGAAACTCTTCATAATATTACTATTAATCAAGAGTACTATGATTGTTCTTATGAAATATAATGAAAGAATGGATTATAAACACAAATAAATAAAAAAGTAAATAATTACTTAATTATTTCTTTTGATTTCTTAAGCTACTAGGGATTAGAGCAATAAGAAGTAATTGTCTACCAGAATCAACTAAAAGAAGTATTAATAATAAAACTTGTTTATTAAAATAATATAAAATTAATTGAATTTATAATTATAATGATGATTATTTAAGAAAACTGAAATTTAGAGAAGAAACTTGAAGAATTAAATAAAACACTCACTAATACCCCAAAGGTCCCATGAAAATACTTGGTAGAGTGATTTGACTGATCATTTGTGGATTCAAAAGGTCTAAATCTGATTTATAGCAGTAATACAAGAATTTATACTTGAGCACTATTTGAAATAGTTTATTTCTATGATTTATTCATTTCTGATTGATTCTGGAAGATTTGAAACACTTAATAAAAGAATTAACTAATACTTACTTGTTGGTACTGTGGGAGCTCCTCCGCATTTGGGATAAAATGAGGCAGTACCTGGAAGGGAAAATTACAAGAAAACAGTTTTGAATTTCTGTTTGAGACTTGTAACCCTTTCTCTTCTTGTGTTCTAGAAAAATCTAGACTGCACTTCCTAATATGCTAAGTTATCTTTACTGAGTTCACCAAATCAATTTTTGTTATTGATAGTGGCTTGATCAGAAAATACTTTACTCAACAATCTCTAATCAGACTTTTCTCTACTAAAGAAAATAGTTATTTAAAGCCTTAACAGAAAAATTCTTTTTAAAACTTTCAGAAGGCTGAGTGGATTCAACCAAACAATTGTACAACAATATATAAAAGAATATGATAACTAAAATAAATAAAGAATAACAGGAAACACTATTTTATAATACAAAAACCACAAATTCTTCCTTTATTGATAATTCTAGAGCAAATAAACAAACTAAATAGCTAAAATAACAACAATCCAAAGCTCTCTGAAACAATACACTTGAAACGGATAAAAATATATCTCAATCCCTTTTGATGTGATGGATAGGCTAATACTTTAGTAATTGTTAAAAATATAGTATAATATGGGTAATTCAATGTTATGTTTGGTGTTGTGTTGTAATTATAAATTATATAATCTCTTCTGGGTTTTTGATAATGATACTAGCTAGTTTCTATACGTTCAATATTAATATTAGCTAAACACTCAAGTATTTAAATCTGATTTTGTTCCTTGATGATAATTTATTAGGTATTACCCAATAAATACAAATCCACTTCTATTTTAAAAGTAGTAAGATTACTTTGGTTTTGGAGTTTTTCTTTTAAAGCAAGCAAAATTACTCTCTTTGAGGAAGTTTACAACAAAAACTAGCTCAAAGCTAATTAAAATGGTCAGCTTTTTTTAAAGCCTACAAAATTGCTTTGTTTTGATGGTTTTGTTTTAAAACTCTCTAAAAACTACTCTTAAAGGTTTAAACACTAAACTCCGGAGATGCCTTGCTCATGAGCTTCAAGATTTAAGATCCTAATTAAATAAGGCACTAGCCTATGTGCTAGTAAGGGATGAATTAAAGTCTTTTCACACTATTGGTTCTCTTGATCTATGTCAACAACGAGCCTCAGTTACCAGGCATAATTTATCAAATAAATTTCTAGTATAACCTCCTAGAGAAGGGATCAGAAAGAATCAATTCAATTTACAATTTCTACATGGGGAAAAGGCAAAAAGTGGGAGAGAGGGCCTCTATTTATAGCTGTGGGACCCTCCATAGCAGTGCAAAAAAAGAGGGGACTTGGGAATTTTCAGCCTCTGGTAGCTGTGAAAAGCTGTTCAAACTTTAATTTTGGATTTGAAGTGCAAACATGTTGTGAGGTGACACAAGTCTAGATTTCTGACCAATCAGATTGCTTCACTTGACTTTTCATAATGATGTGACATGTTTCTGACCAATCAGATCAATTAATTATTATCTCACCTATTCACATGACATTTTTGTGACATGTGGCTGTGAAATACAGTCAAACCTTAATTTCTGGCCCTGGAACCCTTATCTCCATGTATTACTCAATTGATTACTAATATGTCAGCTGAGCTTACTGGATTATGGTTTTTGAGCCTTTGAGGGCTGAATTGTGGGTTAGGTTTCACCTTTTTATGAAAATTCACATAGGACTGATTACCTGTATTCCTTGTTGGCCTGTATTACCTGTATTCTTCCTGAAAATTCCTAATTCTTCTTAAATCTTCCCAAAAATTCCAGAAATTTCATTTCCCCATAATTCTGAATTTTTAGAATGTTGCCACTGTGGCTTGAACCACTGAAATTTACATATTTCAGCTTCAAAGCCAGAGATCCTTCCTTACCAACTGTGCCAGTTGGCTTTTTCTGAGACTTCCAAAATTGTGACCACATTCACATGTCCCATTCCTTTTCTCTTCAAAAATCTTTTTAAAACCTACTAGCCTTTCAGAATTTCCTTAAAAGGGGAGCACTATGCAAGAATAATAGATAAAAACAAAATAAAAAAAATAATAAATACCATATTCCTTCCAACATCCAGTCCCACTCTTCATTTCTGCAGCTTCCAGGTGAAATTGGAGGGTTACATTAACAGAAAACTTGATGTAATATGGCCTTTCCAATTCAACAATAAATTATTTCAGTCTTCAAAAATTGATCATTTAATCATTAAAAGGAACTCAATGATTCTTATCCCCTCCTTGGGTGGTTCATAACAGCAAAGATACATGAAATTTCCCAAAATTGATACCTCAAAAGTGTTTTGTTCCATACCCTGAACCTTCTATGTCCCCTATGATGCCTACAACTATTCTCTTTTATTAATTGGAATCCTCATCGTGACTCTGATTATATTATTCACCCAATTGATTATATTTAAGCATAAAAAAATTGTTTACAGAGAAAATTGAAAAATGTCTTTGATTTGGGTACTGTCCATCACAATTATGTATTGGATAGTGCAGTGGGGTGACACTGGAAGAGCAAACCTGTGGTCAATTTTCCTTAATGAATATATCATTTGTGTTATTACATGTTTATTTTACTGTTATCTTCCCTCAAAGGTGATTTCATACTATTGATATCCTCTTTTATATAAATAATTACCATTAAAATAAAACATTTATTCAGATGAACTGTCATGGTATACCACAGTACAAAATATATAATTGGATAATGTGAACCTTTGAGATATGACCACATACCCAAAAAAGTTACAAGAAATATTTGAAATAATTAAACCTTAAAGCTACAAAAATGCCATAAATAGGCATAAAACTTGGTTTAACTTAATAATTAGTGGGTAGAAATGTGAAAGAAATTACACCATTGGATTCCCCATGGTAAAATACACATATACCATTTTTATGGAATATCTGTAAAGTCAATATTTAATGAGTTATAAGTAATAATACCTTATAAAAAACATAAATCCTTAATTATTTCAGATACCAATGAAACAACATGTAAAATAAATGGAACCATTAGATTCTTCATTAATTCCTACACATAAAACAATCAAGAAGCTAATCTCCAAAGTCAATACTTAAGGAGTTAAGCTGAATATATGCACTTTTTTGGTAAGTGCATATATTCAAGGATTTTAGCTAATATATTTTGAAATATACATGATAGAGTGATGAACCAAAATTAAAGTCACCACGTAATTACTGTAGGAATACAGAAATGAGCTTTATTTTACAAGCTATAAGCAAGGCTAAAACCTGTAATGGATTATTGATTAAAATGAATAGAGCTGTTGACCACTTTGTTGGGAGAGTGATCCAAGCTTAAAAATAATTGGAAATTTGGATTCTAATAGTTCATTCATGAAGAATGATGTATTTTCTATTACAATATTCAAAGTATAAGCCCTTGAAATCATGGTTTGAAGTTTAAAATATTAAATGTCAACAGAAAAGATGAGTTACAAGAAAAATCATCATAAATACAGTTTTGATGATGTGATGAAATCCTCTTGACAGTGTAATAAGGACGCTCCAAGCTATCAGAATAGCTGTAGCGTCTATAACGTAAAAGATATTAATGATCAAAGCTTAAGCTTAAACTTGATCATTTAAGATCACTCACTGTAATCTTATTTTACTTTGTACAGTCATATAAGTGATAAAAATGGTGAATACTATTAGAACATGATTACTAATAATAAAATCCACAAGTCTCAGGCTTCTGCCAAGCCTATGATGTCATAAAACCTAGAGTTATAGTGATAACTCTAAATAATGGCGTAATTATGAGGTAAGATGGTTTGATCATGATGTAATCATCACCAAACCTTAAAATATTGATCAATTTTAGGAGAACGCATCAGTAAATGTCTACTAGAAGCCTGCTGGACTCTAGGAGCGAGGTATTTACTATAAATAGAGCTCTTTTTACTCTGTTTTCCCCTCAGACGCTTACAAAACATTAAATCATTAAATAAAAAGGTAATTTCTTTATTCTTTATATATAAAACTTTTATATTATTAAAGACCAAAGTTAATCTTATTATAATCATCATTTCTGACGTGATTATTGCAATTATTTAATTGTTTTGTTTAAATTTATCTTAAAAACCTCTATTCCATGTAAAATCAAGAAAAATTGTAATTTCTCTTAAATTTTATTGTAACTACAATTTAAATATGTAGTATTTACATTTTTTTGGCGTAAACCTATTCAAAATTATTATATTAAGCATTAAAAGTAGGTTATTTCTCTTATTATAATAATTTTTCTCTATTATTATTTTAATAATTCTATAATTGATATAAATAGTATTTATATTAATTTATAGCTTTAATATTAGTAATATTACTGTTATTGATTTTTTTTATTAATAAAAAACAATCTTTTACACCTTTATTATTTGTTGGTAACAATAGTAAAGTGATTTTAAATATATTAATTATCTTATATTAATATATTTATTTATTATATTATTTTTTTATCATATATATTATATTATTATATTTACTTAATAATATAGTTATTTTTAGGCCATAATTACATTATTTCTCTATTATTATAATTATTTTTATCTTATTTATTCCATTTATAAGGACATTTGTACTACAATAAGTAAAATATTAGTAATTTTGCCTTATTGTTTCATAGTCAAACCTTACATTTGGCGGCCTGGCCATGACATTTACTCTAAAAAGACCTTTAAAAAGATTCTAATTGGGTTTATCCAATAATAAATTACAATTATAATAATAAAATTATATAATAATTTTCTATTTATTGATTTTAAATACTATAGAGGCATTGGGAAAGAAATTGTACTGTCTTACACATGGCTTTTCACATCCTTAGACTTGCAAGAACTTTCTTTGAGTGACTCTAGAAATTAAAAAAGAGATTTTATAAATTAAAAAAATTTTTATATTATAAATTAATTTTATAAAAAGAATCATATTCATTTTTCTTTTTGTTCTTTAAAAATGAAAATATAGAAAACAAAAAAGTTATAAATAAAAACCAATAAAAAAAAAGTTATTTTTTATTCATTTGAATCCCATTTCTTTATTTCTTTTCATTTTTTAAGATAGAAAAGCAATTTTTACATGGAAAATTGCCATATCTTACCAAAAATAACACTTTTTATAAAAGACTTATACTTATTTGTCTTTTTTAGTCTTTGAAGACAATCCAACAGAGGACAACCAAACCACTGTTGAAAGATTGGTGGAAGAACCTTGTCAAAGTTCTCCAACACCAATAATTACTAAGAAAAAGAAAGCTAAGAAATTAGACTTTCCAGGACCCACTATTCAGGACTCTGAAGGTGAGTACCTCATTTATAAATTGCCATAAGAAGAATTCCTGTTCTGAAATCCTCTTATTTCTTAAAATATGACTACCAGAAGAGGCTCCCAATAATCCATCCAATCAGATGGAGCTGGACTCAGAGGTAGAATTGATTCCTCCAAAGGGGAAAGGAAGGGCAATATCCCCAGTGGAACAGAATCCACATAAGGAAGTGCCTTATCCCAAAGGAAAGTACCAGAAATGCCCATGATATCTGAACCAGAGTTAGAACTAAGTATGAGTGACTCAAACAGGTATAAATCACATTCAGAGGGCTCAAATAGACATTTACATGCGCCATGTAAGATGTGACTATGAAACTGATGATAATATTACTATTAATCAACAGTACTATTTCTGTTCTTATAAAATATAATAACAGAATGTTATTATAACAACAATTAAATAATTATAGAATATTTCTTTCACGTGTTAAACACTACTAGTGATTTTAACAGTGAGCAAGTAATTGTATACAAGAATCAATTACAAGAAGATTTTAATAATAAAACTTCTTTTATCAAAATAATAAAATTATATTTTGCAAGAATAATTAGAATGGTAATTCTTGAAGAAAACTAATTTTAGAGAAAAACTTTAAGAATTAAATATAAATCACTCACTAATATTCCAAAGAACTTATTGGAAGATAAGATAGAGATATTTGACATAGAATTGTGGATTTTAAGGATCAAAAATGAATTTACAACAGTATTACAACAATATATAGTTGGATTCTATGATTCCACGTCTTTCTGATTGATTCTGAAAGATTTAAAACACTTAAGAATAGCTTTTAACTAATACTTACTTGTTGGTAATAATGGTTTAAATTGGTAATAATATGATGATGATGGAAAAAACAGCAAGAGAAGGCCTCTTTTAAGTCAACAACAGCTCAAAGAGGCATGCCATGGAGCAGACTGAAAAACCAGTGAGTGAAAAAAAAAATAAACCTTTTTTGGATTATTGAATGCATCATCTGTTGTCACGTAAGAGTATCATAATTACTTAATTGATGCTTTTACGTGACTACCAACCCCAATATGGTTAAGAATAAAAGGAGTAACATCTGTAAATCTTCTTTTATTCCAAAATAATCAGTGATTTCTCAAAGTTATCAATGTTATTGGTAATTTCATCACAGGTTGTAATTACTGTGAATTTTTGAAGATTCAGTGTTTCACGTAAAATAATCAAAAATGGACAGTAAGTAAAACTCTTAATTTTACTAGTGAGACTGTAATTCTTTTTGGTTGTACCATATGAAATACAGTTCTACATGAGTCCTAAATGTTTCAGAAAGATTCATTAAGAATTGTATTTTTAATGAATTTTTACCTCATTTCTACATAGAATTGCAAATATCAGTGTTTCACTGGTTGCTATGAGGTAAATCAATGGATACAAGTCTAAAAAGGGCTTTAATTACTCTTTCGGGGCTTATCCATGGAGAATCATTAAGAATTGACATGGTTACAGGAGTCTAAGTAGCTTTTTACCTCCTTGGAATGTCAAAATAGCAGGTTATTTGCTATTTTCTTAAGATTTACAGTAGTTGTAACATGGTAACCAAGTTCCCAAAAGGTTTTATTTTACCAATTAGGCCAAGATCAACCATGGATCCAAGCTTTGGAGCTGTCCATGCCTCTGAGGCCTCAGAAGTTGGGTACCCTGGCTCTCATTGATGTCTTTTGTCCCCCTTGCTTATTTTTCACGTCAAAATAGAAATTTAAGCTTCAAGTGAGATATCCACTATGGGTATACCAAAAGTCGACATAGGAATACCATGATATTAAGTGCTCAAAACATGCATAACACTATTCTTAGTGTATATGTAACATGGGATTTCTCAAATTCCCATTATTTTGGCGTGAAATTAAGAAAAACAAAAATTCTCATGGATCTTTTATGTGGTATTGATGATGTGGTATTGAAGTATTTTCTATTTTACCACCTCATAGAGTTAATTTCAGCTTATTCACACTATGGAGCTACCCTGGGTGAATTTTCGTGTAGAATCCAAATCTGGCCTTAAATCCATGGATTTACTTACTAAATAAAAAGTTATTCATCTTTTCTGAAATCAAAAATGATGAATTTTGGATATATGCATGACTTATGAGTTATGCATAATTCAAAATTTATTTTTAAGATAATTGTGGCCTATTTGGGTATGTAAAATATACCTCAAGGCTCACATTCCCTCCCACCAAAAAATAAAATTGTACTACAATTTTATCAATGGTAGAAATAATAAAAATCCCCAAAGGGGGGTTCATGTCCACTGTCCAACCTCTTTACATCACTCAGATCAAGTAATTTAAAGAACATTTATAGACATATTCAGGCTTGTGGCTTTCTTTCATGTCTAAATCTTCTCAAGAGTTTATCTGAGTCAGGTATATCTGATGCTGCCAGCCATTCATCTTCATGTACTGGATTTCTATATCTGACAAGATATTCTCTTTGATTTTTACCCCTAAGTCTCCTTTCTTTTATGACTTTCTATATCTTTTTGTCTTTATTCTGTTCCACTGGTGGAACAGTCAAAGGAGTTGGATTCCTTAGAGGAAACAATTCTTTATTAGCTGGCTGATAAGGTTTTATCAAGCTGACTGGAAAAGTGGGGTGTTTATTTTCCAATTCACAACTCAATTCCGCTTGAACTGCATTGGTTCCATGTAAGGCAACAATAACAAAAGGTCCTACATAAGAATCTTTAAGATTCTTTGGGCCTTTGATATTATTAAAATTCAAGGTTAAAACTAGAACTAAGTCCCCTACTTTGAAGTCTGGTACTTTATGGCTCTTGTCCCACTTCTGTCTTGCATAATCAAAAGCATCATCCATACTTTGGTTTGCATGATGTTTTACTTTATCAAGCATTAGCTTGAAGCTGGAAGCTGTAGGATGAATGTCAATCAACTCTTTCCTCAGTGTGTCTGCTGGGAGTCTTGGTGTGAGCCTTAGAGGTAATTTCATATACCCAAAAGACCACAAATATAAAAATAACATATTAATATAAATAAAATAAATTTATTTATATTATTAAAATAAAAAATCAAAATATAAATATAAAATTATATTAAAAATAAAAAACTAATTACAATTTAAAAATAAAAATACATTAAAATTTTGTAAGTATAAAATTACATTTATACTTGAAAAAATTAAGTAAAAATGAAATTTTAACAAAATTGTGAAAAAATAAATAAATTTGGAAAAAAGTTAAATAAAAATTATTATAACTTTTTATCCAATTAATAAACACATAAAAATTATTTCACCATTGGATTCCTCATAAAAAATCAGGTGGGGTCACCTCTGAGTGAAATTCTTGTAACTCAACTCTAAATAAGCTTAAATTAAGTTTTTAGTATTTTCAATACAAAAGTTGAAAAACCTCAAAACTTTAATTTAATTCACACCACATGTGGTGTTCACCATCAAATTTTGTGTTAAAATTGAGGTGTTGTGTTTAGTTTAGAAGTTATGAGGAATTAAAGTATTTTCAATTGAATTCAATTGAAATGTCAAAATGTGCGCGTGTATTACATAAGTGAACTTTGATTTACATATGAGGTGTCAATTATTACTGTATTATACTGTACAATTGAATTGAATAACATATGTAAATTATAAGTATAATACATGATGAGGAATTAAAGGAAAAACAAATTGGAAAGATTAAATTTAGGGGGGGGGGGAAAGGAACTCCAGCTCTAAGGGGGAGCTAGACCCCCAAAATCCTTGCCAACAGGCGTGGGATGTCAAAATTCACGCAAAAGTTCATCACTTTGGGCCTGGAATTGAGTTACAGGGTCTGTGAACTCAATTGATGATGAGGTTTTGATACCAACTGGGGTAGTTTTAGCTGTTGCCAAGAGGGTAAAACTACCCTTAAGATAAAACAATCATAGTAAAAACATTTTTAACTGGTTTCTATGCCTCTGACACACATTCTGACGTGTTTTGAAGGCTCTAGGCCTGGTATTGCTATAGTAATGGCTGATTTAAGGGTCTAAAATGGCTAAAAATGGCTTAAACCAGCCCTTTTTGGTCTCAACCAGGGTTCAATGATGCCATAATTGGCTTTTCTGTTGTCAGACTGTTTTTCACGACTGACAAGAGTAAATTTTACTTTTAGAGTAAGAGAATTGGTGGCTATAAAAGAATGTCTTCTTTGCCCCACTTTTCTCTTCATGTTAGAATCTTTTCCTTTTATTAATTAGTTTAAACACTGTTAAACCAATCAATAAAAGATTCCAACCACCATTTTTAAATCATTTTAATCCTTTTAACCACGTGAAAAAAATCATTATAACCATTGTTTGTAACTCTTATAATCATTCTTACCCCTGAACCACCCCAAAAGTGAATTAAAGCATCTTTTGAAAATTTAAGCAAACTAAGAGTATAGTATTAACATCACGATACAACCTGAAATGAGACATAGTAAACTGAGAATGGTTAAGTACCTAAGAGTGAACAACAGCACTAATATGTTTAACAAGTCTATCACCACACAAGACACAACTCCTAACACAATAGCTAATATGAATGGGTTAGTAGAGTGCTCATAACATGAGAAATAATGACAAACCAACCTAACGCTATACAACACACTAATATAAAATTATAAATAACTCAAATGTTTATCTATTAATAAATCAGTTGTCAAACACACTAAATATTGAATATCAGTAATTGTGATGACTGGTATGACCAGTCAGAGACAAAACAAACCACTAATTTCTTGAGTGAGTGTTTTTTGTACAATAATCTTATTAAGAACTAGGAATTGATAACAATACTCCCGTTTTCCATTCAACAGGTCATGCTCCTTATAAAGGTACGCATGACCTTATTCCCACGGCATAATACTTTTGAAGTTAGTCTTAAGTCCTAGCAGATTTGCTACTTGGCAATAACGGAGACTTATAGTTGCTCACAGACTGGGAGAGATCATGTATCTCAACACCCCCCTTGTCTTCCATCTGGAGCAACCTTAACTCCTTCATGGCTCTATTAATAGTTGGACGACTGATTGACTTGGTGAGGAAGTCAGCCAGAATGTTTTCTGTAGGTGTATATACAAGTTTGATCACATCTTCTTTTATCACGTCTCGAACAAAATGTAGTTGAATGTCTATATGTTTCATACGTCGCGTATTTGTGTTGCAATTGCTGTTCGCAGTGTCTATGCACCCTTGATTGTCTTCATGCACTTGTATTGCCTTTATTGTTGTTAGAATGTTGATTTCTTGAATGAATTGTTTGAGCCAAAGCAGTTCACTGGTGAGATCTGTTAGCGATTTATATTCTGCTTCGGCGGATGATAATGAAACAGTGGGTTGTTTTCTTGTCTTCCAGATGATGAGATTGTTATTTAATAAGACAAGATATCCTGTTGTCGATCGTCTAGTTATTCTACAGTTTCCCCAGTCAGAATCAGAATATGCAACTGGTGGGTTTCTGACATTTCTTTCATACATCAGCCCAACACTATTCGTCCCCTTTAAGTATTTGAGAACATGTAGAAAGGCTTTCCAATGGAGTATTCCCGGATTTTCCAAAAATTGAGACAAGGCGCTTATAGAATATGACAAATCAGGTCTAGTTGCAGTGCTTAGGTAGCTAAGAATTCCGACAGCACTTTGATAATTAACTTTCAGAGACAGAAATTCTTCTTGTTCTGTTTTTGAGGCAGCTTCAAGATGACTATTCGGGATGAGTGGTGTTTCTTTTGGCTTGCAGTTGGACATAACATAGCTTTCAAGTAGTGAGTTGATATAGTGGCTTTGCATTAAGGTGATGGTTCTTGGCTCATGAACTATTTTTATTCCTAACATGAGTTTGGCCGAACCCAAGAGCTTTGTTTGAAATTCGCGTTCAATTGCATTTTTAAAGCTCATTAAGCTCTTTCCAAAGATACCAATATCGTCCACATGAAGAAAAAGCCATATTGGCTCATTGCCTTTAAGGTAGAAGACACATGAGTCAGATTTTGAAATACTGAAGCCAAATTTTACCAACCACGAAGAGAGGTGATGGTACCAAGCCAGAGGTGCCTGTTTGAGACCGTAGATTGCTCTTTTAAGCTTAAGACAAAAATTTCTCTTATCTCTGTCGAAGCCTTGAGGAATCGCCAAATACACATCTTCATCCAGTGGTGCATTTAGAAATGCACTTTTTATATCTAATTGTTCGAAGCTAAGATTGTTTGCGGCAGCATGAGAGATTAAGGTTCAAAGGGAATTTAACCGACCAGTGGGAGCAAACGTTTTTGAATAATCCTTTCCTTGTGTTTGTGAGAATCCCTGAGCACAGAGACATGCTTTGTGTTCAGTAATTTTATTGAGTCCATCTCTTTTTGTTTTGAATACCCATGTGGTTCCTATCAGTTTATAATTATCTTTAATTGCAACTTCTTCCCAAACATTGAGATTGATCATGGTTTGAAGTTCCTTCTTAATAGCCTTTATCCAGTGTTCACAGTTATTTGACTTGATTGCCCTGTTATAGGTTAGAGGATCAGTTTCCGTTAGGAGAGCGGCCGGTCATCTGGAGTAAGGTAAGATATTTTCTTCTCTTATGTCAGAATTAATCAACGTTGGATGTCAGGGTCCAATGACTTTGATTTGTCTGGCAGCTTTCTAGACTGGAGTGTTCATCGTCGCTGCTGGAGTCATTTTCTTCATCCAAGATCAAGTTTCTTTTTTCCTGATTTTGTTCTTTGATCTCTTCCTGACAGTCAAAGTATTCATCTTCTTCTGAATTGTCCCAACTGGGAGTCAAGAAAGGTACATTAGATTCTTTGTGACTCTTTAGCATAGGAAATTCTTTTTCAAAGAATACAACATGCCTACTGTTGTATACTTTTCCATCACTGCACTTGAGTATTCTATAGGACGAGGATTCGTTGTTGAACCCAAGCAGTATACCTTCTTCTCCCAAGGGTCCTAGCTTCCAGGATCTCTTTTGTTTGGGAATTAGGAAGATTACCTTGCAACCAAAGGTTTGAATCTTTCTGATCTTGGGAGGTTGATTCGTCCATAAGTAATAAGGTGACAAATTCTTCCTTGATGGTGTAGGTAATATGTTGGTGAGGTAGGTTGCAGTATTGACTGCTTCAGCCCAATACTGATTTGGAAGACGAGAGCTAAGCAGCAGGCATCGGGCTTTATCCAGAATGGTCCTGTTTGCTCTCTCTGCTATTCCGTTATGCTCTGGAGTGTAAGGAGGAGATGTGATGTGAGTGAATCCATGTTGTTCTGCCAGTTCTTTAAATTGTTGATTTATAAATTCTCCACCCCCATCTGTCACTAGTTTCTTTATTTTTTTCTGATGCACGTTTTCAATCATTTTTTGTTGTTTCACAAATTCTTCATAGGTATCAGACTTATTTTTTAAAAAACAGGTGATCTTGTAAGAAGTATGCTGATCTATTATAGTCAGAATATAACAATGACCAGAAATCGATGATGGTGAAATTGGTCCAACCAGATCCATGTGTAAACAGTCCAATGGTTCGGCTGTTTTGGAAAAGTGACCTTTAAATGGAAGGTGGGTCATTTTTCCTTTTACACACACATCACATGGTGTTGAATCAAGTGATTCTAATCCTAACAGCTTCAATGCTTGGCTTCCTGGGTGTCCTAATCTTTGATGCCATGAATAGTTGGTAGGCATTTTTGATAAAAGCGTTTTTGGTTGATTAAAGTTTACCGTCATTAGTTTATTGACAATTTGTCCTTTCAACAATGCTTTTTTGTCATTTTTTAGTTGAAAGGTCGTGCCATCTTTAATAATGGTGATGGATTTGGAACATAGGTCCAATAAACTGACTAGATTCTTTTCTATGTTAGGAACATAGAGACAGTTGTGTAGAATCATTGATTTACTGTTTATATCGATTTGAACAGTGCCTTGGCCTTTACATACTAAGCTGCTTCTAGGGTCACTCGTGGAAATTCTTTCTTCAGGAGTCCAAATCAATTCCGTGAAGAGCTTTTCATCACTAAACATGTGGTGAGTAGCACCACAATCAATTACTAAGGAGGATGAGGAGTCAGGAGATGAATATGGTTGAGTTAACAAGGCTTCGAAGCCAGTTTGATGAGTCTCAGCTTCTGAAGACTTTTTTTTGTTTTTATTTCTAGGAGGCGGACGCAATTCAGGATGCTCAGCCCAACAATTTTCCAGTTTGTGCGTGGTATTCTTAGGATTGTGTTTTCCATCGCGGCAAACGTAAGTTAACTTATAAGGATAGTCAGAGGAGTTGGTGAGTAATGCTGAATTGTCCGTTTTCTCCGTTTTAATACCTTTTTGAAACGTGTCCTTGGTGTTTTTGTGTTGTAGGAGTTCTGAAAGTTTGTCTAGGACTAGTTGGGGATTTATCAATGAATTCATGGTGAGTACCATTGAATCTATGACATGGTCATAGGCATTGCTATCTCTGCTTATTTTTCCGAGGATAGAATATGCCATGATATCAGGAGACATGACGATTCCAATACCTGCAATGTCAAAGAGTATGTTTGAGCATTCTTTAACATATTCTTCAATGTTTCCATTGAAGCAAAGGCATTCCTATTGGACCCAAGTTCTTCCCCTATTGGTGACTGTTTGTGAGGCAAATTTTTCGTGTATTTTAGTCCATAACAGTTTAGCGTTTTTAACTGTGTTAGCGTTAACAACAGTAACTATTATCTCGGGGTGCAATCTACTGAGGATAAGCTGCACTGCCTCTACATTGAGTTGATTCCAGCTGCTGATGGTAGATGAATCAGTTGTTGGAGGTAGGTCCGAGCTGCATACCTCACGTAGCCCACGAGCAGATAGTTCTACGTCGATTAATATGCTCCAAAGAGGGAAGTTTTGGCCATCTAAGATAGGTACGTGATTGATATTGTTCCCCAATTTTTCAGGCATGATTGTTCACTCTTGTTGATGATGATTTAAGAGCTTCTCAAGACTGTAAATCTGAAAATTTAAGCAAACTAAGAGTATAGTATTAACATCACGATACAACCTGAAATGAGACATAGTAAACTGAGAATGGTTAAGTACGTAAGAGTGAACAACAGCAATAATATGTTTAACAAGTCTATCACCACACAAGACACAACTCCTAACACAATAGCTAATATGAATGGGTTAGTAGAGTGCTCATAACATGAGAAATAATGACAAACCAACCTAACGCTATACAACACACTAATATAAAATTATAAATAACTCAAATGTTTATCTATTAATAAATCAGTCGTAAAACACACTAAATATTGAATATCAGTAATTGCGATGACTGGTATGACCAGTCAGAGACAAAACAAACCACTAATTTCTTGAGTGAGTGTTTTTTGTACAATAATCTTATTAAGAACTAGGAATTGATAACAATACTCCCGTTTTCCATTCAACAGGTCATGCTCCTTATAAAGGTACGCATGACCTTATTCCCACGGCATAATACTTTTGAAGTTAGTCTTAAGTCCTAGCAGATTTGCTACTTGGCAATAAAGGAGACTTATAGTTGCTCACAGACCGGGAGAGATCACGTATCTCAACATCTTTCATCACTGTAAACTTTGTCACTTTGTTTATAACTTCACTCTGGTCACTTTTGGGCGTGTTTTCTCTTTAATATTCTTTTTAAAGACTCTGTTCTTTAATTAATTGCTTGCAGTTCTTTGCTCAATTCATTCCAATTGAAATTGCTCTTGAAGAAATTTCTTTTGTAGCCTTAAAATATCTCTTGTAGAGTATTTTTTGGATAAAGTTTTATTGTTGGTAAAACAATAAATTTTTATAATATTATTGTTTTATACTAATAAAGTTATAAACAATCAAATTGGCGTGTTTTCTCTTAAAAATAATATTTCTTACTATTTTTAATTGATTTTTACCTTATACAAATTTTGAGGACAGGAAAAGTACTTGATTTTTAATCAAAGTTTCATATCCACACCTTACACTTGGATTCCATCCTTTTTCTAACATAGCAGGAGTTTGTCCTGTGGAAGAATGGACTGATGTCTTGTATGCCAATTCTAATGCAGGTATCAGAGTGCACCAGTCATGGGTAAAGCCATCTGAGTCTCTGAATTCTAACCCATAAGCACAAAATCTCCTGATCATGTCTTCTAAAGTTTGAATCATCCTCTCTGCTAGCCCATCTGTTTGAGGGTGATATGCTGTAGAGAATGATAATTTAGTCCCAAACAATCTATGAAGATTGGTCCAAAGTGCAGATGTGAACTTGGGATCTCTGTCACTGATGATATTCTTAAATAATCCTGTATGAGAAATAACTCTACTCCATAGTAGAAGAGCTGTATCCATAGCAGTGTCATCTTTATGACATGGGAAGAATATGGGAGTCTTGATATATCTGTATACAATGACCAAAAATTAATTATAACTTTTGTCACCACTTGGAGGAAGTGCTGTAATCCAATCCATGTGAACAACTTCCCATGTGGATTTTGGTTCTTGAGTATGGATCATAAGTCCAAATCTCTTGCCTGTAATCCTGTTTGCTTTTTGACATCTGTCACGGGTATGGCCATATTCAATGGTTTCTTTTCTCCAAGATGGCCACCATGCACAGTTCTTCAATTTTTCAAGTGTTCTTTCCTCTGACAGGTGTCCAGAGTAGATGCTATCATGGCATTCATGAAGAATTGTATTCACAAGCAATCTGCTGCATAATGTCATTACACAAGAATGTTTGGTTCTGTGGTAAATAATGAAAACTTAGTCGAGAGTTAGTTACGTTCTAACAATCTCTGCGTCACTTTATTGAAGTATAATCTTTTATTAACTATAACACACAGTAGTGGTAAAACTGTTTGGATACAACGTAAGTACTTTGGTTTGGACATTGATAAGTTAACTGGATAGCTATATAGTTTAGTGAGTAAATACATTTAACAACTAGAGCACTTATGCTAGAGATCAATCTATCTGACCGTACTACTTTTTCAACTACACATGTACAGCCTAAGTAGAAAGAGAAATGGGGCTAATAGTCTTATTATGGACTGACAATAGATCCATTGTTTGGTGATTCTTTACCTCCACTGTATCTGTGTATCACCCGTAGTCGGTTGATAGTATTAGATCTTGTCTTAGGTCGTCGTGCCTGTTGAGTTGTATCGAATGCAAATGAGGAAGAAAAGAAAATAATTGGAGCGTCAAAAGGAGATGATATTTGGTTTCTTCAAGTTGAGAGAGTGGGAGCGAGTGAGGTTATATAGGCGTGAGTTTGAAGCATGTGAAATAGTGCCAGTTACTGATTACGTCATTGGTTGATCAGTCCTGACGTCACTCGATTAGGTCATTGACAACGTCAGTGATTATGTCAGTAATTACGTCACCCCTCCGTGGCCTTATCAGGGTAAGTCAGCTTAAGCATTTTGGTTGCTTGGGCATGTCTGACTGTGCCCAGTGCTTTTGTGAGGACATCGGCAACCATGTCATTGGTTGGGACATGTTGAACTTTCAGTTGATTCTTCCTGACCAAATCGCGCAGATATTGAAATCTTACCTCGATGTGTTTGGAGTTTGGATTGAGTTGTGCCTCATTACTTATGGTGATTGCACCCGTATTGTCGTTCTTAAGTGTTGGTACCTTCAAATTGATCCCTAAAGACGTTATCAGGTGGGATAGCCATCGCACCTCTTTTGAACATTTGTTCATTGAGACAAACTCAGCCTCAGTGGTTGATTGTGCAACAATTGATTGCTTCTTGGTTGTCCATGAGATGGGATTGCCTAGAAACATGATCAGGTAGCCGGAGTGTGACTTCTTGGTTACCAGGGATGTAGCGTAATCAGCATCTGCCCAACCCACCAGCTCGCTTTCGTGTTGTTGAGTCTTGGTATAGTGTAAACCAAGTCCTCGTGTGCCATTCAGGTAACGTAAGAGGTGCTTGACTAGATTCCAATGGGACATTGTGGGTTTGCTGACGAACTGAGATAGTAGGTTGGTGGTGAACATGATATTGGGTCGGGTGTGTAGAGCGAGATAATTGAGCATCCCAATGGCCTTTTGCATAGTGTGCTTGGAAAAGGGGGTTGAGGTTTGCGCTACGGTATTGTGTATATTTGCTGGAGCCGGGGTCTTGATGCTGTTGGAGGACAAAATGTTAAATTCTTCAAGAATCTTGGTGCAGAAATCAAGTTGGTGGATAATGATCGAGCCATCCGATTGCCAGTCTAGTGTATACCCTAAGTGTTGAGTTGGTATTTCTTGGTTTTTATTGTGTACGTCTGATTGAGAAGCATTAGGAGATCTTCGATCATAGCTTCTGACTCACCCACTATGAAGCCATCATCCACGTGTATGTGGAGGAAGAGGGTTTTGTTATGATTAGTGAATAGGCATTCATCGGTGTCTTTTGAGCTCAGTCCCAGTCGGTTCAACGTGTTGACTAAATGAGCCTTCCATTGTCGGGGTGCTTGTTTTGTACCGTATAGGGATTTATTGAGTTTCCATACCCAGTCTTCTTTACCCGGTACTTCATAGTTGGCAACTTGAGCAACATAATTTGGTGCATCCATTTCCCCATACAGAAAAGCAGTCTCCACATCGAATTGGTAGGCTGAGTATTTGCGGTTGACTAATATTGATAACAGTACCTTAAACAACTCGGTGCGTGCCACTGCAGAGTAGGTGTCAAAGTAATTCACTTGATGTTCCTGGTGATTTCCAAAACAGACCCAGCAAGCCTTATACTTAAGTACTTCGCCAAATTCATTTCGTTTCCTTACTAGTCGCCACATACCCCCTATGGTCTTGTCTGTTCCAGGTGAAGGGACTAGAGTTCCAGTATTCTTGGATGTTAGTGAGTTAAATTCTTTGTCCATTGCTTCTCTCCACCTTTGGGCTTCAATAGGATCCTGGAGTGCAGTTTTGAAAGGTACGTCCTCATTGAGAAATAAGTCTTCATCAGTTGATGATGAAGGGGGATTACCTCCTGTGGCTGGTTTGTTGCGTCGGGAGGAAGTTAGTATTTTGTCTCGTGAGATTGAGCTGCTGATATTCTGAGGCGCGGTCGTGTAGTGTGGTACATAGGAGTACCCTTTCTTCTGTGGAATGGGGATACGAGATGGTGATGCTGGTGAGACAGATGCCGGCTGGTGTTCGGTTGGTTCTTCAGGTCCTGTTACTTCGATTGGGAAATCTGGTGGTTCCTGAGTTGGAGGACTCAAGTTAGGTGGGGTAGGTTGTTGTTGACTTGTTAGATTGGGTGAGCTGGGTTGTAGAGGTATTGTGGTGAAAGTATTTGGGTGAGTAGGTGGATTTGTGATTGGAGGTCTGTATGGAAGGATGGTAGTAGGCTTCTTAACACTGTCGGGGGAATGATAGTCGAACTTAAGGTTAGTAGGAGTGTAGTCTTGGCTGATTACAATCCTGTGGCTTTGAGGATCAAAGAATCGCCCTGCATCTGAGTAGTCTTCTGGGCCAAGGTATAATAGTGGTTTGGATGGAGGAAGTATTTTTGAACCCATACTTCTAGATACAAAGACCTTCAGGCCAAACGGGATCAAGTGATTCAGATTGCGTGTAGGTTCAATAGTGGACCTATGAGCTAATAGGGTACTGACAGGTGAGTTCCAATTTAGGCTGCGAGAGGGCAGGTTGTTAATTAGTAGGGAGGAGTATTTGACCGCCTCATCCCAAAAGTTGATGGGTACATTTGACTGAGCAAGGAGACACCAGCACTTTGTCAGCAGGGCTTGGTTGAATCGTTCAGCGATACCGTTTGTTTGGGGACTGTTGGCTGGCCCTCGTTCGAAGACAATACCCATTGCCTCAATGTCCGTACGAAATTGGGTTGAGTTGAATTCTCCGCCCCGGTCAGAGTGTAGGTAAGCAGGCCACCGGTGAATCTTGTTCTTTATTTCATTGATGAAGGAGAGTAGCTTCGCTTCGGCTTGTGACTTCTGGGTGAGTAGGTAGACACGGTTGAACCGGGAGAAGTTGTCTATGATAACAAGAACATATCTGGTAGAGTGTTTAGCTAAAGGCATAATTTCGAGTGTGTCAAAGTGGAGCTTTGTGGAAGGAATGGGTTGGTTGTGTGGCATCACTTTGAGTTTACACGACTTACACACATGCCAATGTTTGATAGTGCGGAGAGATGGTTGTTGGTTGATGTTGTTAAGTTTCAGGAATTTCTTCAGGTATTGGGTTGATGGGTGTCCGAGCAGGATGTGCCAGTCCATACCTGAGGGGAGTGAGGGTTCTTCTCGGACCAGATTAGATGAGGAACTATATTGAGATACATATAAGTTCCCTTTTCTTGGAAAAGTCTGGACTATCTTGTTTCCTGACTTGACGATAATCATATTGTTCTTCTGATACAATCTGAGTCCATGATCCTCAAGTTGGGATGCTGAAATTAGGTTTGATCGCCCTTGAGGTGCATAGTATACTGGGTAAAGAGTAAATCCGCCCAAGCACAACTTTCCCATTAGGGTGATTTCGATAGTGCCAGAGAACGTTCTCATTGTGACCCGCGTTGGTTGTGGTTCCGACAGGAGATCTAGGTTACACACGGTTGATCGTGAAGCAACGGAGTCATGAATTAGTTCTGTGTTTGGTTCAGATAGGGACATTACTTGTAGGTTGTCGGATTGATCCATTTGGACGTAGAAGCCCTCGTCATCTTCTAGTGTGTCTTCACCACTGTTCTCCTCGGCGTGGTTTGCTGAGTGTGAGTTTGTGATATAATCCTTCATATACTTGTCCAGGAATACTTTGAACTTCTCTTCCAGGTTTGCTCCTTGGTTAAAGCGGGTAGGCATTGATCGAGATGGAGTTGACCTCTGGGAACTACGATTTGTGAAGTTTGATTTACCTGGTCAAGAACCAGCCTTGGATTGATCCTGGTTAGAGTTGTGAAGGTGAGGTGGTCGATATAGTTGTTTGGATTGGTTTAGGTATAGAGTAGAGTCAGTAGATTTCTTGGACCTTTGGCTATCTTCGACAAGTAATCGATTGGTTATTTGTTCTAGATTAAAGGGGGTTGCGTAGTATAGTGTTTGTACGAGACCTGTGAGGGATGAATCTTGACTGATGCTCATTAGTAGCATTGCAGCGAAGGCACCTTCTCCAATGTCCATCTGGAAGGTGTTTCCTGCTGCACAGTTCTGGAAAGTACGGTATAGGTTGACAAACTTGTATGCATGGCTAGCAAGAGATGTATTGGGGTCATAGGTGAGGTTGACAAGGTCGTAAAGCTTCTGGCATAATGTTATGATAGAGTTTTGGCCGCATGCTTTGGCTAGTGCCTCCAAGGATTCGAGGAAGTAGTCCTTTTGGAGTAGTACTGGCTGGAGCTCGTCAGACATACCAAAGGTATTTGCCTTGATGAATTCTGGGGATGACCTGTTCGATTTAGTCCATTCTGCGTCGAATATGTTGTTGTATCCTTTGTATACGAAAACGTATTTTAATTGTTGGCGCCATCATATCCAGTTCTGTCGGGTTAGTTTGATGATGGATTGTCTTGCTACAACATCCCCTTCTGCTTCCATTGGAAACAGTTTCTGGTTGTTTGTTGAAGATTGCATATTGATTACGACTTTTCTTTTCCAGCTCTGTGTGTTCGTTATTATACCAAGTGAGACTCGTTCGCTACCATGAAAACTTAGTCAAGAGTTAGTTACGTTCTAACAATCTCTGCGTCACTTTACTGAAGTATAAGCTTTTATTAACTATAACACACAGTAGTGGTAAAAATGTTTGGATACAATGTAAGTACTTTGGTTTGGACATTGATAAGTTAACTGGATAGCTATATAGTTTAGTGAGTAAATACCTTTAACAACTAGAGCACTTATGCTAGAGATCAATCTATCTGACCGTACTACTTTTTCAACTACACATGTACAGCCTAAGTAGAAAGAGAAATGGGGTTAATAGTCTTATTATGGAATGACAATAGATCCATTGTTTGGTGATTCTTTACCTCCACTGTATCTGTGTATCACCCGTAGTCGGTTGATAGTATTAGATCTTGTCTTAGGTCGTCGTGCCTGTTGAGTTGTATCAAATGCAAATGAGGAAGAAAAGAAAATAATTGGAGTGTCAAGAGGAGATGATATTTGGTTTCTTCAAGTTGAGAGAGTGGGAGCGAGTGAGGTTATATAGGCGTGAGTTTGAAGCATGTGAAATAGTGCCAGTTACTGATTACGTCATTGGTTGATCAGTCCTGACGTCACTTGATTAGGTCATTGACAACGTCAGTGATTATGTCAGTAATTACGCCAAATAATCCCATCAAACAAGTGAAATATCCCTTCAGAATAGGAATTCCTCCAAACTTCATCCAGTGCATTGACCAAAGATGTATCTTTGCAGTATTTATCTAATGAAGAAGTCAAGATATGGAAATTCTTGTCTTGCTTATAAGATTCTCTGACCTCTTCAAATAATTCAGTCCCAATATCAGTTATGATAATCCCTTCAATCGGAATCTGTGGTTCAGCTTCCAAAGGTACATAAGCTGGGTTATCAGGAGTGTTGGCTAATGCCCACCTGCTAAGTCCATCAGCATTCTTATGAATGTTTCCTGCTTTTTAGACTATAGTCATGTTTCCTCTATATTCTTGATTGGCTATTTGCCATCTCAACATATGTCTGTTGGGAGTTTTCATGTTAAGAAGTGATTTTACTGCATTACAGTCAGTTATCACTTCAAAAACACTTCCATAAAGATAATAGTGTAATTTCTCAAGTTCCCATACAAAACATAAGCATTCCATTTGGCTTGCACCATATCTGGCTTCTGTTGATTTTATTTGCCTTGAGATGTAAAAAACTGGCCCTTCTGTAGGTTTGTCACCAATAATTTGGACTTGATGTAGGGCTGCCCCTAATCCATCTCCAAATGCATCAATGTACAATTTAAAAGGAATATTCCAGTCAGGCATGAGTAGTAAAGGTGCTTCTGTAAGAGCTCTCCTTATCTTCTCATAAGCTTTAATTCTCTCCTGTGTCATCTCAAATACAGTCTGTTGATCACAGATTCTATAAAGTGACTTGGCCAGAATTGCAAAGTCTTTCAAGTATTGCCTATAATAGCTGGAAAACCCAAGAAAAGACATCATTTCTTTTTTATTCTGAGGTATTGGCTTAAGTAACACTGCTGCTACTTTGTTTCTGTCAATACCCAAGCTTAAACCAGAAACAATATGTCCTAATGCTTTGAGTTCTTCACAACCAAAATTGCATTTCTTAAGTGAAATTTTCATGTTCACTTCGGCAACTTTGTGAAGTACTCTTGCAAGTCTTTCAAGGTGCAAAGACCATGAATCAGAACGTATGATAATATCATCAATATGTATGATAAGCCATCCTTCAGACAACTCTGTGGGAAAGATGGTATTCATCATTCTTTGATAATGGGATGGAGCATTTTTAATGCCAAATGGCATCCTAAGATACTCATAAATACCACAGTTAGTGATAATTCTAAGTAATTTCTTAGCTTTAGGAGTCAAAACATTCTGATGGAAGCCTTTCAATGCATCCATTGATGTTATATACTTGGATTTGAACAATTGAGTCAAGGTTTGTTGAAATCTAGGGATTGGATACCTATCTGGAACTGTGTAGGTATTCAATGCTCTGAAATCTCCAACCATTGTTTATTTGTCATTATGCCAGGCAATAATAACAGGTGTTTTCACTTCAACTTCCTCATTATGGCCTACTTTTCTTAGTACACCAAGTTGGATTAACTCTTGGATATGTTTTTCCAAGGCTTCTCTAGCTCTGGAGCTGGCTGGATAAACTGGTCTTATAAGTACTGGAGGATATGGCCTGTCAATATTAAGAGTAATATCAACTTCATGTCCCCTTATAGCACCTAATGGTTCATTATCAGAGGAAAATGCATTATTGTATGTGTATAACACATTAATAAGTTCATTCCTCATTTTTGGTGACAATGATGGATTAATTTGTGCTTCAACAAGTTGATTAGACACAAATTTATCTTTGCAAGTGTCCTTTACAGAAGATACTACAGATATTTGTTTTTGCATATTGGAAAAAGCAAATTTTTGTCTTTTGTTATCCCCAATTGTGAAATATCTATCTTTATGGTTATTGATATCAATACCATAAATATTCAAGTAATCATTTCCAAGAATGATGTGATGAGATGTGCAATTATCCATTACCACAATCTCAGTTTTCATCCCCACACTTCCTGCTGGATGTGGAAATACAAGATTAGTGTCCAATATACCTAAGGGGTACATATTGTTACTGGCACTACTAAATTGTACACCTTCTATTGGTAATAGATGGTTTTTCCATTCAGGAAGTATAATTTGGAGATAATCTTTGCCTACACCACTGCAAAATGCCCCTGTATCCAAATTTACTCTGGCTTTAATATCACTTATCAAAACTGATGTGATACAGGATGCTCCAGCAGTGTAAGCTTTTACTTTAGCAGGTTTTGTTTTACACATTCTGGCATCTTGGATATTTATCAGGTTGAAGCAATTCTCACTGTACTGTGGCAAGTGGGTATGGACTTCTGTGACCTCAAAGAAAGCTGTAATGTTTCCAATGGGATAGCCCTCCACTGGTGTATCTTCAGAGACTGCAGAATCTTGATCAGATTCCTCTTTCTCTTCAGTACACTGAATGTCTTCAATGACTTGAACTTCATTGATTTTTGTCTTCTTGGTGCAAGTGTTTGCTAAATGTGAAGTACTTCCACATTTGTGACACTTCAAGACAGGTCTTTCTGGTCTTTTATCTTCTCTGGGAATCTTTGGGATCATCTTGGATTCCATAGGGATTCTAGTCCAAGTCTTACCAATTCTTGTTCTGGTAATGATATCTTCCATTGCATTAATGTAGTCCTCTGTTGAACAGGGTTCTACACATCTGCTTTTGATAGAATATTCCAGTTCTCCTCCACACTTTCTTAATATCTTCATATTAATCATAGTTTCAGACATATCTGGGTGTAAAGCAGATAATCTGTCTTTTTGCTTGAAGAACCAAGTAAGTGGTTTATCTTTCTCTGAGTTAAAAATGGCACTCTCAAACGCATTTTCCATTGTAAACCTCCAAGAATTGTTGGCCCATTTGGTAATCACCTCAGATTTCCACCAAGACCAATCATGTTTTCCATGATCCATTCTCATTTTGTAATACCATTTTTTTGCAGTTCTGGTAAACAGAGATTGTAATTTCCCCACTATGATTTCATCAGGTATATTAAACTCTTCCTGTAACATATCAATAGTCCTGATGAACTCAATATGGTTATATTCTCCTTCACCAGAGAGTTTTGGCCATTCTTCTAATTTGGGAATACCTTTGACACAGACAAAACTTTCTCCTAGAAGTGGGGTAAAGCTTCCTTTGACAGAAAGTTTTTCTTCAGTAAAAGGTGTAGAATGTCTTGGCATATGTGGTTCATAATTCTTATGAATTTGTTCTACATTTGCAATGATTTCATTCCTTAACTTCTGCCTTTCACTGTCACTTTTTGCTAAATGTGTAGCAAACTGATTGGTATTTTCAACTATCTTCAACACATGATCTTGTAGAATTCTAAGTTTATCATTCATTTCAAAAATAGAAAGATATTCCATTTCATCATTATGGATCTGACATGTACTCTCAGTTTTGCTACAAGCATTGATAATTGAGTCAAATATGAAATTAGTCAATTCATACCATTCAGTATATTTCTTGTCATGTTTTTTCAATTCATTAATATCTGTTGTTATTTTAGTTAACTTTGAATCAAGTTTACCAATTTCTACATTAATACTACCTTGTACATGATTTATTTGCATGGAAAGGTCCTGTTCATCCTTTCCTGCTCCTTGGCTGTGAATTCCATGAGAGTTCTGGCCATGTTGAACACACTGTCCACTGCTGAAGGCTCCAATTTGGGGATCCTGTACCCTTATGGGTAAGGTCTGTGCCAATTGGCTTTGGCTTTGCCTTTGCCTTGATGGTTCTTCGGACCTCTCTTCTTCTTCTGAGGTCTTTGGGCTTGTCTTTGGACACTTCTGGAGCTGGTTTGGAGCTGGTAGACGCCACTGGGGCCTCTGTCTCCAAAGCTGGAGTCATCTCCAGTTCTTTCTTCTGGTCTATGGATAAAAGACTCTGGTTCTTCAACCAATTCTTTATCTTTTTGACCTTGTCTTGGCAAGACAGGGGGCTCCATCCTCCTAAGAGTTCAATGGTCTTCCCCTGACCCGGAAAGCTCTTGATGAGTAAGTAGGAGTTCATGGCCCCCTGCCAAAGGCTTGGGCATATTTCCCACTCCTCTTCTTTGGCTTCTCTGAACCAATTTTTGTACTGGAATTGTTATATTTCTATTTCTGCCACTTGAAAATGGTTCAGCCCTGGAAATATTGTCATGAATAAGTTCAGGCTCAGAATTCATGTCAAAATCTGTGGGTACAGACCTTGGGGAATGGGGGGCAACTCTGGCATCCTCCAAATGTGTCTTTCTTGTGGAAGACTTGGCACTTCTGGATTTGGTCTTGCCTCTTCCTTGTCCAAATCCATCTGGTTGGACTATATAGTTGCTTCCATTGATGGTATGCACCATTTTCACGTCAATTTAAGGATAAAAGGTGAAAAATATAAGATAAAATACACACCTTTTGGTGATAATTTAGTCTTTTCTGAGTTAAATAAGGTGCCTCTTTTAGCAATTTGCACCTCAATACTGTCTTTGATTCTGGACTAGTGATATATCTTTTACTGAGTCTGTTGCCAGCTGCACAGTATTTGATTAAAGACACTAGAAAAAATTATAAAAGAGAAAAAATTATTTTTTATACATTTTAAAATATTTTTAAAGATTTTTTTATAAGTTTTATATTTTTTAATATTAAAAAAATTATTCTTTTCAAAGAAAAAAATTAAAATTCAAGATTTTGAATGAAAATTAATTCAGAGTAACTCAAAGAATGATTTTATAAGTTTTTGGATGTGAAAAGCCATGTGTAAAAACAGTATAAAATTAAACCAAATTCCTCAATGAAAAAGACTTCCAAAATAAGAATTATTTTAACGTTAAAATGAAAGAAAAAAAATTATTAAGTTAATATATTTTAGAGCTTAAAAATATATTAATTAAGGGTACAAGGTTCAAAAAACACGGCCAGGCCCCCAAATGTAAGATGTGACTATGAAACTGATGATAATATTACTATTAATCAACAGTCCTATGTCTGTTCTTATGAAATATAATAACAAAATGTTATTATAACCACATTTAAATGATTATAGAATTATTTTTTTCACGTGTTAAACACTACTAGTGATTTTAACAGTGAGCAAGTGATTGTTTACAAAAATCAATTACACGAAGATTTTAATAATAAAACTTCTTTTATTAAAATAAGAAAATTATTTTAATATATAATTATCTTTTGCAAGAATAATTATAATGGTAATTCTTGAAGAAAACTAATTTTAGAGAAAAACTTTAAGAATTAAATATAAATCACTCACTAATATTCCAAAGAACTTATTGAAAGATAAGATAGAGAGATTTGACGTAGAATTGTGGATTTTAAGGATCAAAAATGAATTCATAACAGTATTACAACAATATATAGTTGGATTCTATGATTTCACGTCTTTATGATTGATTCTGAAAGATTTAAAACACTTAAGAATAGCTTTTAACTAATACTTACTTGTTGGTAATAATGGTTTAAATTGGTAATAATATGATGATGATGGAAAAAACAGCAAGAGGAGGCCTCTTTTAAGTCAACAACAGCTCACAGAGGCGTGCCATGGAGCAGACTGAAAAACCAGTGAGTGAGAAAAAAATAAACCTTTTTGGATTATTGATTGCATCATCTGTTGTCACATAAGAGTATCATAATTACTTAATTGATGCTTTTACGTGACTACCAACCCCAATATGGTTAAGAATAAAAGGAGTAACATCTGTAAATGTTCTTTTATTCCTAAATAATCATTGATTTCTAAAAGTTATCAATGTTATTGGTAATTTCATCACAGGTTGTAATTACTGTGAATTTTTGAAGATTCAGTGTTTCACATAAAATAATCAAAAATGGACAGTAAGTAAAACTCTTAATTTTACTAGTGAGACTGTAAATACAGTTCTCCATGAGTCCTGAAAGTTTCAGAAAGATTCATTAAGAATTGTATTTTTAATGAATTTTTACCTCATTTCTATAGAGAATTGCAAATATCAGTGTTTCACTGGTTGCTATGAGGTAAATCAATGGATGCAAGTCCAAAAAGGGTTTAAATTACTCTTTTGGGGTTTATCCATGGAGAATAATTAAGAATTGACATGGTTACAGGAGTCTAAGTAGCTTTTTACCTCCTTGGAACATCAAAATAGCAGGTTATTTGCTATTTTCTTAAGATTTACAGTAGTAAGATCAACCATGGATCCAAGCTTTGGAGCTGTCCATGCCTCTGAGGCCTCAGAAGTTGGGTACCCTGGCTCTCATTGATGTCTTTTGTCCCCCTTGCTTATTTTTCACGTCAAAATAGAAATTTAATCTAAGTGAGATATCCACTATGGGTGTACCAAAAGTCCATATAATAATACCATGATATTAAGTGCTCAAAACATGCATAACACTATTCTTAGTGTATATGTAACATGGGATTTCTCACATTCCCATTATTTTGGCGTGAAATTAAGAAAAAAAAAATTTTCACGGATCTTTTATGTGGTATTGATGATGTGGTGTCAAAGTATTTTCTATTTTACCACCTCAAAGAGTTAATTTGAGCTTATTCACTCTATGGAGCTACCCTAGGTGAAATTTTGTGTGGAACCCAAATCTGGCCTTAAATCCATGGATTAACTTACTCAATAAAAAGTTATTCATCTTTTCTGAAATCAAAAATGATGAATTTTGGATATATGCATGACTTATGAGTTATGCATAATTCAAAATTTATTTTAAAGATAATTGTGGCCTATTTGGGTATGTAAAATATACCTCAAGAATCACAAGCCAGTACAAACAGTACTACACAGTGTACAAAGAAAGGGACTGGCAAATGTTGCCCCAAATACACCAAGGAGTGATGAACTCCTGGCACATCCTGAAAAAGTTCCTCAAAGAGGAGGAAATAGTGACATACTCCAATTGATGGAATCCACTATCATCCAAACCTCAAATCAAAAAGATCAAGGAGTACCATGCCAAAAAGAAGGAGGCAACCAAGGAAGAAGCCCCAGTAGCTTCTACCAGCAAGCCCCAAGTCAACCCACTTCCCCAAGAAGGGAAGAAGAACAAGAAAAAAAATTGGAGAACACCATATTCCCCAAGCTACAGGATTCCCAAAATCCAAAAGGATGCCATGGAAAATGTATTCAACATGGCCAGAACCTTGATGAAATTCAAGGACAAGGAAGAACAAAGAATGAGAGAACCTCATTTCCCAAAGAAATAACCTTGTCCAAAGATGTTGTAAATAATTTAACTGAAATTAGAAATAGTATATTACCTATAAAAGAAATTAAAAATAGTTTATTATCATTACAAGAAATAAACAATAACTTATATTCTTTAACAAAAATTGTTGTATAAAATAAAAAAGAAATTGACAAAATTAAGTTTATTGTTGAAAATAATAAACCAAAGATCTTAATTGATAACACTCAAAACTTAATACAAGGAGAACAAGAATTGTATAAATACATAAAAGATATCAAAGATAAAACTTTGACAATCAATTATGACGTGAGTATCGACAATCTTTCAGAAGAATTAAACAAACTAAGTATTTCTGTAGAAAAATTTGAAGAAAAGACTTCATCACACCAAAAATTACTTTTGGACCATGTGGAAAAGAATGATGAAGCAAGAATGCATCTGAAAGATGAAATTCAAAGTGAAATAAGGCTTATCACTGAAAAAATGGATAAAATTAATGAGGCTAACTAAAAGATGCCAAAGTTATCAACCCCATTTTCTCACATAAGAAGCCCTGTTAAACCAAAAGAGAAATTAACAAATCCATTCATAATAGACTTAAGTCACCAAGACAATAACCAAGTCTTAATGAAGGAAGTACCTCAATTAAAAGAATGGCCAACATTCACAGGAGAAGGTGAATATGAGCACATATCATTTATCAAGACAATTGAAATGCTACAAGAAGATTATGCCATACCAGATGAATTAATTACTGCAATATTACATTCATTTTTTGAAAAATCTGAAAAAAGTTGGTATTATGGCATAAGACAAACAAATGGCAAAAACACCTGGTCTTGGTGGAAACAAAAAATTATCACCAAGTTGGCTAATGATGCCTGGAGGTACAAGATAGAGAATGCATTTGCAAATTCTTTCTTTGACCCAGACAAAGACAAACCTTTAACATGGTTCTTGGAACAAGTTGAAAGACTCAATGAATTGTAACCAGAAATGTCACAAAAGATGGTGCACATGAAAGTACTTAAGAAATGTGGAGGAGAGCTAGAACATGCCCTAAGAAGCAGGTGTATAGAACCATGCTTCACAGAAGAGTATATCAATGCACTAGAGGACATAGTGACAAGAACAAAAATTTAAAAAGAAGATTTCAAGCCCAATAAATCCAACAATATTGAGCAAATAAAATGCTATAAATGTGGAGGTATTGGACACTTAGCCAATAACTGCCTCAAAAAGGCAAAGATTAATGAAATTGTGGAAACAGAAAACCACAATGGCAAAGAGGAGGAATCTGACTCTGAAAAAGAAACAGAAGAGTCAGAAAGTTCTGAAAGGGATAAAATCAATATAATTAATGCACAAATTAATAATATTGATATAATTTATGAAGTACTAGATGTTAACTCAAACTTACCACAAGCTGGAATATCTGACAGAAACCTGACAAATATACAAGATGCAAAAATGTACAGAACCAAACCTGCAAAAGGAATGAGATATACAGCTGGAAAATGAAGTATAAGTATTTTTATGGTTGATAACCAAGAAGGAAAAGTGAACTTGGATACAGGAGCATATTGTAGCCGTGTTGGTAAAGGTTCTTTAAAAATCATTGTCCCAGATTGGCAAGAAAAGCTTATGCCAATACAAGGTGTCAAATTTAGTAGTGCAAGTGAGAGCATGAAGCCCCTTGGAATAATTGATTTAACACTAATTTTTCCTCACCCCTCACAATGTGTCAGAATTGAAGTAGAGTTTGTAGTAATGGACAACTGTACTAGTAATCACTTGATACTTGGAAATGACCACTTATCAATTTATGGTATAGATATCTCTAACCAAAAGGATAGATATTTTACCATAGGAGACAACAAAAGACAAAAATTTGGCTTCTTAAATAACAAAAACAAATCACAGTCATTAAGAATGAAGAGAAAAATCCAGAAAAGGAACTTTTTATATCTGAACAACTCAAAGAGGCAGAATTGATTCAAGAATTAACAGAAAAAATGAAAGAAAAATTTATTGACCTCTTATTTAAGTACAAAAATGCCTTTGCAACTGACAAAGAGCCACTAGGTGCCATAATTGGGCATGTGGTGGATATAATTCTTAATGTGGAAAGGCCTGACCCACCTTTACTAAGGAGACCTGCTTACCCAGCTAGTCCAAGGGCTAGAGAGGCCTAGGAGGTACACATTAAGGAATTAATGGACCTTGGAGTATTAAGAAAAGTAGGACATAATGAACAGGTAGAGGTCACTACACCTGTCATTATAACTAGGAATAATGGAAAATCAAGAATGATAGGAGAATTCAGAGCCCTGAACACCTATACCATTCCAGAAAGATATCCAATACCCAGAATCCATGAGACATTGACACAATTTTCACAAGCTAAGTTCATAACAACCATGGATGCTTTAAAGGGTTTTCATCAAAATGTCTTAAAAGACAATGCCAAGAAACTACTGAGGATGATAGTCCACCGTGGGATTTTTGAATACTTAAGAATGCCATTTGGCATAAAGAATGCACCTTCCCATTATCAAAGGATGATGAATACCATATTTCCTGAAGAATTATCAGAAGGATGGTTAATTATCTATATTGATGATATCATAGTTTGCTCAGAAACTTGGGAAAATCACCTTACAAGACTAGAAAGGGTACTTAAAAAATAGTGCAAGTGAATATTAAAATTTCCTTGAAAAAGTGTCATTTTGCACATAGTGAACTAAAAGCACTAGGACATGTTGTATCTGGACTTAGTCTAGGCATAGACAAGAATAAAGTAGCAGCAGTACTACTTAAGCCAATGCCTCAAACCAAAAAATAAATGAAATCATTTCTAGGATTTGCTGGTTAATATAGACAGCATATAAAGGACTTTGCAAAAATTTCCAAATCCTTGTATAAACTATGAGACCAACAAACATTCTATGAAATGACAGAAGAAAGAGTCAAGGCATATGAGGAATTGAAAAATTCCTTAACAAATGCCCCATTTCTTCTAATGCCAGATTGGAAACTACCCTTTAAACTTTACATTGATGCTTGTGGAGAGGGACCAGGTGCTGCACTACACCAGACAAAAATTATCAATGATAAACCAGTGGAAGGACCAATTTGTTTCATTTCAAGACAGATAAAGCCAACAGAGACAAGATATGGAGAAAGCCAAATGGAATGCCTCTGCTTAGTGTGGGCTTTAGAAAAATTACATTATTAATTGGATGGAACAGTATTTTATGTGATTACAGACTTTTATGCTGTAAAATCTCTATTAAATATGAAAACTCCAAATAGACATATGCTGAGATGGCAAATTGCTATCCAAGAATATAGAGGAAATATGACTATTGTTCATAAATCTGGTAATATTCATAAAAATGCAGATGGTCTTAGCAAATGGGCTCTAGAAAATACCCCTGACAATCCAGCATGGGTACCACAAGAAGAGCAGCATATAGAAGGAATATGTATTACAGACATTGGCACAGAATTCTTTAACAAAGTTAAAGAAATCTATAGGATAGACAAGAACTTCCATATATTAAGCCAACTTCTAATGAAAGACTGCAAAGATCCATCACTTTCATCTAAATTATATGAGCCATGGAAAAAGGCATATGATGAAGGAAGATTCCCCCTCCTGGATGGAATCCATTACCATACAACAAAACACACATGTGTTATGGCTTTAACAGATAGAACCCTGATAAACAATATTTTACATGAGTGTCATGATAGTGTTGCAGTTGGACATCTCTCAGAAGACAGAACACTAGAAAGGGTAAAAACCTGCTCTTGGTGGCCAAATTCGAAGAAAGATGTTGCAGAATACTGGCAAACCTGTGACAGATGTCAAAAAGCCAACAGAGCCACAGGAAAGAAATTTGGAATGATGATCCAAATACAAGAGCCACAACCCCTATGGGAACTAGTTCATATGGATTGGGTAACAGCATTACCTCCGGGAGGAGACAGAAGCTATAATGCATTCCTAGTATTAGCTGACAGGTATAGCAAAACCCCCATGTTCCTACCATGTCACAAAGATGACACAGCTATGGAAACAGCCATAATTATATGGAATAATGTGACTAGCCATTCAGGCTTATTCCAGAATATTATAAGTGACAGAGACCCAAAATTCACTTCAGAATTATGGAAAAATCTCCATAACCTGTTTGGGAGAAAGTTATTATTCTCAGCAGCTTACCATCCTCAAACTGATGGTTTAGCAGAAAGAATGATACAAACCTTGGAGGACATGATCAGAAGATTCTGTGCTTATGGACTAGAATTAAAAGATTCTGATGGTTTTACCCATGATTGGTGTACACTAATACAAGCCCTTGAACTGGCATATAAAACATCAATCTATTCTTTTACTGGAAAAACACCAGAAATGCTAGAACAAGGTTGGAATCCAAGACTTCCTTATGATACCCTCAAAAAGAAATTAGTGGATATACATTCAACAGCAAGCAGTTTTAAGATAATGCTTGACAAAGCAAGACACCAGGCAAACAGATTTATGAAAGATTCTTTCAAATATGCAAAAGAAAGATGGGATAAAAGTCATAAACCACCTTAATTCAAAATAGGAGACTTAGTCCTAGTATCAACCCTTAATTTCAATAACATAAAAGGTCCAATGAAACTCAAAGATTCCTTTGCAGGACCATTTATGATAAAAGAACTTCATGGACCCAATGCTTTGAAATTGGAACTCACAGGTGAATTAATGAACAAACACCCAGCTTTCCCTGTAAGTCTGATAAAACCCTACAGCTCAAGTGATAAGGAACTATTTCCACTAAGAAATAAACCCCACTTGAAATTCCCCCCTTGGAAGAAGGAGAAGAAAAGAAAATTGTAAAAGTCCTTAAAGAAAGAAGGACAAGAAACACAAAAGAAAGAGAATACCTTGTAAGGTATAGAAATTCAATCAAGAAGATAAATGGCTACTTGATAAAGATATAACAAATGCTGATAAACTACTAAGAAGGTTCAGACATGAAAGAAAACCTAAAGAATAGAAAAATCAAGCATTATTGAGCTTCAAAACTAACAAAGTCTATTGGAGAGGTAGGAAAGTGGATGATACCCTAATTACACATATCAGATTGTGGTTTAATCTTTTTGGTGGTAGGGAATGTGAACTTTTGAGATATGACCACATACCCAAAAAGGTCACAAGAAATATTTAAAATAATTATACCTTGAAAATAATTACCTTAAAGCTACAAAAATGCCATAAATAGGCATAAAACTTGGTTTAACTTGAAACCCAATGAAGAAACATGTGAAATAAATTACACCATTGGATTCCCCATGGTAAAATACACATATACCATTTTCATGGCATATCTGTAAAGTCAATATTTAATGAGTTATAGGTAATAATACCTTATAAAAAACATGAATCCTTAATTATTTCAAATACCAATGAAACAACATGTGAAAGAAATGCTACCATTAGATTCCCCAAAATGGTCTACACATAAAACAATTAAGAAGCTAATCTTCAAGGTCAATACTTAAGGAGTTCAGCTGAATATATGCACTTTTTTGGTCAACACATATATTCAAGGATTTGAGCTAATATCTTTTGAAATATACATGATAGAGTGATGAACAAAAAAGAAAGTCACCACAAACTTAATTGAGGAATACAGAAATGAGCTTTATTTCACAAGTTATAAACAAGGTTAAATCCCGTAATGGATTATTGATTAAAATCAATAGAGCTGTTGACCACTTTGTTGTGAAAGTGGTCCAAACTTAAAAATAATTAGACAGTTGGATTCTACTAGTTCAATAGTGAAGAATTATGTTTTGTCTTGTTACAATATTCAAGGTATAACACCTTGAAATCATGGTTTGAAGTTTAAAATATTAAATTTCAACAGAAAAGATGAGTTACAAGAAAAATCATCAAAAATACACATTTGATTATGTAATGAAATTCCCTTGGTGGTATAATATGGATATACCAAGCTATCAGAATACACTCTCAGAATAGCTGTAGCGGGTATAAACTAAAAGTTATGAATGATCAAAGTTTAAGCTTAAATTTGATCATTTAAGATCACTCACTGTAATTTTTGTTTAAGTTTAACAGTCATATAAGTGATAAAACTGGTTAATAATATTATAATATGATGAATACTAACAAAATCCACAAATTTTAGGCTTCTGCCAAGCCTATGATGTCATCAAACTTAGAGTTATAGTGATAACTCTAAATAATGGCGTAATTATGAGGTAAGATGGTTTGATCATGATGTAATCATCACCAAACCTTAAAATATTGATCAATTCTAGTAGAACGCATCAGTAAATGTCTAATAGAAGCCAGACGGACTCTAGGAGGGAGGTATTTACTATAAATAGAGCTCTTTTTACTATGTTTTCCCCTCAGAAGCTTACAAAACATTAAATCATTAAATAAAAAGGTAATTTCTTTATTCTTTATATATGAAACCTTTATATTATTAAAGACCAAAGTTAATCTTATTATAATCATTATCTCTGACATGATTATTGCAATTATTTAATTGTTTTGTTTAAATTTCTCTTAAAAACCTCTATTCCATGTAAAATCAAGAAAAATTGTAATTTCTCTCAAATTGTATTGTAACTACAATTTAAATAAGTTGTATTTACATTTTCTTGGCGTAAAATTATTCAAAATTATTATATTAAGCATTAAAAGTAGGTTATTTCTCTTATTATAATAATGCTTCTCTATTATTACTTTAATAATTCTATAATTGATATAAATAGTATTTATATTAATTTATAACTTCAATATTAGTGATATTGTTTTTATTAATTATTTCTTATTAATAAAAAACAATTCTTTATGCCTTTATTATTTGTTGTTAACAATAATAAAGTACTTTTAAGTATATTAATTATCTTATATTAATATATCTATTCTTTATATTATTTTTTTATAATATAAATTATATTATTATATTTGTTTGATAATATAATTTTTTTTACGCCATAGTTATATTAATTTTCTATTATTATAATTATCTTTATCTTATTTATTTCATTTATAAGGAGATTCATAGTCCAATAAGTAAAATATTACTAATTTTTACTTATTGTTTCATAGTCAAACCTTATAGATAATAAGATTATGATTTGGAAAAAACAGCAAGAGAAAGCCTCTTTTAAGTAAGAACCAGATTTCAGAGACATGCAATTGAGAAAAATATACAACTAGTGAGTGAAAAACCATTAGTCCTGTTTGGATAATTGGTTACATCACTTGTTGTCATTTACAATTATCATATTTACTTAAATAACTCATTTCACATGACTATCAACCAGTTTATGGCTAATAAATAAAGAAATAACAACTTTCCATACTCTTTTATTTCAAAATAATCATTAATTTCTCCAATTTATAAATTCCATTTCAAATTTTACTACATATTGTATTTCTTGCGAATTTTTGCAGATTTGGTGTTTCATGTGGAATTATCAAAAATGGACTGTAAGTAAAATGTTTAATTTGAATTATGAATTCATAATTATTTTTAATTTTTATATGGATCATCCTTTTTCAATTGGTCCAGAAGGTTTCAGAAAGATCTGTTAAGAATTTTTTTTAAAGAATTTTTGAAGCTCTTGCCTTATTTCTATGTAGAATTGCAAATAGCACAGTTGTGACTGGTTTCCATGAGGTAAATGCATGGTTACTAGTAAAAAAAGTGTTTTAATTATTATCTCAAGGGTTATAAATTGAAAATCATTATCATTAACTTCTTGTCATGTCAAAATAGCAGCTTATTTGCTATTTTTGTATGATCTAATGGGACTTTAACATTGTAACCATGTTCCCAAACGGCTTTAGTATCCTAATTGGGCCATGATAAGCCATAGATACAAGCTTTAGAGCTATGCATGCCTCATAGGACTCAGAAGTTGGGTACCCTGTCGCTCTTTGATGTCTTTTGTCCCCTTTAGCTATTTTCACATCAAAAATAGTAATTTGGGCTTCAAGAGTGATGTCCACTATGGTTGTACCAAAGCTTTATTTTAGAATACTGTAATGAAAAGTTCCATAAAGAGGCATGACACTACTCTCAGTGTATATGTGACATGGGATTTCTTACATTCCCATCATTTTGGTGTGAAATTGAGAAAAGCAAGAATTTTCACAATTCTTTTATGTCATATTGATGATGTGGTGTTGAATTATTTTCCATTTTGCCACTTCATAGAGTTAATTCAATCTTATTCACTGAATGGGGTACCCTAGGTGAAAATTTGGGTATAATCCAAATCTGGCATTAAATCCATGGATTTACTTACTCACAAAAAGGTTATTCACCTTTTCTTAAGTAAAAAATGATAAATTTTGGCTATATTCATGACTTATGGGTTTTGAATAGTTCAAAATTTGTTTGAATATTAATTGTGGCCTTTTTGGGTATGTCAAATATACCTCAAGGCTCACACATTGGGTTGGAAATCAATGATGATTTGAAGGAAATTTTCTTGTGCAACCAAAGAACCTTGGGATTCTCTGAAAGGGAAGCTAGTTTACACTTACCTTATTGCCATCATCCAAAAACCAGAATTATTTACATTTTTTGACCATATGGATTAAGCACCATATATTAAAGGGAACCACTGAATTGATATAATAGAAGATGGTTCCCAGTTGATATGGGGAAAATATTAAATAAAATCCATGCAGCTAATGGAATTATCAACAAGCCATGTACAGCTCAATTTCCAAGCCTGAGACCCATTTGAAACTTGTGATAAAAAATGAAGTGCCATATCATCAATAATTACAAGATATGAACAATGGAGGACTTCCAAGTGGACATCACATAAGCATGGAAAAGGATACTGGTTTCTTTTTTGAATTAAATCTTATATTCAATGGCCAACCACATGGAAGAATCAATAAATGAAAATACTCCTCTTACCAGATGGTAGCACCATTTTTAAAAATTTTCATTCCAGAAAGAACTCTTTCTTTAATCACAAATCTATGACTTTTTCATAGATTTTTCAATATATTGACTTATTACAATTTGAAAGAAAAAATAATGAAGCAGTTATTGAAAATTATTAATTTTTTTCTTCTTCAAATAATATTAAAATAAACTTGTAAAAATGAGAAAAGCATATCCAATTATTATGAAATAAAAAAAGATTATTTTAGAGAAAAACAAATTGAAAAATGGCAAAAATAGTCAAAGTATAACATGAAAGCGTATAATTGAGGAAACAAAGGTATTAAAGTGTTAAGAAAAAGAATAAAAGAACCATTTGAATGAATTATTCATGGAGCTGTACAGTGGGCTACAAGAGAAACCCAAATTCTGTACATAAGTTTTAACTTTGGCCTTGTCAGCCCGTGACTCAAAACCAGAGCACAAGCATGACAGCCAAATACCATAAATAAATGGTATAGCCAAGATACCACCAAAAGTGGATCTGAGCCAAATCAGCTCAAAGGCTATCAAAGGAAAGAGGAAACTCACTCCTTTCCAAATATACAAGTCCCATCCTCATACAACCAAGAATAACAAAGTTATTCCTGCTCAAAGTTGTTGCTGAGCATAAACCTTAATTTTCACCTCTCATATAAAATACAGAGGAAGAGGCTTAACCCCATCAAATGGGTATTCAAAAGGGAGCTCTACGGCAGGGCTATCCAATGGTACTAGCCAAACTCAGCTTGCACTAGAGTTACAGAAGTTATGACCAAAATAAGGTCAAACAAGGGTGATTAAAATATTCACCTCTCATCTAACTTCTATGGTTTTAGTGTGATATACCTAAAGTGGGGTCTTTTTGGAAAGAGAACAATCAGAAATATCTAATGTTGCCATCCATTTGCCCATATCCCATCTAAAACAAAAGATATGGAGCAAACAAGCTCCATACAGTTTTTGGACAAATCATAAATGTGTACAAGAAAACTTGTACATGGCATAGCTTTGCCATAATTAATGATAACCATACCAAATGAGGTACCATTGTGTAGAACACAGCTATGGCTACACACTGAACCAGCTTTGAGGTTAGTATCTCAAGAAATGACAAAGGTATGGCTGCTTAAAGGTCAAAATCCCACAGTTTGGCCAATACAGCCTTAGAGTGGGATAGTATCCCATAGCCATGATCATGAGGTGTCAAACAGATGAAGAAGCATGTTTATACTTCAATAACTCATAGTTCATTAAATACTGGGGTCCCATACAGGTTCTTTACAGCATTCTACGCATAATACACGTCAGAATCAGGCTATGTGGTCCCCAGATGAAAACTTTCACCCTGTATTGGTGAAGACTGCCCAGATATGGTTTCAAAACCACATCTGAGAACAATAAAGGCTATAAAGGCTTTGTCAAAACTACAAGCCAGTACTTTGGCATGAAAAATCTTTACTTCCTCAATGTGGAAAGGTCTAGAAGCCTTTTCACCCCATTTTAGGATAAAAAGGGGCCTTTTCACAGCCAGAAAAGGTTTCCTCATCCTGCTCTTGAATTCCTACATATTACAACTTTCAAAACAGTTATAATATTGGAAAAAAATCAGGTTTTACTACAAACTTTAGTATTGTAGACTTTATTATTGTAACTCAACAGGTAAAGCTGCACCCAGGGCTTTCAACAGCACTCACCATCATTCATAATCATTAGTAAAGCCCTTTGAATTTATTAAAAACCCATTCTTAACATTATTATTCAATCAACAGTCATAGTCCAGCTTGTGAATACTCTTTATTATCACATCTTCATAGACTCAGCCTGACAGGCCTGGGCATCCCAGGTTTTTTCCATTTCTTTTTTTATTAATCCAAGTATCAACATACTTAGTTTATTTTGCATTTTATCAACTCAGTGCCAGCTAAAGCCTTCAACAAATTCTCAAATCACCAAGGAAATTCATTTTTCACTGTCCAAACAATCTGAATCATTTTTTCAAGATTTGTCTCTATGAGTTGTGAACAGTAAAAGTGATTATTTCAATAATGATATATTCTCCAGTACTTTTTCTTATCATCTATGATGATCAATATTACTCCAGGTGAGTGAATTTAATTGTTAATAAAGCTTATTTTCATTTTAATAAAGCCCAAAATATTCATTTTCTGAATAGAATCTTATACTTTTTTTTGTAATTGGAATTATTGTTTTAATAAGCTATCATCCAAATTATGGAATATTTCTTTCTTTATTTGAATTCAAGTGAGGCTTTCACTGAAAAACTTTTCAAAATTAATAGAAATTGACTTTTTTATTGGATTTTATCTCATGTAGTATGCCGCACCTTGATGAAGGTACTTGTGGCTGAAACATTTTTCTCAAAGAAGCAGAGCTCCCAATTTTTGTAATTAGTCACAAGCTGAACATACCTGAAGCAACAATTAGCGAAACAGTAAAAAGATTTCAATAAAGAAAAACCTTTAAGTCCTTACCTATACCTGGATGGCCTCAAAAACCAAACAATAAAGAAAAATACCAGATTTTGAGAGTAATAAACCAACACCCATGCAAGAAGCTGGCCAAAATCAAAGAGATGATCACATCTGAAATCAGAGTTGGAATAGTCTGAAATTCTATACATTGAATAGGAACACATTCATTTATAACAGTGAAGAAACCTTACCTTACTGAAAACAGCATGACTCATCGACTCCAATTCACCAGGGACCATCAAAATTGGTGAGAAGCTATTTGGACCAAACATTTGATGCAAACAAGATTATGACAATCAAAAAATGAGAAATATAAAATTTACTTCATACAGGTAAACCATTTCTTGGGTTGTCGGAGCATTATTATATGGGCGCCTTTTGTGGAAAATTCCAATCTAACTTGATAATACTGCCAACAGGACAACAAATGTTTTTTTTGATAATGTCTGAATACCAGGATTAATCAATTTAATTCAAGAGCTGAAAGAGATTGGATTATACAATGTCAAATAACTCATCCTCATGAAGGATGGGGAACCAATACATTCAGCTTGAATAAGCACCACATGGAAAGAAAAAATAACATTAAAAAGATTTTTTTTTTCACCAAATCAACCAACCTCAACCCCATTGGGAAGCTCTGGTTTAAGATGAACTATACAGTTACAAATTTTCACAATCCAAGAGCCATGGAAAAAATTGAAGAGACAATTTTCATGGCCTGTGATTAAATCCCATTGTCTCACCTGTATGCAAGCATTCATTCACAATAATAGTGATCCAGTGCAATGATAGTAGAAATGTTAAAAATCAACTCTTATTGTTTTATTGTTTTGATAAAAAAATTATTATTGCTTCAAAAAAAAAAATTCATTTTACAACATATCTAGCCTATTACTAACATGAAGGTGAAATACAATTCATTATTGATATGGTACCTAAGCTTAAAAAAAATTAGAAAAATAATTTTGTTAAAAAATAAACACAAAAAAACAGTGACCCAAGAAAGTCTTTACATCTTTCTTGTAGGAAAATTTACAAAATTACTCAGCGTAAAGACTTCAAAAGTCAAAGAATACTTATTCTATTAAGTGTTAATTTAGGTATGAGTTATTATTTAAATATTATAGATCTAAAACTAATAATAAACCGATTGCATTGTATAAGCAGCTACACCAAGTCGTTTCTGAAATTTTATCATTCCTGACTAATAGAATTGACCGTATAATAAGGTATTTATATAAACTAATAAATCACTTTCAATATAGTATTAAAGTATTTGTTTTATCCAGTAATCACAGTGAAATTTAATTCTAAAGAATTACACCTCTACTAGTATCATTAATCGTTTAAATAATCTAGGTTATTAATAAAAATCACTCTCAGTATTGTAGCCTAACTAACTCTCTTTGTCTCTTGGCTTACCACTACTAGCTGTACTCACTTCAATAGAAATAAATTAGTTCTAGGAACTTTAGAGAATACTAAGAGTGAATCTGATTTAATAACGCATGAACTTTGTATTTCTAAATATATTTGTCTTGTGAGCTTCTCATGTTATGGGGCGAGGAATGCTTTAAATGAGAAAAGACCTTTTTCCAATTATTCTATAGATACTACTAACAGAGTAGTAGCTCAAAAGAACTCTATCATATAAAGCTAGTATCTCTTCAAAATATCTGGATTAAAGTACCAATATCTAGTAACTCTTATTAACATAGCTCAATTCCAGATATGGATTCCAGTTAAATCATCAATTATCTCAGGTACCTTCTAAGCCTATGAAGAATCTTAATGGACCTTTTTTGAGACTTGAAGAAACAGGTTTTATATTAATATCTGGAATTAATGAAAAAGATTTATCCACTTACATCACAACTATGCCAACTGGAACAATAAAAACAGACTAATTATCAGTGTGATAAAACTAGGATTTTCTCTCAATAATGAATGGAATGAGCTTTTAAAAACTCACTCTAAATAATGATAAGGGGTAATTATACCAAGAAAGTGTTGTAAAAGGATTTACTTCTGGATAGCTGACAGGCTAGACCAAGAAAATGAAGTATTTTTAAAGAGCTATATCTTTTTATTTATTGAATTAAAACCATCTCATTATTAGATAAAACCAATAGTAATAGTCTGTTGAAAATCAAAAACACAGTTGATAACGAATATTAATAAGTAGGTCAGAGTAATATAGTAATTTACTGATACCTGAAATCCAAGTATAATGCATTTATAAAATTTTGCAATAGTTATTTAATTGAAGTCTGTTTTGTCACAACCAAAACCAGCCCCTCAAAAAAATACGATTTGACAGATTCACTTATGTTGATTTTGATTAATAATTACCTTCACTGAGGTATTCTTAGCTAATCATGTCTTCAATACTATCGGTAACGACTCCTTGAATACAAACAGAAAGAGTTGAGGATAAGTAGCTAGATATAATAACAAAATAAGAATATGAATTTGAAGACAATTCTGAATATTTCTGCTTCTGTCGACCACATGAATATAATATCAAATAATAGACACTTTTGTGCATATAAATTTAAATTTTTCAATCTATTATATCACAAGAATAGAGACCACAATGTATGAAACTAAATCACTATGACAGTGCGTGTTCCTTCATAATGACATCACCACCCATTTAAATGGAATACCTTAATCATTTTCCATAGATGATTCAAGGTGACAAACTTGAGTTCACCTAGTGGGTTAGTGAGCATGCTGGCTAGAATTTATGATTTTGGTACATATTGGATGTTTAGCAGTATTTTTAATGTAAAGTACCTGAAATACTTATACCTCATTTCAATTTGTTTTGAATTTGGATTAAGCTGAGCTTATTTTTTAATAAACACTGCACCCATTTTATCATCCAATATTTCTGAAGTGATTGTTTTTGTCGACTAAGAGCTGAGAAAAATTGATAGTCACATCACTTTATGGGAAAATGTTTCAATTCAAAAATGTGTAAATTTGGTGGTTGACTGTCCCATGATATGTTATTATTTTTTGACAAAGGGATTTGGTTTCCATACAACTTTACAATAAAACCAGAACTTTCTTTTTGTTCTAGTGAGCTTAAATAGTCAGAATATTCCTAGCTGGAAATATTTAAACCCATGAAAATTTCATTTCTTGACTTGTGTATGGCCTGAGATATATCTTATATTCCAAAGAATTCACAAATTTCCTCACCTAAAGTTATTTTGACAAAAAATCAAGAATAACTAATCAAAAAATCTATTTGAGCTCAAAAATATCATGATAAATCCTTAACTAGTAAGTAAAAATGATAGTTTTATTGAAACATTGGATTATTCATCCAATTTTACCTAGGGTCAAAGCTTAAATTATTTTACCATATATTCAATACTTTGGCCTACAAATCCCAAAATAGTATTTTTGTGTAAATTTAAGGATTTTCCATTAATCTCAATGAAGTTTTAATAAAGAGAAATTTACACTCAATTGAACTTAACTTACAGGAAAGAGGTGGAAATTGAAGGATAGTGTGTAGTTTCAAATTTAGCCTTGAATTTACCATAAAGGTGGTGAATCTTCCAGGCCCATTTTCCACGATAAGCCCAAAATACCATAGTATAAATTTAACTAAATAAAGAGGGAAGAATTCCATTAAAATTATGGTAAATAAGGAATACCGGAAATATTTGACAGGGTGCTCAATATTTTGGATCTCCATAGAATGAATTTTAGATTTGGACAGCTTTAATTGTGGTTCTGCAGCCAAATTGAGTTTCTTGTGTTTTTTTACTTTGATTTAAAGCTAAAAACTCACAAAAAAGCTGAAATTAAAGCCATTTAAGTTTTATTCAAACTAAAAAAATATTATCAAAAAGATAAATTTGGAGTAAAAAGTCAAAGTTTCAATATAGTAAAATCTTTTTGTTTTATTGAAAATTTTCATAGGCTTTTCCTACTAAATCTTCAGCACATAGCTGGAAAATTGAAAATATTTTACCCAAAGTGGAATCATAATCTTTACCCTTTATGCTGGAATTAAGCTCAGAATCCTCTAATAAGTAAATTTCTTTATTTACTTATTAAGATTTGTCAAGTTTAAGAATTTTATAGCTTTCATAGAAAAGCTACGAGCCTTGAGGTACATTTCACATACCCAAATACACCACAATTAATATTGAAATGAATTCTGAACTATGCATAACCCATAATTCCTGCATATATCCAAAATGTATCATTTTTCTTTAAGAAAAGGGGAGGAGCTTTTTATGAGTAAGTAAATACATGGATTCAAGGCCAGATTTGAATTCTAAAAATAAACCTACCTAGGGTAGCGCCATAGAGTGAATAAGCTCAAAATAACTCTATGAGGTGGTAGTATGGAAAATAATTCAATACCCCATAAAGCAATTGTAAAAATTATTGTTTTTCTTAATTTCATGCCAATAAAATGGGAATGTGAGAAGTCCCAAGCTAAATATACACTAATATCAATTTATTGATGTTTTTGGAACTCAAAACTACAGTATTCTTACATACAGCTTTTTCCTCAATTACTATCTTTGACATGCTAATAGCTAAGGGGGGCAAAAGACCTCAAAGAGAGCCAGGGTGCCCAGCTTTTGAGGCCTCTTAGGCATCGATATTTATAAAACCTGGATCCATGGCAGATGAATTCCAAATCTTTACACTAAAACCTTTTGGGAACTTGGTTACCAATTTAAAGTCTCACTAAATCATAAGAAAATAGCAAATAAGCTGCTATTTTGAAATGACAAGAAGGTAATGAGCTACTATGACTCCTATAACCATGCCAATTATTAATTATTTTACATGGATAAAACTTGGAAGATTAATTAAAAGCCTTTTTGAACTAGTATCATACATTTACCTCATGGAAACCAGCTACAACTGTGCTATTTGAAATTCTACCTGAAGATAAGGCAAAAACTTCAAAAATTCATTAAAAATACAATTATAAATGAATACTTCTGAAATTTTCAGGTATAATGGAAAAAGGGAGGATCTATATAGAAACCAAAAATAATTATGACTTAATAGTTTAGATTAAAGGCTTTACTTACATTCCATGTTTGACAATTCCATGTGAAACAGTGAATCTTCAAAAAGTCACAGAAAATACATTCTGTGATGAAACTTCCAATAAAATTGATAAATTTGATAAATTAATGTTTTATTTGAAATAAAATATTACTTAAAGCTTTAACTCTGCTGTGTCTTAACTATAAATGGATTGGTAGTCATGGAAAATGACTTAATTAAGTAATTATGATGATTTTACATGACATAAGATGATTAAATCAATGATCCAAAGAGGTTAATCAGTTTTTAACACATTGATTTGTCAGCTTTCTCCATTGGACTCCTCTGTGAGCTGTTATTGACTTAAGAGAAGCCTCCTCTTGCTGTTTTTTCCAAATCATCTTATTATTAAATCATACCATTAGTACCAAGTAAGTATTAGCTAATCCTTTTCTTAAGCTTAATAATTATTTAAAAAAAAAATATATGTGAAACAACAGAAGTAGACTATTTATAGTAGTAATTAACTCTTATATTTCTGTATTACTGTTATATTACAATTTTGATCCGTTAAAACACACAATTAATCCATAAAATCACTCTACCAATTCTTTAAAAAGTATTAGTGAGTGTTTTTACTTAGTTCTTGAAGTTTTTCTCTAGTAATAGCTTTATTCAAGAATTATTCTTATAATTATTCTTGAAAAAGATAATTATACACTCAAATAATTTATATTACTAAATACTTGTAATTTATTCTTGAGGAAATTACTTCCTACTGTAATACTCACTAGTAGTGTATAGAAATTGAAAGAAATAATTAAGTGTTTAATCATTTAATTGTGGTTATAATCAATTTATTTATTCTATTTCATAAGAAAAGTCATAGTACTGTTGATTAATAGTATTATTTTCAACAGTTTCATAGACACATCTTACATTTGGGGGCCTTGCCATGGTTTTTGAACCTTGTACCATCCATTAATATATTTTTAAGATCTAAAATATATTAATAGTTTTCTCTTTTAGCTTAAAGGTAAGATTCTTTTTATTTTTTGAAATTGTCTTCTAAATCATTTTCATTGAGGAATTTGGATTAATTTTATATTGTTTTACACATGGCTCTTCACATTCAAAAACTTAGAAAATTCTTCTTTGAGTCACTCTGAATTAAATTTTGATCCAAAATCTTAAATTTTGATTTTTTTCCTTTAACAAGAATAATTTTTGAATGTTATATAGAAAATAATAAGCTTATAAAAACCTCTTAACAATATTTTAAAAGTATGAAAAATAATTTTTCTTTTACCTTTTTTTTCTAGTGCCTTTAATCAAGTATATTTCAGCTGGTAATGAGCTCAGTAAGAGATATATTGACAGTCCAGAATCTTCAGAAGCACAATCTGAAGGCAGAATTGAAGTGAAAATTTCTAAAAGGGGAATTTTATTTAAGAAAGAGTTATCCAAAAAACCATAAAAAGGTGTGTGGTATTTTTCTTTATTCCTAATTTTATCTTGAATTGATGTGAAAATGGTGCATACCAGAAATGGAAGCAGCTAATCAGTCCAACCAGATTGATCTGGAAAAGTAAGAGGAAAGGCCAGGAACATACCTGGAAGGACTTCTTCATGAAAGGCATGTTTTGAGGTTTCCAGAGTTGCCCCCATTCCCCAAGGTATGTACCAACAATCTTTGACATTAAGTCTGAGCCTGAACTTATTCAAGGTAATGTTTTAAGGTCTGAACCACCTACAAGTGGTAGCCATAGAAATATATCAGTCCCAGTACAACAATGGTACTGAAAAGCCAAGGAAGAGGAATTAGAAATTTTTCAAGGCCTTTGGCAGGGGGCCATGAACTCCTAATTACACATCAAGAGATTTCTGGGTCAGGAAAAGAACATAGAAATCTTGGGAGGATGAAGTCCCATATATTGCAAAGAGAAATTCACAATTATAAGAATTGGTTGAAGAAAAAAAGTCTTTTATCCATAGACCAAAAGATGGAACTGGAAATGACCCGAGCTTTGGAGAAAGAAGGACAATTAGTATCAAAATGCTCCAAACCAGCTCCAGAACAGTCCAAAGACAAGCCCAAAGGACCTCATAATAAACAGAGAGGTCCCATGAACAATAAAGGAAAGGGACAAGGCAAGGATAATTGGCACAGACCTTACCCACAAGGGTACACAATTTCAAAACTGGAACCTTAAGCTATGGACAGCATGTCCAATATGGCCAGAACCCTTGTGGAGTTCACAGCCAAGGAACAGGAAATTATGAAAAAGACCTTTCCACACAAATAATAGATGAAGTTAGATATATCCAGTCTATGATATATGTAAAATTCAGCAAATTTGATACAGAATAAAAGAAATTAACATCAAACATCAACTACAGAACTTTTACTGAATGGTGCAAAGTGACAAATGAAATACTTGAGTCAATTTCAAACACATATGACAGAATTGAGAGTAAACTTTAAGTCCAAAATGATGAATTAGAGAATATTTAAATTAATCACATTAATGAGCGACTTACAACTCTGAAAGACAATTCTTTGGAAATAGTTGATAACACCAATGTTTTTAACACAAATTTGGCAATGAGTGAAAGTGAAATGCATAAATCAAAGAATTAAATAATTGCACATTTAGACCAAATTCATGAAGATTATGAACAAAATTCACATATTCCCATAAATTCTACACCTTTAACTAAAGAAAAACTCTGTGTGAAAGAAAGTTTGACCCCTTTTCTGGGAGAGAATGTAATCTCTGCTGGAGATATTCCCAAACCAGATTAATGGCCAAAATTCTCTGGTGAAAGTGAGCATAACCACATTGAGTTCTTTAGTACAATTTATATGTTTCAGGAAGATCTTCATACACCCGATTAAATGATAGTAAGCAAATTGCAATCTTTTTTTACCAGAACTGAAAAGAAATGATATTACAAGATGAGACAAAAACATGGAAAACATGATTGAATTTTTTGGAGATCTGAGATAATCACCAAATAGTCCAACAATTTCTGAATATTTAAAATAGGAAATCCTTTTGAGATTCCCATTTTAAACTCAGAAAAGGATAAAACACTTACTTGGTTCCTCAAAAAAAAAGACAGATTATCTGCTTTACAACCAGATATTTCTGATTGTATTATTGATATGAAAATATTACAAAAATGTGGAGGCAAACTAGAACACTACATCAAAAGCAGATGTATAGAACCCTGTTCAACAGAAGACTTTATTAATGCTATAAAGATATAATTACCAGAACAAGATTTGGAAAGACCTGGACTACAGGCACTATGTTGTCCAAAATAGTTCCAAATACTTCTAGAGATGATAGAAGACCTGAAAGATATGCCTTAAAGTGTCATATATGTGGGAGAACCTCAAATTTAGCCAGATCTTTCACCAAAAAAATAAAATAAAATAATTTCAAGTAATTGAACAGGTTCAGTGTGCTGGAGAGAAAGAACAAACTGACCAAGATTCTGCCATATCTGATGACAATCCAGCAGAAGATTATCCTATTGAGAACATTACATCTTTCTTTGAAGTAATCAAAGTCCATACTAGCTTACTGCAATACAGTGAGGATTGCTACAGCCCAATTAATATTCAGGATGCAAGGATGTGTAAAACTAAACCTGCTATAGACAAAGGATACACTTCTGGAGCATCTTGTATTACATAAGTCTTATTAAATGATATTGAAGATAAGGTCAATTTGGACCCAGGGGCATTTTGCACTTGTGTAGGCAAAGACTAAATTCAATTCATACTTCCCCAATTTAAAAAACATCTATTAAAATTAGAGGGAGTACAATTCAGAAGTGTCAGTAATAATATGTACCCTTTGGAAATATTAGACACCAATATTATATTTTCACACCCTGAAGGAAGTATGAGAATAAGGACAGAGATAGTAGTAATGGACAATTGTACTTCTAAACACATTAATATTTTAAATGACTACTTGAAAATTTATGTTATTGACATCAATAACCATCAAGACAGATATTTTACAATTGGAGAGAAAAAGAGACAGAAATTTGCTTTTTCCTATGTTCCCAAACACTTACCAGTACTATCTTCAAGAAAAGATACACTTCAAGAGGAATTTGTGTTAAATCAACTTAGTGAAGCACAAATTAATCCAGAATTATCACCAAAAAAGGAAACACGAGCTCTTAAATGTGTCATGAACAAATAAAAATTCTGTTGCTTCAGATAATAAAGCCTTAGGAGCTATTAGAGGACATGAAGTTGATATTACTCTGTATATTAATAGACCATACCCTCCAGTACTTAGAAGACCAGCTTACGCAGGAAGCCCCAAGGCTAGAGAAGCCTTGTAAAAATATATCCAAGAGTTAATACAACTTGGTGTACTAAGAAAAGTAGGCCATAATGAGGAAGTTGATGTGACAAATCCTTTAATTATTGCTTGGAATAATGATAACTCAAGGATGGTTGGAGATTTTGAAGCCTGGAATACATAAACACTTCAAGATAGGTATCTACCTCCCAGAATCCAAGAAACCTTGAAAAAATTATCTAAAGCCAAATACATAATGTCATTGGATGCATTGAAGGGATTCAATCAAATTGTTTGATTCCCAGAGCCAACAAATTGCTTGGAAATATCACTCAATGTGGTATTTATGAGTATCTTACAGAGCCCTTTGGGATTAAAAATTCTCAATCTCATTATCAAAGAATGATTAATACCATCTTCTGTACAGAATTATCTGAGGGATGGCTCATTATTTATATTGATTATATAATTATATGTTCAGAATCATGGTATTTGAACCTTGAAAGACTTGCAAGAGTACTTGAAAAAGCTGCAGGAGTGAATATGAAGATTTCACTCAAGAAATGTGATTTTGGCTTTAAAGAACTGAAAGAATTAGGACATATTGTTTCTGTCTTATGCTTGGGTATTGAAAAAAAAAGTAGCAGAAGTGTTACTTAAGCCAATACCCCCAAATAAAAAAAAGAAATGATGTCTTTTCTTGGATTTCAAAGCTATTACAGGAAACAATTGGAGGATTTTGAAATTCTAGCCAAGTCACTTTATAGAATATGTGATCAACAGACAGTATTCAAAATGACACAGGGAAGGATCAAAGCTTATGAGAATAAAAGGAAAGCTCTTACAGAGGAACCTTTACTCCTCATGTCAGACTGGGATATACCTTTCAAATCGTACATTGATGCATTTGGAGATGGATTAGGGGAGGCCCTACATGAAGAAAAAGGTTTTGATAATAAGTCAACAGAAGGGCCAGTTTGTTATATCTCAATACAAATAAAACCAACAGGAGCCAGATATGGTGCAAGCAAAACAGAATTCTTATTTTTAGTATTGGCACTTGAGAAATTACACTATTATTTTGATGGAAGGGGCTTTGAGGTGATAACTGACTGTATTGTGGTAAAATCACTTTTGAAAATTAAAAAACCCAACAGACACATGTTGAGATGGAAAATAGCCATTCAAGAATATAGAGGAAACACGACCATAGCTCATAAAGCAGGTAATATAAATAAGAATGCTTATGATCTAAGAAGGTGGGCATTATCCAATGCCCCTGATAACCCAGCTTATGTGCCTTAAGAAGCATACTCCCAGATTCCAATTAAAGGAAGTAAAATAACTGATATAGGTACTGAGATCTTTGAGAAAGTCATAGAGTCATATAAACAAGATAGGAATTGCAATATATTGACATCCTTGATGGACAAAGACTTCAAAAACACAGCTTTGGTTGATTCACTGGATGAAATATGGAAATCTTGCTATTCTGAAGGAAGATTTAACTTTTTTGATGGCATAATCTCCCACAGAATGAAAGATTATTGTGTAATTAAATTATGCAGTAGATTACTTATTAATACCATTCTTCATCAATCTCATAATAGTATCTATTCTGGACACCTGTCAGAGGATAGAACAATTGAAAAAGTCAAAAGCTGTGCATTGTGGCCATCTTGGAGGAAAGAAACCATTGAATATTGCTATACTTGAGACAGAATCCAAAAGGAAAACAGCAGTACAGGCAAGAAATTTGGACTTATGATCCATATTAAAGAACCAAAATCCTCTTGGGAAGTTGTTCACATGAATTGGGTCACAGAAATTCCTCCAGGTTGTGGCAAAAGCTGTAATGCTTGTTTAGTAATTGTAGAAAGCTAAAGCAAAACTCCCATATTCTTACCATTTCATAAAGATGACACTGCTATAGATACATCTCTCCTTGAGTTTAATGGAGTTATTTGTCATACAGGGTGGTTTAAGAGTATTGTACGTGACAGAGACCCCAAGTTGAAATCTGCACTTTGGGTAAATCTTCATAGATTTTTTCGGACCAACTCATCATTTTTTACAGCATAACATCATCAAACTGATAATCTGTAAGAGAGAATCATTAAAGCTTTAGAGGACATGATAGGTATATTTTATGCCTATGGATCAGAACTGAAAGACTCAGATGGCTTTACCCATGACAGGTGCACTATAATACCTGAATTAGAACTGGCATATAGGACATCAGTTCATTCCTCTACAAATAATACTCCTGCTGTGCTAGAAAAAGGATGTAATCCAAGACTCCCAGCAGACAAACTGAGGAAAGAGTCAATTGAAATCAATCCTACATATTCCAGCTTCAAGATAATGATTAATAAAGTGAAAAATCCTGAAAAAAAGAATTAATGATGCTTTTGACTATGCAAAAAAAGAAGTGGGATAAGAGCCATAAAGTACAAGACTTCAAGGTAGGGGACTTAGTTATAGTTTCAACCTTGAATTTTAATAATATCAAAGACCAAAAGAAACTCAAAAATTCCTATGTAGGACCTTTTGTTATTGTTGCCTTACATGGACCCAATTCAGTGCAAGTGGAATTGAGTGGGAATTGGAAAGCAAACACCCACCTTTTAAGTCAGCCTGATTGAACCTTATCAAACAGCTGAAAAAGAATTTTTCTTCAACGAACCCAACTCCTTTAACTGTACCACCAGTGGAACAGAATGAAGACAAAAATATAAAGAAATGAGATTTAGGGATAAAAATCAAAGAGGATTTCCTGTCAGATATTAAAACCTAATACATGGGAATGAATTTCTGGCAGAATCAGATAAACATTTGAGAAGATTTAGGCATGGTAGAAGGCAAGGAGCCTGAATATTTCTATAAATTTGCTTTAAATTACTGTGATTTGAGTAATATAAAGAGGTTGGACAGTGGAAATTATTAACCCCCTCCTGAGGCCTCTTTTTTCTTAATATGATTGATAAAATTTGATTAAAATTTTATTTTTTGGGGTGAGGAAATGTGAGCCTTGAGGTATATTTTAGATACCCAAATAGGCCACAATTAATATCAAAATAAAATTCTGAACTATGAATAATACATAGGTCATGCATGTATCCAAAATTTATCATTTCTTATTTAAAAAGGGGCATACATTTTTTGTGAGTAAGTAAGTCCATGGATTTAAGGCCAGATTTAAATTATACACAGAAATTCACCTAGGGTAACTCCACATAGTGCATAATCTTAAATTAACTCAACAAGGTGGTAATATGGAAAATACTTTAATACCACATCATCAATACCACATAAAAGAATTGTAATTTTTTTTGTTTTTCTCAATTTCACTCCAAAATGATGGGAATGTGAGATACCCCAGGTTACATATACACTAATATTAGTGTTATTAATGCTTGTGGAGCTTTACATTAAAGTATTCTTACATAAAGATTTGGTAAACCCATAGTGGATATCAGTCTTGGATCCTGAATTACTATTTTGATATGAAAATAGCTAAGGGGGACAAAAGACATCAAACAGAGCCAGGGTACCCAGATTATGAGGACTCTGGGGCCTGGATAGCTCTAACGCTTGGATCCTTGAATAATGGCTAAATTAATACACTAAATCCTTTTGGGAAGTTGTTTACCAAGTTAAAGTCCCACTAAATCATGATAAAATAGCAAATAAGCTGCTATTTTGATGTGGCACAAAGGTAATGTGCTACTTTGACTCCTGTAATCATGTAAATTATAAATGAATTTGCATTTATAAACCTTAAAAGAGCAATTAAGACCCTTTTTAGACTAGAATACATACATTTAACTCATGGTAACCAGCTCCAACTGTGCTATTTGAAAATCCATGTAGAAATAAGGTAAAAACTTCAAACATTCATTCAAAATAAATTCTTGATTAATTGCTCTGAATCCTTCAGGACCAGTGGAAAAAAAGGGAAAATCCATAAAAAACAAAAAATAACTATGACTTCATAATTAAAACTAACAGTTTTACTTACAGTCCATTTTTGATGATTCCATGTGAAACACTGAATCTTCAAAAATTCACAGAACATACAGTCTGTGATGAAATTTCCAATGAGATTGATAACTTTGAGAGCATAATGTTCTTTTTGAAATCAAATAAGATTTAAAGTTTTTACTTCTTTATTTCATAACCATAAATGGATTGGTATTCACATAAAATGACTTAATTAAGTAATTATGATAATCTGACATGACAACAGATGATGCAATCAATAATCCCAAGTGGAAAATTGGTTTCTCACAAATTAGTTTCTCAGGTTTCTCCATTGTATGCCTCTTTGAGCTTTTATTGACTTAGAAGAGGCCTCCTCTTGCTGTTTTTTCCAAATCATCTTATTATTAAATCATACCATTAGTACCAACTAAGCATTTGTTAAACCTTGTCTTAAGTGGTTTAATTCTTTCATAATGGATCAGAAAGATTTGAAAAAATATAAGTATACCATTCACAATAGTATTTAGCTATTATATTGTTGTATTACTGCTATAATGCAATTTTGATCCTTCAAAATCCACAATTAATTCAACAAATAACTCTACCAATTCTATACAAGGTCTTATTGAAGTATTAGTGAGTTTTTTTACGTAATTCCTCAAGTGTTTATCTAGAAATAGTTTTCTTCAACAATTATCTGTATAACTATTCTTGCAAAAGATAATTATACATTGGAATGATTTATATTACTCTGATAAAGGAGTTTTATTATCAAATACTTCTTATAATTTACTCTTGTAGAAAATTACTTCTTACTGTTATAATAACTAGTAGTGTATAGCAGTTAAAAGAAAGAATTAGGTAATTAACTATTAAATTGTAGATATAATAAGCTTATTTATTATGTTTCATAAGAAAAGTCATAGTACTGTTGATTAATAGTAATAATATCAACATTTTCATAGACACATCTTAAATATATATATATTAAATCCAAGTTGGGGAATTTTGGGATTAATTTGTAAAGATTTTTCTATTTTCAAACAGAAGAAAATAATTCCAAAGTAGCATCCAATATTAAAAAATAGTGTTATACTTCATAAGAAATCACCTTAAATGACCTATATAGGTTTGAATAAGCTACAATAGTTTTTAATAAAATTATTTGTTCAAGCTGGTAAATAATTGAGTATTTTCTTGGACTTTTATTCTTGAGAATAGAAACTAAATTCTTTATATAATATTGAGTTTGGTAGTATTACAGTGTAAAGATCTAAAATAAAGTCCTTAAGAGTATTGTGGATTTGTGAATGAAGAAGATTATTACTTTTCACTTTGAAGTAATTTTTTAAATGTATAAAAGACCTTTCAAGCACCTCAATATATGTAATATTCAGCCCAGGAATAATAGAATATATCAAATCAGTACCAAACTTACAAGAATAAACTGTAATGGATTGATTTTTTGTGAATCTAATGAAAATATGGTGTGAAATTTCATTCTCAATAAAAATACTTATTCAAAGTTCAATTAAGTTGTTTATACTATTGAAAGTTTTCACTTCTCATTTTAAATAAACTCCTATTTCTATTTTTGAAGGTTTCACTCACAAATAATCTTTAATTAATATTTTTAACATGATATTATATCAATAATAGTGTCTAAAAACAAGGAAGTATTTTATCTACATTATTGATTATTAACTCTATCACTCTATGTTAACTTGAGATATTTTTAAAATATCATTGATATTTGTTATGACTGACAAGTTCTTAATATAATTACTTCTTGCTGAACAGTTCTACCATAATTATTATTTCTATATTTATAATAAACAACTTTATACTTCATAATATGAAACATTGGAAATATTATGATTCATGAATTTCAATATATTGATTATTCTATATATATTTCCACAACTCTAAGCCTAAGGTTAAAAAATTATTATTATCATGGTATTATCAAGGTTTTCTTTGGCTAAAAATAAAAACAGAAATAGTACAACAATTAAGTTAAATATTACCTTAATTACTTTTCTGATAGTAAAATCTTACAGCCTGATATTGAAGCTTAATTTACCTTGTAAGTAGTGGAATAAATGTTTCACAAGTTTCTATTGAATTACCATTGGCATTTTAAAATTTTGGAAGAGCGCATTAACTGTAAATTCAATATTAGGCCATATATAAACGGCTGGAAAAGTCATAATTTCTATTTCCTTTTGTGGGGAATATGTATCAAAAGGAGCTGACCTTGGAAAAAGCTTTTGTCTCATATTTAGTGGCTATGGAATCTAATGTGAATTTGATTTTTCCATCCACAAATTATCAATAATATTTTTGGAAGGATCCTGGTGGTGTACAAAAAATCCATTTTCATAACAATCTGAAGTGTATCTCAGATGTTGAACTGGTTCTTCCTTAATTTTGATCTTATGAAATTTACAAGGTTCATTAATAATTTTTACAGTTTCATCCCTTGAGATTCCTCCAATAAAGCCATCCTCCTCATGAACATGAGAAAAGAATATTTTTTTCTTGTTTCAGAAAACTGACCTGTTGATTTCATTTGACAATAGACTGATTCAATTCAATGTTCCTACTAGGTGAGCCTACCAGTTCCTTGGTGCCTACTTAGTCCCATAAAGTGAGTCATTTGGATTCCATTCCCATTAAATGTTTCTAGGAGCTTTAAAGTACGGAATTTGAGTTATATATATTGGTGCATTAATTTGTCCATAAAGAAAATCTGTTTCTACAAAAAATTGAGGTTTGGTATAGGTATTCTTACTGCCAGTGAATTTTTTTCAAATAATTCATTTATTACCACACATGGGTATGGGATTAAGTAGTAAAACATATCCTCTGATTGTTACTAAGAAATGACCCCATACATTTTTACTGGGTTTAACAAAATTCATTATTTTTTTAAATGAAGCCCCACATGCCACTTATGGCTTTTTGTTAGGTGTTTTAGGTACCAATGTGCAGATTTTTTGATGCGAATGGGTTTAACTTCAAACTAATTGCCTATTTTTATTTCTCATATCCTGAATAATCTTCTGTGAAACTCATTTTATTATGGGATTGGATAAGGAGATCCTTCATGGGGAATACCATGTAAAAGGTTTCAAATTTTTGAAATACGCCTGTAGTTAAGAGTGCTAATGTTTTTCAGATGTCCCTATGAATATAATAAACAATATCCGCACAGAGATCTCATATCTATTTTTTAAGAAGTCTGATTTTGCAACTAGATAAGAATTTTGAGTAGTCTCTATCAGACGTAATCAATAACATAAAAAGCTATTTATTAGTGAAAACAATAGAAACTATGATTTTTTCAAAATGATATGGAAACAATCTAGAGGTAAGCAATTGGTGATATTAGAAGTTTACCTAGTATAGTGATACATATCTATAATTTGAGGGTAGGGTCAATAGTGGAGATATACGTCATGCATAATAAATAGTAATCAAAAAAGTGATATTAATATAATTTGAAGGGATTTTTTACATATTAAATGGGTGATATAATACAGTATAAGGGTAGGTTATAATATGATACTATATATTTGTAACAGAACTTTAATCGCAAGATTCATTACAGGTTTTTTTGCTAAGATATAGATGCTAAATGAATAAAATGAATAGGATTAATAATATCAATAATCATATAGCTTGAAAATAGGGTAAATTAATTATAATTTAGACCTTGTGTTAAAAACTGTTCATTAGAAAACACTATGAATTAAGTTATTAAGTATATAATATGTTAATAATGACTAGAGTATCCTACTAGAAAGGGATGAAAAGCTATTTGGTGTCTTGGAACATAACTAATTGAATGGAGAATGAGTAAAAATAAGATATTGATAACCTTTATCTATATTTTTTGGGATCTTCATAGAGAAACTTATAAACAACATAATTTTGGCTTATTTTGTCTGAGATAACTTCTTTCAAGTGGTGGAACTAAAATCTTATGACTTTCCTGAGTTATTGCACCATTTATTTGGAAGATTTACAGGAGTTATTATGAGTAAAGAGCTCCTGGTACTCATGGATTTGGGAATAACTTTAAGAGGGATCGGAACGAAAGCTAAGAGAACTCAAGTAGTGCAGGGGAAATTATAAAATTTAAGATATAAAGAAATCAAAATGAAGTTGAAATAAAACTCTTTAATAAAAGATTATTAAGGAGAATAAAGCCACTAACAGGTCCAAGTACATTTTTACAGCCTGTTCTGAAGGAAGAAAAGGAATAATAAGGATATGACCACCAAACATACACTGAACAGGTTGGGCAAGGAAAAGACTTACTTTAAGAAATTAAAAGTAAAATTCTATGAGTGTAAATAAAATAAAGCTAATGAGGAAATAAAATCAATAATCTAACAGCAAAAAAAATCACCAGGAGATGGAAGAAAGGCTGGAATGTCTCAAAATTCCCCAGCCTTGATCCCAAAGAGTTATCCTCTTAGAAGGTGTCATATTTGAACTTGAAAGCTCCTATATGGATGAAGAGAACCTGTACAAGAGGTTTCTGGTAGCTAGATAACATTAAGATTCAAGATTTGTGATTACAAGGCTTTATTCATGACGTCATCCTGTTATGAATGACAGAAGGATGTATTTGTGACTCCAAACTGTATTTCCTTTCTAAACTTCTGAAGCCAAAACTGGATTCCTATACACACATTGAAGCTTCTTGTATTATAAGATTGAGTGAGGCTATTATCAAACACCCTTCACCCCCAGTAGTGGATGTGACAGGAATATTTCACCATACTAAGTATGCTTATGTAATATTAGATGTTCTTTGGTAAGTAATTTTCAAATGGTGTCCTTTCTTGAATATATTTCACCCTAAATTTAGTTTATTTCAACAGTCTAATGTATTATTATGTAACATGGCTAACCTTATTTTCCAACGAGCTTGTGATAGTGTCACTTTGTGAGAATATTTAACCATAGGTATCTGCAGATTTTGAGCTGTAGGTTCAGAGTTCTGTGTCTTCTATGGATTTCATGTGTCTTATATTGAATTTCAGCTCCCTTGAATAAATGTAATTTGGTTTCTCATTTATCTGCCCTGGTTAAATATATGGCTGTGTTATGATTTATGTGTAGGCTTCTGTTTTGGTGAGTTTCCTTTGCGTAAGGTTTTTCCATTTTGTGAGTTTTGATCAACAGAGATTTAAGTTATTTCTCATTAAATACTCTCCACTTTGGTGACTTCATTTCTGGGTAATTCAAAGCTTAATAAATGTTACGATACATTGAGCTTCTAACTACCTCTTCAATTGGTAAATTCATCATTATTGTTACATTTTTATTTTACTTTTCTCCATTATATTTTCACTTTTGTCACTAAATAGACCACTATCACGATTTTTCTTATGGAATGATTCAAACTACTGAGTTTCATACCATTTGGTGCAAGAATACGCCATTATACTGTGAAATTCATTACCGTTTTTGGTCAGACTCAAGCTGATCCTTTACCTCAGATTACAAGGAAAGGGGGGAAAGACCATTTAATCAAACAATTCAATAAGTAAAAATAGAATTCACAAATAACCAAAAATAACATTAAGAAAAGGAAATAAAAATAAGGTTTCTAGAAGAAAATATCAGAGTATCACTAAGATTATTAATAGAACCAGAAATTTCCGTTTCAGAAATGGAATCTACATCAAAGCTAAACCTAAGTCAAATTTAAAACCAACTCTTCAGGAAAAGTCTTTTGGAAGTTTATGAGAAGAATTAGTAAACATGGGAGTTGTCTGCATGTAGCAGAAGTTCTGGATCTAGAAAGAATGGACCTCTCTCTTAGCTGGTAAGGAGGATCTCTGAAGCGGAAAAATTGCAAGGTCATGGGTTCAAGAAACAGTGGTAAAATTATCAAATTTTAGGATTTGGCTGGAAATCAATTTTGTGGAAGTTTTGGGAAGAGTTGAGAATTTTTTAGAAAATATCAGAAGATTCAAGAATTTTTAGGAATTTTGAAGGAAGTTAATAACCAAAACATAATGTGATTAAAGCTCTAAACATAACCCACAATATTATCTTAAATATGCACAGAAAATGAATAAAAGCTTATGAAACCAGATAATTACTAGTATATTACTTACAATTACCTACTAAAAAGAATAAGCACAGTAACAATAAAAACAAAATATCTCATTAATATTATCTTAACTCTAACTCCATAAACAACCCTCAACCCATACAATGAATCTCAAATTGGAAGAATTACATGTAAGACATACAAGACCATCCTAAAACCACTGAAATTCCTGAAGAAGACTCTCATCACAGCCAAGCTCAAGGTAAAAAAACATATCCACAATACCACCACTCAATGAAATGACACAGCCTCGCTGCATGCATAAATTATAATACATCAAATAATGCAAGAAAATATCAGCTGAATCCTAAATACCACCAAATTCCCTAGTTCATGTACTGCAAAGCCCAAACACCTGCATCATGACACATCCCCATTATAATATGGAAGTAGAAACACTATATTAGTAAGCACAGCATGTGCCAAGCTATAGAATGAAACCATCTTGTGCATAGAAGGAAAACTAATTGTGCACAAATCATCACCTTACTTGACTTTAAATCTTAAGAAAAAGAAACACAGCCTTGGTTCCTGCATAAATTACAAAGCCTTTTTTGCCAAAAATAACCTCTATAATATGCCAGGAAAATCCTAAGTCACAATGTGATACTGCCCAACCAACAGCATATAATGTGACAGAAAAAAGGCTATGAAAAAGAAATATCTCAAGCAAAATAATGAAAAAACCTCATGGATGCAAGGAAAGTCCAAGACAATTGTGTCATAGCCAGCTGACCAAAAAAGAGTCATGTGATAAATGGAGGCTGTGCAGAAGGAAAATTATCACCAACCCTTAAATAACCTGACCCATGCAAGCAAGGTACTCACCAAAAACAAAGTAACATGATGGAATCAAGAGGAATTAAAGTGGACAAAAACAGATCCCATGGAGGGCCCCCTGGGCTCCCAAAATGTATAAATAGAGGGGCTCTCTCACCAAAATTTAAAAATACCCCCATTCACATTATAAGCACAGGAATAAGTCATACCTCACCTTGGAGGTAGTCCAGTATATTATAGTGAGCTTAATTTCCCAGTAGCTAAGCTCAGTGGAATATTATTATTAAATAAAGGAAATTTTCCAGTACCCAAAATTAGAGTTGCTACTATATTAAAATATTTTATCCAGCAAAAATAAAACCACTAATCAAGATTTAAAACTAACCTAAGCCATTAAACATGCAATAGAAATGAATCTTGCCTCCTAAATTTACCCTAATATTAACCACCCTTGAAAAATAACAAACCTTGAAGAAAACTATTCACTATATTATAGATTTACTTAAAAAATTAAATTTATCAAGACTCATAAAGCTTTCCAGAACACCTTAAATAACTCATCTTACTAAGCTTTTCTCACCAAGAAGAAACCATCCACCCCCATTTCACTAAACATAGAGATTATGCAAACAAGTAATTCATTAAAATATGTAAGAATTAGCCTAATTACTGGTATTGAATTTCTTATTATATATTGAATAGGTATAATCAAAGACTGCTTAATTTTGTCTTTTGAAGTTTTAAAGCCACTTAATAATGTTATTCTGGTTTGTGAGGTCCAAGGAAGATTTTGTTCAGTATTCTAGAAGGGGCAGGAAATACAACCTTGCCACCCTTGGTTACAGGAGGTATTAGAAATTCAAAACTAGTTACCTGTGATTTCATCACAGGTACCACCTCATTTTAATTCCACAGAAGAGGTGCTCCCACAATATCTCATTAATTTTCAAGTTTTCCTTCCCAAATCTTCAACTAATCATTTAATAAAGGAAAGACTCCTTGAAACTGGCCTGAAGATTCACAAACTACTATACTTCTAGAGCTTAATTTAATTGAAACAACTCTGTCAGGGAAGCACTTTCCTCAGATTATAAATCCTCTACCATATTTAATTCAAAAAATCTTTTGATTTCATTCCTTCATATGGTGCTTGGAGTTATGTTTGATTCACTTAACTTCCTGCTGATGATATTGGGGGAATTGAAATAGTGTGGTACCTAAGCATACCCTTTATTTGGCGGATGCTTGTTTGTTTTTTACTTTGGATTTAGATTTAGATTTTCCTACATTCATCTAGTGGATTATGTGTTACAGCTTGTTCAATTCCATTTTTGTCCATTTATCAAAAAGATAATTCGTGGTATGGAGAATAGTAGCTCTACCACTTCTTTAATCATTGACATCATGTTGCACTAGTTCCATTTTTGCTATGAACAGGATTTTGGGGTATTTTTCTCATAAATTAGTCATAAAAGAATATTGAATTTAAGAATTGTAAATTAGTAATCTCTGATAGCTACAGTTAGTCTTGTATTGAACTTAGAGTGCCTGATTGAATACAAATATTTCCAAAACCAATAAAGAGGAAGAGTGTGCTATTCCATAGCTTATTAAGAAATTCAAAAGGTCTCTTTTATTAATTAAATTATGAAGTTGAAAGTCAATAAGGGAAAAAAAAAGAAGTTAGTTACCATGGTGTAATTCAAATGTATATAGATGAAAATTCAGTGATATGATTAGTACTATGGAATAAAGCCAAATTAAGATTATATGTCCTTACAGAAACTAGAGTAAAAGAGAGAAAATGAAAAGGAAATGATAAGGATTGTTTCAAATTTATCAATGAGAGAGGTAGTGTGATTCTCAATTGAACCTATCTTTGATAGGTATTTCAATTACCCAGAAATAAACTCACTGAATTGGGGCTCATCTAATAAGAAGAAAAATTCAATTTGCCTTACTATATATTAACAATAAATAACAGGAATTTTATTCAGGGAAAGCTCAAAAAAGCTGAAAACTACACATAATATTTGTGAAAAAACAAGAATCCCTAAATGATAAACCAACATGGATACATTAGAAATAAAATTAAACTCAATTAATGAGATGAAAATCCATCAAAGGAAGCATAGGATACTCACAATACTCAATATTTTGAATCTAAAGCTTGAAAGGTGCACAGAACCATTGTGAAATACCTGTACCAAATGACCTAATACTTCCGAAAATGGCTCAATATACCAGAGCAACTGTGCAATGTCTTCAGACAAAGACACCTTCTCAAAATCCCTTACCAGACAAAGCATCTCATATTCCATAACCATACAAAAAAATGAAGCATTTTTCCAAGGAACTGGTGCAATGAAATTGAAAGAAGGGATAATTTTGGACTAACCACTATAAAGAATATATTTCAGCAAAAGGAAATCAGAAATTGAAAATATTTTGTTTTTTGAGTTCCTCCAATAAAATCCCAAAGAATAGAGCTCAAGGGAATATCTCCCTCATCTCACCCCTTCGTCATGGAAATTATATACCAATAAGGATGATTCTTGATGCATCATTTGACAGGAGCTTAATATGGCCATTATAAAAGTATTGTATAATTTTTGAATCAAATAAGAGTTATTTATAATTAACAGAAGTTAAATGAAGGTACAAATTATCTTATTAGTCCACCCCATGCTTGAATTGATAGTCTCAGAGATAACATATTGTCATTAATAGCTATAATAGTGAGTTTATCTTCCTATATTTGGAATATGAATAAAGAAATATGTATATAATAGTCTTTATAAAAAATAAACCTTAAAAATTTATAGTATGGTGCAAAAGGTTATCCTTATATTACTGTCAGGCTGAGTCAATGATGAAGTAAGAAGAAGAATACTTACAGCTTTGACTATGATTTTGAGACAGATAATAATTATAGAAAATAGTGTGTTATAAGCTCTAAGGTCTTTACTATAGAATAATAGTGGTGGTTAGCACTATTGGGAGCCCTGGGTTCAGCTTTGTCAATGGGTTTATCATAATAAATACTACAACAATTAAGAATATAATTCTACATGGTTTATTTTCCAATAGTATAGCTCTTGGTAAAGAGTTGTACTAAGAAGTAATTTAATAGCAGGATGGGGATTTCTCCTTTGGGAAAAGAAAGGTGCCTTTGTATCCTGAGATTGGGTGGAAGAACTATCAATCCTTACCACGTAGGATGAATGAAGAATTTTGACCTCCAAGGACAGGCTTGTGGTTAATACAAACCCTTTATACCATTTATTGGGCTAAGGGGTGTTTTGAAACCACATCTGGTCATGTTTCACCAATACAGGGTGAAAGATTTCATTTGGGGGCCACATAGGCCTCTTCTGTGGTGTATGGCGCATAGAATACTGTAAAGATCCTGCACAGGGACCCCTTACAAGCCAAACTATAATTTATTCAAGGATGAAAATTTTTCTCTGTAGAATTGACACCTCATATTCAAGAATATGGGATACTATCCCACTTTAGTGGTGTATTGACCATACTGTGGGACTTTAGCCTTAACCTGCCATACCGTTGTCAGTTTTGAAGATAATGAGCTCAGAGTTGGTTAAATTTGTATCCCTGGACTAGTTTTAAACAATGGTATCTCATTTTCTATGGGTATTAGGAAGTATGTAACAGTTATACCACTTTTAAATCCCATTATTCGGATATTGATTTTTCTTAAATCCTGTATAGAGTTTATTTGCTCCATAACTTTAATTCTAGGTGAGCTGTGAGGAAATGGATGGAGCCACCAGAAATACCTATTTTTTCTACTCAAAAAAGACCTGATTTAGGTATCTCACACTAAAACTGTAGAGGTTAGATGAGAGGTGAATATTTTTATCACCTTTATTTGGTTTATGTTTGGATATAAAATATGTAGTTTTGATGGTTTCTTAATTTATCTAGCACCATTAGATAGCCCTGACTGTGAGATTTGGTCACAGTTGCTATTCTAAGTGAAGAGGGCCTGGAACTCAGTAAACTGGGACTCACTGCAGAGGGCTCAAAGGATAAGAAAGGGAAGAACACTTAAGAATGTAATGAGAGTAAGATTTCTGATAAATACTGATATAATAAAAGCAGCAACAAGAATAAGAATAAGAAATAGAAGAGCCAGCCACAAACAAGTCCAATTCTTCTGTTTCAACCTTTCAGAAAGAAAGAGGAGGGTTGATAAGGATATGGCCACCACACCTCCTACTGAACAGGCCAGAGAAATACAAAGCCTAACTTAATACCAATAAATATAATACACAAAAATAGGGGTAAGAATATTTATAAAATAATAAATCAACTAAATGAATTAACTGGGAAAACATCCCCAAGGGAGAGAAATAGGGGCTTGTATATGTGAGAATCACCAGCCCTGATCCAAACAGAGAGTTTTCATGAAAGGGATTGATAATTGAATTGAATCTGGCCAATACAGGTCCTGTACAATCCGTACAGGATCTGTACAGGGGGAGTGGTAGTGTTGAGTTATCATACTGTTTCAGGATGGTGTATCCAAACTGTATTGGGTAATTCAAACCTGCAAAATTGATGACCGGCTGTATTGATTCACCAGACTGTATTCATGTTTCAGCAAGGAATATTTCTGAAACTGATTGCTGATACACACAGTGGATTTCTGATTTTAGGTGTTTGAGTGGGTGCATGATTGAATACCCTTAACCCTGACTAGTGGTTGTTAAAGTATCCCCCTCTTGAAAATGGTGGGCTCCCGAAAACTATAATACCCTGCCACTGTTGAGTGGCATCACAAAATCCCCACATTTTTTCCAAAGGTTTTCTTTGATTTTTCTTTTCATCTTCGCCATTATCCTGAAAATTCTCTACTGTATTCATTGTCTTTGATTATCTGTCTTCTCCCCTTCTTTGAATCTTTAGTAAGCTCTTCAACCTTTGAATTATACTCTCCTTCTGAACTTCAATCAATAATTCCCTTAAAGACATGACCCTTGGGTTGTATCCCAAAATAATAATGGTGATATGAACATATATACCCCTTATTGACTGCGCAATTTTTCCTCTTGGGTGCTATTCACCTTGATTGGCTATTGGCATCATCCAAAAAGGGGGCTTGCCCCCATTGTCCTTGAAATTTGGCTTAAAAATTGGTTTTTGGCCATTTGGGACCCTCTTGAGTCTTTTCAGTCTTGGCCATTACCATGGCAAGTTTTGATGGAATGGTAATTAGGGGCCTTTTTGGCCTTTTTTGGTCTTTTGGGTTTATTGGGTCCTTGGTGTGTCCTATGGTCTGTGGGGGTTACCGGAGCCCCCCAGGGCTAAAATGAGCCCATATGGCAGAGCTCCTTGGGCCCATGGGACCATGACTTCACCCCTATGGCCTGGGCCCAATGAGAGGTTCCAGGACCATGGAATCTGACCGCCCCCAATATTACAGGGAAGGTCTTGGGCAATTGATTGGGGCCCAAATTGAGGGCCATCACTGGCTTCTGGGCGATCTTCAGGATTGGAGTGCAGTATTCCGACAGACTGAATTCTTCTGCCTGCACAATTTCTTTATCCATGAGTTCCAAACTGACTGAAATCACTGCATCTTCTCCTTATGCACTGCCACCATCTGTTCTTTGTGGTTCTGGCATCCTCAGTCAGTTGGCTTCACCTTGGTCAATGGCTTCCTCTGGGCACTTTGATCCTGGACAAACCTACAATGGCTACAAGGCAGTTGAAGTTCTTGATCCTCCTTGTACTTAATTTTTGGCCAACGGAAAAGATTGCTTTCAGAACTTCAACCCAAAATATTCAAAGTTCCACTTCTTCTTTTATGGGAACGAGCAATTTCCTTGTCCTGGGTCAGTGGCTTCCAATCTCAGAAGTCACTTGTGGAGCAAAAAGGATGAGCCTTTTGGGAAGGATTTCCCAGTTTTTGAGGGCCCAGCTCCTGATGCTACTTCAGGATATTCTTATTGTGAGTCAAATGAATTTCTTTATTGAATTGGATACTGATATCTTGAATTGGTGACTGGTTCTAGGCAGAGGGATGTGGAAAGATGGACCAATGTTGGAGGATCCATTCCAGTTGGTGGTAGGTCAATCTACTCCAGCTCAGCAGTCCCAATTTTCAGGATCAAGACTGTGTCACAGCCAAGGAGGCAGGGGCATTACCAATCATATTCCACAATCATTACTTCATTCATACCCCTCAAAACCCAATCAGCAAGGGGGTTTCATCCAAGATTCTCCAAATACAGTTTTTCATACAGGAAAGATCCAAATACAGTTTCAAACCTCAATACAGTCATACAGGCAAGACCCAAATACAGGATTCACCAAATACAGGCCTGTAATCAATACAGGCGCAAATACCTGTATTGACTGTATAACCTGTATTGGATTCACCAATACAGGATTCAATCCCACATCCAACTTCTTCCAGCATACAGACAAGTATCTCAACACTCAAACTCCAAGGCTGGTATTTCTCACATATACCAGCCCCTCTTCACCCACCTGGGGGTTTTTCCCCCAGTTAATTAAAATAGTTGATTTATTATTTAATATTATTTTATTCTCACTTTGGAATATTATTTTATTATTTACTAAGTTAGTCTTAGCCTTCCCTCACCTGTTCAGTAGAGTCCTGGTGGCCATATCCTTATTAATCCCTTTTCTCTTTTCTGAACAGGTTGAAACAGTGACTCAGGATTATTTGTGGTTGGCTCTTTATTATTGCTTTTGCTTTGTCTCTCTTATCTTTTATATTTATTATTTTATGACTAGGAATTTATCCTCTTACTCCATTACTCTCATCATTTGAGTATTTCCTTTTGAGCCCTCCATAAGTAAGTCTGTTCACTGAGTGCCAGGCCCTCTTCACTTAGAAGAGCCCCTGTGACATTCTTTTAATTAACTCATAATGGCTTCTTTTCTTTCATTCATTTTATTCATTTCTCTCATTCTTCAATTATGATCTTTTCATGATTTTATGATTTTTATGACTTTTTCTCTCTCATCAATTTTCATCTCACTCTTTTCATTCAAATGAAAATTGATTCTATTTCTCATTTCAAAATTTCTGCTGACCATTTCACTTTATCATTATCATTCTCATTTCTCTTTTTTGTCTGAATTCAGGTTTATCAGGTTATTTGAGTGGAATTATTTGGGTTAATTGATTATTCATTCAGGGATTTTATTGATTTGGGGTATTCAGTGATTTTGGATTTTGAAATTTCTCAAGATATTGATTGATTGATTGATTCGTCAAGACATTGATTTCACCTCAAGATTTTGAATTGACTTTGATTGATTTGATTTGATTGACTTGATTTGACTACTCAAGATAACTGATTTATCCTCAAGATTTGATTTAATTGATTGATTTGAATTTGATTCCTCAAGAAAATTGAATTGACTTTTCAAGATATTGATTGAATTCCTCAAGACTTAATTGATTTGATTTTGATTGACTTGATTTGACTTATTGATTGAAATTGATTATTCATAAGAATTTGACTTTGTCATATTCACTCTTCAAGATTTGATCATATTAATTCACTTCAAGATTATTGATTGAGTTCTCAAGTTCATCAAGATTTTCATTTGATTGTTTTGGTGGAGCCTTCTTTTATTCAAAGTATCATCAAGTTTTATTTATTCTTCTTTTGTAATGCCAGTTCAGCATAGCCCTCCAGCCAAGAATACAAGATCTCAAAGACATCAAGCTGTTCTCACTCCTACAGCAAGGGCTCCTCTTGACCGCACACCATCAGTTCATCAACTGAGTGCAAATTTGGACAGAGGACCACCAATGGAAGGAGCAGCACCCTCCAGAAGAGGAGGTGTGAAGTCTAGAAGATCAAGATCATTCTCTGGACTGTTGGGTGGCTATCCAAGCATTCCTCAAGGGCCTAGAAGTAGATTGGGGGAAGCTGAAGATGAGGAGGGGGAGGAGTCTGTGGAAGAGGAAGAATCTGAGGAGACTGAAGTGGCAGCTTCCTTGGCAGGTGTTTCTGAAGCTCCTGAGGCTCCAAATCTAGCCCTTTCTAATCAACCTTCTGTCTCTCAAGCTGAACCAAATTTCCTCAAGATGATGGAGCAAATGACTCAGTTTATGGGACAACTCACTCAAGCAGTTGCCCCAAGAGACACTTCAAAAGTCCCTGCATTCAAGACTCCATCAATGAAGGCACCTGATTCTTTTGATGGTACTAAAGCTCATAAATTGAGAGGATTCATTCAATCCTGTCAATTAATCTTTCATAATGACCCAGCAAACTTCTTCTCTGACAAGAAGGAGGTGCTTTATTCAACTTCTTTTCTTACTGGTAGAGCTGGCAAATGGATTGAACCTTACCTCTCAAATATCTCCAATGAAGACCCATCTTATCTCCTCAATAACTGGCAGTTATTTGAAACCCAGTTATTCACTCTGTTTGGTGATCCCAATGAAGTCAGAAAAGCTGAACAATAGTTGGACAATTTGAGGATGAGGGAAAGTGGTCAGGTTTCCTTGTACATAGCGGATTTTAGAAGTTTAATGTCAAGAATTGGAGACTGGGGGGAAAGAGCCTATATTCATGTGTATAGGAGAGGCTTGGCATCAAGGTTGTTGGACCAATTGGCTTCTCACCCTGGAACTTTTGATAGTCTTCAAGAACTCATGGACATCACCTTGGAATTAGATACCAGGTACCATGAGAGGCAGAAGGAAAAGGGTAGCCATCAAGAGAAGAAGCCTCCAATCAGTGGATCCAACTCCTCCAAGCCCCCTCAAAGTTCATCATCAAAGAAGCCTTATCACAAGAAGAATAAGAAGGGGAAGAATTTTCAAGTGTCCAAAGACAAGCCTCATGCTGCTCTCCTCAATAAGGACAATAAATTAATTGGTTCTGAAAAGGAGAGGAGGATTAAAGAAGGCTTGTGCAATTATTGTGGTGGTAAACACCCATTTGAAAAATGCTTCAAGAGGCCTGAGAATAGGCAAGGGTCATCAAAAGGCTTCCCTAGCAAGCAGGGAAAAGCCTGAGTGGGAATCATGATGTGTTCAATGGTTCTCACTTATTTCCTTCAAGAGCACAATTGTGCACTCTGAATACTAGTGTCAAGAAATCTTTGAAATTTCTTATTTTTTCTTCAATCTCTGATATTTTTTATAGTATTCTCATTGATTCTGGTGCTACAAACTCCTTTATTGCAAAGAATTTTGTTCTCAAGTACTCATTGACCATGTCAGAGCTCCCTGAAAAGATTCCTCTTTTCATTCTGGATTCCAGTGAATCCACTTCCTTGTTCATCACCCATTATACCAAGTGGGTTGTTGATTTACCTTCCTTCCCAAGCTTTGAATGGTATTTCTTTATCATAGATTCACCCAAGGGAGAAGACCTAATATTGGGCTATGATTTTCTTTACCATTTTAATCCCATTATTGATTGGAAAAATGGATTGATCACCTATGATTCTAATCATAAGGATTCTAGTGGTATTATTCCTTCTACTAGTAATGACTTTTCCACTGCTGTCAACAGTGTTGCTCTGGTTGGTGAACTTAAGACACCTTCCTTTCCTCCTTCTGTCCATAACCCCTCCATTTTTCCCTCTCAGTCATTACTTCCATTAAGAGATGAAGTCTTCAAAGAGATAAAAGATGTTGGAGAAGATGTTGCTATATCTTCACTTCATCTCTTTCAAGGGGATATGGACCTTCCTCCTTTATCTTTTCATGCCTCCCTGGAGGAGCAGTGGGATGAGGAGGAAGAGCCAGAAGAGATTGAAACTGTGCTGAAGGTAGTCCCTCCTGTTTATCACAAATATTTGGATGTATTCTCCAAAGTGAAAGCAGAGAAACTTCCCCCACACCGTGCCTGTGATCATCATATCGAACTGGAGGGTCTTCTACCTCCAGTTGGTGTTATCTACTCTTTATCAAGAAATGAGTCAGAAACACTGCGGGCCTACATTTCAGAGAATGTAGAGAAAGGTTTCATTAGACCAAGCTCCTCCTGAACAGGAGCACCTGTCCTTTTTGTTAAGAAAAAGGATGGTGGTCTTTGTTTGTGTGTTGACTACCGCAAACTTAATGCTGTCACTAGGAAGAACAGGTATCCTGTTCCTCCAATGAATCAGCTTCTTACCGTATTCAACAGTGCTACTATCTTCTCCAAGATAGATCTGTGTGGTGCTTATAATCTCTTGAGAATCAAAGAGGGGGATGAGCACTTAACTGCCTTTAGAACCAAATATGGCAGTTATGAATATTTGGTTATGCCATTTGGCTTAACCAATGCTCCAGCTTCATTCCAAAATCCTGTGAATGATATCTTTGCAGATTATTTGGATGTTTTTGTTGTAGTGTACTTAGGTGATATTATGGTCTTCTCTAGCTCTTTGGATGAACATGTTAAACATGTGGCCTCTGTTCTCCAAAGACTGAGAGACAATAATTTGTTTGCTAAAGCCTCAAAGTGTGTATTCCATGCCTCAAGTGTGGAATACTTGGGCTATGTTGTTTCAAGTGATGGCCTCAAGATGGATTCTTCAAAGGTTCAACAAATCCTCAATTGGCCTCAGCCCAAGAACATCAAGGCCCTTCAATCCTTTCTTGGCTTTGCCAACTTTTATCGTCATTTCATTAAAAATTATTCCAAAAAAATCTCTGCTCTCACTTCCCTCCTTAAAAAAGATTCTCCCTTTATCTTCAATGAGGAAGCTCTTAGTCAGTTTCAGAGACTCAAAGAAGCTTTCACCACTGCTCCTATCCTCTCTCACTTTAATCCTTCTCTTCCAACTATTGTAGAGACTGATGCCTCTGATTATGCCTTGGGTGCTGTACTGAGTCAGGTGAATGACTCAGGAAAGCATCCCATTGCATTTGATAGCCGCAAGCTCTTACCAGCTGAGCTCAACTATGAAATTCATGACAAGGAACTCCTTGGCATAGTTTGGGCTCTCAAGCGCTGGAGAGCCTTTCTCCTTTCTCTTTCTGATTCCTTTGAGGTCTTGACAGACCATTGTTCTCTCCAATATTTTATGTCCTCTAAAGTCCTTACTCGTCGTCAAGCCCGTTGGGCTGAATTTTTGTCTGAATTTCACTTTGTTATCACTTACCGCCCAGGCAGGCTGGCCACTTTACCAGATGCCTTGTCACGTCGGGAAGACGTGTACCCAGAGAGGGGGGTGGATTTCATCAGCAAGAATCCTCAAAACTTTCATCAAGTTCTCAAGCAAAATGAAATTCAAGAGTCAAGATTCTTTTCCATAAAAGTTGAAATGTTTTCAGATTTAGTTGATCAGATTCAAAGACAAGTATGGCAAGACAAAGACTATAAGGAGATCCTCAAGAAATTAGAAAGAGGAGAATCAGTCCCAGACTATTCTCTTGAACCTCAAGCAAAATTATTATTGTTCAAAGATAGAGTAGTTATTCCAAGCAATCATGAAGTTCAATTGGACATTCTTCAAAGGCGTCATGATTCACCATTGGCTGGCCATCCCGGCCAGGAGAAGACCCTCAAGCTCATCAAGAGGGATTTTTATTGGGCTGGCATGAATCAAATCATCAAGGACTATGTGTCCTCATGTCAGCAATGTTCAAGAAACAAGAACATCCACCATAAGAAGTTTGGATTACTCAAGCCTCTTCAAATTCCATCTGGTCCTTGGAAGTCTTTATCAATGGACTTTATCACCCAATTGCCCTTGTCAAGCAACTTTGATTCAATTTTAGTAGTTGTAGACAGATTTTCAAAAATGGCAATATTTATTCCAACTTATTCAACAATCACTGCTTTGGATTTAGCTCAAATATTCATTAATCATGTCTTTTCCAAACATGGTCTTCCAATCAGTATTGTTAGTGATAGAGGTTCATTATTTGTTTCATCATTTTGGACTCAATTGTGTCAGCAGCTCAAGATATCAAGAGATCTTTCAACTGCCTTTCACCCTGAAACAGATGGACAGACAGAGAGGGTAAATCAGATTCTAGAACAGTATCTTCGGATGTATGTCAGTTACCATCAAGATGACTGGCACACCTGGCTCCCTCTGGCTGAATTTGCCTATAATAATGCAGAACATTCATCAACAAAGCAGTCTCCATTTTTCACTATTTATGGAAGAAATACCAGCTTTGATTCAATTCACAATTCTCAAGATACACCTGCTGGAAAGTTATCATCAAAAGTCCAATCAGTACAGCAAGTTGTCAAGGAAGAATTAGAGTCAGCAATAAAGCGTTTTAAGAAGTATGCAGATAAAAATAGAGCAATTCCACCTGATTTCCAACCTGGGGACAAAGTATGGCTAGCTTCCAAGAACATCAAGACAACAAGACCCACCAAGAAACTTTCAGAAAGATGGTTGGGACCCTTTGAAGTTCTCAAGAAGATTGGCAGCCATGCATATCACCTCAAGTTGCCTCAACAATGGAAGTCAGTTCACCCTGTTTTCCATGTGTCCTTGTTAGAACCAGTAAAGCAATCAACTATCCCAAATCAACACCAATTGCCACCACCTCCAGTAATAGTGGAAGAGCAAGAAGAATGGGAAGTGGCTCAGGTTCTGGACTCAAAACTCAAGAGAGGTTCATTATGGTATTTAGTGGAGTGGAAAGGATTCAATGAAGACCCAGAAAGAACAACTTGGGAACCAGCTTCCAACCTTACCAACTCCCCAGACCTTGTCAAGGATTTTCACACTTTGTATCCAGACAAGCCTGGCCCAAATGCCTCAAGAGTTTGATTTATGGTGCTTGGTGGGGATTGGAGTTTATGAAAGTAAGTTCCTCTCCTGGCATGCACCTTTAAGGGGGTATTCTACCCAAATTTGTTGTAAGCATCACCTTGGCCACTTTGTGAGCACTTGTCAATTCTTTGGACAGGTTCAGAAGGCCTTGCAACATCATACCCTCAAGATTTGGACCTTTTCATCAAGATATGGCCCAATCTTTTCTTTTATTTTCTCTTCTTTCTTTAATCATGCCATAAATCATCTTTCAAGACATTCATTATCAAATTAATCTTATGGCATATTTCAATTTTCATTTATGGTGCTTGGTGGGGAGTGGAAGTTATGAAAGTAAGTTCCATCTCCTGGTATGCATCCCTGAGGGGTCTAATTCTTGTAATAACATTACCTTGGCCACGCTGTGAGCATCAAATGCTTGCTTTCATCTTTCAGAATCTTTTGGCCAAAAATCAAGCAACTCACCACAAGAAGGACAACCCTCAGGCATTTCTTATTTCTTTCTTTACTCTCTTTTTCTCTCAATTCTCTTTCATTTTTATTTTTTATTTTTTATTTTATTTTCTTTTACTTGTATGATTTATTTTTCATTTCTTGTTTCAAAAGCAGCAATCATAACTCCCATATCTTGTTTGGGGAGTGAATTTATTTAATAATCAAGAGCAAACACTAGTAATGGTAAAGACCAGCTACAGATAATCCTCATCAAAATTTCTTCAAGGCTTCTCTAAACTTAACAACCATCGCATCTTCATAAGCAACTGCCTCCCTGGCCAAAGCAGCAGTGGGCTCCCCTGGAATAGCACTCTTCATGGCCTTATCAACAAACACCTCAGTTAAAGCATCAACTTCAGCAAATAGAGAGGTGACCACCTTCTTGTTCACCCTTTTTTGATCAGTGAAGTTGCCAGTAATATTCCAGCGGCGACGGGTTTCAAAGATTGATTCAGGTTCTGGAGACATTGGGTCTCTAGAAGTGCTGGCCACTGGTGGTTGGATATTGGTAGAGGTGGAGGCAAGTGTGGAGGCCCTGGTTGGGGATCTAATTGGAAGTTGAGGTGGTTGGGGGGACCTGATCACTTCATTATTGGTGGTACTGGCTTGGACTGGGGATTGTGAGGTGGATTGGATTCTTCTTTTCTGGATTGGGGTAGTCATTTCAAGCTCTTCTCCATCAATCTCATCACTTCCTTCAGCATCAGTATCATTTTCATCTTGAACCACCAAATTTCTCTTCAATTTTCCAAGTCTTCCATCTTTTCTGGTGACCAAAATGGGAACCTCTGGGGCCACTCCAATGGGATTTCCTTGGGGGTGAATTGATCCTCCAATGGCTGCCCAGGAACCACTGGTATTATTCCATTGTTGGACACCCCTCATTCTAGATCCAGTCACTGAAGAAGAATAAAAAGAAAACACAGAAGTCAGTAACCCATCAATTTTATGGCCAATCAACTCACAATTGGAGTGACCAGAGGTGGCATCAGAGGTGGGAGGTTCATCAACAGGAGCTTCCAATCCAAATCTTCCACCCTTCTTGATGCTGCTCCATAATCTTCTGGCATCTTCAGGAAAGCTATAGTGGGCTTGGGAACAATTTCTTTTTCCAAGATTGCAAAACTGACACCTGGTGGACCTAGCAGTAGCAGATTCCACACAAGGAATCCCTTTCCTCTTACAATTGGTGCAGGGTGGTTCAATAACTCTGACAGATTTAAAACCATTATAGGTTTTATTGATGTCCCAAATCTCTGTAGGGGCCATACTCTCTTCAGAAATCTCCCTCAAGTTATCAAAAACACCAGGACCATAAAGTACAGAGGGTGGGGAATCAGAGTGATTGGAATCACAGAGGGAAGTCAGCCTTGAACTCATCTTCAAGTCAAAATTTCAAATTCAAGACCAAGAGATTTATGGACAATTGCAAGTCAGCAAGGCATTTATGGCAATTGACCAGTCAAGAAGGGGATAAGAGAAAAGAAATTCAAGAAGAAATCAAGATCAAGAAGAAAAACTGCTTCAAATGACCCAATTGACCAATTTCATGATTTTATGCACTTTGGCGCAAATGGCCACATCAGACCTCAAAGCTTCAAAATTGCTCTATTTTATCATTTTTCATCAAAATATGCTTAATTATGCATATTGGCAATTTTGTGCATTTTGCGCAATTTTGTGCATTTTGTGCATTTGCGCACTTTTGCGCATTTTTGCGCAAAAGGCCCTTTTTTCTTGTCAAAAGGCTTCAAAAGGCCTTTTTGGCCAATTTCATCATAATTGCGCATTTGCGCAAATTTTGCGCATTTGCGCACTTTTGCGCAAATTCTGCGCATTTGCGCACTTTGCGCATTTTGCGCAAAAATGTGCAAAATGGCCAAAACACCTTATAAGGCCATTTTTTCAGCATTTATCATTTTTTTTCAGTTTCCCACCAATATATGCCATTTTGGCATATATGCGCATTTGCGCACTTTGCGCATTTTTGCGCAAATTGGCCAAAATCCCCTCTAATCACAAAATCAAGGAGTTTGGCCAGGACTTCTGAAATGGTCCAAAACCTCAAGTGTTGGCCACTTTATGCCAACACCCTCAAGATGAAAATTATGATGAAATCCGGTGTTCTTGGGACATAAACCCAGATCACCCACTTTTCAAAAAGCCATGAGGACTCAAGAAAAGTTTGGTGAAGACACTCAAGACAAGAATGAAGACATTTTAAGAAGAGTGAAAGAATTTTGAAGTGAAAGAGGGAATTCAGAATCAAGATCAAGGGGAAAATACCTACAGGTGATCAAATGAGGATTTTTGTTGAGTATTGGTTGAAGAAGAAATTTTAATGAATAAATTTAAGGAATTGGGGAAGAAGAACTGTATGGATTTTTGCAAGCTCATCAAGACTCACTGTACTTATGGTGCTCAGAGCTCACCACTTTCAAGAGGGGGATAATGTCACAGCCAAGGAGGCAGGGGCATTACCAATCATATTCCACAATCATTACTTCATTGATACCCCTCAAAACCCAATCAGCAAGGGGGTTTCATCCAAGATTCTCCAAATACAGTTTTTCATACAGGCAAGATCCAAATACAGTTTCAAACCTCAATACAGTCATACAGGCAAGACCCAAATACAGGATTCACCAAATACAGGCCTGTAATCAATACAGGCGCAAATACCTGTATTGACTGTATAACCTGTATTGGATTCACCAATACAGGATTCAATCCCACATCCAACTTCTTCCAGCATACAGGCAAGTATCTCAACACTCAAACTCCAAGGCTGGTATTTCTCACATATACCAGCCCCTCTTCACCCACCTGGGGGTTTTTCCCCCAGTTAATTAAAATAGTTGATTTATTATTTAATATTATTTTATTCTCACTTTGGAATATTATTTTATTATTTACTAAGTTAGTCTTAGCCTTCCCTCACCTGTTCAGTAGAGTCCTGGTGGCCATATCCTTATTAATCCCTTTTCTCTTTTCTGAACAGGTTGAAACAGTGACTCAGGATTATTTGTGGTTGGCTCTTTATTATTGCTTTTGCTTTGTCTCTCTTATCTTTTATATTTATTATTTTATGACTAGGAATTTATCCTCTTACTCCATTACTCTCATCATTTGAGTATTTCCTTTTGAGCCCTCCATAAGTAAGTCTGTTCACTGAGTGCCAGGCCCTCTTCACTTAGAAGAGCCCCTGTGACAGACTGAAGGAGTAGTGAAAAGAATAAGAAAAATTGCTGATTTACCTCCTGATCCAGATTCTGAAGGTAGTAGTGAATTGTATGGTGAAGAGGTTGAGGTGGTTAATAATCCAGTTGGCCATAAATACAGAGCTTCTCCTTCTCAGCCTCCTGCCAAAAGATTCCAAAGCTGCCTTATTCCCAGTACCCCTAGAAATTTTCAGCCAATTCTTGCTACCATTCCTACTTCCCTTCCTCATTCTTCACCAAGCTCTTCCCACACCAGGCCTGCCATAAATCTAGAACTAATACCATCACCCATTCAACAGTCCAGAGCCTCACCCATAGCCACCTCTCAACAACTTCAACCTGAGGCCAGCTCCAGTAGAAGAAGAGAAGAGCTTTCACCTTTATCCTTTCCTGCCGCCCAAGTATTTCAGCAAAGGGATCATTGTCCTATCCAAGTTACCAAAGAAGATCCAAATAGGGCAAGTGAAAGTCAAGATGCTGTGGCCAGGTTGTTTAGAAAAGTTGATAGGATTATTATGAAGGGAATTATGTATGCTAATGATAGAACTATTCCTGGTACTGCTTCTGAAGAGACAGCTGCAAAATTTGCCTGGTATGAAGATGAATTTATAAATGATTTCTAAATAAATTTGGATCATATGGGTAGAGATAACTAGTTTCCTTGTCCTTGTTTGTGTTTGGTTTGACTTCTATCCCCACTTTTATAACTACTCAAAAATAAATTGAACCTCCCAATACATCATATGGGAGGGGATGCTGCTGCTTTAAAGATAAAGAGATAAAATAAAATATACAAGTAAAGAAAAGGAAAGAAAATGAGCGGGAAAGAGAGTGTAGAAAATAAATAAAGAAAGTCAGAGTGGCTGAGGTAATTTTTTACAAGAAGTAGACCCCTCAGGGATGCATACCAGGAGAGGGATCTTACTTTCCCAGCTCCCACTCCCCAACAAGCACCATAAAAGGATAACTTTGCCATAATTGATTTTAAATTAAGGAATGTATTTAATAATTATTATTGGCATGAGTTGGAAAAGAATGAAATAAAGAAAAGAAAAAGGAATTTGGCCATATCTTGAAGAAAAGTTCAAATTTCAGGGTATTGATGTTGCAAGGCCTTCTGAATCTGTCCAAAGAATCAACAAGTTCTCACAAAGTGGCCAAGGTTATTCTTACAACAACATTTGGGTAGAATACCCCCTTCAAGGTGCAAACCATGAGAGGAACTTACTTTTATAAAACTCTAGTCAACACCAAGCATCATAAAATCAAACTCTTGAGGTAATTGGGCCAGGCTTGTCTGGATACAATTAATGGAAATCCTTGACAAGGTCTGGTGAGTTTTTAAGGTTGGAAGCTGGTTTGCAAGTTGTTCTTTCTGGGTCTTCCCTGAAGCCTTTCCATTCCACAAGATACCATAATTTGCTTTTTTTGAGTTTTGAGTCCAGAACCTGAGCTACTTTCTATTATTGTTGATCTTCCACTATGACTGGGGGTGGTGGAAATTGATGTCAATTTGGGATAGTTGATTTCTTCACTGGTTCTAATAAGGAAAAATGAAAGACAGAGTGAACTGACTTCCATTGTTGAGGCAAATTGATGTGATCTGCATGGCTTCCAATCTTCTCAAGAACTTCAAAGGGTCCCAGCCATATTTCTGACAGTTTCTTGGGGGGTATTGTAGTCTTTATTTTCTTGGAAGCTAGCCATACCTTATTCCCTGGCTGGAAACAGGTGGAATTGAAATATTTCTATCTGCATACTTCTTTGATCTCCTTACTTCTGACTCTAATTCTTCTTTGACAACTTGCTGTACTGATTGGAGTTTTGTTGATAAATTTCCAGCAGGTGAGTCTTGAGAAATAGGGATTGAGTCAAGACTGGGATTTCTTCCATACAAGGTGAAAAACGTTGATTGCTTTTTTGATGAGTGTTGTGAATTATTATAGGCAAATTAAGCCAGAGGGAGCCAAGTGTACCAGTCATCTTGATGGTAACTGACATACATCCGAAGATACTTTTCTAGAATCTTATTTACTCCCTCTGTATGTCCATCTGTTTCAGGATGAAAAGAAGTTGAAAGATCTCTTGATATCTTGAGCTGCTGACACAATTGAGTCCAAAATGATGAAACAGATAAAGATCCCCTATCACTAATAATACTGGCTGGAAGACCATGTTGGAAAAGACATGGTTGATAAAGATTTGAGCTAATTCCAGGGAAGTAATTAGTCCATAAGCTGGAATGAAGCTTGCAATTTTTGAGAACCTGTCCACAACTACTAAAGTTGAATCAAAGTTGTTTGACAAGGGCAATTGAGTGATAAAGTCCATTTATTAAGAATTCCAAGGACCAGATGGAATTTGAAGAATTTTATTTTTTCTTGAACATTGCTGACATGAAGAAACATAGTCCTTAATGAATTGATTCATGCCAGCCCAATGAAAATCCCTCTTAATGAGCTTGAGGGTCTTCTCCTGGCCAGGGTGGCCAGCCAATGGTGAGTCATGACGCCTTTGAAGAATATTCAGTTGGATTTCTTCATTGCTTGGGACTACCACTCTATCTTTGAATAACAATAATTTGGCTTGAGGTTCAAGAGAATAATCTGAAATTGATTCACCTCTTGCTGATTTCTTGAGTATTTATTTGTAGTCTTTTTCATGCTTTACTTATTTTTGGATCTGATAAACTAAATCTGAGAAAATTCCAACTTTTATTGAGAAGATTCTTGACTCTTGGGTTCCATCTTGCTTGATTACTTGATGAAAATTTTGAGAATTCTCACTGATGAAGTCCACCCCTCTTTCTGGGTACACATTGTCCCGACGTGACAAGGCATCTGGTAAAGTGGCCAGCCTGCCGGGGCGGTAAGTAATAGTGAAATGAAACTCAGAAAGAAATTCAGCCCAATGGGCCTGACAACAAGTTAGAATTTTGGAAGACATGAAATACTGAAGGTAAGAGTTGTCTGTCAAGACTTCAAAAGGATTGGAAAGAGAAAGAAGGAAAGCTCTCCAGGGCTTGAGAGCCCAAACTATGCCAAGGAGTTCCTTGTCATGAACTTTATTTTTGAGTTCAGCAAGGAGACACTTGCAACTATCAAATGCAATGGGACGCTTTCCTGAGTAATTCACCTGACTCAGTAGAGCACCCAAGGCATAATCAGAAGCAGCAGTCTCAACAATAGCTGGTAGAGAAGTATTGAAATGAGAAAGGATAGGAGCAGTGGTGAATGTTTCTTTGGGTATTTTAAAATGACTAAGACCTTCTTCATTTAAGAAAAAGGTGAGTCTTTTTTGATAAGGGAGGTGAGAGAAGTGATTTTTTAGAGTAATTTTTAATGAAAAAACAATAGAAGTTGGAAACGCCAAGGAAGCATTGAAGAGCTTTGATGTTCTTGGGCTGAGGCCGATTGAGGATTTGCTGAAATTTTGAAGAATCAACTTTGAGGTCATCACTTGAAACAACATAGCCCAAGTATGCCACACTTGAGGCATGGAATACATGCTTGGAGGCTTTGGCAAACAAATTATTGTCCCTCAGTCTTTGGAGGACAGAGGCCACATGTTTGACATGTTCCTCCTCAGAGCTGGAAAAGACCATAATATCATCTAAACAAACTACAAAAACAATATCCAAGAAATCTGAAAAGATATCATTCATAAGATTCTGGAAAGAAGCAGGAGCATTAGTAAGGCCAAATGGCATAACCAAATACTCATAACTACCATATTTGGTTCTAAATTCAGTTGAGTGCTCATCCCCCTCTTTTATTCTCAGGGGATTATATGCACCACAAAGATCTATCTTGGAGAGGATAGTGGCACCCTTTAATACATTAAGAAGCTGATTCATAGGAGGAACAGGATACCTGTTCCTCCTAGTGACAGAATTGAGTTTGCGTTAGTCAACACACAAACAAATACCTCCATCCTTTTTCTTGACAAAAAGGACAGGTGTTCCTGTTGAAGAGGAGCTTGGCCTGATGAAATATTTCTCTAAATTATCTGGAATGTAGGTTGACAGTGTTTGTTACTCTTGATTTTATAGTGAGTAGGTAGCACCGACTGGAGGTAGAAGACCCTCCAGTTCAGTATGATGATCAAAGGCGTGGTGTGGAGGAAGTTTCTCTGCTTTCACCTTGGAGAGTACAGCCAAATATTTGTGATAGTCAGGAGGGACTACCTTCAAAACAGTTTCAATTTCTTCTTGCCCTTCCTCCTCATCCCACTTCTCTTCCAGGGAGGCATGAAAAGATAAAGGAGGAGGGTCCATATCCCCTTGAAAGAGATGAAGTTGAGATATAGCAACATCTTCTCAAACATCCTTTATCTCTTTGAATACCTCATCTTTTGACTTAAGTAATGACTGAGATGGCATTATGGAGGGGATATGGATAGAAGAAGGAAGGGGAGGTGTTTTAATTTCACCAACCAGAGCAACACTGTTGACAGCAGTGGCCATAGCATTTTCCTAGCAGGAGATTTAATACCACTAGAATACATATGACTATAATCATAGGTGATCAGTCCATTTTTTGAATCAATAAAAGGATTAAAATGGTAGAGGAAATCATAGCCCAATATCAGGTCTTCTCCTTTGGGTGAATATATGATAAAAAAGTCCCATTCAAAGCTTGGGAAGGAAGGCAAGTCAACTACCCACTTGGTATAATGGGTGATGAACAAGGGAGGGGATTCATTTGAACCCAGAATGAAAAGGGGAGTCTTTTCAGGGAGCTCTGACATAGTCAATGAGTACTTGAGAACAAAATCAATGGCAATAAAAGAGTTTGTAGCACCAGAATCAATGAGAATACTATAAAAAATATCAGAGACAGAAGAAAAAATAAGAAACTTCAAAGAATTCTTGACACTAGAATTCAGAGTGCACAATTGTGCTGTTGAAGGAAATAAGTGAGAACCGTTGAACACATCATGATCCCCACTCAGGCTTTTCCATGCTTGCTAGGGAAGCCTCTTGATGACCCAGGCTTGTTCTGAAGTCTCTTGAAGCATTTTTCAATAGGGTGCTTTCCACCACAATAAGTACACAACCCCTCTTTGATCCTCCTCTCCTTTTCAGAACCAATGAATTTATTTTCCTTATTAAGCAGAGCAGAATGGGGCTTGTCCTTTGAAACTTGAAATTGCTTTCCCTTCATATTCTTCTTATTGTGAGGCACTTTTGAAGGTGAGTCTTGAGGAGGCCTTGAAGAATGGGATCCAGTTACAGGGGGCTTATTTTCTTAATGACTACCCTTCTCTTACTGTCTCTCATGGTACTGGTCTCTAAGTCCAGATTAATGTCCACGAGTTCTTGAAGAGTATTCAAATTACCAGGGTAGGAAGCCAACTGATCCAAAAGTCTTGATTCCAATCCTCCTCTATAGACATGAATATAAGCCCTTTTTCCTGAATATCCAATTCTTGAAATTGAACTTCTAAAATCAGAAATGTACAAGGATACATGACCACTTCCCTTAAGCCTCAAATTGTCCTACTCCTGTTCAGCTTTTCTAACTTCATTGGGATCACCAAACAGAGTGAATAATTGGGCTTCAAATAACTTCCAATTATTGAGGAAGTAGGAAGGATCTCCATTGGAATTATTTGAAAGTTTAGGTTCAATCCATTTGCCAGCTCTACCAGTGAGAAAAGAAGTTGAGTACAGAACTTTCTTCCTGTCAGAGAAGGATTTTTCTGGATCAGTATGGAGAATCAATTGACAGGATTGGATAAATCCTCTCAATTTATGGGCTTTAGTACCATCAAGAGGATAAGGTGCTTTCATTGATGGAGTCTTGAATGCAGGGTCTTTGGAATTGTCCATGAGGGCAGCTGCTTGAGAGCGTTGTCCCATAATAGTAGCCATTTGCGCCATGATCTTGAGAAGACTTAGATCAGATTGAGAGACAAGAGATTGATTAGTAGGGGCTAGATTAGAACCCTGGGGAATCTTCCAAAACATCTGCCACTTCAGTTTTCCCAGAGTCTCCCTCTTCCACAGACTCCTCCCCCTCTTCATCTTCAACTTCTCCTGGTCTTGCTCTTGCACCTGCAGACATGCCAGGGTGGCCACCCAAAGGTCCAGAGAAAGATCTTGATCTTCTTGATTTCATTCCCCCTCTTCTGGAGGGTTCTGCTCTTTCTATGGGTGGTCCTCTTTCCAAATTTGCACTCAGTTGATGAACTGATGGGGTGTGGTCAAGAGGAGCCCTTGCTGTAGGAGTGAGAACAGCTGGTTTGCTTTGAGATCTAGTATTTGTGGCCGGAGGGCTGTGATGAACTGGAATGATTGGGAAATTAAGAAAAATATTGATGTTACTTGAGAATAGGGAATCCAAGCTTGGCCAAATCAGTAATCAATAAAATCTTGATGATCTGGAAGAATCAATCAACAGTCTTGAGGTGAAATCAAATTGAATCAATACATCAATCAATTCAGCCAATAACAAAAATAAATCAAATATAAATAAATGTTAAAGAATTAGACAATCAATCAATCAATCAATAATTCAACATGAATAATCAATCAAATATCAATCAATAAGTCAATTTCTTAAATATAAAAGGAAGTCTTGAGGATCAAATCCATCAAATAAGTATCTTCAGGATTCAATTCAATATCTTTATGATTCAAAGTCAATCAATAATCAAAATCAATTCTTGAAGATCAATAAGTTATCTTGAGGATCCAAAATCAGTCAATCAATCCACTCCAAACAAAAATCCTGAATTTCTGAATCAATAACCCAATGAATCCCAACTAATCACTTAACCAATCAATAAAATTCCTGATAAGACCTGAATAAGCAAACAAAAGAGAAATTTGATTTGAGATAGAATTGAGAATGAAATGAGATGGTAAGAAATGATTAAGAAATGAAAAGAATAAATTTTTATATGCATATAATGAATGAGATGAAAATTGCTGAGAGAAAAATTCATAATCATAATAATCATAAAATCATAAAGAGGTCATAATTGTGGAATAAGAGAAATGAAGTTAAATGAATGAAAAGAAAGAATCAAATATGACTTAATTAATTTAATTTCACAGGGGCTCTTCTAAGTGAAGAGGGCCTGGCACTCAGTAAACTAGGACTCACTGCAGAGGGCTCAAAGGATCAGAAAGGGAAAAATACTTAAGAATGTAATGAGAGTAAGATTGCTAAGAAATACTTATATAAGAAAAGCAGCAACAAGAATAAGAATAAGAAATAGAAGAGCCAGCCACAAACAAGGCCAATTCTACTGTTTCAACCTGTCAGAAAGAAAGAGGGGGGTTAATAAGGATATGGCCACCACACCTCCTACTGAACAGGCCAGAGAAATACAAAGCCTAACTTATTACCAATAAATATAATACCCAAGAGTATGAGTAATAATATTTGTAAAATAATAAATCAACTAAATTAATTAACTGGGGAAACATCCCCAGGGGATGGAAATAGGGGCTTGTATATGTGAGAATCACCAGCCCTGATCCAGACAGAGAGGTTTCATGAAAGGGATTGATAATTGAATTGAATCTGGCCAATACAGGTCCTGTACAATCTGTACAGGATCTGTACAGGAGGAGTGGTAGTGTTGAATGATCATACTGTTTCAGGATGGTTTATCCAAACTGTATTGGGTAATTCCAACCTCTACAAGTATTGACAGGCTGTATTGATTCACCAGACTGTATGCATGTTTCAGTAAGGAAGATTTCTGAAACTGATTTCTGATACACACAGTAGATTGCTGATTTGAGATATTTGAGTGGGTGTATGATGGAATACCCTTACCCTTGACTAGTGGTTGTTACAGCTTCAATTTTAACACCAATTCCATGCATTTCAGAATTTTCCTCTGTATTTTTGATGGGAGGTGAAAATTAATGTTTATGCTCAGCAATTTGTTGGAGCCTGAATAACTTGGATATTCTTGGTGGTATGTTTATAGGAGTTTTATATTTAGAAAGACGTTAATCTCCTCCTTTGTGAAATAAAATTCATGAGATTTTCTTCCTCAGTTAAATATTTGATTGTATTTTTCTCTATTATTGGTTTATGGCATTTTGGCTTTCATTCTTATGCTCTGGTATTGATTCACAGGTTGACATACCCTTCTGCTAAAAAAGGCTCATCATTTCTCAAACTGTTCATCCCTCCAAGAGGCTCTTAATCTTTTCAGATTAGAGGAATCATCTGGTATGGCATATTCTTCCAACCATTTGTCTTTTTCAGTTGTCTGGATCTTGAATCTGACCAAGTACTGTCTATGGTATTTCCCATTAATTCTGATATTCCTGGCCTTTATGATATTCTTTAATGATCCAAGGGACTCCTCCAAATTGACTATCTCTTGAGGAGTGTGACTCTTGTTCCTGGAGGGAACTGCCACAACCACAGGAACAAAATTGTCAATGGGTCCTTTATGGAAATTCCTCATCTTCACCATTTTATGGCCGATTAGTGTCTGGGACACATCAAATTTCTCTGGCAAATCCTGGCCTCAACCCTCACTTATGGCCCTCAGGTCATATTCTGAATCCAATTTTCTTTTAGGCCTTTTTCATAATCTGTTCCCCCCAGGCCATTCCACTAGACTTGGGCCTTGGGGGTCTTCTCAGCCCCTTGAGCCATGTCAAGGATTTTTGGCCCATCTCTGATTAGGTGGTTTGGACCATTTAGGCCCCCTATGGCCTGCACAGTCTGTAGGCACCTCTAGGCCCCCCTTGGCCTAAATACAATGAGGCAAATTGACTATATGTATTGGTCCCAGGCCACATTTTGGCTCACCTGGGCCAATTTGACCCACCAATTCCCAAGGGTAACAATGGCTAGTTTTACCATGGACCCAAAGTACTCAAGCGATGACCTCTGGTAGTCACCAAAGGCCATCAGCCATCCTTTGCTAGGCTTTCTCCTAAAGAAAAGGGAATGCCTTCCCCAATGCTGGACTCATGCCTGGGGCTTATAAGGTATTATATACCATTATGCACCATGCCTTTTTAACAATTCAATGGTGACAATTCCAAGACTCAATTTTCCCATCTTAAGCCAAGTAAGAAGTCCACAAATACATTTAGAAGGGAAGCTCCCAAGGCCTCAAGCTTGCAATTCATGGGAGACACTAAGAAGGCTATTTGAGGACACCAATAACTTGGTCCCCCAGCCTTTACCATCCAAAATTATTCCCCCAAGGGGTTAATGTCCAAGGATTTTCCAAGGGGTTGTTATGCTTGAATCAGTTGTCAAGCCATCAAAGCTCCAGAACTTCTTGGAAAACTCAATTGATCCATACAGGCTGTAATCAAAAAACCTGTATAGAATTTACCTTTTGAGTCAATTCATATGTACACTGTGGGAATTCAATACACACAGCTTCATTTATTAAGATGGCCAAGCATTATTTACCAAAACAATCAATAAAGCTGGATTCTCAATACTCCAGGATCAGTCCTCCAATTTTTCACATATACTGGCCACTCTTTAATCCCCTGAGGAATTTTTCCCCAGCTAATCAATTTAGTGAATCTATTTATATTATTAATTTACTTTTATTATTGAAAACAAATGTCAGTGGATATTGGTGGTCATATCATTTACTAATTCCATTGTTTGTTCTTTCATGTTGAAATAGTTAATTGAGGATTCATTTGGTTGGCTCTTTGGTCTGTGGCTGTTTTACTATTATCTTCTGTGCATCTGTACTTGCCCTTACTTGTTGTTAGACAGATATTTTCTTCAGGTATTTCTTTAATATTTGAAGCCCTTCAAGTGAGTTCTTGATTCCTGAGTGCCAGGCCCCTATTTTTATTCCCAAGAGCCCATGTGAAAGGATTTTATCCTCTCCTGTCTGGTGGTAAGGTTTAACCAAGATCACTGAGAACACTTGGTGTTTCCTAGAGAGTGACTATGTGATCTTGACCTCCACTGCATTCTTAGCTATGATTTTATTCCAGAATAAAAATTCTATATCCATAGCTGTATCATCCTTGTGGCATGTAAGGCATCCCACACTTCTTCTAAGCATATCTACTATTACTAGGAGATATTTTTAGTTCTCCTTTCCTCCTTGGACAAGGCCTGTACCTAGTCCTTTTTGGTAATTTTCCATGGGTTCTTGGGCTCCTCTGTGGATGGGAGTAGTCCATACTTCTTCCAATGCTTCCTGTTTTTATTCTTGCATCTTTCACAAGTTTTTATGTATTCACCTAAATCTTGTTCCCACTGAGTCCACCAAGTTGTACCTGGTCACCTCTCTTTCTTCCTGTATTCACTCATGTGTCCCATGTAGGGGAAGTTATTGCATTCTTGAAGATTCAGGGAGGCATGGTCCCTTTCTATCACTGTGAGGGCACTAATGTGCTTCTCCCTGTGTTACAGGAGTCAATCTATAAAGAAAAATCTTTTTTACTTATAATCTCTCAACCAAGGTTCCTTCAACTAGGATTCCCATTATGGGCTACTGCACTTTTGTTGAAGGTGTGACATTAATATTCTACACTGTTTGTGTTTTGAATAAGATTTATACACTGAACTGAATAATTTATTATAGATTTCAGGGTACCTTATCCCTAATATTGGTTTTTAGCTCTCCTCTGGTCCAATATGGTAAGTTTGTGGGGTACAACCTCCTAGTACCCATTCTGTGATCTTAAAGTTTCTCTTGCTATATGTTTCCATGAAATGGATGCGGATATTTGCTTCCACTTCAGGCTCATAAGCTTTATTTCTTTCAAACTTTTCCAGTGGCCATCTACTAAGGGAGTATGCATTATTATGGGTTTTTCCTTCCTTCTACATGATGGTCATATTTCCACTATACTATTGGATGGATAATTGCAACCTCAACATGTACCTATTAGTAGTGTCAATGTTGAGAAATTACTTGAGTGAAGTAATTTTCTGTATACTTCAAAGACTGAACCCTCCAGATAGTAATGGAGGTTTTCTAGAGCCCATACCAGACATAAAAATTCTTCTTAGTTGCTCAATACCTGGCTTCTGAATATTTCACTTTCCCAGAGATATAACAGATTACCCCTTCTTTAGGCTCACTACTTACAGTTTTTCTTTGGTGTAGGGCTGCTCCCAATCCTTGACTGAAATCTTCCTCTATGTAGTACTAGAATGGCACTTCAAATCTGGGTAGTATAAGGAGAGGTGCATTAGTGCGTTCATGTTTTGTCCTCTAATATGAATCCCTACTCCCCTAGTAAACTCAAAACATACATCTTTTGAGCATAGCTTATATAAGCTGCTAGTGATGTGGGCAAATTATATGGTGTGGTTTCTGTGTTAGCTTCCAAACACAATGCAGGATTGCATTTACTTGATGTTCTTTTTTACTGGCTTCTGCCCTACTGCTGCTACTTTTTTTCTGTCTATGAGCAAGCTGAGGCCTGAGACCTTTTGTCCTAGTGCCAATAGTTCTTGTTAGCCAAAAGTACACTTTTTAAGTGAAATTTTCAGATTAACAGGTGTGAACTTACTCAAGACTCTGTCTATCTATTTTGCATGGTTTTCCCATTTATCCGAGTATATGATGATATAATAAATGTATACAACCATCCATATTTCCAATAGTTCCGCTTAAAATATTGTGTTCATCATCATTTGAAAGTGGGCTGGTGCATGTTTTATGCCAAATGGCATCCTAGTGTACTTACATATGCCCATATGGCATAGAATTTGCAGAAGTTTCATGGAGTTTGATTGATCTCCATTCCAGTGAAAGCCTTTCATACAACCCATATTGGTAATGTATTTTTCTTTTTCCATTTTATCCAGTGAATGCGGTATCCTTGTTATAGGGTACCTGTCAGTATTTTTGTAGTTTCTCAGTGCTCTGAAGTCTCCACACAATCCATATATTTTCCACCATGCCAAGTGCTTAGGACAGGTGTGGTTACTTGCACTATTTTATTATGTCCAATATTTTGATTCCATCCATTTCTAAGAGTTCATTGACATTTTTTCCAATTTCTTTCCTAGTTTCAAAAATTTCTGAATACCAAGGTCTTCTGAGCATGGGTGGATAAGGCCTTTCCTCATCCATATATAATTCTATAACATGGCTTCTAATTTTTCCTAAGGGTTCTTCTCCTATGGAAAGGGCTTGGTTGTTCTTCCTCAGGAATTGTACTAGACTAACTGTTTGTTTACTGGTGAGGTTAAAACTGAATTTACCCTGTTTAAATGAATTTAGCAGTTCCTCCAAGGGGGCTTGGTCAGACAATTAGTCTATATCAAGTGAAAATTCCTTTTCCTTGTTGGTACCTATGTTAATGTTCCTGTTTTTACAATTGTAAATATCACCTCCATACATTCTTTGGTAATACTTTCCCAATAAGAATCCTTGAATGTGGGCATCCTTAAGACTAAAAGATCTGGATTTATTCTTATTTTACCTTTTATATTGGGTATTATCATATCTTTGATAATAGTCCCCACATAGGTCATCTTTCCAAATTCACGCTTGAAATTCTTTTCCTTTTTGGCAATATTTGGCTTTCACGATTTCTGAAAGACTTCTACAAATATTCTTTGGCCACTATTGAGAAATGTGAACCACTTTCATCTATGAATTGGTGTTGAGAATTGTCTAAACCTACAGTCATATTAGTGGCTGTACCATATATATATGCCATTCCTTCAGTTGGTGTATCTAGGAATGTTTTTGTATCTTTTGTATGTTTGCACAAATTGTTTTTGGGAGTATCTTTTGGAAATCCGGCTTCCAACTCTATTCCGTGGATCTCTAACTGGGTTTCCTCTTGTTGCTCCACCAGGAATTCCTATATTGGGGCTTGGTTATCATCAGAGGTTTCTCTGATGTAATCACCAAGAAATTCATAGTCAGATTCTTCTTCTTGAATTTCTTCCCCTGGGACTGGTACAAGGGAATAGATTTTATTCTTTGCCTTTGAAATTTTTTGGCATAGTGGTATGTGGATCCACAATTATGAAAGGAATCCTTTTTTATTGAGGACTTCTTCCACATTCTCTATGGGCTTATCCTTGTTGTAAGCCCTGAAGTCCTGTTCCTCTCTGAAAGTTTTGCCTTTATTTGGGGAAAAATTTCCAATATCTTTCCTCTCCCTTACTTCTTGTAAGGTGTTGGCAAGATAATCTAGGTTTCAGCCATTAATACACCTGCATTTTAATGAATTTTCTAGTTATTCCAGAAGTTGTTTTAGAGGTTTGTGATCACCAATTTGAATATTCATATGAGGATCAGTGCCTTTGAGTCTTCTAGACTGTCTGAGACACCACTAGTAAGGATATTCTTTTCACTGAGTAGTTTTCATCTTCAAATGACATGGTTGTTTTCCATATCCAAGTGACATTACTTTACTTTTGGGTGATTTGACTTTTCCACCATGGCCAGTTTCTTCTTCCATGAATTTATTTCATTTACGTGTACCAAATACTAGCATGTCCTTCAATTTCTGTGTTGATTCTGGCTGTTATCCAGTAGTGTGGTATACTTGGCACCTCAATAAGGAGTCCAGAAATATAATCAATGTGTTCTGTATGATCATATTCTTGTACACCAGGGAAGTTTGGCTGCTTGTGGTGTCTGGAAGTTGCTTCAGCACTTTGTTCTCTGAATAAGTCATGTTATATCCATCTTGGTATTTTGATGGGGATCTTTACTCATTTTCCACCAAGGCATCTGGTTTGATATCCTCTTGGTGGCATGGAGTGTTTCCAAAAACATGGCCCTGTGTTTGGGGTTGTATGTTTTGGAAGACATTGAGAAAATTTTTCATGTCTTGATCCAAATATTCCCTTTCCCTATTTCAGTGATATTGCTCCTCCAAGACTTCATTCAGTCTCCTTTTGACTTCTTCTGAGGCTTTACTTAGTGCATTATAGTCCTCTGGAAGAGTATGAACTGTTTTGGTTTGTAAGGTATTTACCTCTTGTAGCCTTGAGATGTTTTCATGGAGTGTTTCAAACTATTTTTGAGTTTTTTTTACAAATTGGGATATTTGCAACCACCTTTCATTACTGTTGATGTTACTATCAGGTGTAACAACATTATTTTCTTAATGAGGGGAAAATAATTTGTAATAGTAGGGCTAATGATTCTATCAGTAGTATTTACAACTATTTATGGATCTTGTGCACTTATTTCACCAAATCAAACAGCTTCTGTATCATTGTGTCTGACTCTCTCTGCCTCTGGTTGAAAGAAGTCTTGTTCTTTACCTTTGATCCTTGTCTTCTTCTGGGAGCTACCTGGGATTATGAAGAATGGTGACTCTTGGCCACTGATCTACTGGCTCTTGGGTGGGTTAAAGCAACTGGGAAGTCTGGTTTGTTTACTCCTTTTGAGCCTGAAGGAATCATAGTATGCTTTTTTTGGTTCAATTTTTCTTCTATGGCCTGGATAATGGATTGATTCTACCCTACCCTGGCTGCCCTTTCCGCCAGGAGTTTGAACTTCCTATTGGGATTAAAAACTTTGGTGATTACCATTAGGTCTTTGAAGGGTATCTCTTTGAAAAATATATTCTGAAAGCCTGCACCAAGCTCTTCCCAGTGTGAGGATATGTTGAACCTCTTTTTGTCCATTCTACATTGGAATAAGTCCTTGTGGAACTGGTGGGGGTGAAGAGCTTGATCCATATCCTTCCAGTCCTCTTGTGTGAGGTCCTTGTTTAACTGGAAGGTACATTAAATTGTGGGAATAGCTTAACTGAGTGTTCTGCCATCCACTATGGTGTATGGACCCTGATCTTCTGGTTGTAAACAGTATTGATCAGTCCTCTGGCTGGTTCCTGGGGTGTACAGGAGACATGTTATCAGTGTTTGCAAGCAGTAAGAAACTTTTTTTTCTGAGGGCATTTACCTTTTAATGTTCCTTGTACATATGTATGTTCAGATGCCTTGGGAAATTTGCCTTTAGAGGTTCAAAATAGGTTAATTATTGTAATCTTCCCTGTACAAGTTATCAAAGTTGGATTGGCTTGTATGGAAGAAGGGATTTATGGTTTTCTAGTCCTCTGAGTGGCAATATGTGTCCAGCTTTTTTGTATAGGAGGTTTTCCCCATGCTCCTTGCCTTTGCCCTTCTGAAATTCTGTGTCTGAGGGTGCCACTGGTGTATTTCCCTGCAACTTGGTCCCTAGTGGTATGAGATTTCTTTCCACTGATAAGGAAAATGAGGGCTCATGTCAGTTAAGACTCTTGTTATTATTTTTGAATGCTTGATAATGGCCTCAAATACAATATTTGTGTGTATTGTACCTTGTATTATGATGCATTATTGAAATTATCACTTGTAAATCAGAAATACTGTTTTTTGGATATATGTTTTACTATTTTATCCCATATATCTCACAGATTAACCTTTAATTAACAAGGACAATTTTAGAAGTGGTTATGTAATGGAAAATTGAAATTATTAATATGTCCAACATTTAATTAAATAATAATAATATCAGGGCTTTCTGTTTTTTATATCCAAAAACACACCCACCAGGGCAAATCTTGCGTCAATTGTTGGCGATTGACTTCATGTCGCACTGCTGTCAGTATAAAATCTTGCTTCAGTTGCGTTAGTGTCACTTTATAGTCACTGGATTTAGTGGGTCACGTCATGTCAGCGTCAAGACAACGTCAATCGTCACATGTGTCACATTAGAATGTCACTCAAAGCTCAAACCCATTTCAACACTATTTGCAATGTTTGGATAATTTCACCTCATTAGCTTGCGCATCCCCACCTAATCCGCCCCAATGCTTTGCATGCTTACGCACCCACACTGCCCTCCACATGAGACTCCGACACTGCCCCCCCATCTCCATCCTCACCACTCCTTACGCTTTCACACCCCTGCCCTTACCATCTTTATGCTCACGTGGTGCCCTCCCGACATGCCTCTGACACCGCTAGCCATCCTTACACTTGTGTAGTACCCTCCCAACATGCTCCCAACACCACTTATCCTTACGCTCGCAGAGTGCCCTCGCGACATCCTCCCGACACTGCTTACCAGCCTTATGCTTGCGGAGTGCACTCCCAACATGCTCCCAACACCACTTATCCTTATGCTTGTATAGTGCCCTCCCGACATCCTCCTGACACCACTTATCCTTACGCTCGCGGAGTTCCCTCCCGACATCCTCCGACACTGCTTACCATCCTTATGCTTGCGGAGTGCCCTCCTGACATGCTCCTGACACCACTTATCCTTACGCTTGTGTAGTGCCCTCCCAACATGCTCCCGACACCACTTATCCTTATGCTTGTGGAGTGCCCTCCCGACACTGCTTATCATGCTTACGCTCGCGGAGTGCCCTCCCAACATGCTTCCAACACCACTTATCCTTACGCTTGTGTAGTGCCCTCCCGACATGCTCCCAACACTGCTTACCATCCTTACGCTTGCGGAGTGCCCTCCCAACATCCTCCTGACACTGCTTACCATTCTTACGCTCAGGGAGTGCCCTCCTGACATGCTCCTGACACCACTTATCCTTACGCTTGTATAGTGCCCTCCCAACATCCTCCCGACACCACTTATCCTTACGCTTGCGGAGTGCCCTCCCAACATGCTCCCAACACGGCTTATCCTTACGCTTCCGTACTACATCAAGAGTGTACGGTGGCTTGTTGGCCTACACGATGAATGCAATCGCCAAAATATGCTGAGTGGCCTTCTCTGCCAACAGGACCTAAGGGGAAATTGGTCAGTATATTCACAATGTTGTGGTTAGGGTTTAAATAATGAGACTCACAAATTAAAACCTAATAACTGGACTATTTAAGACAAGAAGTGTGTCTCCTGTTTCCCCAACAAAACCATTTTATTTCATATCATTCAAATGGAACACTTTGCTTAGTCCTTACCTCATGAGTGTTGAATAGTTCAAAATTTGACTTTAGTAGGTTTCTCACTAGTCAACTTTATTCAATGTCTCACAGGGAAGTGATTTCATTTGCATGATATGAAATAATTTGCAATAAATCGCCTCCTTCAATTTCCCAACAAATTGCATTTTCCAAATGCAATTATTTTACTTCCACCTTTTTTCTTCAATTTGGATCTTTTTATTCAAAAATTTTCAAACAAGTTATCAATCAACTCGTCACCATCTATTTGCTTAATAAACTACCTCCACTATGGCCCAAACCTGGGGAAATTCAACTGAATTCAATGAACGACCAACTTCAGCCCCAGAGAGTGGAAGTGAAATCTCTGATATTGCCAGTAGTCGTGAATTAGGCATTGAAGTAGAGAGCCAGTCACATGAAGATAATCAAGATCCACCAGTTCTTCCAGAAAGTGAGGATGCATCCATCTTGAATATTTCTAATCTCTCAAAACCTGATATTGTGTCATAGCCTTTATGTCAGGTCAACCTCCAAGCTCTCAGAAACCAAATTTTAAAACTTATGAGAAGGAAAAGACTGTTGAACCTTGTGCACCGACAGAAGATGATGGGCAAGATGATTTAATTTTCAATGGGGAGGTGGAAATTATATCCAAGGAAGAATTTGTCTCCAACATTACTCAAACAATCCCAAGGCTTGAAAAAATTCAAAATGATAGTAAAATTCCTGATTATGTGCGTCAAAAGATTGCTGAAGCCATGAGCTTGCTCAAAATGGATTTGAACCGTAAGTCCATTACTAATTCAAAACAAAATTGATAAAAATAGCTGCTTACAATATATGGGCAGGTGTGGAGGTGGGAGAATCTCTACCTGAAGGATCTCGAGTCGTAATTGGATTTCCAGGCAAAGGATTAGGAAAAAGACCAAATATACATGTGACCAAAAAAACAAACAAAAAATGCTGTACCTTTGAAGCCGCAAAGGATTCTTGTGATCAAGGTGATGAAATGATCAATGTTGAAGGGGACCATATTGATAATGAACCTCTGCATACTGAGCCCCCCCATACTGAATGAAACAATCCATGATGAAGCTCCACATACTGAAAGCCCCCCAATACCCAATGAAACAATGCATGATGCAACCCCTCCCGCCTCTACTTGGAATTTTCAAGCCTTTCAAGAAAGGGAAACAATTAAACATGATACAATGGGACAAGATATGACTGATATAGTTCCTGACCCTGAGCCCAAGGTGTCATCGTCTGCTAATTTTCAAGGAATATTTTTATCCCGCATGGAAGAGTTTTCAGGAATTTTGAATTATCATTCCAATATTACTCAACAATCATGGAAAAGGGGGCTTCATAATATCAATAGTAGTTACAAAAATCAATGGGACAATTTACCAAGAAAAGATGCTAATACATTCCTGCCCATTGGTATTAAGGTGATCAGTAACTGAGAGCTTAAAATGTTGGCCTGGCTGGAGGACCTTGAGATGGCAGGTGAGTTTTATCTTTGTGCATGATATATGATTATTGGCTGTTGACTGGTGATATAAATTGCAATATACAGGGTTATATTTTTTTAAGCCAACAGAAACAGAAGCGTTTTTTGATCACAACATTTGGAATCTCAAATTGATGAAGGAAGCAGCTAAAACTCCAGAGAATCTCCCAAAATCTGAACACTCCTTCTTCAAAATGGTTCAGAGCCTTCTTTACTCCACCAATCCAGTTAAACATTTTTGGGCAAATGTTATGTTTGAATCCATTAGTTTAGTCTCATACAATGTGATTGCACCCAAACCATATGTTTCACCAACTTCAAATTTGACCGATCCTCTTGGACTCAAATGGGGGCAGTTTAATACCTTTCCTCCTGCTTGAGTAAATTGAAGCAACGTGCAACCCAACTCAGCATTGAAGGTGGCGGGGCTGACAATGAGATATCCACAAAGCCGCACAAGAACCTGGAGGATTCAATGGATACAGTTATCCATTTGATGATTGTGTACAACATGGTACATGCACATACAAAGGTCGAAGTTAATGGCATCAAAGGCAAACTCACGAACTCAAAAAAAAATGAGGCCATCAAAGATCTTTTGGCGCATCACAAGAATCTTGGAATAAATAGAATTTGCTATGGTATATTAGCAGCATTCTGTGCGGCGGGGGTTCATGGTTTGATGGTATGCTCAGATGACTGGAGAATAAGCTCAGTTAAAGGGGCTTTATCACTAATTGACATTTCAAAAAAACTTTCAGAGGGTAAAAATCTAGTGAGGCCAGTGTGGCTATGTACTAATAAGTATATTTGTAATTTACTGAATAAAAGTTTCTTCTCATCAGAGTCTTTTAACCCCACTGTACCTCTTAGATTTGAATTTGCACAATGCTTAGTATTATACTTTGGTGATGCCTGGGTGGCAAAGCGCGGTCTTGGTTCAAGTGACGAAGTCACCTTGACTTAACCCAGGTCAGCTAAACTCACAACCAGGATTGACCTGTTTTAGATTAGCTTTGTAATAGATAAATTGTAATTGAATTTTGCAAAGTTATTTATTAATTTAATAATCATGACTTCCTATCCTACTACTGCCTGGATACCACAGTCTGAATACCAATAGTAATTGTACGGCGGCATGTCTCCATACATCATTGAAAAGACTCCGACAAGATGCAAGCTGAGTGAGGCAGTTGTGCGCGCGAGTAGTACATGTGGGGTAATTGCGGGAGGTCGCGTTTATCACTTCCCGCCAGCCCATAATAGGCCAAATGTTCCTGTGTCTTTCAAGAGCACTAGGATAACTAGGGATCCGCAGCAGGATGCATATTGCATTTGCGTGTGCTTGCAATATTCCAAATGGTTGGATTGGAAAGTGATTGCATGGGAACATCAATATGTCAAATTGAATAATGCACTATCCACTGCAATTTTCAGGTTCAGTTATTTGAGATCGGGAATTTGCAAAGGGCAGGTGTGATCTTTCTTTTTAGCCGCAATTAAAAAATATTCATCAAACGCAATTCAATTTAGGTGATATTAATAAATCAGTAATCATTTGGTTTTATTTCATTTTCTGCTGCAAGCATGCCATTCACGAAAAAAGAAAAAGAGCGTAAAAGGGAACTCGCAAGAAAGCGTTGGGCTGAGGAAGGAAAGTGTGAGTTGCTTGCTTAATCTCAGTATATATATATAAATATATATATGCTTCCACATTTATGTGGCACCCTCATTGGGCCCCACAGAAGAACATTGGCTTTAGTCGGTTCAGATTGTGCCAATGTCATGTGGGCTCCAACAGGGAAGTCAAAGGATGTGTGCCAAAGAAAGCTCCTTGGCAGTATCTGATATGTTGTGTGCTTCAACACATAGTGATCCCTCAACCACTCAGGAATAGTGGGAGATCCCAAAAGACAAATGAGCGCAAAACGGCCCAAATGAATAGATTGTTTTCCTCCTCTCGCCCAACAGCACAAATATCAATGCCAGTATCAGCAAATAACACCCCAAGTGAAATTTGGAGGGTTGTGGATGTCAATCAGATCAAATGCATTCACTTTGGCCTTGTGGCAATTTTCTCTTCAACCGGATTGCTCATTGCCCTTGTCAAATTCCGACCATTCACAACAATGAGTGAAGTCAAGGTCAATCAATGGGATGAATTATCACAATTCTTATTTTGCAAAAAGAGATTCACCAACCCGATTGCAACAAATAGAGCAATACTGGAGGGATTTATATTTGCAATTGGGCGGCACAAAGAATGAACAATTTGGTCTGTATGGAAGTGTTGGGAAAATTGAAAATGCAAAAGATGAATGGCGGAACCAAGGTGCCAATCTTAGCTCAGTGGGTTGCATTCTAGGTCAATCCTTACCATATGCTGGGGAAAATTTATTTGAGAAGATTCAAAATTGCTACAACTCATTGGGGGTTCCGTCTTTTGATCAAGTTAGCTATTAAGCCAATATGCCCGCAAATCAGGGTGCATTGGAGTTTGCTCCCGCACTCACTTTCACCATGAATGGATTCAAAAACGCACCTCATGTTGATAAGGATGCATCGCTGTATGCTTTGGGATGGTGGTTTCAAGATGATAAGCGGACCAGCCAAATTCAAAGAGATGCGTCAAAGCGGTGTACAGGGGGGAAATTGATTTTCCCAAATGAGCATTTTTGGATTGATCTATCCGCATGTCATGGGCTCATTCAGGTAGTGTGGGCCAGTAGTGCATTTGTTCATTATACTGATCCAGCACAGGACAACCAAAGCATGACACTAGTGGGTATGTCCGCACAATGCTCAAGCAGGTTAGCAAAAACAATGCAGCAAAAAAGCCATGGCTATTATGAGATTGGCGAGAGAGCGGGCTATCAAATCAGGGATGGTAATACAATCTCATGCCAATTCAAAGAATGAGGAGATTTGCATGTGTGTTGGGTAAATAATGGTGGGGTAAGGCAGAGGACAATATACACCAGAATTGGATGGTTTTGAGTGTGGGAGATGGGGTGTCTCACATGAAAAAGGGGTGAAGTGGATTATGCACAGTGGCACGCCATTGTACATATGTCCTGGTTTGTTGCTCTTATCCAGGATGCCAATGCTTCACACGTGAATCCTTATGCTTGTGCAGGTTCCAACAATGCTGAAATTTCCTTACGCCTATGGGGGTGCCAACGTTTCACATACCAATCCTTACGCCTGTGCAGGCTCCCAAAAATTCACACGCCAATCCTTACGCTTGTGAAGGTTCCCCAAAATGCTAAAAATTCCTTACACCTGTACAGGCTTCCGACGGTTCACACGCCAATCCTTACGCTTGTGAAGGTTCCCCACAATGCTGAAAATTTCTTGGCCTGTGCAGGATCCCAAAAATTCACACGCCAATTGTTATGCCTGTGCAGGCTCCCACCAATTCACACGCCAATCCTTATGCCTGTGCAGGCTCCCAACAATTCACACGCCAATCCTTACGCCTGTGCAGGCACCCAAAAATTCACATGCCAATCCTTACGCCTGTGCAGGCTCCCAACAGCTCACATGCCAATCCTTACGCTTGTGAAGGTTCCCAACAATTTAAACAATTCAATACATGGGTAAGATTAATAGCGTGTGACCATAGGAAAGACCATGTTTCACAAATCTGGAGTGAATTGCTCACATGCGGGAACCTCCTGCTTTTTTACAATTAAGAATTGATATGGCTCTAAACCATGGAAGAAGAAAATATAGGAGACAGTAACGGCGACTATTGGCGCATTTTTTGAAAAAGAGGTTCACAAACAAATACTCATTCAAACTTTTTGTGGGGCACTTACAAAAATTACTCTCATGCAATAGGATATTTGAACCATTGAGGAAAATATAATTTCACGTGAGGAAAGAATTTAATAGAAATGGAAAATAACAATTATTGAATACAAATAATTTATTTGAAAGAAAGTATTACAAATAATAAAAAGAGGAAATAATGAGATTTTTTTTAAATTTTCTTTTTTCTAAGAATTTCAACACTATCCCGGTGATGTCCTCCTTTGGATAAGCCTCCAGTGCCTGGGCAAGGAGGGAGTTTAGTTCCTCCTGGAATGTCCAGTGCATCTCATTTTGATGAGTTGCATCCACGAAAAGAATCATGTGGAGCAAGCGGCAATGCTCCAGCAAGATTTGGTTGATTGATTTGTGGACGATGGAGCGAGGAATCATCAAAGTTGGTCGTAAATTGGTGAATTCCTGGCAAGCCTCATTGTTTGAATGAGAGGGTCTTTGCACCGGGGCGGAGGAGGCGTTGGGGTTCTCGGGGGCACTGGAAGGGATCTCTGGGGAGGGAACCGGGGTTGGAACAGAAGGGGAAGGTAGGAGAGTCAGGTAAGAAGAAGTGGGAGGGGGAGGGGGGGATCCAACGGGCATATTGTTGATGATGATTATGGAGCGGGGAGTGGCGGGACGAGCTGAAGATGGTCAAAGGAGGGGTGAGGAAAAGCTGAGTAGAGTTAAAAAAGTGAAATTGGGACTTACAAAAAGGTTCCTCCATGGATTGCATAGGAGCCACCTCAGGTTCTGGCTCACAAGTCGTATCGTCCTCAGGTGGTTGGGAGGATGGACTCGGGCCAGGAATAGGTGGCTCTTTGGTTCGGGAGGGTTCTTAAAAAGGAGTAAGAGTCAGTTCACTTGACTCAAAAGTGAAAGTGAAAATGAAGTGAAACTTTGGCTGCTTACCATGGAATAATTCCTCTGACCATTGGGTGCCACTTGGGCCTGGAGTGGGTTGCTGCGGGGTTTGCTTGCGAGGCAAACTAGGAATGGGAGAGTCTTGTTGGGGGGGATTTGGGGTGTTTTGTTCTATGAGTATTGGAAAAAAGTCAGTATTCTTGCGTGAAGAGAAATGAGATAAGGAGGAGAAAGATAACTTACTTTGGCGTTTGAATCCCATCGGTGACAAGACATGGTGACGATAAGCCCAAACTCAAATGTCCTCTCTCCATTGCCATCCTTCATCGGCTGGATAATCACTTCGCTCAGGTCAAGGAGTGAAGTGACCATCGGATGGTGGACAAATTAATGCTTGAGGGGACAGGGCTAATCATCTGGAATCGTTCCCGTTGGCCTGCTTGAGGTCCTGGTGTCCATTCACGCTTGGATATTGTTTCATCATCGTTGACCACAAAGGAGTTCTTGCGAGGGCGTCTTGGGCGAGAACTCCTCTGGCCTTGTGGTCGGAAGGGGCGGACAACAAACAAACATTTCTTGCGTGCTTGTCGGCAAGCATCACAAGTGTTGGTCGTCATTGAGGAACAAATGCAGGGGATACCCCGCTTGGTGCATAAAGTGCACGACATCTAAAAACAAAACAATTGAGGTTAGTAACTGAATAGAAAGTAAACAATCAAGAAAGAAAATGAAGACGTAAAATGAATTATAAATTTAAAACGTTAACAAAATAAAGACGCTCTACTCGGAAGGTTTTAAAAGTCTGGAAGAGAGTCGTGAAGAAAAATAAGTATTAATATTGGTATGTAATGTCGACAAAAGTTTAAAAAAGAGGTAACGCACGGGGTGGATAGAAGTGAGGTTCTGAAAGGATCAGCAGGATAAACAAACAGGAAAAAGGCAGGGGAGTGGGTTTAGTGGAGTGCAAAAGACAAAAGTAGAAAGGCTGGAAGACCAAAGGGAATACGCACAAGAAGGACAAACGCAGGTGAGGTTGAACTAAGTGGAGCGGGTGAGAAAGAAAGTGAAGGGCGTGTTGTGTGAAGATGGTCTTATATACCATTGGGAAGCTGAGACAATCTCAGCAGTTGGAGCACACGCAAAAGGCTCAGCTTCAAGGTGTGTGGGCAAAATTGAAGCTCAGTCGCAGCAAATGCTGCAACTGAGAAGGGAAATGCTGGCGTGAGGCAGAAGAAAAATGGGGTTCTGGCTGAGTATTGCTATTTATTGAATTGTCAAGCTCATTAAAATCCCCTTTGTTTCCTTAAATAGCCACCCAATCACCCAGGAGGGTGGTTGTGAGGCCCGCGTTGAATGTCCATGGTGGGTGCAATTCCCAAATGCCCCATGCAGAAAAGGACGTGGTGCATTTGGTCACAAGTGACTGCGGCGAGATCACCGGCCGTATGGCCTGGTGATAGTCTTTGAACAAAGGGGGGGCTGTAAGACAAGTGAATTCAGCGTGAGCTTGCCTTGACCCATTGCTCAGGTTTGCTTTTGGGTCATAATTGAAATGCTCAGTGGCTGAACATTTTAATTGCACAGTAATTGAACTATTAATATATATTAACATCAAATGCACCATGCTGAGCCATTGCTCAGTTGTTTTTGTATGCACACAATCTGAGCATTTGGTACAGCATCGGATGACATTTCAGCCAGGTGCAGCATTTCACACGCTTTGGTGAAGTGCTCCAAACTGAGCCTTCCAATGAACTATTCCAAAAATAGTTCATTCCATGGCTTTACTGAGCACTTCCACACGGTGCTTTTGACCATGACATGCTCAGCTGGCGTGTGCAAATTGGGTGAAACGCAATGCTGAGCATGTGGCACATGAGCTACGTATATGCAAACAATCGGAAGGTGCATGCAGGCTCAAGTAGTATGACACCTTCCTAATCTGTACAGCCAACACTGTAGTACGCATTACACCTTTGTAAATGTATGCTGCTGGGCAGAGCAAAAGCTGTTCAACAATGTAACATGCAATCACGTCAAGCCATCGAGGGATATATCTCAACTGCATCCCTTTGATGCACCTTGTTGGACACCTCTGCCTAACTACGGCACAGATGCGCATGTAATCCAAGTTAATGTAAGTGGGTCATAGAGGGATGATTGTTTATTTGGGTCATACACAAACAATGGATTCCATCCGGTGCCATTGTCGGGGCAAACAATGACTGGCCCCGCTTGTTGATTGCATGTTCTCATTGTTGGGCAGCCACACGCTTTCATACGCACCCCCTGACGGGTCATACACAGGCAACTTTCACGCGCCTGGAAGACATTTTACTGCCAGTCTTCCGACCGGCTATTTTCTTGGTTGGGTAGTCAGCTTGACTGCAGACGCTCACCTGCGCGCGCGTGGAAACCTGAGGCCAATCAGTGTGGATTTGCTTCAGCCTCATCCGCATTAGAATAATCCTGGCCTATGATTGCTGAGGCTGGTTATGTTTGCATGGGGATCTCCCACCACGGTTCATCTTCTGCACATTCTCACATACCCCGCACAAGCTGTGAGGCCTGGCTTGCAGCCAAAAATTCCCTTGGGTGGGTAGCCTCTTGCTCCGGAGTTTTGTACATGTGTGAGGCAAAGACACTGATGCCAATCTCGGTGGATTAGTACCCGCCTCAAACGCAATAGCGGTGAATTTTTATGTGGATCACGGCTCATGGTCGGTGCCCCCTTTGATCATGCCACACATCCCCCCCTGGAAGCCCAGTAGGCATCAGTCATCAAAAAACTTCACGCAAAATCAAACTCATGTTCAGTGGTGTGCCACCAAACATATCTCACCTGCCCACACACAAACATCCCCACAGTGAGTTTGCCCTTTGAAACCGCCAACATTGCCCAGTAGGTCCCTGTTTGACAATTGACCTGAGGAGGATATGCTCATTGTTTGCTGTCACACCAGCAAACATGGCTGCACGCCTCTAATATTCCCCTCCACAATAAGTTGCTACAACCCACCCAATTTCGGATATGCTAATGTCAACCTTGTTCTACCAAACGTTTCGTAACTTGCTGCAGATCCAGCAGTCATATTGGTGCACCCACACTTTGGCCACCTTGCCTTGATATATGCCCCAAATTGGATATGAGAATCATGAGCCCAAGAGGCCCACCCCCACAAGACCATGCACGTAACCACAGGCCATCCCCCCTTGACCCCATTGCTGCCTCTCATTTAAGTTCCCCACCTGCGCTTATTTGTCTTCCTTCCCTTTAGCTAACCCTTCCCAATCATATAATTTCCAACTGTCCCCAAATAATTTCAAATAGCCATTATGTCAACCCCTTCACAACCTCTTTGCATTGGGATGATTAATATTTGTATTCAAATAAATAGTAATATAACCTTAAATCCTGAGAATTCCCACTTAGCTTCTTGGATTATCATATGGCACAATCAACACAACATATTTGTTTATCTCCCCAATCACCAGCGTGCTATTGGCTCTCTACCTGGAACCCTTTCCAAAACGTTGATACCATTCCTTGGGGCACCAAAAACTTTCATTCACTGTGGTCCTGGTGGGGCATGGATTGAAAATTGCCAATCCAATCCTACTCAAATATTATTTGTTGAGGGAGTATTTATGACTGATGCAATTGATCCCTCCTCATCTCAGAAACCCAATCTAGCATTGATGTTCTTCACATGGTATCCAAACATTTTATTCATAATGGAAAGCTTTCAAACACAAGATTTCAAGCTTAAAATGACCAAAGAATATGACTGTAATACTCATAGTCAATGTCAACTCTTTACTCCGACCTTTCCCGCTTCAAACTCAACGCCAGCTTCATATCCTGCTGTTTCATCATTGATTTCCAAGCAAAAACTGATACAATTACCCAGTGGCTCAGACCTCCCCATGCCATTATTCAAACCCCCCTCCTCCCTCATCAAAAGACCAGACTAGCTTTTCTCTGGGATTGAGAAATCCCCAATGGCCAATCAGCCCATAACCTTTGGGCCACCTCACCCCCAGGATCCACTTTTAATGCCAGGCACATCATTACAAACATGGTTGTTAGCTCATTTGAATCCCTTTCGACCAATACCCCTCTTGGAGGGCTTCTTGTGGATTATATGGGATTAGGTAAAACCATTCAGGCCATTGCTCTAATTGGTACCCCCAAGGAGCGGATGATTGCAAACCCCCATTGCTCCACGCCCACCATGATCATATGCGCCCCTTGCTTAATTACCAACTGGCAATCAGAAATATCCAAGCATGCTGAGGCTGGAGTGCTGCATGCCAAAATCTACCATGGTCCCACTTGTTACTCATTATCCAAGGCTGACATTTTAAAATGTGATATCATCATCACTTCTTACAATACTATCTTCCAAGAATTTAAGCAAACCAATACCTCTACATCATTCATTTTTCAAATCAATTGGCATTGTATAATTTTGGATGAAGCACAGTGAGTGGCTGAGCTTAAATGATTCAAATTACCTTTTATATCCAATAAGCCTTGCCCCATCTTATAGCTATATTTGCTGTCAATACACTTCCACTCACCGTGCCATTAATAGCCTCCTTTCATCCTGTCAAATATGGTTAACAGGCACACCTATTCACAACACCATTTATGACCTTTTGGGCATAATATCATTCATCACTCAACCCTAGAGCGCCAATCAAGATAACTGGTCACCATTCATCCTGAGTAGTCTTTCCAAAGGTTGAAATGATATTTTGCATTTGGCATTGCAGCATTTAAGTTTGCGCCGCACCAAAACCACACATCTCAAATCCCTCCCCACTATTAGCCATCATTATGAGCTGCTCCCACTCAACCCAACCATGCAGCAAGAATATTCCACATTATATGAAGAATTCCTATCATCCAAAAGCAAAGGACCAGGAGAATTTTTCAGAAATATTAATAAGCTGCAAATATGTTGTAACCATCACATCATGCTTAACACGATTGCGGGCGCAGATTTGGAAGACCCCAATGGCAGGAGCACTCAGGATAACTCGCCAACAATCACACAAACTATTGTGGATGTGGAAACATGCATGATGAGTAGTAAAATTGCACACCTCCTACAAAGCTTTATGAAGAACAAACAAACAAGGTGTGGTCCAACCAAATCGGTGGTTTATACCCAATGGACCCAATTTCTAGATTTGTGCGTTAATCCTAATGTGCATCCATTACCAATTGAATCCATCTGACTTTTTTATATTGTAGAATTGGTATTTCACTTGCCCATCACTCTATCCTTTCAGCACGAATTGATGGAACAATTACAGCACAAGCACAGGAGAAGGCACTGGAGAATTTCTTCAATAATCCTGAATGTGAAATACTGATTGCATCCATTGCCGCATCTGGAACTGGCCTCAATATAACTTGTACTAATATGTTCTATTTAATGGTGAGGGGACTCCCAAAATTCTGCCCTGATTTGCGGCCCCTGACATCCACATTTCCAGGAGCCCAATTGGAACCCAGCCATTGAGGCTCAGGCTGTTGATTGACTACATCTTATTGGCCAACAACCTGTAAAGGTTATCCACTATATCACTCCTCATTCAGTTGAGGTCAACATGCGGAAGGTACCTTGCAAGCTCATCTTTGACCCTAATTGTATTGCCATTCTAAAATCCTTCCTTATGGAAATGCCATTTTCCAAACACCAATAGGTCCAAGAAAAAAAAACATTAACTGCTTGAGCCTTACTGATATTATATAATTTGCGTTTGACCAAGTTGATCACACCTGCGCACCCTTGCACAGGTCCACAATTATGAACACCATGAGCTGGATCAAACTCCTTCAATATTTCCTCAATGAAAACAAGCAATAGAGTATTATTTCTAAGGGAGATGGTGATACAGTCCAACTCATATTGTCTATATTCTGACATATTTAGAAAGTTGTTGCATCTTTAAGAAATAATAATCGGATTGTATTACACCTGCACAAATAATTCACAAAATTTTAATTTGTAATGGTGCTATACATTTATATTACTAATTTATTGCAGAGAATCACCATTTGGCCTAATAACTGGCATGTCAAGTATTTTGAGGGCGCTAGTCTTTATCTTACTACAGCTTTTGAGCCAATCTTGCTCAAATACCTGAAATGATAAGCCTTGCGGAATATCACCATCATCTGTTGATTGTAATTCTGGCAATCTATCAATAGTTTTTTTACCCTTTTTTTAATGCAATTACAAAACTCTATGTCTCAATCCATTTTTAATACCAATTCATTAAATAACTGGGAGGGCCAGCGTAATTCCACTTTGCGGTAAACTTGACAGCCATTTTCCAGTACCTCCTCAGTGTCTGAACATACTCGAGGGTCATTGAATTGTGATGCTAGAATGGGAAATTTAGCCATATCACACCATTCACAACGGCGCTCACAGGTCTGCACATAATCAAGTAGATCATCATCAGTATTTTCTCACAATGAAGAAGAGATAAATTAACTAACCCTTTGAAAAATATTTGCAAGCTTTTGATTCTCCTTCTTTTTAACCAAATACTCCGCATCCTTTTGAATAGACTTCCATTCTCTTTTCAAATAAGTGAAATATTGCTCCATTAAAGCGGCCACGACCCCATAGTTATTAGTATCCTTGTTCCAACAGTAATGATGATACTTGGTGCTGACCAGTGCAAGACGGAATGTATGGTAAAACACCATAGACATCAACTCATTGAATGGATGTTGCCATGAGCTCTCCCAGTCCCAAGTGAATTGCTTTAGTCCTAGCTTGTGGAGCTCATTTTTGCAGTAGCTTTGGAAACCCTGAGACTGAACCTGTGTTGATGGCTCATTGAAAACATCCTTGGGGACATATCCGAGATGACCAGCCACTTGAATTGCAATTTGACGCTCTTCTGTGCTTGGTGGTGCTGGTAGTGAGGAAAAATCCTTATCCCTGACTTTGAGTAGGAACAGGCAATGGGCATGTACTGCTGATCTCATTCCATGGACATTATCTGGAAGTTCTGCTTTCAGCCATTTTTGTTGCTCCTTCTGGCTTGCACGTTTCGCCACATTGTGAGCTTTACAAGCCTGGTTCCTTTGCTGTCTGACCTTGGATTGTTCAAGCATACTCTGGGCAAGGGGCATTGGAGGATGGGTGAACTCACTATTTGAGTGAGTGCCATGCTCATGCCCCGTGAAATTGTCCCTCCTTGGTTCATCATTTGTTTCCATTTGAGTTGGAGACATGTTCTCATCCTCATCATCCACCATTTTTTCTCTTGATGAACTGCCATGAGCTGTTCTTGGTTTGGAGGCATATGGATGATGACTTCCAGTGACTTTCTCTTTATGGACCAGAGGTGAAGATGCATAAAGTTCATCACCTGCCATGCACATCATCAGTTAACACATCAAAAAATTCATGAAGACTGGTCATACTCACAATCTTCAATTGGCTCCTGAGATTGGACTGAATTGCCTTTAGGTGCCATATCTAACCCATGAAACAAAAATATCAAATTGTGAAAAAGGTTATACTCCGAAATTAAAATTACTTACTTTGATGAAGCGTCAATCCTGGATTTCCCTCCGACAGACCACTCCAAGTTACATTCTCCAATGGTCTTTTTTGTCGCCCCCCATGTATGCGCCTTTCATTGCCCACATGAACCTGAGATCCTGATGGGATATTGAGGGTTGGCTGTTTACTTTGGCCAAAGGGATCCTGGGATGCGACTGGATTCTGACCGGGATTAAGGAGGAACTCATGTGGAAATTTTGATTGGGAATTAGCATTTGATGAGATTTGAGGTGTGCCTTCTGGCCCCTGAGACACATGCATTTGTGTATTAGTGGGATTCGGGGGAATTGGAGTGACGGAAATATTTGGGATCGATCAAGTGCTTGAAGTTAGAGCCTTTGGATTTCCCACATCAATGTTAAGACCTGATCCATTCATTGAGGATGCAATAGGGGTTGTGAGAGGAATGTTGGGACTCAATGGTGACTTTGTTTGAACATATCCTATGCTAGATTCACTATCTGAGTCATGAACAGAACCTGAACGGGATTTATGTGACTTGGAAGATGACATAAGGGCCGAGAAAGTACAGTAATATTTTTAACTAGATAAAACTCCTCAGTATTATGATAAAATAGAGTGATATGAGGTGAAATCCTTTCAAATTTAGAATAGAGATATTCTATGAATATTTCTAAAAAGAGTCTTATTGGAAGTCTAATAAGCCTCTCTTTAGGAGAATTTTCCCTACCTCCTCTTGAGCTCCTCTGCTTTTGTCGTAAAACACACTTCACGGCCTACCACCATATAATGTAATATTCCCTTTATCTCAAAGGGGACCCATCATCCATAAGTAATCATATTTGATAACATTTCCACCTCCCCATTTTCACATTTTGTGAATTATCCAAACTGCCAATATATGCATTGAAATTCCACAGCATCGTACATCTGTAAAGGGGTATATTCATGAAGGATTTACCCACAAAAGAGACATCACCTTTTCAAGAAAGGCGAGACAATCCAAATCACATTCCAACCAATTAAAAGCCTGCTGCACTCAAACCAAATACCAAGACTTTAGCTGCACTCAAACCCCTCATGTAATAGAGTTATATTGTTATGTCTGTAATAAGGTTTAAGCCATGTACAATGGCGTGCCAGCGTACCTGGTTTGAATGTCAATCCCCTCAATTCAATGTTGACACATCCCTATTAGAACACCCCTCAAGGATCAAAACCGCAGTATTGCCATGTGTAAATAAAATAGAATATGTATGAGCATTGAGCAGCATTGCATTTTACGCAATTAAACTCCTAACCAATTCCGCCATCCAGATGAGACATGTTACACTCTATCAGCTGCAGCTCACGCACCATTAAAATGGGGTGAAATTCTCAGCTGGCTCAAATCATCTCCCCCTTCATAAATAATCACTCAATTTTTTTTCCAATTAATAACACTCCCAAACACTTTCACATCAGCCATAGATATTTATACACAAACCAACCGTACTCCCAATTCCTGCAACAATGACAACCCGCCGCTATTCCTCAATGCGTATATGCATGTGTCAAAACTGCTCAACTCAAACACACTCTTCCCCTGAGGGTGATAGGGCTGGAGTTGCCTTCAAACCTTTCCAATATAAACAGCACATTAAAAATCTCAAATCAACCATTGCACCCAAATCTCTTCCAAACATCCCTACTTCTGCATCAGGATCTGAGTGCCCATAACTTCTATTGGATCAAATATTCCCAGCTGATTATTCACCATTGGCCCAAAGCACCTTCTCCACAGCACCAGGTCTCAATTAAACTGCACAGAAACCATACTGCAGCAGTCAAACCCTTCCCCCACAAGACCTTGGAATGATAATATCTGCCATTCTATCATTAAGGTATAATATACCCTGCAGGGCTTCACGCATTCTCAACCCCGCCCTAAACCTGCTGATCAAGTCCAGAATCTCAAGCTCCGGTGGTCCCCCCACTCCTGCATTCCATATACCTCAAGATCTGAGTACCATATTTGAACATCTCCAATTGGAACCAGTGATTCAAAACTATATATGTTGTCCTCAATGTTTCTCTATTAATGGCCTTACTGAATCAGTCACAACTGACCAACCCCACTGTCAATGCCATAATGACCCAACTGATCATGATCCCCCTTGCACACAATCATTAGGCAAATTCATCTATTCATTTGAAGCCCACACCCAAAACACAACCAACATGAAGCAAGATTATATACCAACAAAACATTTCATTTATCAACCATTCAAAAATTGGCTTGCCAGATTTCTCCAGCAGGCTGGAATTATGGAAATTCTGCATCAACATCAACAATCCCAAACTCCTAAAGGTTCCCCAAAATGTGACGTCTGGGATGGATTGGTCTGGAGACGCTTCACTGGCACTAGAAATATCCATGAACCCCCATTCATGTCCATTCCTGGTGCATTGGCCTTCTCCATTTATGTGGACTGGTTTAATGCACATGGAAAGTCCACCCGGTTGGCCAGCATTGGACCTATCGTGCTTATTTGTCTTAATATCCCCCCAAGTGAAAGATTGAAGCCAGAGAATGTCTATGTTGCAGGAATAATCCCTGGTCCAAAGGAGCCCACTTCCCTTCAATTGAATTACCTATTAATGCCACTCATCAAGGAGCTCAAAGAGCTATGGCAAGGTTACCATTTTTCACCCACCTCAACAGGTCCTTCAGGATCCTTTATCCGTGTTTCCATTCTCACAGCCATTGCAGATGTGGTTGCCATGCGCAAGCTTACTGGATTTATTTCCCATTCAGGAAACCACTTTTGTAATTTTTGCACCATTCACAAAGCTCAAATTGAATAAATTGGTCCTCAATTTCACTACACACACTCATATCAAAATCATAAATCAACCATTGCCAAATGGCTTCAGGCAGCCCCACAAAAAAGACAAGCAATTTTCTCTGAGTATGGAGTGCAATATTCAATTTTAGAAGACCTTCCGTATTGGGATGCAACCAGAATGGTTAATCTTGACATAATGCATAATTTAATACTGGGAATTTTGAAGGATCATGCAACTTTCAAATTGTGCATTCCAGAGTCCAAATCAAAAATTTACCTCAGGTCCCGCAGGAAATCCAATGACAACAACTTTCACAGGGGCTCTTCTAAATGAAGAGGGCCTGGCACTCAGTGAACAGACTTACTTATGGAGGGCTCAAAAGGAAATACTCAAATGATGAGAGTAATGGAGTAAGAGGATAAATTCCTAGTCATAAAATAATAAGTATAAAAGATAAGAGAGACAAAGAAAAAGCAATAATAAAGAGCCAACCACAAATAATCCTGTACCACTGTTTCAACCTGTTCAGAAAAGAGAAAAGGATTAATAAAGGATATGGCCACCAGGACTCTACTGAACAGGTGAGGGAAGGCAAAGACTAACTTAATGAATAATAAAATAATATTCCAAAAGTGAGAATAAAATAATATTAAATAATAAATCAACTATTTTAATTAACTGGGGGAAAAACCCCCAGGTCAGTGAAGAGGGGCTGGTATATGTGAGAAATACCAGCCTTGGAGTTTGAGTGTTGAGATACTTGTCTGTATGCTGGAAGAAGTTGGATGTGGGATTGAATCCTGTATTGGTGAATCCAATACAGGTGATACAGTCAATAGAGGTATTTGCGCCTGTATTGATGACAGGCCTGTATTTGGTGAATCCCGTATTTGAGTCTTGCCTGTATGGAACTGTATTGAGGTATGAAAACTGTATTGGGTGAATTGTTGAATGAAACCCCCTTGCTGATTGGGCTTTGAAGGGTATCCATGATATAATGATTTGCTGATGATGATTGGAAATGCCCCTGCCTCCTTGGCTGTGACATTATCCCCCTCTTGAAAGTGGTGAGCTCTGAGCACCATAAGTATAGTGAGTCTTGATGAGCTTGCAATCAATTTAAACAGTTCTTTCCCCCAATTCCTTAAGATTTTCCCCTTAAAACTTCTTCTTCAATCAATACTCAAACCAATCTTCATTTGACTATTTGTAGGTATTTTCCCCTTGATTTTGATTCTGAATTTCCTCTGTTTCATTCAAACTGCCTTCAATCTTCATAAAAATTTCTTTAATCTTGGCTTGAGTGTCTTCATCAACTTTTCTTGAGTCCTCATGGCTTTTGAAAGGTGGTTGATTTGAGTTGTTGTCCCAAAACCACTTGAAATCATCATAATTTTGAATTTAGAGTGTTGGCATAAGGTGGCCAACATTTGAAATTTTGGACCAAATGAGTAGTCCTGGCCAAAATCCCTGAAAATGTGAATAAATGGGTTTTTTGGCCAATTTGCGCAAAATGCGCAAATATTCCATATTTGGCATAAATTGGTGAAAGTAATGAAAAAACTGAATTCTTGTGAAAAAATGGCCTAAAGGTGGGTTTTGGCCATTTTGCGCAAAATGCGCAAAAATGCGCAAATATGCCATATGTGGCATAAATTGGTGAAAATGATGAAAAAACTGAATTATTGTGAAAAAATGGCCTAAAAGTGGGTTTTGGCCATTTTGCGCATTTTTGCGCAAAATGCGCAAAAAAGCGCAAATGTGCGCAAAATGCGCAAATGCGCAATTATAATGATTTTTGGCCAAAAAGGCCTTTTGAAGGCTTTTGACAAAAAAACGGGCCCTTTTGCGCAAAAATGCGCAAAATGCGCAAATCACCCAATATGCACAATTAAGCATATTATGATAAGAATTGATGAAAAATGGCTGTTTTGATGTTTTGAGGTCTGATATGGCCAATTGTGCCAAAGTGCATATCTTGATGAAATTGGCCAATTGGGCCATTTTGAAACAATGTCTTCTATGAACTTGATTTTTTTCTTGAATATCTTCTTCTTATCCCCTCCTTGATTGGTCAATTGCCATCAACCCCTTGCTGATTGGGTTTTGGCTTTCAATTTTGATCTTAAGGAATGAGTTCAAGGCTGACATTTATATTTGACTCCAATGCCTCTGGTTCCCTGCCTTTTGTGATTTGGAGATGCCTTGGTTATAAAGTTTAAAGAAACCTTGAAGAAATTTTGATGAGGATTATCTGTAGCTGGTCTTTACCATTACTAGTGTTTGCTCTTGATTATTAAATAAATTCACTCCCCCAAACAAGATATGGGAGTTATGATTGCTGCTTTTGAAACAAGAAATGAAAAATAAATCATACAAGTAAAAGAAAATGAAATAAAAAATAAAAAATAAAAATGAAAAAGAATTGAGAGAAAAAGAGAGTAAAGAAAGAAATAAGAAATGCCTGCGGGTTGTCCTTCTTGTAGTGAGTTGCTTGATTTTTGGCCAAAAGATTCTGAAAGATGAAATCAAGCATTTGATGCTCACAGCGTGGCCAAGGTAGTGTTTTACAAGAATTAGACCCCTCAGGGATGCATACCAGGAGATGGAACTTACATTCATAACTTCCACTCCCCACCAAGCACCATAAATGAAAATTGAAATATGCCATAAGATGAATTTGATAATGAATGTCTTGAAAGATGATTTATGGCATGATTAAAGAAAGAAGAGAAAATAAAAGAAAAGATTGGGCCATATCTTGATGAAAAGGTCCAAATCCTGAGGGTATGATGTTGCAAGGCCTTCTGAACCTGTCCAAAGAATTGACAAGTGCTCACAAAGTGGCCAAGATGATGCTTACAACAAATTTGGGTAGAATACCCCCTTAAAGGTGCATGCCAGGAGAGGAACTTACTTTCATAAACTCCAATCCCCACCAAGCACCATAAATCAAACTCTTGAGGCATTTGGGCCAGGCTTGTCTGGATACAAAGTGTGAAAATCCTTGACAAGGTCTGGGGAGTTGGTAAGGTTGGAAGCTGGTTCCCAAGTTGTTCTTTCTGGGTCTTCATTGAATCCTTTCCACTCCACTAAATACCATAATGAACCTCTCTTGAGTTTTGAGTCCAGAACCTGAGCCACTTCCCACTCTTCTTGCTCTTCCACTATTACTGGAGGTGGTGCCAATTGGTGTTGATTTGGGATAGTTGATTGCTTGACTGGTTCTAATAAGGACACATGGAAAACAGGGTGAACTGACTTCCATTGTTGAGGCAATTTGAGGTGATATGCATGGCTGCCAATCTTCTTGAGAACTTCAAAGGGTCCCAGCCATCTTTCTGAAAGATTTTTGGTGGGTCTTGTTGTCTTGATGTTCTTGGAAGCTAGCCATACTTTGTCCCCAGGTTGGAAATCAGGTGGAATTGCTCTATTTTTATCTGCATACTTCTTAAAACGCTTTATTGCTGACTCTAATTCTTCTTTGACAACTTGCTGTACTGATTGGAGTTTTGATGATAACTTTCCAGCAGGTGTATCTTGAGAAATGTGAATTGAATCAAAGCTGGGATTTCTTCCATAAATAGTGAAAAATGGAGACTGTTTTGTTGATGAATGTTCTGCATTATTATAGGCAAGTTCAGCCAGAGGGAGCCAGGTGTGCCAGTCATCTTGATGGTAACTGACATACATCCAAAGATACTGTTCTAGAATCTGATTTACCCTCTCTGTCTGTCCATCTGTTTCAGGGTGAAAGGCAGTTGAAAGATCTCTTGATATCTTGAGCTGCTGACACAATTGAGTCCAAAATGATGAAACAAATAATGAACCTCTATCACTAACAATACTGATTGGAAGACCATGTTTGGAAAAGACATGATTAATGAATATTTGAGCTAAATCCAAAGCAGTGATTGTTGAATAAGTTGGAATAAATATTGCCATTTTTGAAAATCTGTCTACAACTACTAAAATTGAATCAAAGTTGCTTGACAAGGGCAATTGGGTGATAAAGTCCATTGATAAGGAATTCCAAGGACCAGATGGAATTTGAAGAGGCTTGAGTAATCCAAACTTCTTATGGTGGATGTTCTTGTTTCTTGAACATTGCTGACATGAGGACACATAGTCCTTGATGATTTGATTCATGCCAGCCCAATGAAAATCCCTCTTGATGAGCTTGAGGGTCTTCTCCTGGCCAGGATGGCCAGCCAACGGTGAATCATGACGCTTTTGAAGAATGTCCAATTGAACTTCATGATTGCTTGGAATGACTACTCTATCTTTGAACAATAATAATTTTGCTTGAGGTTCAAGAGAATAGTCTGGGACTGATTCTCCTCTTGCTAATTTCTTGAGGATTTCCTTGTAATCTTTGTCTTGCCATACTTGTCTTTGAATCTGATCAACTACATCTGAAAAAATATCCACTTTGATTTTGACTCTTGAATTTCATTTTGCTTGAGAACTTGATGAAAATTCTGAGGATTCTTGCTGATGAAATCCACCCCCCTCTCCGGGTACACGTTGTCCCAACGTGACAAGGCATCTGGTAAAAAGGCCAGCCTGCCCGGGCGGTAAGTGATGATAAAGTGGAACTCAGATAGAAATTCTGCCCAACGGGCTTGACAACGAGTAAGGACTTTAGAGGACATAAAATACTGAAGGGAACAATGGTCTGTCAAGACCTCAAAAGAATCAGAAAGAGAAAGGAGAAAAGCTCTCCAGTGCTTGAGAGCCCAAACTATGCGAAGGAGTTCCTTGTCATGAATTTCATAGTTGAGTTCAGCTGGTAAGAGCTTGCGACTATCAAATGCAATGGGATGCTTTCCTGAGTCATTCACCTGACTCAGTACAGCACCCAAGGCATAATCAGAAGCATCAGTTTCTACAATGGTTGGTAGAGAAGGATTAAAGTGAGAGAGAATAGGAGCAGTGGTGAAAGCTTCTTTGAGTATTTGAAACTGACTAAGAGCTTCCTCATTGAAGATAAAGGGAGAATCTTTTTTAAGGAGGGAAGTGAGAGCAGAGATTTTTTTGGAATAATTTTTAATGAAACGACGATAAAAGTTGGCAAAGCCAAGAAAGGATTGAAGGGCCTTGATGTTCTTGGGCTGAGGCCAATTGAGGATTTGTTGAACCTTTGAAGAATCCATCTTGAGGCCATCACTTGAAACAACATAGCCCAAGTATTCCACACTTGAGCCATGGAATACACACTTGGAGGCTTTAGCAAACAGATTATTGTCTCTCAGTCTTTGGAGAACAGAGGCCACATGTTTAACATGTTCATCAAAAGAGCTAGAGAAGACCATAATATCATCTAAGTACACTACAACAAAAACATCCAAATAATCTGCAAAGATATCATTCACAAGATTTTGGAATGAAGCTGGAGCATTGGTTAAGCCAAATGGCATAACCAAATATTCATAACTGCCATATTTGGTTCTAAAGGCAGTTAAGTGCTCATCCCCCTCTTTGATTCTCAAGAGATTATAAGCACCACGCAGATCTATCTTGGAGAAGATAGTAGCACCGTTGAATACGGTAAGAAGCTGATTTATTGGAGGAACAGGATACCTGTTCTTCCTAGTGACAGCATTAAGTTTGCAGTAGTCAACACACAAACGAAGACCACCATCCTTTTTCTTAACAAAAAGGACAGGTGCTCCTGTTCAGGAGGAGCTTGGTCTAATGAAACCTTTCTCTACATTCTCTGAAATGTAGGCCCGCAGTGTTTCTGACTCATTTCTTGATAAAGAGTAGATAACACCAACTGGAGGTAGAAGACCCTCCAGTTTGATATGATGATCACAGGCACGGTGTGGAGGAAGTTTCTCTGCTTTCACTTTGGAGAATACATCCAAATATTTGTGATAAACAGGAGGGACTACATTCAGCACAGTTTCAATCTCTTCTGGCTCTTCCTCCTCATCCCACTGCTCCTCCAGGGAGGCATGAAAAGATAAAGGAGGAAGGTCCATATCCCCTTGAAAGAGATGAAGTGAAGATATAGCAACATCTTCTCCAACATCTTTTATCTCTTTGAAGACTTCATCTCTTAATGGAAGTAATGACTGAGAGGGAAAAATGGAGGGGTTATGGACAGAAGGAGGAAAGGAAGGTGTCTTAAGTTCACCAACCAGAGCAACACTGTTGACAGCAGTTCGAAAAGTCATTACTGGTAGAAGAAATAATACCACTAGAATCCTTATGATTAGAATCATAGGTGATCAATCCATTTTTCCAATCAATAATGGGATTGAAATGGTAAAGAAAATCATAGCCCAATATTAGGTCTTCTCCCTTGGGTGAATCTATGATAAAGAAATACCATTCAAAGCTTGGGAAGGAAGGTAAATCAACAACCCACTTGGTATAATGGGTGATGAACAAGGAAGTGGATTCACTGGAATCCAGAATGAAAAGAGGAATCTTTTCAGGGAGCTCTGACATGGTCAATGAGTACTTGAGAACAAAATTCTTTGCAATAAAGGAGTTTGTAGCACCAGAATCAATGAGAATACTATAAAAAATATCATAGATTGAAGAAAAAATAAGAAATTTTAAAGATTTCTTGACACTAGTATTCAGAGTGCACAATTGTACTCTTGAAGGAAATAAGTGAGAACCATTGAACACATCATGATTCCCACTCAGGCATTTCCCTGCTTGCTAGGGAAGCCTTTTGATGACCCTTGCCTATTCTCAGGCCTCTTGAAGCATTTTTCAAATGGGTGTTTACCACCACAATAATTGCACAAGCCTTCTTTAATCCTCCTCTCCTTTTCAGAATCAATTAATTTATTGTCCTTATTGAGGAGAGCAGCATGAGGCTTGTCTTTGGACACTTGAAAATTCTTCCCCTTCTTATTCTTCTTGTGATAAGGCTTCTTTGATGATGAACTTTGAGGCGGCTTGGAGGAGTTGGATCCACTGATTGGAGGCTTCTTCTCTTGATGGCTACCCTTTTCCTTCTGCCTCTCATGGTACCTGGTATCTAATTCCAAGGTGATGTCCATGAGTTCTTGAAGACTATCAAAGGTTCCAGGGTGAGAAGCCAATTGGTCCAACAACCTTGATGCCAAGCCTCTCCTATACACATGAATATAGGCTCTTTCCCCCCAGTCTCCAATTCTTGACATTAAACTTCTAAAATCAGCTATGTACAAGGAAACTTGACCACTTTCCCTCATCCTCAAATTTTCCAACTCTTGTTCAGCTTATCTGAATTCATTGGGATCACCAAACAGAGTGAATAACTGGGTTTCAAACAACTGCCAGTTATTGAGGAGATAAGAAGGGTCTTCATTGGAGATATTTGAGAGGTAAGGTTCAATCCATTTGCCAGCTCTACCAGTAAGAAAAGAAGTTGAGTACAAAACCTTCTTCCTGTCAGAGAAGAAGTTTGCTGGGTCATTATGGAAAATTAATTGACAAGATTGAATAAATCCTCTCAATTTATAAGCTTTAGTACCATCAAAAGAATCAGGTGCCTTCATTGATGGAGTCTTGAATGCAGGGGCTTTTGAAGTGATCCTTGACGCAACTGCTTGAGTGAGTTGTCCCATAAACTGAGTCATTTGCTCCATCATCTTGAGGAAATTTGGTTCAGCTTGAGAGACAGAAGGTTGATTAGAAAGGGCTAGATTTGGAGTCTCAGGAGCTTCAGGAGCACCTGCCAAGGCAGCTGCCACTTCAGTCTCCTCATATTCTTCCTCTTCCACAGACTCCTCCCCCTCCTCATCTTCAGCTTCCTCCAATCTACTTCTAGGCCCTTGAGGAATGCTTGGATAGCCACCCAAAAGTCCAGAGAATGATCTTGATCTTCTAGACTTCACACCTCTTCTTCTGGAGGGTGCTGCTCCTTCCATTGGTGGTCCTCTGTCCAAATTTGCACTCAGTTGATGAACTGATGGTGTGCGGTCAAGAGGAGCCCTTGCTGTAGGAGTGAGAACAGCTTGATGTATTTGAGATCTTGTATTCTTGGCTGGAGGGCTATGCTGAACTGGCATTACAAAAGAAGAATGAATAAAACTTGATGATACTTTGAATAAAAGAAGGCTTGACCAAAACAATCAAATGAAAATCTTGATGAACTTGAGAACTCAATCAATAATCTTGAAGTGAATCAATGAATAAATCTTGAAGAGTGAAGATGACAAAGTCAAATTCTTATGAATAATCAATTTCAATCAATAAGTCAAATCAAGTCAATCAAAATCAAATCAGTTAAGTCTTGAGGAATTCAATCAATATCTTCAAAAGTCAATTCAATTTTCTTGAGGAATCAAATTCAAATCAATCAATTAAATCAAATATTGAGGATAAATCAGTTATCTTGAGTAGTCAAATCAAGTCAATCAAATCAAATCAATCAAAGTCAATTCAAAATCTTGAGGTGAAATCAATGTCTTGAGGAATCAATCAATCAATCAATATCTTGAGAAATTTCAAAATCCAAAATCACTGAATACCCCAAATCAATAAAATCCCTGAATGATTAATCAATTAACCCAAATAATTCCACTCAAATAACCTGATAAAACCCTGAATTCAGACAAAAAAGAGAAATGAAAATGATAATGATAAAGTGAAATGGTCAGCAGAAATTTTTGAAATGAGAAAGAGAATCAATTTTCATTTGAGTGAAAAGAATGAGATGAAAATTGATGAGAGAGAAAAAATCATAAAAATCATAAAATCATGAAAAGATCATAATTGAAGAATGAGAGAAATGAATAAAATGAATGAAAGAAAAAGAAGCAATTATGAGTTAATTAAAATAATGTCACAGGGGCTCTTCTGAATGAAGAGGGCCTGGCACTCAGTGAACAGACTTACTTATGGAGGGCTCAAAAGGAAATACTCAAATGATGAGAGTAATGGAGTAAGAGGATAAATTCCTAGTCATAAAATAATAAGTATAAAAGATAAGAGAGACAAAGCAAAAGCAATAATAAAGAGCCAACACAAATAATCCTGTACCACTGTTTCAACCTGTCCAGAAAAGAGAAAAGGATTAATAAAGGATATGGCCACCAGGACTCTACTGAACAGGTGAGGGAAGGCAAAGACTAACTTAATAAATAATAAAATAATATTCCAAAAGTGAGAATAAAATAATATTAAATAATAAATCAACTATTTTAATTAACTGGGGGAAAAACCCCCAGGTCAGTGAAGAGGGGCTGGTATATGTGAGAAATACCAGCCTTGGAGTTTGAGTGTTGAGATACTTGTCTGTATGCTGGAAGAAGTTGGATGTGGAATTGAATCCTGTATTGGTGAATCCAATACAGGTGATACAGTCAATACAGGTATTTGCGCCTGTATTGATGACAGGCCTGTATTTGGTGAATCCTGTATTTGAGTCTTGCCTGTATGGAACTGTATTGAGGTATGAAAACTGTATTGGGTGAATTGTTGAATGAAACCCCCTTGCTGATTGGGCTTTGAAGGGTATCCATGATATAATGATTTGCTGATGATGATTGGAAATGCCCCTGCCTCCTTGGCTGTGACACCAACAGTTCAGACTCAGATTCCATGACCTCCAACAGCTCTCTTGATAAAATCACATTGAGATAGGCCCACTCCCTGAGAAGAGACGCAGCAAAAATAATAAATGAGCCACTCCCCACTACTTCCACCCAAAAAAACTACTTCCCAATGCCCACCCCTCACACGGAACATCCATCTAGAGGTTCTGCGGAGATTCCTTCATCTGATGCAGATTACATCCCCACTTCTGAAATCCCCTCTGAATTTGATATCACTGCACTGAGTGATCACCAGATCAAGGGTGAGGCTCTGGAGCATCTACGACAAATCATATCTGAAACAATAATTCCCACATCATGGACAAGAGTACCTTGCAACATGGGTTCCCCCTCTCATGGTAGCTTAAAAGCCACTGAATGGGCTCTCTTATATAAGGTCTGTATTCCATTTTTAATGCTCAGTCAACAGATGTCATTAGATGTACACCAATCCGCCAATATTCAAAGAAAAATGGGTCAGTCAGAAGAACTTGCAAATGAACTAACCAAGAATACATTCCGTTTGATTAGTGCTATCAACATTGCCATAAGTTGGACTGTTTCAATAGATGATGCAACAGCATTTGCTGAACATTGGAAAACATTCCGCCTTTCCAATCAACTCCTGTTCCCAAAACAGAAAAGTAAACCAAATCATCATTTTGCTTATCATATTCCCAAACTCTTCCAATGTTGGGGCCCAGCACAAGCCTCAGCCACATGGGGTTATGAGCACTTGATTGGATTATTTGCAAAAATGCCAACAAATAACAAAATATGTATGTCAATTAATAATATCAATATATTCACATTGATTAAACACCTGAACTGAATAAGACTAACTTCTTGAAACTCTGAATAGATGATATAGATAGAACCATACTTCAACATATCTGTTGATGTTCCAACCTTTCCATTCTCCTGAAATCCCCATCTGTGCCATGTGAAATAAAACATCTTTTTGAATCACAGGAACCTGCCCTGTTCAATCACCATAAATATAACAAACCATCCTGCCATGACCAAGAAAATTATGATTGCCTGGTTGAGTACTTACAGAATTTTCATGCAACAAGGCAAATAGTTGATTGGATCAGCTTAGACACTACCGTGCAATCCACAAGTCCTCCCACTTCAAGGATTGTCTCACCTTGGTATTTTCCAGTTTCAAACATTAATATTGGGAACAATATATTTTCAACTGAATCCAAAAATGTCAGCAACAGTGTGATATGTTTTCTGAGGGGCAACTCACAACAATTTGGTATTATTAATAGCATTTTTAAAGTCTCTGAGCCATCTAGCATACTGAACAATAACTTTCTGATCCTAAAAGCTTTGAAGATTGATGTAAATTTCTTACAAGATTGGCCACATCTGAATATTTATAAATCTGTTGGTTTTGATGATGGACACTTGATTATATCTGAAGAAGAAATAGAAGGTAACTGTGGATTGTATGATAACAAAGTTCTGTCATGTGGACTGCTTGTAATGATAAAGCCATTATTTCATGATATTTAGTCTACTAAAATGCAAATCTCTCAGATTCATTAGCAATTTTTCTAGTGAAATAACTGCCTCAAAATTTAGTGACAGAGACATGCAATTGTGACAAGCAAAGCCCATTATTTCACATTGCCACAAAGAACTTACTATTTTGACATTGGGTACAGTGTGAATAAGCCAAGTTCAATGATCAAATGACCCACACACTCACCTTTGACAGCATCCAAAATTTATAACTGTGCCATCATCATGTTGGAAGGGGAATTGGCCCTTGCGCACCCGCACACGCCAATGCACACGCAAGCGCACCCGCACATGCCAATGCACACGCAAGCACACCCTCACCCGCCAATGCACACGCAAGCGCACCCGCACCCGCCAATGCACATGCAAGCGCACCCGCACCTGCCGTATTGTGCGGTGGGCTCTACCAGTGTCATCTGCAAAACAACAATCCCACTCAGGCGGAGTCCTTTCATGGATGACCTGGTGAAGTCAAACCCCCTGCCTACATCAATACTGGCTGAAGGACCTCCTTGATGTGTGTTTGTGCAAACAGGCGGGTCTTGTGTAATTTTTACCAAACATTGGATGGTTTTGGGATGATCAGGTGGTAAGGAATCTGAGTTGAAGGCACAGGGGAACCAATATTGGTGGATGTCACAGGATTTGGTGTAAGACAAGAGTAGGGCGTGTGCTCAACGTTCACTTTATTTTTGCTTGACATGAGCTCAACTTTTATCCTGCTTGACTTTTGCTTGAAGTGAAGTCAATCGCCGACGATTGACACAAGATTTGCCCTGGTGACCCAAATAAGACTCTGGTGATTTAATTATAATAAACCACATCAAAAAATGCCTATAAGCAAACAGTGGTATATGAGTATATACCACTGAAAGAACATTAATACATTATGTTATTAAGATAATGATAGTAATAAGTTTAATGTGAAATAAGAGAAAAAGATTACTTTTACACCAAAAAGGTCCAAAAATAAGGTAAAAACACAGTCAGGCCCCCAAAATGTCAGCCTAAGACTATGATAAAATAACAATAAGAATGTTTATATATTTATCTATGACTGTGACATTGGTAATATGTATAAAAATAGCTTATTAAATGTTATCAGGGCTTTACTACAGAAGAATGGGGGTGTTTAGCACTATTGAAAGCCCTGGGTGCAGCTTTATCAATTGGATTATTATAAAGAAAGACTACAATAATGAATATTATAATTATACTTGATCATTTCACAAGAGTATGAATTTTTCTAAGAGATTTCACTACATAAGAATTCAAGAGCCAGATGGGGATTTCTCTTTATGGGCAGAGAAGGGTCCCTTTTTATTAAGAAATCGGGTGAAAGGACCATTGATCCTTACCATGTAGGTGGAGTGAAGATTTTTCACCTTCAAAGACAGGCTTGTGCTTAATAAACACCCTTTATACCCCTTATTGGGCTCAGATGTGGTTTCCAAACCACATCTGCGCAGGTTTCACCAATAATGGGTAAATTCTTTGATTTGGGGACCACCTAGCCCTGATCTGATGTGTATGACGCATTGAATGCTGTACAGATCCTGTATGAGGACCCCATACAGGGAAAAATATGAGTTATTCAAGAATCAAAATGCTCTTTTGTAGAATTGACACCTCATATTCAAGAGTATGTGATACTATCCCACAGTAGTGGTGAATTGATCATACTGTGGGATTTTAACCTTAAAACTACCTTACCTTTGTCAGTTTCAAATATAATGAGCTCAAAAGTTGTTCATTTTGTAGCCTTTGACTAGATCTACACAATGGTATCTCATGTGAGCCTTTGAGATATGACCACATATCCAAAAAGGTCACAAGAAAAATACTATGATAAATATACTTATAATAATTATCTTAAAACTAGTGAAAATACAATAAATAGGTACAAAATCTGAATTATCTCAGATTATAATGAGTATAAATTTGAAAGAAATTACACCATTAGATTCCTCATGGTAAGATACACATATCTCATTTTTGTGGAATATATGAAAAGTCAACAATTACCAAAGAGTAAGTAATAATACCCTAAAAAAGACACAAGAACTGATTTAACTCAGAAATGAATGAACCAACATGTGAAAGAAATTGTATCATTGGATTCTCCATAAAACACCACACATAAAACAATTATATGGTTATTCTCTAAATTCAATACTTAAGGAATCAAGCTGAATATATGCACTTTCTTGGTCAATGCATATATTCATGGTTTTTAGCTAATATCTCTTGAAATATACAAGATGAAGAGTTAAAACAAAAAAAAACTCACTGCTTAATTACTGTAAGAACACATATATAAACTTTCTCTTACAAGCTATAAGCAAGGTTAAAACTTGTAATGGTTTATTGAACAAAATCACTGGAGCTGTTGACAGTTTGGTGTGAAAGTGGGCCAAAATTATAAAAAGTAAGCAGTCAGATTCTACTAGCTCATACATGAAGAATGATGTCATTTTTATCATAATATTCAAAGTATAACCCCTTGAAATCAAGGCTTGAAGTTCAAAATATTTAATTTCAACAAAAAAGATGAGTTACAAGAAAAATCATCAAAAATAGAGTTTTGATGATGTAATGAAATTCTCTTGTAAGTTTAATAATGACATTCCAAGCTATCTTAATTAACTCAGAGAATAGCTTTAGCGTGTATAACTTCAAAGTTATCATTTATGATCACTCACTGTAATTTTATCTTAAGATTAACAGTTATATAAGTCATAAAGCTGGTGAATACTATTAGATTATGATTAATACCAATGAAATTCACAAATTTTAGTTTTCTGCCAAGCCTATGATGTCATCAAACTTAGAGTTATAGTGATAACTTTAAATAATGGGGTACTAATGAGATAAGATGGTTTGATCATGACGTAATCATCACTAAACCTATAAATACTGATCATTTCTAGTGGATACCATCAGTACAAGTCTACTAGAAGCCTACTGGACTCTAGAAGGGAGGTATTTACTATAAATAAAGGTCTTTTCACTCTATTTTCCCCTCAGACGCATCAAAACAATTAAACAATTAAGTCCAAAAGTAAAATCTTTTATTCTTTATATATAAATCTCTTCTGTCATGAAATACCTAAAGTTATCCTTATGATAATCATTATCTTTGACATTATTACTTCAACTGTTCTCTAGTTTTGTTATAATTCTCTCAAAAATCTCATTTCCACATAAAATCAAGAAAAATGGTAATTTCCCCTATTTTATTCATAAAAACAATTTAAATAAGTTGTATTTATATTATTTGGCATAATTTCATTCAAATATATTATATTGAGCATCAAAAGTAGGTTAATTTCTCTTATTATAATAATTTCCCTTTATTATTATTACTAGAAAGAATTCTTTAATTAATATGAATAGTATTTATATTACTATATAACTTTAATGTTAGTAATATTATTTTTATTAACTGTTTCTTATTAATAAAAAACAATGTTTTTTGCCTGTATTATTTGTTTGTAACAATAAGAAAGTGCTTTGAAATATATTAATCATCATTTATTATATTATTTTTTCAAAATAGAGTTATATCATTATATTTATTTAATAAGATGATTATTTTTATTTTATTTATAAGGACATTAATAGTAAAATAAGTAAAATATTAGCAATTTTTACTTATTGTTTCATAGTCAAACGTTACATTTGGGAGCCTGGCTGTGATATTCCCTTAAAAGACCTTTAAAAAGATTCTAATTGGGTTTATTCAATAATAAATTATATCTATAACCATGAAAGTATATGATAAATTTATATTTATTGATTTTAAAAGCTATTGAGGCATTTGGAAAGCAATTGTACTGTCTTACACGTGGTTTCTCCCATCCTTGGACTTGAAAGAACTTTTTTTGAGTGATCCTTGTGATTAAAAGAGTTATTTCATAAATAAAAAATAATTTTAAATTATAAATCAACTGCATAAAAGTATCATCTTCATTTTTATTTTATTCTTTAAAAATAAAAATACAAAGACATTAAGAAAAATAAAAACAAAATAAAAAAGTTATTCCTACTCAATTTTTTTTCATTTCTTTATTAATTTCACTTATTCTGATATATGAAAGCAATTTTTACATGGAAAATTGCCATATCTTCCCAAAAAATAACACTTTTTGCCAAAGACTTATATTTATTTGTCTTTTTTTAGTGTTTGAAGACAATCCAATGGAGGACAATCAAGCCACTGTTGAATGATTGGGGGAAGAAACTTGCCCAAGTTCTCCAACACCAATTGTCACTAAGAAAAAGAAAGGGAAGAAATTAGACTTTCCAGGATCCACTATTCAGGACTCTGAATGTGAGTACCTCCTTTGTAAATTTCCATACAAAGATATTGCTGTCCTGAAATCTTTTTATTTCTTATTTCTTAAATTATGACTACCAGAAGAGGCTCCCAATACTTCATCCAATCAGATGGAGATGGACTCAGAGGTAGAATTGATACCTCATAAGGGAGAAGAAAGGGCAAAATCCCCAGTGGAACAGAATCCCCACAAGGAAGTGCCTTATCCTAGAGGCAAGTCCCAAAAATACCCATGATATCTGAACCAGAGTTAGAACTAAGTATGAGTAACCCAAATACGTACAAATCACATCTAGAGCGCTCAGATAGACACTTACATGAACCAGTAAAAGCAGTACTACACTGTGTGCAAGGACAAGGATTGGGAAGTGTTGCCACAAATCCACCAAGGAGTGATGAACTCCTGGCACATCCTCAAAACATTCCTCAAAGAGAAGTAAGTAGTGAGATACTCTAATGAGTGGAATCGACCATCATCCAAACCTCAAATCAAAAAGATCAAGGAGTACCATGTCAAAAAGAAGGAGGAAACCAAGGAAGAATCCCCAGTAGCTTCTACCAGCAAGCCCCAAGCGAACCCACTTCCCCAAGAAGGGAAGAAGAACAAGAAAAAGAACTGGAGAAAACCATATTCCCCAAGTTACAGGATTCCAATAATCCAAAAATATGCCATGGAAAATGTCTTCAAAATGGCCAGAACCTTGGTGGAATTCAAGGATGAGGAGCAAAGAATGAGGCAACCTCATTTCTAAAAGAAAGAATCTTGACCCCAGATGTTATAAATACTTTAACAGAAATTAAAAATAGTATTTTACCTCTAAAGTAAATTAAAAATAGTTTATTATCCTTACAAGAGATAAATAATAATTTACCTTCTTTAACAAAAATTGTTGTACAAAATAAAAATGAAATTGACAACATTAAATTTATTGTTGAAAATAATAAAAAAAAGTTTAAATTGACAACACTCAAAAATTGATACAAGGACAACAAGAATTGTATGAATATATAAAAGATATCAAAGATAAAACTTTGACAATCAATTATGACATGGGTATTGATAATCTTACAGAAAAACAGAAAAAATCAAGTATTTCTGTAGAAAGGTTTGAAGAAAAGATTTCATAAAACCAAAAATTCCTTCTAGATCATGTGGAGAAAAGTGATGAAGCAAGAGTGCATCTAAAAAATGATATTCAAAGTGAAATAAGGCTCATTACTGAAAAAATGGATAAGATTAATGAGGATAACTTAAATATGCCAAATTTATCAACCCCATTTTCTCACATAAGAAGTCCTGTCAAGCCAAAAGAGGAAATAAAAACTCCATTCATAATAGACTTGAGTCATCAACACAATAGCCAAGTCTTAATGAAGGAAGCATCTCAATTAAAAGAATGGCCAACATTCACAGGAGAAGTTGAATATGAACACATGTCATTTATTAAAACAATTGACATGTTACAAGAAGATTATTCAATACCAGATGAATTGATCACTGCCAGATTACACTCACTTTTTGAGAAATCTGCAAAAATATGGTATTAATGTATAGAAAAACAAATGGCAAAAATACCTGGTCTTGGTGGAAACAAGAAATAATCACCAAGTGGGCTAATGATGCCTGGAGGTACAAAATAGAAAATCCATTTGAAAATTCCTTCTTTGGCCCAGACAAGGATAGACATTTGACTTGGTTTATAAAATAAGTTGAAAGATTGAATGCATTGTACCCAGAAATGTCACAGAAAGTGGTACACATGAAATTACTTAAGAAATGTGGAGGAGAATTGGGAGATTTCCTGAGAAGAAGGCGTATAGAACCATGCTCCACAGAAGAGTATATTAATGCACTAGAAGACATAGTGACAAGAACAAACATTGGTAGAACTTGGAAGAAATTGGACATTAAAAGTACAAATAAACCATTTATCAAAAAGATAAGCCAAGAAAAACTTTCAAGCCCAATACATCTAACAGTAATGAGCAAAGGAAGTGCCACAAATGTGGAGGTATTGGACACTTAGCCAATGATTGCCTTGAAAAAGAAAAAATCAATGAAATTGTGGTCACAGAGGACCACAATTATAAAGAAGAAGAATCTGATTCTGAAAAAGGCACTGAAGAATCAGAAATTTCTGAAAGTGATGAAATTAATATAATTAATGCAAATAATATTGATTTAATATATAAAGTACTAGATGTCAATTCAAACTTACAACAAGTTGGAACATCTAATACAAGCCTGACAAACATAGAATATGCCAAATTGTATAGACCCAAGCCAAAAAAAGGAATTGGATGTACAGCTGGGAAATCAAGTATAAGTATTTTCATGGTGGAAAACCAAGAGGGAAATATGAACTTAGATACAGGAGCATACTGTACCTGTGTTAGTAAGAGTCCTTTAAAAACAATTGTATCAGATTGGGAAGAAAAACTTGTACCAATACAAGGAGTCAAATTTAGTAGTGCAATTGAAAGCATGAAGCCCCTTGGAATAATTGACTTAACACTCATTTTCCCTCATCCTTCACAGTGTATCAGATTGAAAGTAGAATTTGTAGTAATGGACAACTGCAGTAGTAACCATTTTATACTTGGAAATGACTACTTTTCAATTTATGGCATAGATATCTCTAACCAAAAAGATAGATATTTTACCATAGGAGACAATAAAAGGCAAATATTTGGCTTCTTCAATAACAAAAGACAAAAATTTGGCTTCTTCAATGACAAAGGACAAATTGCAGTTATTAAAAATGAAGAAAAAAGCCCAGAAAAAGAATTTTTTATAACTGAACAACTAAAAGAGGCAGAATTCAATCATGAATTAACAGAAAAAATGAAAGAAAAATTGATTGAACTCTCATTTAAATATGAAAATGCTATTGAAACAGACAAGGAACCACTAGGTGCCATAATTGTACATGAGGTGGACATAATCCTTAATGTAGAAAAGCCTTATCCACCTCTATTAAGAAGGGCAGCTTATCCAGCTAGCCCAAGAGCTAGAGAAGCTTTAGAGGTACACGTTAAGGAATTAATGGACCTTGGAGTATTAAGAAAGGTAGGACATAATGGACAGTTAGAGGTCACCACACCTGTCATTATAACCTGCAATAATGGAAAATCAAGGATGGTAGGGGACGTTAGAGCTCTGAGCACCTATACTATCCCTGATGGATATCCCATACCCAGAATTCATGAGACATTAACACAATTATCTCAGGCTAAGTTTGTCACAGCCATGGATTCTCTAAAGGGATTTTATCAAAATGTCTTAACAGAAAATGCCAAAAGACTACTGAGGATAATAGGCCACTGTGGAATTTTTGAGTATCCAAGAATGCCATTTGGTATAAAATATGCACCTTCCCATTATCAAAGAATGATAAATACCATATTTCCTGAATAATTATCAGAAGGATGGTTAATCATCTATATTGATGATATTATAGCTTGCTCAGAAGCTTGGGATAGTCACCTAAGAATACTAGAAAGAGTCTTGCAAAAGATAGTAAAAGTAAACATTAAAATTTCCTTGAAAAGTTCCATTTTTCATACAGTGAACTGAAAGCACTAGGACATGTTGTATCTGGACTAAGCTTGGACATAGAAAAAGAAGTAGCAGCAGTACTATTGAAGCCAATGCCTCAAACAAAAAAAGAAAGGCAATTCTTTCTAGGACTTGCTAGTTATTACAGACAGCATATAAAATAATTTTCAAGAATTACTAAGTCCTTGTACAAACTCTGTGACCAACAGACAGTCTATGAACTGACTGAAGAAAGAGTCAAGGCATATGAAGAATTGAAAAAATTCCTTAGCAAATGCCCCATTTCTTCTAATTCCAGATTGGAAGGTGCCCTGTAAACTATAAATTGATGCTTGTGGAGAAGGACTAGGTGCTGGACTACACCAGACACAAACCATCAATGACAAAACTGTTGAAGGACTAATTTGCTTCATTTCAAGACAAATAAAGCCAACAGAAGCCAGGTATGGAGCAAGCAAAATGGAATTCCTCTGCTAAGTGTGGGCTTTGGAAAAATTACACTATTATTTGGATGGAACAGTGTTTGATGTAATTACAGATTGCAATGCTGTAAAATCTTTATCAAACATGAAAACTCCAGATAGACATACATGTGTTATGGCTTTAACAGATAGAGCTTTGATAAGCCCTATACTACATGAATGTCATGATAGTGTTTTGGCTGGACATCTCTCACAATAAAGAACACTAGAGAGGGTAAAAACCTGCTCTTGGGGCCCAAATTGGATGAAAGATGTTGCAGAATACTGCCAAACCTGTCAAAGATGCCAGAAACCAAACAGAGCCACAGGAAAGAAATTTGGAATGATGATCCAAATCCAGGAACCAAAATCCCCTTGGGAAATAGTTCACATGTATTGAGTAACAGCATTAACTCCAGGAGGAGACAGAAGTTACAATGCATGCCTAATATTAGTTGACAGATGCAGCAAAACTCCAATGTTCTTATAATGTCACAAAGATGATACAGCTATGGACACAGCCATAATGATATGGAATAAAGTTATGAGCCACACAGGCTTATTTCAAAATATAATAAGTGATAGACACCCAAAATTCACTTCAGCATTGTGGAAAAACCTCCATAACCTGTTTGGAACAAAATTATCATTCTCAAAATCTCACCACCCCCAAACTAATGATCTAGCAGAAATAATGATACAAACCTTAGAAGACATGATCAGGAGCTTCTGTGCATATGGCCTATAATTCAAAGATTCTGATGGTTTTACCCATGATTGGTGTATATTAATACCAGCTCTTGAACTGGCATATAAAACATCAATCCAATCTTCAACTGGCAATACACCAGCAATGCTAGAAAAAGGCTGGAATCCAAGACTTCCTTATGATACCCTTAAAAAGGACTTAGTGGATATACAACCAACAGCAAGTAGCTTCAAGTTAATTCTTGACAAAGCAAGACACCATAAAAACAGATGTATGCAAGATTCTTTGCAGTATGTAAAGGAAAGATGGGATAAAAGTCATAAACCACCTGAATTCAAAATGGGAAGCTTGGTTGTAGTGTAAACTCTACATTTCAATAAAATAAAAGGCCCAAAGAAATTGGAAGATTCCTTTGGAGAACCATTCATGATAAAAGAACTACATGGACCTAATGCTGTGCAAGTAGAGCTCACAGGTGAATTAATGAACAAACACTCAACTTTCCCTGTAAGTCTGATAAAAACTGATAGCTCAAGTTACAAGGAAATATTTCCACTAAGAAATAAACCCCCGCTTGAAATACCGCCTTTAGAAGAAAGAGAAGAAAAGAAGATCGTGAAAGTTCTTAAAGAAAGAAGGACAAGAAACAAGAAAGAAAGAGAATACCTTGTAAGGTATATAAATTCAACTTGAGAAGATTAATGGCTACTTGAGAAGGATATAACAAATGCTGATAAACTATTAAGAATATTCATACATGATAGAAAGCCTAAAGCATAGAAAATTCAAGCATTATTGAGCTTCAAGACTAACAAAGTCTATTGAAGAGGTAGGACAGTGGATAATACCCTAATTAACTATATCAGATTGTGGTACCACCTTTTGTTGGTGGTAGGGAATGTGAGCCTTTGAGATATGACCACATATCAAAAAAAATCACAAGAACAATACTATGATAATTATACTTATAATAATTATCTTAAAACTAGTGAAAATGCCATAAATAGGTACAAAATCTGAATGAACTCAGAATCTAATGGGTTAACATGTGAAATAAATCACACCATTAGATTTCCCATGGAAAAATACACATATGACATTATTATGGCATATCTGAAAAGTCAATAATTACCAAAGAATAAGTAATAATACCCTAAAAAAGACACAAAAACTGATTCAACTCAGAAACCAATGGAACAACATGTGAAATGAATTGTAAAATTGGATTCTCCATAAAAGGCCACACATAAAACAGTTACATGGATATTCTCCAAATTCAATACTTAAGGAATTAAGCTGAATATATGCAATTTTTTGGCTAATGCATATATTCATGGTTTTTAGCCAATATCTCTTGAAATATACAAGATAGAGAGTTAAACCAAATGTAAGCTCACTATGTAATTACTGTAAAAACACAGATATGAACTTTATTTTACAAGCTATAAACAGGGTTAAAACTTATAATGGTTTATTGAACAAAATCACTGGAGCTGTTGACCACTTTGTTGTGAAAGTGGTCCAAGCTTAAAAAAAGTACATTCAAATTCTAATAGCTCATATGTGAGTAATCATGTAATTTCTATTATAATTCTCAAAGTATAACCCTTTGAAATCAAGGTTTGAAATCTAAAATATTGAATTTTGACAGAAAAGATGAGTTACAAGAAAAATCATCAAAAATAGAGTTTTAGTGATGTAATGAAATTCTCTTGGAAGTTTAATAATAATGTGCCAAACTATCTGAATTAACTCCCAGAATAGTTGTAGAATGTATAACTTCAAATTTATTAATGATCAAATTTTAAGCTTAAAATTGATTATTTATGATCACTCACTGTAATCTTATTTCAAGCTTGACAGTTATATAAGTGATAAAGCTGGTTAATACTATTAAATAATGATCAATACCAATTAAATCCACAAATTGTTTTTTCTACCAAGCCTATGATGTCATAAAACTTAGAGTTATAGTGATAGATCTAAATAATGGTGTACTAATCAGATAAGATGGTTTGATCATGACATAATCATCACTACACCTTAAAATACTGATCATTTCTAGTGGATACCATCATTACACGTCTACTAGAAGCCTACTGGACTCTATAAGGGAGGTATTTACTATAAATAAAGCTCTTTTAACTCTATTTTCCCCTCAGACGCAGCAAAACAATTAAACAATTAAGCCCAAAAGTAAAATCTTTTATTCTTATATATAAATCTCTTGTATTATCAAATACCTAAAGTTATCCTTATGATAATCATTATCTTTGACATGATTACTTCAATGGTTCTCTTGTTTTGTTATAATTCTCTCAAAAATCTCATTTCCAGGTAAAATCAAGAAAAATGGCAATTTCTCTTATTTTTATCTGTAAATACAATTTAAATAAGTTGTATTTATATAATCTGGAATAAATTCACTCAAAAGTATTATATTTGGCGTCAAAGGTAGGTTATTTTCTCTTATTATAATAACTCCTCTTTATTATTACTACTATCAATAATTCTTTAATTAATCTAAATAGTATTTACATTAAAATATAGCTTTAATATTATTAATATTATTTTTATTAATTGGTTTTATTAATAAAAAACAAATTTTTACGCCTTTATTATTTGTTTGTAACAATAATAAAGTGCTGTTAAATATATTAATTATCATATATTAATATATTTATTTATTGTGTTAGTTTTTCAAAATATAAATTATATTATTATATTTATTTAATAATATAATTATTTCTATCTTTTTTCTTTTATTTATAAGGAAATTCATAGTACAATAAGTAACATATTAGTAAGTTTTACTTATTGTTTCATAGTCAAACCTTACATCTCACTTGGTATGGGTATCAGTAAATATGGAAAAGCTATACCACTTGTAAATCCCATTATTAAGATATACATTTTTCTTAGATCATGTAAAGAGTTGATTTTCTCTATAGCTTTGGTTCTAGGTGAGCTATGAGAAAATTAAAGAAACCATTGTAAATATATGGTTTTTCCCCTTCCAAAAAGACCCCACTTCAGGTATCTCACACTAAAGCTGGAGAATTTAGATTAGAGGTAAATATTTTTCTCACCCTTATTTAGATTTATTATGGCCATAACTTCAGTAGTTGTGATGGTAGCTTGATTCTACTAGTACCATTGCATAGCCTCAAATGTGAGATTGAATTTGAATTCCTCTGATGTGGTTGATAATCCTTCCCTGGAATGTACATGGGAGGTGAAAATTAAGGTTTATACTCAAAAATCGTTTTGAGCCTGAATGACTTTGATATTATTTTTCTTATGTTTATGGGAGTTGTATATCTACAAAGGGGTGACTTTCCTCTTTTTTTAGTACCATTTCTGAGCATGTTTGACACAGATCACTATCTGATGGTATTTTGCACTACCATTTCTTTATGGTATTTTGGCTTTCATGCTTGTGCTCTGGTTTTGAGTCACAGGTGGACAATGATATTTTATAATATCACTCTGATAGTAAATATGTCTTCCATGTATATTAGGATATAGATTAAAGCTTCATTATCTAATATATTTCTTATCTTATAACAACATTTACCCTAAATTCTCAGGTATAATCAAAAATATATCAATAGCTTGAATCAAGACACTATATAATTGAAGTCTTATGAAGGATCTCCTCTGAATGTAAAAGCCCAGTACCCAATAAATGATTCTTGACATCTTTACAAAGACTGTTGAATATATTAAGAGGGGTATTTCAAATAAGTTAGCAGCCCTGGATTAAGGATCTTTGGGAATTTCCAAGTGATTGCCTGTGAGTTTCCCCTCAATGACTTCTTCATCTGATCTCAAACAGAAAGGCATATCATAGGGGGTTTGGTAGTGGATAGAGCTTGGTATTCTCTTTTTATTAAAAGGTGTCTTTATGACAAAAATGCATCAAAAAATTAGGCCTAAATAATGGTTTCACTTTTTTTCAAGTGACTTGAGGCTGTTGTGGGAGCTTTTTTCTTGGTATGGGATAAATAATATTTTGGAAATTGAGGTGGGAATAAATGGTAAGTTTTTTTCAATCTCAAACTTTTTCAGTAACAATAGGTTCTAAGGAATATTAGCTTCCCCTCTAAGTTCACTTTGATGAGTATATTGCACCATATGTTTGTTTAGTTTCACTAATCTGAGCTTGATTAAATTAAGTAAACTGCCCTTAGATATTCTTTCTACGTATTAAGTTAGAAATTCTGTTATTTTATGGAGGCTTTGCTCCATTTTTCTGGTGAATTTCACCAGAGTTTTAAGATATATTTCTAATTCAACTGGTTTCTTTCCTTGAAATGTCCTGAGAAGATTTCAATTGTGAGAAAAACATCAAATGGTTCCATTCCATAGACATATTGAGCCATCTTTATGGCCTTTATTCTTATTTCTACAAAATTTTGATTATTGCTTCACTTCATGAAGCCAATTATGCTTCTGAGAAGCTTCTGAATGGTATAATTAAATAAAGGAATGGAACCATATCTTTTTAATATTGAATCATAGTTTATAAGTAAATTCATTTTTTTGATGAAAGTAAAACTATTTGGATCCACAGACTGGATATATATTAAATTTATTCTTCATCTATGTGGTTTTAATTCATAAGTGCTACCTGTATAGTTGAAGATGGGATTGAATAATATAACACTATTTTGAAAAATATGTATGTGTAAAGGCATGTTAAATATATGTGTTCAAAAAATGTGTTATCAAAAATTTGATTTGATACTTCTTCAAACCACCTTACTATTATTAAAAAAACACTTCTGACTAGTATAGAGTGTATAGATTAATTTTTGGATATGTAATATCTATAGAACTATATGACCTATGGCATTTATCCAATATGTGATTAGAGGTAGAACTCAATGTAGATTAAACTTAAAACATCATTTCCCAGAGTGCAAAATAAGGCATCTTTTTACATAAAACAATTTCTTTTCCATTATCCTTTTAATTTTACTTTATTGGACCATAACCTTGGAAAAACAGGTATTGAGTACCACAGCATTTATAGGGGAATTTCAGTGTAATGTTGTGGGAGGTAGACTATTGATTTTAGAGAAAAGATGATTTGATTCCTCATTTTAAAGACTTAGTGAAAATAAGATCTGAGCAATCAGGAATCAGATTGCAATCAGACTATTCTCCTCAAACCTTTCAGAAATGCTTCGGCTCATGAGCTGTCTTCTGGACCTCTTTCAAATGAGATTCTCATGATTATATATGTTTTTGTGAACTCCAATGATGATGATTTACCCCCTGTCACTATGAAGGTAGGAAAGTTAGAATACTCATTTATTCCATATTTCTTCAATACAACCTTTTTATAGTAGTCTCAGCTTCGAATTTATTGCATGTAACTAAAAGTATGTTGAACTTCATGAAATAATCAAATAGAAAAAAACTAATTTGTTGGAATTATTTGCTATGGGTTCCATTTCAGATATAACAAAGTTGTTTTCTTCAAATTACCATTCTGCAGCCAGAACAGAATTTTTGTGTGGAGATATTGTTAATTTAACTTTTCAATAAAATTAACACCAAGAAATGAAGGTAATATTTTGCCTACTGGAGAATCGATAGACTTTGAAAGCTTTTTTCTAGTTATTCATCAGATGGGTGACCAATTATTGTGCCAATTCCTCTCCTTACTGAATTCCACAAGGGGAATTTATTGAGCTTGATGGATTATATCTTATTTAAATCTCCCTGTAATTGAAAAATCCATAATTAGAACATTTTCAATTTTATGGAATACCTTCTGATTCTTGTGGACAAGTCAGAAACTATTATATTAAATATGTGAGACTCACATTCAATTGACGTTCTAATTAGGTTCAGAAGAGACAAGTTGAATGATGGTGTTTTCAATTTACATTTTTACAACATGGATTAAATTGTTCTTCCCATAAAAGGTTCTTATTAACATATTTGCTGGCTTGGGGCCTATGAGACTATGCAGTTTAGTTCACCATAGTAAAGAATAATATTTTTTCTTTTTTTGCAATCTGATACCAATTTTAAATATCTTTCACCATCTATTTGAAAGAACTATTTTCTATTTTGAAATAATTATTATACATATTCTATTTTGATTTCTCTCTGATATGATTTTTAAGAGTTTTTTGTATAGCTTTAGTAGTAGATGATTGTTATACTAAATCTATTTACATATTACATATCCTGTCTCCATCCTCCGCGTTCCCCCTGGCAGGGGTTAGAAGAATTGCTATTCCCTTACCTTTCTCTTGAAATGTTTCTTCTTGTGGTGTTTTTATGTGTGAGTTTTAATTTCTCCGTGAGTTTATTTTAAATATTACATGTAGATCCATCTACTTAGAAGTTGTTTTCAGATAAACATTTCTTTGTTTCTTTTGTGACAGTAAATGGATCAAGGTCATAAAGAATTTGTACCAAATTGCTTGTAGACCTTTGAGATATGAGCAAATACAAAAGAAGTCTTCAAAAATTTTGATAAGAGATCATATAATTCAAAATAGAAATATTCTGAAACAGATATGCTGTCAGAATCTTTGATATCAATAACAAGAATTATTCTTCACTAAGAATTATCTTTGAAAATACTCTAATAGCTCAACCAATCAGTGTAATGAAAGTTGAATATATTTCACATAAATCAAAATATAAGTTCTTCAAAGAAAAAGATATTTATTTTAAGAGAAATAGCATACATAGGGATAAGTTCCAACCTGGCTATATTCACTTTTGAAGATCAGTGCATATACTCAAAACTTTACATTCATATCCTTTTATTGAGGCATGATACATTCATGAGTCAAGAGGGAATTTATCAGCTAGATAATGTATACTTACCGGAATATATCTTACTAGGGGTGAAATAAACCCCTGGAACCATACCCCAGGTGCATAAAATTCTTGATAAAATAGCACAGGTCTTTCAGCCTGCATCTCAAGTGCATATAAATCCATGATTACTGCACAAAAGTACCTTTTTATTTTCTTAGAAAAATTTATACTCAGTAAATATATAAAGGATTATATGATTATTCTGAATTTTCTCTTAGAACATATTATAAATCTCAAAAGATATAAGCAGAATAAAGAGAAAAAAAAATTAAAAATGATCAAAAGAATCTTATCAGTTAACCACTTCATACAAAAAGAAGTAAAAATGAAAAACCAGCCAAATGATGAATTGTTAAAGTCAATAGATGAGGATTGATGTAAAGATTTTCAGTATTATCAGTAAAAAAACATTTAAAATGATAGTTTGAAGTGTAAAATAAAAAATTTTTGACAGAAAAGACTGATTACACAAAAAATCATAACATATAGAGTTTTTATGAGGTAATAAATTGACCATTAAACATTGGAAAATGAATTCCAAGATACCAAATTCAATTCCAGATATCAGATTTCATGCAGACCTTGAAATCTATGCATTATTAAACTTAGAGCACGAAATGATAATTTTTTTCACCTAGAAAAAATATACACAGATTACGTTCGAGGGATCATAGAAAGATGATATTTATTCATCATTTTTCTTTAAGGTTGAAATCCTACAATGTATAAAATTTAAGTTTATAGAGATAACTTCAAATTAAGGGTGTAACAATAAATAAAAAGAGTGTGATCATGATTAAATGATTATGAAAGCTCATAACTGATTTATTTTAGTATGATAGAGTTATACACATTTAGCATGATAATTCTAGTCGCAAGAAAAAAGGTTCATTTCTGGAAAAAAACCTCTTTTTCCTCCATTTCGCCCTCAAGTGCTACTAAAATAAGGATATTTTTAATTATTAATCAAGATAACTTATCCTTCAAAAATTTTAATAATTAGATTTGAAGCTCACTAATGATATTCAAAAATCTTTGTGTTAAACTCTTCATATTTCTCTTGATTGTTTAAAATTCCTCCAAAAGCCTCAAATCCATATCAAAAAAGTGAGGACTTTAGTCTCAATACTATTGTTTTTGTACATAAATTCAAACACGTTGTAATTGGGGCTTTAGGCATGAATTTATTTTTTGTTATTATCAGTTGTCAGAATAAGTTATTTGGTTTTAGAATATTAATTTTTTCTCTTCCAATGATCTTAATTATTATTTTTGAAATATGAAAACATAGTCTTTATACTATATATAAGTTTGAAGTCGGTAATATCGTACCAATCAGTTGTATTTTATGCTCAAAAAGATTTCCTTTGTTAGAGAATTCATTGTTTAATATATTTAGCATGCGTATTTTGATATATCTTTCAATTTGTATCAATAAATAAACATGTATGATATTCATTATATATCTTGACATTATCAATAAGAAAATATTATTACTTCACACCATAATTAAAATATAATCTCTTGCTCAAATAACTATTATTGTTTTCCAATTTCCTCATAAGGTCATTCAGAGTGAAATATAGTTGTAAATTGTGTTTTTACTGATTGTTTCTTAGTCAAAACTTACAGTCCTAGATGGATTAGGAGAAATAAAAATCAGAAATTTCAAAGATTCTTAAAAGACTCTTTTTGATATTCAAAATACACTGGAAACTAGGGTATTCCTTTTCAAAGTGCACCAAATATTCTTTTAAAGATTTGAAGGCATCAAAGGTGAGATAAATCTGAAATAAACTCTCAAATTAAGGGATAACGTATTTTTTACCACAAGCCATTTTAAATGACTGTATGCCTTATTTAAATCAGTTTTTTTCATAAAGTAGTGGCTTGAGGTCTTCATTAATAGTGTTGAAAAATGTAAACATTGCAGAGGATTCTCTTACTTTTTATTCAGTAGTGTTGGAGGTGTTCACTGTCGAAACTTTGCTTTTCACCTGTTATAATTTTATGTGCTATTAATTTGCTATAGTTTTATCTTTTTGTTTAAAGGTACTAGAGTATGAATCTTATTGTTCATAATTATTGTACTATTTATTATATAAAGAGCCAATCTTTCGTTGTTTTTATATATGAAGGTAATAATAAGTAATATCATCGTTTTTTTCGCCTCATTCTTGTAAATTCAACAAGTAGTTTGTTTGTTTTTTATCCATTCTTCATGGAATAAGGCTCCATAGCATTTTTATGAAAATAAGAAAGTCAGTTAATTAGACTACTTCATCAAGTTTCTTCCAGTAGAATTATTTACTTTTATTCTTTATTGCAAAATCACCTTCAGAAAATTCTAGACCCTTTTACAAAGAAGGATGGGGAAGCCATGTCAATAGTAACCTATATTACATTCTGTTCTAGTGCTCGTGTATATAAAAGAATGAATATTTCTACCTTAAAGAGTTATTTAAGAGTTATATTTTGTGCTTGATTGCGTTACACATATCTTATGATAAAAGAACACATTAATGAGGAAAAAAGCAGTTGATAATTAATTTACATAACTCGGTCAGAGTATGATAGTAATGCAATCATGCCTTAAATATAAGTGAAGTTTTTTTATCAGTCAATATTATTTCATGGAAGTCTGTTTTTTTATAACTAAAAAACAGCCTAGTACAGAATTTCAGGCTGAAAACCTCAATTGCTTTACTGTTGATTAATAATTACCTCCTCTGAATCATTCTTAGCTGATCCTGTGTCTAATACTATAGTTCACGATTCCTTCAAACAGAGTGGAAAACATTGAGGAGAAGGATTATAAAAATCTATAAGAACACTTAGCTTGACATGGTAAGAAATTGAAATTAAAGTTAAAATATAACTCTTCCTTTTCTCCCTCTATTGACCGCATCAATCCAAGATTAAAAACTAAAGACCTTTGTTAATACAAAATTATCAATCTACTATTTCACAACCATTGATATCACAAGGTATGACATCACCTCTCTTGTATGGTTCTTGTTATAATTTCATTCCTTCACAAGAAAGTGTTATAATGGAATAAATGAATCTTTTTCTATTAAATCAGAACAGAATGTTTTCTCATTGTATCTGTAGGAGCTAAAAGCATACGGGCAAAATAACAAATTAGCAGACATATTCCACAAATATTTACTTTACTCTTCAGAAAAAAGAAATTTCAATATGTCTAATATTTATAGATGTTCGTCTTATTTATGCTGAAGAATGATGCTTTATTTTTGTTTCTCTCATTGATACACAGATATCTGTGACATTAGCTGATGGAAAAAGTATAATGGTGACCGAAATTGAAACTGTGGTAGCTACTGGAGAATATAGGACTTCTATTTATCTTGAAAATAGCACTCATTTCTCTGGAACCTTTTATTTGGAATAATTTCCAATTGATAGGAAATGGGTCTCTGACTATTTGCTCAAACAAGATGGTTGTAGGTTCTTAAAAGTATCTATTGTTGACAAAGTAGTCTCTATCGATGTTTCTAATTTGAAAATAAAATAAATTGCTCCATTTTTTCATTAACCATTCATAAAAAAATGGGTAATCTAACCTAGGATATTCTTCAATGATAACCAGATATTGACTTCTCATCCGTCATCTGCTATCGTTGTATCATTTCAGAATAATTTACATTAGCTTCTCAATAGAATCAGAATCTAAATCCCTTTTCTGAAAGTGAAAACAGGAATATAAAAGGTAAAACAACATTTCTGTTGCTTTAATATGAACTAGTTCACTTCTAGTGGGCTCAAGCAGTTCCAACTGAAAAATTTATTCTTAATCATTCTGCTGTAGCCTCAGTTGAAGTCCAAGCTTTATTTCAGTATCTATTCAAGAACTGTTCAATAATGGAGAATGATAAGAATTTTGGATGTAGTGCTTTTATAAGAATTAAGAAGATCAAGATTCAGTCAAAAGAAACTCCTAGTTAAGGAGGGGTTAGATTTTGTGTTATTCTGCAAGAAAAAACATTTAAGAGTATCCAACTCCGAAATTAGTAAGCTTTCAGTCACTCATGACTGTATTTCCCGTGATGACTTTATTGTATTTATCAATGCTCCTGATGAAATTTCTTTTAGATACTCTGTCCCTGATTTATTTCCCATTCCTACTAACACTTATATTTATCTATCCTCTTCCTATTCAAATTACATTTCCATTTCTGTATCCTATCTTGCTTCAGCTGAAACTCTAATCACTCCTTCCAAGAGTTATTTCCCCTCATCAGACCAGGTCTGACCTTGGCAGCTCAGCGTATATGTATTTTTCAAGTTCATACAGACCAGTTGCCCAAGTGCCACCTAGAATAGGAAGACCCTTACAGCCTCTTTTTTATGAACAATCTTCCTTTTCAATAGCAATAATAATAATAAACTTCATATTTATAATATTTGGATTTATTAAGAATTTTTGTTGTTTCTTTTTCTTCATATTTATTCTATTGATTCTATATATATATATCTTTTTTTATTTTGACATTTTTTTTTACTTTTTCATATATTCTGTTTCCTAGTAGTAATATTATTATATTTCAAGTTTGAGGTGATGGTGGACTTATATAATTGAATATTAATTTATTTAAAAATGATAAATAAAAAGGCTTCAGTTCATAGTCTTTTTGGACTTTGAATATTTATTGAGTAAAATATATAATTTAAAACAAATACAGTTTATAGTCTTGGTGGACCCATAAGAAAAAAACATATTTTATAGGTCTACCAATCATCATCATAATAAAGCTTATGATTGATGTAGTGATGATTTTATTTAAAGAATACTCAATAATTGAAAGATTAAGTATCAACTCAAATGAATAATGAGTAGAGGAATAAGTTTCCAGTTTTAGATCATGGTAGACCTATATAATTGAACATTCATTTATTTGAAAATGATAAATGAAAAAGCTTCAGCTTATAGTCTTGGTGAACTTTAAATATTTATTGAGTGTAAAAGAATAATAAAAAGAAATTCCAGTTTATAGTCTTTGTGGACTTATAATTTTAATAATAATATTATTTTAAAATGAATAGAAAGAAATTTCACTTTTATTTTCCAGTTTAGGGTCATAGAGGACCAATAACTGACTTGAAGGTTCCACTTTCAATATAAAACCTAACTTATAAGAAATATAACACTAATAAACAGATCATTTAGTTACTTTCAAATATAAAAATTCAAGTCAGAATGATATACTTATAAATTTGTTATGATAATAATAAAGAAAATTTCCGGTTTTAGTTCATGGTAGACCTTTATAATTGAACACTCATATTTCCATAAAATAAACCAATAAGGTATCAAAAAAGGAGCTTATGGTATTACTGAGGATCTTATGAGTATAAATCAGCATAGATATAGCTATAAAGCTAGAAATAAGTCATGAAACAAGCCATTTATGGTATTTCTGAGGGCCTCATGAGTCTAAATTGGCATAGATATTAGTATAAAGCTGGAACTAAGTCATGAAACAAGCACTTTATGGTCTGGCTGAGGACCGTATGAGTCTAAATCAGCACAGATACTAGTATTAAACTGGAAATAAGTCATAAAACAAGCACTTTATGGTCTTTCTGAGGACCTTATTTGTTTTATCATTATGATTTGATATGAGTTTTTCTTATTACAGAGTGTTTATGTGTCACAGGGGCTCTTGGAAGAAGAGGGCCTGGCACTCAGGAATCAAGAACTCACTTGGAGGGCTCCAAAGATAAAGAATAATAAGAATGAATTTCTTTAAGAAAGAATAAGGGGGAAAACAAGTATGCCAAAAGATGAGATAAGAAAAAGATGAAGCCAATGGCCAAAGATAATAAAGAAGCCAACAGCCAAGAAGCCAACCAAGTGAATCCTCAATTCACTGTTTCAACCTGCCAGAAAAGGAAATGGAATTAGTATAAGGATATGACCACCAATATCCACTGGACAGGCAAGGAAATAAAAGAAAAGGGTTCTGAATGACTGACTTAAGATTATCAGTATTAACTTTAATAAGGTAAAAGAAAATAAGGATAAAAATAAATCCACTATATTAATTAACTGGGGAAAAAGTCCCCAGGTGCTGAAAGGTGGCCAGTATATGTGAAAAGCTGAAAAGTTGATCCTGGAAGGTGGATCAATGACTGTATTGTCCGAATCGGGAAATACAGTTCTGGCCATCTTGAAATTTGAACTGTGTGATGGAATTCCCACAGTGGAATAAGAAGTGGCCCAATTGGGCCAAGGCCATACAGGTTGATTGAATAAGGCCTGTACGGATGAATTGGGTTGTCCAAAGAGTATTGAATACTTGATGTCTTGACAACTGATTGAATTTTGTAATACCTCTTGAGAATTGACCTTAGAATAATCCTGAATGAATTGTACCAACCCAACTCCTGCAGATACAGGTGGTTGGGATCCGTGAATGATCTTCTGAATTGCCGCCATGGATTGCCAGACTGATAAGCTGAAAAGTCCTCCTTTGAAATGGGCGTTGGAATTATGGACCTTGAAATGGAAAGGTGGAATTGGGTCCTGAAAACGTCACCATTGGATTGCTGAGTAAAAATGGTGCATAATGGTATATAATACCATATATGCACCACACCTGCAATCTTGAGTACGGAGTGCATGAAGGAAAGGAAAGAATTCCCCTAAAGTTGAGGGAAATGCTTGTTGAGATGATTTTGTGGCCTCTGGTGGTTGCCAGAGGCCATGACGGTGAAGTTGGTCCATGGTGGTCCAGGGCCAAAAGTGGGTCCTACGGGATTTATGGCCAAAATGGGTCCAAGGTGTTTTTGGTCCAATTTGGGTCCAAGGGATTGGTGGCCAAAAATGGCTCAGGTGGGCCCAATTGTGGTTTGGGACCCACCTGGCCTTGGGGGCTAGGTGGCTGCCCCCTTTGGCCCCTTTTGGCCTCATTGGATTAGGCCAAAAGGGGCCTAATCCGCCTACGGACCGCGGCCCGCGGACCGTAGAAGCCGTGGGGGGCCTAAATGGCCCAAAAAAGGCCATTTAGGCCAAAACCCCCATAATGAAAGGGGTGGCCAGGAAACCAATGAAGGTGGCCATGGGGCCTGGAAGCCCCTGGAAGACAAAGGGACCCCCCAGGCCCAAAAACAGTGATGGAGGCCTGGGGGTTGGTGAGGTGGAAATTGGCCAAGAGGGCCAATGACGCAGGATATGGCCTGAGGCCATAAAGGATGATGGGGGCCATAAGTGGCCAATGGAATGGGCTATGGCATAAGAGCCATGGAACACCCAAAAGGGGACAATTGGCCATAAATGATATGACATGGCCAATTGGCCCCAACTTGGCTCCAGGTTGGATTGCCGCCGCCATCAAGGAGGAGGGTCAAAATACGTGGTTGTGACAGTACCCCCCTACCTTGAATGGTGAGCTCCTGAGCACTAAGATAAGGTAGAGGCCTGTTGAGGCTAATGAGACGGGTTTGACGTAAGGATTCCAGAGGTATTGAATCTTGAAAAGAAGAATTGGACTGATAAGCTTGTTGGCATATGAATTGAGGTTGACTTGATCTTCTCTTGACATTTGGCTTTGACAAAGTTGAAGACATGATTTGACGTAAAGATTTTGGCGTTAAAGAGTTATAAGAAAAGAAATTTTGAAAGAATATAAAGAGTAAAAGAGAAAAGGAAACAGATATAAAGAGAGGAACAGAAAAAATAAAGAAAATGAAATTTGAGGAGGAATCCAATCTTCATCACGGATTAAGACAATTGGTTTTGAAAGTGACCAAGGACCTGAATAAAAGAATTTGATGCCAGGTGCTCACAGAGTGGCCAAGGTGATGTTTTGACAGATTGTAGACCCCTCAGGGAAGTGCACACCAGGAGAGGAACTTACTTTTAGTAGTTGCCCCTCCCGCCAGTGCCATAAATAAGAAAACTCTTGATAAATGAATGTGTTGAAAGAATAAAGTCTTGGGAAGGAGAGTAAAAAAGGAATGGTCCATTTGCCCAAGTGTGAATGGCCATAAATTTGGAATTCGGATGTTGAAAGCCGGGCCAAAAGGTCTGTGTCCAAATTGAAAAGTGCTCACAGAGTGGCCAAGGTGATGCTTACAACAAAGAAGAGTAGAATACCCCTAAAGGTGCATACCAGGAGTGGGACTTACTTTTGGTAATTCCTCTCCCCACCAAGCACCATAAAAATTCAAGCCATTGGAGAATTGGGTCCTGGCTTTTCAGGATATAACGAATGAAAATCCTTGACAAGTTCAGGACAATTCTTGAGGTTTTCAGCTGGTTCCCATGTGGATCTTTCTGAATCTTGACTGAACCCTTTCCATTCCACCAGATACCATAATTTTCTTCTCTTGAGCTTTGAATCCAGTACTTGAGAGACTTCCCATTCCTCTTCTTCTTCAATAATGATTGGAGGAGGAGGCTCTTGATGCCGATTTGGGATTGTTGATGTCTTGACTGGTTCCAAGAGTGAGATATGGAAGACTGGGTGGATGGATTTCCATTGAGATGGAAGCTTGAGGTGGTAAGCATGAGTACTGACTTTCTTCAAGATTGGAAAGGGACTCAACCATCTTTCAGACAGTTTCTTGGTGGGTCTAGTTGATTTGATATTCTTGGAAGAAAGCCATACCATGTCACCGGGATTGAAAACGGGTGGACTTGCTCTACTTTTATCTGCATACCTCTTAAACCGGTTTATGGCGATTTCAAGTTCTCTCTTGACATCTTGCTGTACTGATTGGATTTTTGTTGATAACTTTCCAGCAGGAGTATCTTGAGTGATGTGAACTGAATCAAATTGTGGATCTCTTCCATAAACAGTAAAAAACGGTGATTGCTTGGTTGAAGAGTGGTCAGAATTATTGTAGGCAAATTCAGCCAGAGGGAGCCAGGTGTTCCAATCATCTTGATGATAACTGACATACATCCGAAGATACTGTTCTAGTATCTGATTTACCCTCTCTGTCTGTCCATCAGTTTCTGGGTGATAAGCAGTTGACAAGTCTCTTGAAATCTTGAGCTTCTGGCAAAGGTTGGTCCAGAAGGAAGAAACAAAGAGTGAACCTCTATCACTGACAATGCTTGATGGAAGGCCATGCTTTGAGAAGATATTCTTGATGAATAAATGGGCCAAATCCAAAGAAGTTATTGAAGACATTGTTGGAATAAAAACCGCCATTTTTGAGAATCTGTCCACTATGACAAGAATTGAGTCAAAAGAATTGGACAGGGGCAGTTGAGTGATGAAATCCATTGAAAGACAAATCCAAGGACCATTTGGAATTGGAAGAGGTTTGAGGAGTCCAAACCTCTTATGGTGGATATTCTTGTTTCTTGAGCACTGTTGACAGGATGATACATAATCCTTAGTGAATTGAGTCATGCCGGACCAGTGGAAATCCCGCTTGACAAGTTTGAGAGTCTTCTCTTGGCCAGGGTGTCCAGCTAGAGGAGAATCGTGACGCTTTTGAAGAATGCTGAGTTGAATTGTGGAGTCACTTGGGACTACCACCCGATCTTTGAAGAGAAGGAGTTGGGAGGAGGAATCAAGAGAATAATCTTGGACAGATTTACCTTTACCCAAATCTTGAAGGATACTTCTGTACTGAGGATCTTGCCATAATTTCTTCTGAATTGAATCAATCAAATTTGAAAAAGAATCCACCTTGACTGCAAAGAACTTTGAGGGTTGAACTTCATCTTGCTTAATGAGTTGTTGAAAATTCATTGGATTCTTGCTGATGAAATCCTCCCCCCTCTCCGGATAGACGTCGTCCCGACGTGATAAGGCATCTGGAAGAGTTGCTAGGCGGCCAGGGCGGTAAGTGATTGAAAAATGAAATTCAGATAAGAATTCGGCCCAACGGGCTTGACGGCGAGTAAGGATCTTTGATGACATAAAGTACTGAAGAGAAGAATGATCGGTGAGAACTTCAAAAGGAGAGGACAGAGAAAGAAGAAAAGCCCTCCAGCGCTTGAGAGCCCAGACTATACCAAGGAGTTCCTTGTCATGAATTTCATAGTTGAGTTCTGCTGGAATAAGCTTGCGGCTGTCAAAGGCAATGGGATGTTTTCCTGAGTCAGAGACCTGACTCAGTACAGCACCCAAAGCATAATTGGATGCATCGGTCTCTACAATGGTCGGTAGAGAAGGATTGAAGTGGGAAAGGATTGGAGCGGTAGTGAAGGCCTCTTTGAGTTGATGAAACTGGCTAAGAGCTTCCTCATTGAGGGGGAAACAGGAATCTTTCTTGAGGAAACTGGTGAGTGAACTGATTTTCTTTGAATAATTCTTGATGAAACGGCGGTAGAAGTTGGCAAAGCCAAGGAAGGATTGAAGAGCCTTGAGGTTTCTTGGAGGAGGCCAATTAAGGATCTGCTGGACTTTTGCTTGGTCCATCTTGAGGCCTTCAGAATAAACAACATAATTAAGATATTCTACACTAGAAACATGAAAAAGGCATTTAGAAGCCTTGGCACAAAGGTTATTGGCTCTGAGTCTGGAAAGAACAGTGGACACATGGGTGACATGTTCTTCCTCAGATTTGGAAAAGACCATAATGTCATCCAAATAAACCACAACAAAAACATCAAGAAGATCTTGGAATATATCATTGACAAGATTCTGAAAAGAGGCAGGAGCATTGGTGAGCCCAAATGGCATAACCAAGTACTCAAAACTGCCATATTTAGTTCTGAAGCATGTCAAATGTTCATCACCCTCCTTGATTCTGAGCAGGTTATATGCACCACGCAAATCAATCTTGGAGAAGATAGAAGAACCATTAAAGACATTAAGAAGCTGGTTCATAGGAGGAACAGGATATTTGTTCTTCCTAGTGACAGCATTGAGTTTGCGGTAATCAACACACAAACGGAGGCCACCATCTTTCTTTTTAACAAAGAGGACAGGTGCTCCTGTTGAGGAGGAGCTTGGCCGGATGAAACCTTTCTCTACATTCTCTGAAATGTAGGCCCTGAGTGTATCTGACTCTTGTTTGGATAAAGAGTAGATCACCCCAACTGGAGGTAGAGACCCCTCCAGTTCGATATGATGATCACAGGCATGGTGAGGAGGCAGTTTCTCTGCTTTCACCTTGGAGAATACATCCAAGTATTGGTGATAAACAGAGGGAACAACCTTCATCACGGTTTCTACTTCTTCTGGCTCTTCCTCTTCATCCCACAACTCCTCCAGGGAGTCATGATAAGATGAAGGAGGAAGGTCCATATTCCCAAAGAAGAGATGAAGTGAAGATACAGAATTATCTTCCCCAACATCTTGAATCTCTTTGAAGACTTCATCTCCAGATGATGGTAATGACAGATGGGAATTAAGGGAAGGAATATGGACAGAAGATGGAACTGATGGTGTTCTAGAATCACCAACCAGAGCTGCACATGATTTGGCAGAGGAAGAGTCATTACGGAAGGAATTGGAAGGATCAGAATAGTCCTTTTGATCAGTATTAAAGGTGATCAGCCCTTGCCTCCAATCAATAGAAGGATTAAAATGATTGAGAAAGTCAAAGCCCAATATGAGGTCTTCTCCCTTGGGAGTATCAATGACTAAAAAATCCCATTCAAAGCTTGGGAAGGAAGGGAGCTCAACCATATATTTAGTATGGTGAGTCACAAATAAGGAAGGGGACTCAGAGGAGTCCAAAATGATAAGAGGAATCTTCTCTGGAAGTTCTGACGTAGTCAATGAGTACTTGTGAACAAACTGCTTTGCAATGAATGAGTGTGTAGCACCAGAATCAATGAGAATACTGTAAAAAACATCAGAAAGAGAAGAGAAAACAAAAAATTTAAGAGAATTCTTGACACCAGTATTCAGAATGCACAATTGTGCTCTGGAAGGAAAACTGTGAAGACCATTGAACACAACATGGTCTTCACTCAGGCTTTTCCCTGGCTGGGAAAACTGCCTGACGGTTGGGTAAGCTTGTTTTGAGGCCTTTTGACACAGGACTCAAGACTATGCTTCCCGCCACAATAGGTACACAACCCCTCCTTGATTCTTCTTTCCTTTTCAGAACCTTTCAACTTGAAGTCCTTATTCAACAGTGAAGAATGGGGCTTGTCTCGCTTTTGAGAATGAAATTTCTTCTTTGGTCTTGAACTTGAAGAAACTTGATGATGAGAAGAGTGAGACTTTGAGGCTTCAGGCTTCTTCTCTTGATGATGATTCTTTTCCTTCTGCCTCTCATGGTACCTGGTATCAAGTTCCAGGCTGACGTCCATTAAGTCTTGAAGAGAATCAATGTTTGAAGGATAGGAGGCCAATTGATCCAGAATCCTGGAGGCCAAACCCTTCCTGAAATGATGAATAAGAGCCCTTTCACCCCAATCCCCAATTCTTGAAACCAAACTCCTGAAATCGGCAATGTACAAAGCAACATGCCCACCTTCTTTCATCCTAAGGCCATCCAATTCAGCTTCTGCTTTTCTAACTTCATTTGGGTCTCCAAATAAAGTGAACAATTGGGATTCAAATAATGGCCAGGAATTGAGGAGATAATTTGAGTCTTGATTATTGAGGTTGGATAAATAAGGCTCAATCCATTTTGCAGCCCTGCCAACTAAGAATGAAGTGGCATAAAGAACCTCCTTTCTGTCTTGAGAGAAGTTTGCCGGGTCATTATGAAAGATGAGTTGGCAAGACTGAATAAAGCTTCTGACTTCGAAGGGCTGAGTCCCATCAAAGCATTCTGGAGCCTTCATAGAGGGAGTCTTGAAGGCTGGTGGTCTTGATAATTCAGAAGAAGAAGCTGCTTGCAGATTGGCCATAATCTGAGTCATTTGTTGCATAATGGCCAATAAAGACGGTTCAGGCTGATGAGAGGCAGGCTGATCAGACTGGGCTAGAGTTGGTCCTCTGGTGCCCTCAGATGCTCCCACAGGAGCAGGAGCAGCCTCAGTGCCATTAGACTCTTCCTCTTCCACAGAATTCTCCTCCTCCTCTTCACCATCTTCACCTTGAACCTTGGGACTGGTTCTTGAAAATCCTGGGAATCCGCCAACCACTCCTGATAAAGACATTGACCTTCTTGGCCCTCTTCCTCCCTTCCTGGATGGTGCTGCTCCTTCCATAATGGGTCCTCTGTCCAATCTGGCCCTCAGTTGAGAAACTGCTGGGGTACCATCAAGAGGAGCCCTTGGAGTTGGAGTCAGAACAGCTTGAGCTCTGGCCTGAGATCTAGTCTGTCTTGTTGGAGGTGAATGTTGAACTGGCATGATTTCAGGAATAATCAACCAAATAAATGAAAAAAAAAAAAAAAAAAATCAAAATTTTCTTGAAGTACAAAATCAACAATCAAATCTTGAGGAAATTGGATAATCAATGAATCAAAATTCTCCAAATACGTCAATCAATCAAATGAAATGAGTCTTGAAGTAAAAATCAATATCAATGAGAATCTTTAAGTCAATAAAAACAATCAATCAAACAATCAAAATCAAATCAAATCAAAATCTTGCAGAAAAAATCAATCAATCAAAATGAATTCTCGAGTCAAAATCAATTTATGTCAATAATCTTGATGTGAATAATCAGCAAAATCAATAAAGTCTTCAGGTCAATCAATTATCTTGAGGTCAATTTCAATTATGTCAAATTAGTCAATCAAATCAATTTTCAAGTGAATTCTTCCAAAAAATCAAAAATTCTTGAGGAATAAATCAAAGTGAATCCTGATATGAAGAACGTGTCTGAATAACCTGATGAATAACTTGAGAACCAAAGATAAAAATGCCTGAATTATGGATAAAAATAGATTGATTAAGATTGAGAATGAGATTGAAAAGATAACAGAAATTAAAAAATGGGTCAGCTTTCAATTTTCAGAATGAAGAATGAATGAGGGAAAATTGAGAGGTGACGAAGAATCATAAGATCATAAAACGTCAAAGAATCATAATTTTGATGAAATGAATGAATGAATTTAAAATATAAGAATAAAAGAATGAATGAATGAAGAAGAATTAGCAGTTAATTAATATAATGTCACAGGGGCTCTTGGAAGAAGAGGGCCTGGCACTCAGGAATCAAGAACTCACTTGGAGGGCTCCAAAGATAAAGAATAATAAGAATGAATTTCTTTAAGAAAGAATAAGGGGGAAAACAAGTATGCCAAAAGATGAGATAAGAAAAAGATGAAGCCAATGGCCAAAGATAATAAAGAAGCCAACAGCCAAGAAGCCAACCAAGTGAATCCTCAATTCACTGTTTCAACCTGCCAGAAAAGGAAATGGAATTAGTATAAGGATATGACCACCAATATCCACTGGACAGGCAAGGAAATAAAAGAAAAGGGTGCTGAATGACTGACTTAAGATTATCAGTATTAACTTTAATAAGGTAAAATAAAATAAGGATAAAAATAAATCCACTATATTAATTAACTGGGGAAAAAGTCCCCAGGTGCTGAAAGGTGGCCAGTATATGTGAAAAGCTGAAAAGTTGATCCTGGAAGGTGGATCAATGACTGTATTGTCCGAATCGGGAAATACAGTTCTGGCCATCTTGAAATTTGAACTGTGTGATGGAATTCCCACAGTGGAATAAGAAGTGGCCCAATTGGGCCAAGGCCATACAGGTTGATTGAATAAGGCCTGTACGGATGAATTGGGTTGTCCAAAGAGTATTGAATACTTGATGTCTTTACAACTGATTGAATTTTGTAATACCTCTTGAGAATTGACCTTAGAATAATCCTGAATGAATTGTACCAACCCAACTCCTGCAGATACAGGTGGTTGGGATCCGTGAATGATCTTCTGAATTGCCGCCATGGATTGCCAGACTGATAAGCTGAAAAGTCCTCCTTCGAAATGGGCGTTGGAATTATGGACCTTGAAATGGAAAGGTGGAATTGGGTCCTGAAAACGTCACCATTGGATTGCTGAGTAAAAATGGTGCATAATGGTATATAATACCATATATGCACCACACCTGCAATCTTGAGTACGGAGTGCATGAAGGAAAGGAAAGAATTCCCCTAAAGTTGAGGGAAATGCTTGTTGAGATGATTTGGTGGCCTCTGGTGGCTGCCAGAGGCCATGACGGTGAAGTTGGTCCATGGTGGTCCAGGGCCAAAAGTGGGTCCTACGGGATTTATGGCCAAAATGGGTCCAAGGTGTTTTTGGTCCAATTTGGGTCCAAGGGATTGGTGGCCAAAAATGGCTCAGGTGGGCCCAATTGTGGTTTGGGACCCACCTGGCCTTGGGGGCTAGGTGGCTGCCCCCTTTGGCCCCTTTTGGCCTCATTGGATTAGGCCAAAAGGGGCCTAATCCGCCTACGGACCGCGTATTACGGCCCGCGGACCGTAGAAGCCGTGGGGGGCCTAAATGGCCCAAAAAAGGCCATTTAGGCCAAAACCCCCATAATGAAAGGGGTGGCCATGGGGCCTGGAAGCCCCTGGAAGACAAAGGGACCCCCCAGGCCCAAAAACACTGATGGAGGCCTGGGGGTTGGTGAGGTGGAAATTGGCCAAGAGGGCCAATGACGCAGGATATGGCCTGAGGCCATAAAGGATGATGGGGGCCATAAGTGGCCAATGGAATGGGTTATGGCATAAGAGCCATGGAACACCCAAAAGGGGTCAATTGGCCATAAATGATATGACATGGCCAATTGGCCCCAACTTGGCTCCAGGTTGGATTGCCGCCGCCATCAAGGAGGAGGGTCAAAATACGTGGTTGTGACATTATGCTGGTGTCACTATCCTTTAGAATTCATTAGCTCCCATGATCCATCTAAATCCACTACCTTAAGTCCAATTTAACTCCCCTTTAAATCCCCTTTAACTCCAACCAATCATATTCCAGTATTCTGACCAATCATATCTCCGAATTTGGAATCAATAATCTGACAAACCAGAATCTAGAAACATTTAAACTCTGACCAATCATATCATTTATCCTTTTTTCTTTTTTTTCTGGCCAAGTTGTGGTTTGTTAATTTTTTTTGAGGGTTAGGGTGATGGAAACATAAAAGAAGGCCTTCTTCCCAGAGCCCAAATTCCTTTCTCTCAAATTCTTTTTTTTAAAAAAAATATGGGTCTACACCTATATTTCAATTCTATGTGAAGTAAATAATATTTGAACTATATTTTTATGGGATCAATTTGGCCAGTTGCCCCTTTAAATTTATTTTGATACCATAACACTCCTATCGTTTTATTATTTCAATCTTTTTCTATTTCACTGTAAAAATATAATATTATTTTATTAGGATATTATAGCAGCATACTATTTTACTATCATAATATTGTAGCTTTATGACAATATTTTATTAAGATATTATATCATCCTGTTATTTGATATTGTTTTATTATAGTATGAAAGTATCATATTGTTATGAGCTGCTTATTCTGTTTCATTATAATATATTGAGGAATCATCTTAATATTATTTCCTCTTTGCAATCCTATTTTTTTGATTATAACCTGTATTATTTGTATTCTATTTCTTCTTAAAGAAAGGGGGGGTGGCCAATGTTTTTTTATTGAATTTTCTTTTTTGAAAAAAAAATAAAAATTCAAAAAATAAAACATTAAATTAAAAAGTTGGTCACCCCTCCTTGTGAGTTGGATTTGATGTATGTCCTATGCGTGTCCGCATGCTGTGTGTCTATATGTAGCCTGTATTTGTATTGAGTATTTCATTCTAATTTTTTTCCATTTGGCTTCCTAATTGACTCATTTATAGAATATTAAGATAAGCTCTTTAATAATTTATTTTGAGTATTGATGCCACACATAACTGATAAAGTTATTTTTACTTATTTGAAAAATATTTAGTCTTCTTGTAGTGAGAAAAAATTCTGAAAAGTTTTTTTATTCAAAAATTTATTTTCTTGGGGGCTTTGAAGAATAAATAATTGCTTTATTGTACATTTTAGAGTTCTGATAATCATTTAAATTCTGATTTTGTATTGGTAAGCTCATCAAGCAATCTACTATTTGTTCTATTATGAAATGATACTTATTCCATCTTCTTTTTCACGATATCCTGTTAAGCTTCATTTTGAAATAAATTTAGAAATTGAGACTTGAATTTTTCAAAAATAAACAATCTTCCTTTGAAGAAGTGCAATGATGAGGAATTTTGACCTTATGAAATGAATAATTCAATAATCCTCTAAGTACTTCATTAATGAAAAATTAGTTTAAATGAATTATTTCTTAATAGTATATAAATATTGATTTATTAAAGTAAGCTAATTTACATATCTTTTCATTTTTTAAAGCTATAAACGGATACTTAATCATTAAAGTTCCACTTTCCCTAAAATCCTATAGCCATATGTGTCTTGGGTGGTATAAGAAACAGCTTCCCACTCCTATTTTTTGAAATGAGAAAATACTGATACTATTACAGAAAAAAATTAAAGAAATTCATCTAGATGAATTTGATCACCAGAGCCTTTTTTATAATTATTGTCACTTTTTTGTTTGATACTAATCAAAATATCTTTACAACAGCTTTCATTCATAGTTCCATAGCAATTTCTTGATTTTTTTACTTATTTATTAATTATATATGAATTTTTTATTATTTCATTAATTATAATTGATTTTTTTCTTACTTTTTATTGATTATTAATAGATTTTTTTTAATTTTATTTTATAATTTTTTCTTTCTTAATGTTTTTTTTGATACTATTATGGAAAAGTTAAAAATTGAGTTTGCAGTTTAAGGCCATTCTGGGACAATAATGTACCATTGGTTTAAATCTTCTTCTTTTTTGATGTCTTGATTCATGATAGAATAAGAGAAAGAGTAGCTAAATAGCTGAATTTCATTTTAAGGCCATTCTAGGCCTTTAATTTTCTTAAAATAATCTTGATTCTTCTTCCTTTTTATTTCAATCTTGTTGATAAAAATTCCTTTCCAAAACTTATTCCATTCTTCTCTATTCAAACAAAACTATGATTTTTTTATAGCTATCAGCTGTGAGACTTTATGCTCTCAATCAAAATCCAATGCCTGTTCAATAAAATAGCAATCCCCTTTCCATTCAATTATTTTACCATCCACTTGATATTCTTCAAGGAAAAACTATATTTGAGCATTGGTTGTACCCCAACATAAACCTTTCCTTAACTCCTCTTACATATAAAATGTTTCATTCCAATAATCATTGCTAAGATTTCCAATTATTCCATCATAGCTTAGTATATAAATTAATTAAAGTTTTTTTATTCATTATCCAGTTATATGGCACCTTGTATCTTCAATTTTTCCTTCAGGTAATTCTTCATCTTCAAACATATCCTCAGATTCAATAAATGTAATGATGTGATAAGTTGGTATTTTAAAATTTTGAATTAATGCTAAGTACCATCTTTGGTCTTCATTGTTCAATACTTGAAAATTATTATTAATACAGAGGTCTTGGCTTTCTTCATTTTTTTCTGAGTCTGGCCAATAGATCCAGAGGGTATTGTCCACTTCATTTGTTTCAGAAATGATGTTTCTAAAAGGTAAAAATCATAAAAAAACTGTTAATGGTTTCTTGATGCTAAAGAATATGAATAATTATAATAGCTTTTTGGTAAAGGTAGATGAAATAAATAAGTGAAGCAAAATATTTCTTGAAGAATTAATCCTCTTTGCTAAGGCAGGAAGTCACTTCCAAAAACTGAATCAATTGAAATTTTAAGTGATAAGGTGAGAAATATTTGGATCTTCTTTAATAAGGCAGGAAGTCACTGCCAAAAGTACTGGACTTCATTTGTCAAATTGAATTATACTAATTATCTCCTCTTCTTTGTTTTTGAATGATGTAACTTGGAGGTTTTCAGAATTGATTTCAGCTTTACTTTGCTCATTGATGGTAAGTAATTTTTACAATAAGATAATTTTTCATCCAAAACTCTAAGTTCCTCTAATAACAACCTTATTTATTTCAATTTTTCCTTTTCTACTCTTGATTGGTAATTTGATGACTGATATCCTTGAAATTCTTCTTTATATTCAAAAACAAATTGTTCTTATTTCTTCTTCAATTGCCTTTGATCCAAAATTTCCTCATCCTCAAAAATTTATCACCATAACATCCAAACTTTGGCATCTTGACTGTTTGTTAATTTTTTTTTAAAAAAAACCTACAATTTCTTTAACTATATTTATATTTTATATAAGATTTTTAAATTCCAAAGTATTTGATCCCAAAACCTATTCCCTTAGAGGTGGAATAAGAAACAGACCCCCACCCTCATTTTTCATAATAATAAATCATAGTAATACATTCCTAATACCTTTACAGAAGATAAAATTATAATAAAAATCTACACTTGATTCTCTATTGTTCTTGTTAATTTATTTTTATTATTATCTTCTTTAAGTCTACTTTTTTCAAAAAAAGAATTACTTTTTTTAAGTGAATATCCTCATTATCAAGCCCATTTCCCTTTTTCTTTATTTTTAATAATTCTATTGATACATATATCCTTGGCTATTTCTTCAAGTAACTTTCTTCCTTTCTTCCTTTCTTCTGGGTTTTTAGCTTTCCAATTTCTTATGAGTCCTTCCCCTTTGTGTATAAAGAGGTATCCATACTCTTTCCAGGAAAGCCTTCCACCAACAAGTTTTATATTATAAAAATTGAAGGCCTCTTGTGGCCAAAGTTTATAGTCATAAATAGCCTTCCTTGTTTTTTTCATCAAAAGAGAATATTTCCTTCCAGTATTTGTTTCCTAAGTTTCCTCTAAGAACTTCTTCACTTAACAGATCCATGAATTCTATCCTTGAGATATTTAATCATGGAAGATTCCTAAGCCATTTCTTTCCTTTTGCTTTGATTGGAGCTTTATAGTAGATTTCTTTGAGCTCTATGTAAGGAAGAATCAAGTAATTGGGTTCTTCTTCCGGTGTTGGAATCTTTCAGTATGAAATTTTATCATAATACTTTCAGAAACTTTCTTTATGAATTCTACATGGGTTTTCTGGATCCAGAACATACTGCTTGATAGAGTTCATCAGTTTTTTTCTAGAGGAGAGATTTCTTCTTCTTGGTTTTTATGATCTACAATACTCTTGTCATTAATGAATTCTTTCTTAAGATATACAAACCTATTAGGATGTTTGAGTTTCTATATTGGGGGCTGTTCAAAATCTGCATATTCTGCCTCATCAGACTTCATTTTAAATTCCTTATTTAGTTTTTCCAGGAATTTTTTATCTTTGAAAAGCTTCAATAATTCATTTTTGATATAATTATAATGAATATTTTGATCTTGAGTCTGTTTTTAATTTATCTTTTATTCATAATCATGTTTCTTGGAAGGTTTTCCTTCCTCAAGAATTCTGAAAAGACTCTTCCTACTTTGAATTGGTGGTCCATTGATTATTTATGAGCAATTCACAAGTATCTTATAGGTTTTTTCTCTATCATTAATTGGTTCAAGATTCATCAGTTTTTTCATTTAATTCTTCACAGACTTCTTTCATGGTCAAATTTTATTTTTTATCCTTTTTGCATATATAAGACTTAGTGTATTGAGTTTCATCTTCTGTTTTCTAAAATTCTGGATCTGGACTAAGAACTATATTGTTGGCTTTGGGTCCTTTCATTGTGATATATTCTTCATATTCACTTGAGGGAGGTAAGGCTTTCTTTACCCATTAACTCAATTTCTTTCAGTCAGAGATGGCCCATTCTTTATTTTCTTGAATTTCCTTCTCCAACTACTAGCTTAACAATTTTTTCTTTTGTTCATTTTGTATCTTGTTTGAAATGATTCCTGAAGATGTTCCTTTCTCTGGTTCTTTTCTTTTTACAATTTTTCCTTCCTTTAATTCTTCTATCATTTCACCATCTTTGGAAGGTGTGGATATGAGACTTTGAATAAAAATCAAGTACTTTTCCTGTCCTCAAAATTTGTATAAGGTAAAAGATAATTAAAAAATAGTATGAAATAGTAATTTTAAGAGAAAACATGCCAATTTTATTGTTTTAGCTTTATAAGTATAAGCAAATAATATTATAAAGATTTATTTTTTTACCAACAATAAAAATTTATCCAAAAATACTTTGCAAGAGATATTTAAGGCTACAAAAGAAATTTCTTCAAGAGAAAGTTTAATTGGAATTAATTGAGCAAAGAACTGAAAGCAATTAATTAAAGAAAGATATATTTAAAAAGATATTTAAAAAGAAAACACACCCAAAAGTGACCAGAGTAAATTTGGAAACAAATTGACAAAGTCAACAGGGATGAAAGATGCTTTAATTGACTTATGGGGTGGTTCAAGGAGTGAAAATGATCATAAGAATTACAAAAAATTATTATTATGATTTTTTCACGTGGTTAAAAGGTTTAAAATGATCTGAAATTGTTGGTTGAAATCTTTTATTGATTGGTTTAACAGTGTTTAAACCAATTATAAAAGGAAAAGATTCTAACATGAAGAGAAAAGTGGGGCAAACAAGACATTCTTCTATAGCCCTCAATTTCCTTACTCCAAAAGTAAATTTACTCTTGTTAGTCGTGAAAAACATTTTGAAAACAGAAAAGCCAATTATGATGTCATTGAACCCTGGTTTAGACCAAAAAAGGGCTGGTTTTAGCCATTTTAGACCCTTAAATCAGTCATTACCAGAGTAATAGCTGGTCTAGGGCCTTCAAAACACGTCAGAATCTGTGTAAGAGACGTAGAAACCAGCTGAAATTGTTTTTACTAAGATTGTTTTAACTTAAGGGTAGTTTTACCCTCTTGGCAACAGTTAAAACTGCCCTGGTTGGTATCAAAACCTCATCATCAATTGAGTCACAGACCCTGTGGCTCAATTCCAGGCCAAAAGTGATGCACTTTTGTGTGGATTTTGACATCCCACGCCTTTCAGAAAGGAGTTGGGGGGTCTAGCTCCCCCTTGGAGCTAGAGTACCTTTTCCCCCCCAGAATTAATCTTTCCAATTTATTTTTTCTTTAATTCCTCATCATGTAATACACTGGTAATTTACACATACAATTTGATTGAGTTTTACAGTACACAACTGTAATAATTGATACGTCATATGTAAATTACAGTTCACTTATGTAATACACGTGCACATTTTGACATTTTTATTGAAAATACTTCAATTCCACAAAACTTCTAAACTACACACAACACCTCAATTTTAACACAAAATTTGATGGTTAACACCACATGTGGTGTGTTTTAATTAAGGGTTTTGAGGACTTTCAACTTTTGTACAGAAAATACTAAAACTTAATTTAAGCTTATTTAGAGTTGAGTTACAGAAATCTTACCCAGAGGTGACCCCACCTTATTTTTTATGAGGCATCCAATGGTGAAGTAATTTTCTTAAGTTTATTTTTTGGATGAATATTTATAATATATTTTATGTAACCTTTTACCAGAAATATTATAATTTCATTAATTTTATTAAAAATTCATTTTTACTTAATTTTTTCAGGTAAAAATGCATTTTAACAATTTTAAAATTTGATGTAATTTTTATTTTAAATTATAATTGAATTTTTATTTTTGTATATAAATTTGTATTCAAATGTCAATTTTTATTTTGATAATATAAATAAATTTATTTTTATTTTGATAATATAAATAAATTTATTTTCATATCTTATTTTGTTATTTGTGGTCTTTTGGGTATATGAAAATACCTCTAAGACTCACAATCTTCCATGTCTTCATCTTTTGTGGATGACATTTTATCCTCAACAATATCTTCTAAGTTGTTTTATTCTTGATCACTTCTCTTCTTTTGGAATTTGAAAGAACCCTTACTTCTTAATGAGGCTTTATTTCTAAAGCTTTTTAATTTTCCTTTCAAAAACCAATCCATGATTTTTCCCATTGAACACAGTTCCATTACTATTGGTGGTCCTGTTTACCATCCTAACATATGGGTTTTTCATATCAGCATACATAATCTTCTACCATCTTCTTCTTAATAGCTAAATATTTCAGCTTGTTTTTGTGAAAAGCTTAATTTAATGTGATTTTCTGCCAAGAAGGGCCTTTCAAGGACTGTATGTACTCCCTTTGAAATGAAGGAATTAATTTATTTCTCTTCACCAGAAGGCAAAAGTACTTTTGTCAATTCAGCTAGTCCAATTAACTATGTTGTATGTCCTAAAATTCCTCTTAAATTTATTTTGAGCTTTCTTTTTGGAAGTCAATCTTTTATTGCTGGATCTTCAGTGATGATGTTCAGTTTTAAACTTGCATCAACAAGCACCATTACTGTATATTCTTTTTTCCCAACAAATACCTACATAAATCCAAGTGTACAGGCATCATGAAGCCTTGTTTTTTCAACGTCTTTCATCTTTATTTGAATAATTCCTTCTTTGATGTCTAAAGTATCAACTTATTTTTGTGCTTCATTTTCTTCAAGAAAACTCCCTGTAATTTCTGAATAAATGTGGGTGATACTGATAATATTTCTTCCAAAGTTGAGTTTATTTTCTGTTCCAAGATTTTCTTTATCATATTTTTGATTGTTAATTTTGGCTGTAGTTCTTTCTTTTCATTTATGATTTCATTCTCTTCAGTCTTGTGATGAACCATCTATTTATTTAGCTTATTACTTTCCTCTTTGAAATTCTCTTTTTCTTTACTTTCAATTCCTTCAAATTTTTCATTTGTTGAAGTATTTATATCTTTACATTTTGTGGGAACAATTATCTTCATCTCTTCTTCATCCTCATCCTCATGAAAGGTTCCTAGTAGTATGGGTTTTTCACTTTGAGAATCTTCTTCATTTTAGCTTTCTTTCTTAGCCAATATTTGCTTTGTCTGTCTTAGAGTCTCATGTGTTTCCAACAACTCAGTGGGTATAGATACTGTTGGTGATTCCAAATTACCCCAGTATTTTACTTGAGAAATTGAAACTTCCTTTTCTTCCTTCTTTAGCTCAACTATCTTTTTATATTATGTTTTTGATAGAGGCTTTTTATTTTCAATTATATTCTTTAAAATTTCTTTTTTTTCCTCATCAATTTTTCTGACTAAATCCTTTGGAGATTTGATTCCTTCTGAGGGTACTCTTTGGAAATTAGGGTAAAGTAAATTTAATCCTTGCCTACTGACAATTCTCTTTTCCATACCTTCTGCCAGGTAGCTGTTTGTTGTCAATTAATGACCATTTTCAAAACCATAATAGCACTTCAAGGTTGGTCATAGATAATGTTTTTTCAGAAAGAAAGGTTGATAATTTTCAGGTAAAGGTGCCTGGGTACTTCTACGTCTGAATGGTTGTGCATTTGGTTCTAAGCCTGAGCCTTGTGTTTTTTTTATCCTTCCAGACCTTTTTGGTGGATTAACTTCCTTTGATAGCTCTTTCAGTTGGTCTGAAAAATCCTTCATTGTATTTACTTCTTCTGGGGATTCTTGAGCTAATGGAATCCTTATTTCCTTGGTGATATACTTCATTTTTTTATAGCTTCCTCCCAGCTTTCATCTTCAAATATGGGTTTCTTTCTACTTTGAATTTCATCTGACTTTCATAATTGTGATCTCCCTTTAATATCTACTGATCCCTCCAATTCTTCCTCAATATAATTTCTGAGAATATCTGTTTCAGGGAAGATATGTCTTCCATTTCTTTCTTGAACCGTGGTCCTGTCTTTAATCATTTCTTTAATAAAACTACTTCTAATTTCTGGTGATAAAGAATAAAGGAAATCCTCATGATAATTATTTTATTTTTTGATATACCCCTAATCAAGCACATACTTTAGAACTATGTCATATTCCGCAATAAATATTCTGTATTAGGACAAACCCTTGACTCCTCCTTCCTGTTGAGTTTTCTTAAATAGTCTTTTTAATGAATCTTTCCTGTGTCTCCTTTCTGGTTCCATGTTTCCCTGTTTATTGATAATTTTCTTTTTCAATTGATCACAATCCTCCATTTCATATCTGATATCCTTATCTTCACTCCAGAATGCTATTTGCATTTCCAAATCCTTTTCATTGGTTCCTTCAATTAATGCTATCCTTTCAGCTCTCTTGATAAAATCCTCAACATCATTTCCATCAAAGTTGAGCTCATATTCCTTTGCCTTTATTTGATAAATATTTCTTGTGGGTATTGTAACCCTTTCAAATTTCTCAGTTGGTGTTGTAATATGTACCCTTTTTTCAAATCTTGCAGCTCTTGGAAATGTTCCTGGTGTGGTTTTTTCAAATGTGCTTGGGGTTTCTGGGGTCTAAGCATTCTTTCAATAGTTGCATACCCAGTAGTAGTTTCATGTGATAATTGACTTTATTTTTTCTTCTTTCCATGCCTTTTTGCAGCTCCTTACATAGCCTTCTGAAATTCTTCATCATTCTCTAAATAAGAAAAATCCTCTTCTTTACTTCCTCCTTGACCTAATACTTCAATTATGGACTTCTCTTTCTCCAATTCATCCTCCAAGGTTAGAAACTTCTTTGATAATGATGATTCCTCCACTATAATGATGATCTACAACAATGATTACTATTATTTTCATTTTTTTACTTTTATTTTTTATGATCTTTTTTGATATTTGATCTTTAAGATTGACAATGTGATCTTATCAATGATACTAGAGATTGAAAGGCCACTGTTGGGACACCAGATGTGGGAATTCCTTTTGTTGTGGGATAAACAATTGGCAGTACCTTGAGGGGAAAATTATTGGTGAGTCTGTTTTGAATTTCAGAATTAGCCAGTAACCCTGGGTTTTAAGGTGCATTATCTGCCCCTCTAAATATACCTAAAAAGATACCCTTTTGATGAGATAAGAAATAAATTATTTATTTTTGTGTCTTTTCAATTAGAGACTCTTATTTAGCAGTTTCTATCTTTGTAATCATTTAGGTTTGCTTAACTTCTTGTTATTTCTTGCACAATTCTTTTTAATTAATTTTTCTAAGATTCCTTATTTCAATACTTGAGATATTGGAGGAATATTTTTTTAAGATCACCATTAAGATTAATAATTATCTTGATAGGTAATCAATACTTTCAAAGGTTATTTAATAATACTATGAATCTAAATAGTAATTTAAGAATAAGATAGCTTTCTAAGGGTGGTTATGGCTAATATAAGGTTAATATATGAATAATATAATAGTAATATAATACTATTAAGATGAATTTAAATATAGTACAATATATATATAAGAGTTATGATATAATGTATAAGGGTAAGGTTATATCCCTTCAATATATAAGGGTTGTTGATAAATTTGATAAGATTACTCATAATGATATCTTTAAATACTACTGCAACACTACTGCTATAATGGTAATACTCTTGAATAATATCAATCTCTTTCATTAATCAATCATAAATAATAATATAAGATACTGAGCCTATCTACTTATCTTTTCAATATAATACTAGATTATCCTACTAGATAAAGGATGGATTGATCCTCAAGATTATTGTACAAATCAGAAGCATGGGGGGAAATTTCAGAGAGAGGACCTTTATTTATACCTTTTGGGGCCTCCATAGAGCCTTCCAAAAACAAGGGACTTGGAATTTTTTCAAGTGTTAGTAATTTTAGCTGGTGAGGTATTTTTGGTATGGTGTTTTATAACCCATCAGATCTATTAATTTTTCTGTCCAATCATATTTATCCATCATGTCAATTGGTAATTCTGAGTACGACTTTGAGCTAATTCCAATTCTGACCAATCAGATGCTGAGTTGGTGAATTTATGCTGATTTGTGGTTCTGAAAAGCTATTGGCAAATTTGAATATGCACTATGGGTAGGTTATGGAATTATTTAATTACTATGGTCTTTTATGTAAATATATGACTTTTAATATTCATAAGGTTAGGTGTATATAAGTCCATAGTCCTTCCAGATTTATGGTACTTATGGAAATATGAATCAGGGGTAAGTATTACTGTAAGTGTATATATTTGTGTTAACTTATTCTGTAAATTTGATTTCAAGATGAGTAAGTATACAGCTCTATTATGCATATTATAAGAATATTCTTATAGTGAGCTTAGTGAGTATCTTTCTGGGTTTATCTAAATATTTTTTCTAAATCCATGAGATCTTACTCAATTTTGGTCCTATGGGGTTGAGCCAATATATAACCCTAGGTTAAATTTTATGAAGATCATAATGGTGAAACTGTTTCAGACTTGTAAGCTGAGGTATGATTTTGGAAGTCAGTACTTTTATAATCTTTCATTTTTCTTTTACTTTCTTTCTATTTATTATTATTATTTATTTACTTTTGTTTAGTTTTATTCTTATATTATCTTATAGAGACTATAGCTATCTATTAATATTATTATCTCAACAAAGTGGACTTGAACCTTGCAAAAAAGGTATGGAATACCATAGTGTGGTCATGATGGTTACTTGATACACCCACTGGCCACCAGTGTGGGTTGGAATTTCTGGATACCAGGTTCCAAACATTCTGTACAATGAGCAATTGCCATATTCCCCAAATATCAGACTGGCCAGCCAAAATCTGGAGAAATCCAAAAGGGTCATCCTCAGCAAATCATGAATTTTCCACAGCTGCATGGTGTGTACACAGAGAGTATCCATTCATGAAAAGATGAAGTAGCACACAGAATACCATTGTGGTAAACCATAACTTTTCTGCCAAGGTTCAAATACACAATATTAGATTTGAAAAGGTAATCAAATATATATATAGAAAATGAAGAGAATTGTATTAAAATTTTGAAAAATAACTATTCTACTTGAATCTAAATCAAATTTTACCTCTATTCACATATTTCCTCAACTCCATGCCATAAATAATTATCTAGCTATCATGAATTGAAGAAAAATAATCATACTATACATTCCATACTAGTTCCAAGAATATGCTTAAAGAAATTTGAGCTGGATCAAATATCCAATATGAATAAGCATGTTTAAAATTGTATAGGTGATGCTATTACTCTTAAAACTATATTTTTATATTTCTTTACATAAAAAAATACTTACATATGAATTAAGATGGTGTTACATTACTCAATTCCCACTTAAGCTCCCATAACCAAATATTTCAGGTAATATTTACAAATGAAATTTTACATATAAATATAATCAACTAAATAAAACTCAAGGATGTGCAGAAGGGAAATAAGGTTAGTAGAGATAAGAAAACAAGTAAAAAACAGTGAAATCAACCAAAAATATGGTGCAATATCTATGTCAAATGGCACAATTTAGAATTTCCCATAACAAAGGTTCTCTCAAGGCTCTGCATAATGGGGAGAAATTATAGCTCAAAGAAAATATGGTGCAATCAACCAAATTTATGGTGTAATACCTTGATTAAATTTAATCACTAGAAAAAATACCTCAAGGCTGTGCACTTGCAATAATCAATTTCAGAATGGAGCAATCTCTTTATCAAATGACACAGTTTATAGGTTTCTCACCAGAAAATTCTTCTCAAGGTTGTGAATAATAGGAATACAGTTTAGCTGTAATATCAGTATAATTTAAAAAAGATGGTGCAATCAACCAAACACATGGTGCAATATCTTTATCATATGACACCATTTCAAATTTAAGAACTAGCAAGAATAGTGAAAGGTTGTGCACTAACAATAGTTTATTTCAAAATGTTTAAATCAGCTAAACATATTTTGCACTATCTTTATCAAGTGACACAATTTCAAATTCACCCACTAGCAAATTGTCTCATGGTGAAATTTTTTTAAATCCTTTATTTTTGAAAGGCTCTATGGAGGTCCCAAAAGGTATGAAGAAAGGGCCTATCTCCCAGTTCCTGCCCCATTCTTTTTATTCAGAAAATAATATTGAGGAGCAATACATCCCTTCTCTTATAGGGTAATCAACTATTATATTGAAAAAGATCAGTAGCAAGGCTTGGTATCTTATAGTATTCTTTATTATTAATAAGTGAAAGATATTACTAATATCAATGAAAGAGAATAATAGTATTTAATATTCTTACCATTATGGTAGTAGCTTTGAAGGAATTTTTGAAGATATTATCATTGGTGATCTTATCAAATTTATCAATACCATTTATTCATAAGCAGGATATATCATATTTCCCTTATACCTTACGTCATAACCCTTTTAGATATAATGTATTATATTTATATTCCTCCTGATAGTATCAAATTACTAGCATATTAGCTATGTCTTTCCCTTATATTAACCAGACCCACCCTTATGTGAGTATTGTATCCTTAAACTATCATATCTATATTAACAGTAGTATTAAATCACCTTTAAAATCTGGAATAGTTATCAGGAATATTATCAATATCAATAATTATATTTGAAAGTTCTTTAAATATCTCAATTATAGGAAGGAGGAATTCCAAAAAATAATGAAAAGAATTATCTCATCAATAAAAGAAGCTGAGCAAGCCCCATTATTAAAAAAAACAGTATTAACTATTAGCATTATTATAATAGTGATCTGTTGTTTACATGCCAATAGAGACTGCTGAATAATGTTCTCTAATTGAAAAGCCAAAAAACTGAATAATTCATTTGTGATATTATCAAAAGGGTACCTTTTTCAGTATATATACAGGGGAAGCTACTAAACCTTAGCACCCATGATTACTGGCTAATTCTGAAATTCAAAACAGACTCACAAAAATTTCCCCCTAATTGTACTAGCTGTCATTTATCCCACAAAAAAGAAGCTTTTACACCACCAGTCACAAGCCTACACCACCCAAAATTCTTGGATGCTAAAATACAATTTCCAAATGCATTGAGTTTGGCACAAGGAATGTTTTTCAGAAATTCAATAAATGGAGAAATTAAACATGTGGTGGGTTGTTGACAGGAAACCTCAACAAAAAGTGATAGTCCACCAGTGGGTCTTCACCCAGAAGACCAATCCCAATGGCACCATGGTGAAATTCAAGGCATTTTTTATGTGAAAAGGTTTATTTTCAATTCCCTTTAATTTACTTATAAAAACATACACCCCAACTGCTTCCCTCACATACCTGGCAAGCCTCAACCAATGGAACACTGCACAATTTGACGTCCGGTGGAGCCTACCTGTACAGCAACATTGACCAGGAAGTTTATGTCCAAAAACCCATTTAAATATTCCCTTATATTCAAGGAAAGTTTTTCCACCTCTGGAAGGCCCTGTACAGGATGAAACAAGAAAGGTGTTGTGGAACTCCTTTTAGTGTGGGATTTAATAAGGCCTTACTTGAGGGGGAAATTGCAGATAAACATTTTTGAATTTTTGAAACAGTCCTGAAACCAAGAGTGCTATTTGTTTTTCCTCTTCCCCTCTGAATATACTAAAACCTCTCCTTACAGAGCTCACAAATCAATTTCAAGACTGAAGATTTACATCTAGAGAAGACTTTCCAGAATTCTCTACCAGACGTTATAAATAATCAGATAGTTAACTTATAATTTAAAGTAGTATAAAATATAATTTTCAAATAATAATATGAAATGATATGAGGGTAAGACTTTAATAGTATGAGATGTTAGTTCAATATAAAGGTACTGATATATAGTATAAGGGTAAGTTCAACTTAATGTTATATATCCTTATAGTTATTGTTATCTTTGGAAGGTGATTTTTAATATAATTTAAAAATAAGACATTTAATAATTTATTGGTGATGTATTTTCTAATATAGAAGGGATATATGTTAAATATATGATTGATATAAGAGAATATAAGTGTAAGCTTTTATATAATAATATATATTTGTAAGGGTTTGTTTTAATATAAAGCTATTATGTGAATATTTTCTTTATATTATGAAGTTTATGGAGATAAACTCAACAGTATGAGTATCATTTATAGTATTATAATTGTTGGACTAACAATTTATGCATTGTGTGGATTAATAATATGATGTAGACCTTCTGTTAACTAATTCTAAGTATAAATCACTGTGAATTTAACCTCTAAGTATCTAATTCTTTAAGAAAATAACTATATTATACTACTATTAAGGGAGGGATGAATTATTCTCCTCCTTGTTGTATAATTCCCATTTAAGAATAATATGTGATTGACTTACTAGTGATGGATGAATAATTATTCTCCTTATTTGTATATAGACAATTGCATGGGGAAAAAGCAGAAAATGAGGCAGAGAGTCCCTCTATTTATATTCTTTTTTCTATCCATAGAGGCACTCAAAAACAAGGGACTTGGAAATTTTTCACTTCTTTTTCCTGGGAAAATTTTATTTATAGTGGTGACTCTCAAATGATATCATTTGTTTGGTTTATTGCACCATTTTTATGTATGATTATGTAATATGATAGATTTTTGCTGGTGAGGAATTTTGAAATGGTTTCCTTTCTTTGAGTTTTGCACTTTTTTATTGGTTTGTTCCACCATTTTTGGTGGGATGAGGAGATTTTGTACAGCTATTGCACCATAGGTCTGTGCACTTTTTGAGCTGAAGTTTGAGAGTGTTATGTATTGTGGGAATTCTATTTTTCCTGTATCAAATTTAATTTTCTTTAACTTAACTTTATTTTTGTATTTTAATTTATCTTTGCTGGCTTATCAGGTGGCTGTGCTTGTATTTCCACAGATATGCTGTGTAATTTAAGGTTTTGATGAATTTTCCTTGCATAAATTGATTGATTTCTCTTGCTGTCTTGTGACTTTTTATTAATACTGTTTTAATGTATTACTTATTGAAGTTTCCTAAATTTAATAACTTCATTGCTGAGTAATTCAAATTTAAGCAGAACTAGGGTAACCTGAGTGTTGCCATACCTCTTCCATTGGTGACTTTAACACTTTTGATATCTTTTACTTTGCTTTTAACTATTTTATTGTTTTTCTTGTAACTACATAAGCAATTCTTCTACCATCTTTCTTATGGATTTTACATACTGATCAGTTACAATTAAATTTACTGCTCAATTCCCCTATTATAATTGATTAATTATCCATTTTTCTTTTTTTGGTCTTCAATTTATAGCCTTATAAATGAAATTGCACTTGAAACTGGGCAAGTAATATATTGAATACCACAGTGTTTCTGGTTCAAGTTCTTTTCCACAAGGCTGGAAGCAATGGAATTTAATCCCACCCATTTTGATAAGTCCCTTTATGCCTTTTTGGAAGGGTGCGTCCGTCATTGACAATGACAGCGTTATTGCATCAGATTAGAAAGACCAGTTTTCCCAGTTTTGGGAGTAACTGAAATCTCATATCGAGCTTATGTTGTCTGGAAGTCTGTAAAAAATTGTGAAAATTAACTGTCACAGCACTGAAGGTGAAGTAGGCCTGTGCTAGTCACAGTTGGCACCTACCACACAACATTATTGGCAGAAGAGTAGAGCAGAAATACCAATGCACACCCCTCTGAGATAAATTCCTGTTCATTCATAGGACCGCTGAATTTCATCACAACATGTCTAACACCATAAACATTCTTTCCCACCATGAAAACGCACCATCCTTGAGTCACTGGAAGGAACTCAACCATTTGATTGGGTACCTCTCTTGAACAAATACAGCCACCATCTCTCTCTAATCAGCCTCCAGTGACTTATACCTCTGGGTGGAAGCAAGTTGAGGTGGGTTCTTGGAGTTCTCCCAGAGAGGTTTAATAATCACACTGGGAGTCACTGAAAACAGTAGCAGCCCTCTCAACATGTGTGGCTGAATACATGGCTCTGTTCTAAGCAACACAGCACTGGATTTCCTGGGTACCATGCCTAAAATTAAAATAAATTTCAACAACAAACTTCTGTCAGTGTTTCAATGGAAAATTCCTCCCGCAAGAAGATGAGGTATCTTTTGCAAGAATTCGTTTTTTTCAAAAACATGATCTCTGCCCACAACATAAATACCGCATGGGTTTTGAAATTGTATCAACTTGCAAAAATACTGGCCAAGGACCTCTTGGGACCCACAACCACAAAAGCACAGTGTCATTATCTTGGGAGTTTTATGACTGGGGGCATGTCCTGGTCCCAGTAGAAATGGAGACAATATAATCCATTTTACATAAAAAAAACCTAATTCTGCACTTTCACAGTTATCTAGTTATACTTGAACCCGCTTGTCACAAACAAAAGGCTGTCTCCATTGCGGTTATGATTTAAAAAAAGATCTGCAGAGAGTTCATTCCTGAGGATATTTTATTTCTCTCTAAAATTGTACAGTATTGTACTGTACACTGTAAGCAATCTTACTGTCTACTCACAGCTCCTCATGAAAAACTTTCAGAAACAACCCTAATTTTCTTTTAGTTTCAATCTTTAATTTAAATCAATTAAAAAGCAAACTTCTTTATTAATTTTGAAAAATCATTTACAATGATTGGTGGAAAGATGGATCTGTGAGTTTTCTATAATTCGGTAATGTAAAGATGTATTTTGATTCATTTAAAAAGAGAAAAATAATGTTTTAAGTTCTTCAATCGTATTACAAGAAACACATTGATTGAAAAACAAAAAATAGCAAAGCTTCCTTTCGTTCTCAATATTTCTGAATTTCAGGTGTATGGGTTTTCAAAAAATGACTATTAACTTTCAATTCGAGTGATAAATTCTTCACTTAAATTCATAAAACATAAAATCCAAGGAATTTCTGATTCTTCTTCCGAGTTGAGAGATAAAGCTTAATGAAAAATTTAATACTTTTTTATCTTATAAAAGAAAAATAAATGATTTAAAATATGAAAAGAAACTCTTGGAAATTTCAATTTATCTTTATTAGAAGGAAAAATATTCAGCTAATTCTTATTTGTTCAATCTTTTGGAATTTGATTTCCATTCAGGAAAGGTTTTATTTAACTGACAGAATTTAAGTACTGCATTTTAAAAAATGCAAAATCAAGGGACAGGGAAAGACTTTAGGGGCTTTTCCTATAACTTTTCTTTTCAAAATTTCAATTTCTCTATTTCTTTTGATATGAGATCTATCCAAGTTGGAAAGTATCAAGAGAAAAGCCACAGTTTTTTTGATTTGCTGCACCTTTTTTTCTATAGAAAAACTCTATAAAATGAAAGAAACTGGTTGTTTGTAGGTTTCTTCTCTATATTTTTATATTACAGCTAAAGGTGATTGATTTTCATCAGTGATGTAATATATCAGTTTTTTAAAGTTTAATCAGAAATATTATTAGACTTTGATTTATGAAAGAACCAAAATTTCTTCATCAATTGAATCTATTTTAAGATAATTAAATGATTCAAACTCACTCCTACTGTTCTATTATTTTTCTTGGAAAAACTGAATTATTTTTTTTTCCTTTAAATTTTTTATTCAACTTCTGAAGGGCTTAAAATATAAGTGAAGCTCTATATATTTTTATTTTCCATTGTAAATAGTTTTTTCTTTTTATTCAAAATATGAATAATTGTGAAAGCAATTCAACTAGGCTCTTTTTTAGGGAAATCCAAATTAAAATTTTATTGAGTCTTCACCCAGAAGAAATACAGTACATATTCTCTGGATTAATCCCTAATCTGTACTAAAATTACCTACTATTTTGATTTTCTCATTTCATATCCTACAAGGGTATTTGAAAACAAACCTCAATACAATTAAAATTCCTTTTAGCCATTCTTTTGAGCTTCTCACTTGAGTAAATTTGCTCTTATGAGAATTTAACTTTGATTTATATTGTTTATAGCTTATTCATTCAGCTTTATCAACCAATATTGACCCTTTCAAAAATTAGGTATGAACTGTTTTGATTCAAATTTGTTTTCATTTTTATGAAATTAGATGAACTCTTGAAAGAATAGATTCTCCATATATCCTAATAAAGGTAATTAAAGTAAAATACAGATTCAATTGAATGAAAATATGACCATTGTTAAATTTGGACTTTCTTAAAGTTTGCCTTAGTTATTGTTTTTTTATATGAAGGAAGGATGATCTATAACGCTATGTATAGCACACTTAATAATTAAGTTAGTTATCAATTATTTTATTTTTTGAGTTTTATAATTAAATTCACTTCAAATTTTGATTATATTAGTTTTCATTCAAGGGAAAATATAATAATATTACATTTATCAATGCAAGAAAATTATTCAAAACCCCAAGGTTTGATCGAGAAAAAAGAACATTTTCTTTTGATCTTGATGAAAGAAATATTAGAAGAGTGGTAAATATGTAAGTATGCTTTTCGATAAGATGATATTCTTCAATTATTGTAAGGAATTTATCTCATAAATAATAATAAATGGTTTTTTCAAGATTTCTTGCATGATATAGACTAACATTTTATTAGAAAAAAGCTTCAATATATATTGAAATTTTGTCTTGATAAAGAAACAGTATTTAAGAATTAATTTTTGAATAAATAGTGATAAAATTAGAAATATTTATCACTCTCTATTTTTATTTGTTCTGTGGAAGTTTATTCACCAGACAAGATATATGTGTTGGTGATTAGATACTTCAAATGTTTCTTAAAAATGATAAATATTAAATTTAAATATGTCAAAGAATATATTAAGCTGAAAGTTTTTTATTTTCCAAACACATTCTCAATTTCCTCAGCTTTAAACTAATCATCCCAGTAGAAATATCAACGTTTTGAATACAATTCTCATATATATGAGGATAATTTCCAGAGACCTCTGGCCCTTTTGATAATATATTATCATGGAAAACAAAGCTTAAAAGAGAAAATAACAAGATCACTTTTTTAACACAGAATATGACCTTCAACTTAATATTCACTGGAATCTGAAATGAAAATTTTATGTATATAGCTATAGCTTTTTCATGGCTTTTGGTACAGGTATTCATGACAAAATGAATATATAGTATTGCAAGTATATCAATACTTACTCTCAAAAAAATTGTTCACGTCTAATTTTATTAAGGACAAAGAGCCTTTTGAAATTATGTTATTCCATATTTCATACCCCATATCAGAGTTTATGAACCTGGGCTGAAGGATCAGGTGGTGTGCGGTGTCTCAGTAGTATATATTAAGAAATTATAGCAGATTGTGACCACAACATTTTTTCTATGGGTTCTGCGGCCACTTTTTCTGAAATCCCATCTCAGTTACCCTACAAGAGTAACTATGGGATTGGAAAAATCAAAAAATAAATTTAAAAAACAAAATTGCTCTTGATTCTTATTTGTGAGTAAAAAAAATGGAAAATGAAAAATAATAACTGATTATCTATTATTAAAAGAAAAAGTGATGAGAAGTTAAATCAAAGGAAATATTAAATCAAAAATAATGAAAACAATTAGGATTAAAAAAGGTAACTTCCTAATTAATACATGAAACCTACTTGTAGTTGATTGAAAATGAAAACAATGAGTAATTATCAATTAATCAAATGAAATATAAATAAAGGATCAGATGAAGCTTTATAATAAATAATTCTAATTTGATTTAATGTCAATTAACTGAGCAAAAGAATGATATTCATCCTAAGGTTTAAATCACTTAACAAGAAATTTACACGACAATCATGATGTGGGAGCTCCGAATAATCACTTTATCTTATTTCTCAAATACCAAAGATTATAAATATATGTAAACAGATTTTTTTAATAGCTAATGCATTAATTTAAATCCTCAAACCAACTTCAACCTCAGTTTAATTAAATTTTGAATTCTGTTATGATATATGGGAATATACTCAAACCCACTTTTGATTCCTGAATGTAAGAAATAAAATACTTGAAGGGGTTAGGGATAGATTCTTTAAAAGCTTCCAGAAAGAAACATTATTTATCTTTCAAAAAAAGAAGCAAATACCCAAAGCAGCTGGGTATATTTTCTTTAAGGCCTTGAAATCCTTGCAAGAAGTAAGATTTAGGATTAATTACAAATTGCAATTTCTAAATTTAAATATTAAATTTTATGAACTTGAAAATCCAAAATTCAAATCACCAAAAATATAAATTTCTACCTTTCAATTCTTTTCTGTTAACTTTCTGTCAGAGCCACTACTACACTCAAGCTTACCAAGCCAAAAACTCCCTTCTGTATATGAGAATTGAGTTTCAGCAATCTTCTTTTGAAAAACTCTTAAAGTTTGTATTCACCAATAAATCCTTTCATTCCTTATACTGGCTGAATACACCAATCTGAAGCTGTATCATCAGTCAACCTCACCACACCTCCTGTTCAGAAACTGTGCATACATACAAATCCTGTACTGTTCAAATCAATATTCTATCAGAAAAACTTCACTATTTGGACCAGGGATGATTCATTATCACATATACCAGCCCCTCTTCCTCCCTCTGGGAATTTCTTCTCAGTTAGTTGATATACTTTATTTCTTATTATTGATATTTTACTCTTAATTATTCTGGTATTTCATCCATAATTATTAGGTTAGTCTTAGCATTCCCTTTCCTGCTCAGTGGAGGTTTGGCAAGCATCTCCTTACTAACCCTTCTCTTCTTTTTGAAAGGTGAAAACAGTGGACTTGGACTTTGTTATGTCTCTATTATTGTTTAATTTTGATTTATGCATGTTATATAAATGGCATATTTTCATTCTCTCTTATTAGAAATATTATCCTTTGCTTACACTCTTTAGGTGTACTCTTATCCTTTTTGAGCCCTCTGAAAGTAATTCCAATTTCCTGAGTTCCAGGCCCTCTTCACTGAGAAGAGCACCTGTGAAATCTGCATATTTTTTTCACCATTTTAACTATTATTGGAGCTATTTTACAGTTTTAAAATGACTAAAAATAGTAAACTTCATACTCATTGTAGATATTTCATATTTAATATAGATACTTGTTTATAATGTTTTTTGGGAATTTTTGGCTCAAATGAGCTTAAAGAAGTTTTTAAGAATCCATAATAAATTTGAAAGTAATAAAAGGTTAGATTTTTAGGATATTGCTACTAAAGTTTTTATTTATTAAGAATTTTCAAAATTTTTGATCTTTTATTGAAATGAAAGGTCTTTTTTGTTCCAAATATTTTCCCAAAGCACGATTCAAAGGAAAATAAATGAAATAGGTATGGGGAGAATTTAAAAATTACATTTTATATATAAAAAGACTAAACTAAACATAGCTCAAAGCTGTTCACAAAGTAACAAAGCTTAGCAGAGATAAAAATACATTTCAGAAATAGAGTGAAATATACCAAACAGATGGTTCAATCTCTGTCTCAAATGAAACTATTTAAAAGTTTCTAACAAGCAAAAATATCTGAATCCTGTGAAAAATAGAAACACCTCTTAGCTTATATTTCGGTAAAGCTTAAGATTATGGTAAAAATTACCAACAATATGGTGCAATATCCGTTTCAAATGAAACCATTCAGAATTTCTGCATCAGAAACCTTTTCCCAAGGCTGTGCATAATAGGAGTCAAGTTTATTTTAAATATCAGTATAGCTTAAAAAGAACATGCAATCAACCAAAAATATGGTTCAATATTATTATTAAACTACACACTTTCAAATTTACCCACTAGCAAGAATTTCTCAAAGCTGTTCACTGAAAGTAATAAAGCTAAAAATAGTTTGTTTAGCCAAAAACTATGGTGCATTATCTTGATCAAATGACACAATTTCAAAACGACTCACCAGAAAAAAAATATCAAGCTGTAAGATTTCTTATTCTCTTGCTTTTTGAAGTGTGTGTGAAGTTCCCAAAAAGTATAAGCTAAGGGAACCTTACCCTTTTCCCCCCATTCTTCTGATTCAGATAGTGATATTGAGAATAAATCCATACCTTCTCTAAATGGATGATCTAGTAGTATATTGAAAATATAAGTTGCAAGGCTCAGTACCCTGAAGTATTATTTATTATTGATTCATTGAAGCTTTAAATATCACTTGAAGCTCTTATCATTAAAGTAGTGTTTTTTATCTTATAAAATCTATAAATAATGCATATATATACAAAGAATATATCATCATCTTACACTTATACTTTATATAACAAGCATTATCAGCTACATTGGAGTATATTGATATTGCTACTCATAGTATTATATGACTATTACATGATATATATCTCATGCTTATAAATCTATCCTCACCACAAATTTTTATATTTCTTTTTATATTACTATTAAATCACCTCTACAATCTTAAATAGTTGTCAAAAGTATTATCAGTATTAATGGTGATGCTAAAATAAATCAAATATCTTAATCATAGAGAAAAGGAATTCTAAAAAAACAAAAATAATTATACCATCATCAATGCTATTATTATAGTGATCTTTTGTTCATAGACTGAAAGAGACTGCTCAGTTAAGTTCTGTAATTAAAAAGCCACAAAATGGAGAAAGAGATATTTATTATAATCAAAAGGGTATTTTATTTCAGTCTATTTAGAAGGGCACTTAATACACCTTAGCACCCATGGTCACTTGCTAATTCTGAACTAAACAATAAACTCACTAATAGCTTTACCCTTAAGGTACTTCCTATCATTTGCCCCACAGCAAAATTATTGCACACTATGTCATCCTCAATGAAAAAATCTTCCTATCTCCTTCTAAATCTCAAATTAAGTATTCTGAACTGCTTACTCCTTTCATTCCCAATTGAAATCCGTCAGTGTTGGATGAAGACCATATGGATTCTGTGTACTATTACTATCTGCTTTCTCATTAATTTTTAGATGAAATCCAAACTTCTGATTGGAGTAAGTCTGAATTGGTGTCAGGTGAAGCCCAAATGCCTATTCCAGTCCCAGTTTCATTAGAAATTGAAAGGGAAAGCTCTTATCTCAGTATTTGTGTCATAGGGCTGAAACACATCACCTTGGTCTCCTGTAAGGTAAACCAATATAATATTATACTTTAATCCAGGAGGGCTGGGGTATTGGTTCAAACAGGAAAAACACATCAAAGACCTTCAGAGGCACTCTCAGTTCTGTCTTGAAAGATACATTTATCAAGTAAATCGATTAAAGCACTGAGGATATAGGATTTTTTTGACCTATAGCTTTCATTAAAATTGGTTTTCACAAGATTCAAGATTCAGACGAATCACTTGAAAAAAGTCATTAAACATAAGGCTATTCTCTGTTCTCAAGGTTTCATGCATATCTTGAAATTAATTGGTAAAATACCTACCCTTCCATTGGAAGACTCAACCATCTATGACCTATGATTGCATTCTGTTCTAGAAACCAACCCCTTTTTGATCAGATTTCATCAAAATAACATTCCTGAGCGCACCTTTGAACAAAATTATCTATCTCTAAGTACCTACATGAATTTATTAATACTCTAGAAATTATTTCCTTTCTCTCAAAAAGGCAATATAAAGCCTTATAACAACTTTTCTTTCTTGTTATGAAATTCTGTAGAGTTGGTTGTCGGCCATTTCTTTTTCGTCCTTGAATTATAGATCCATTAATTGTTTATTAAATAGCTATGGCACTAGTGTGGCTTTATGTTCATACCTATGAAACTGCCATATCAATAAAGTAGGTTTAATAATTCAAGGAAGAGATTTATTGGAATTTTGATATCAGAGATATTGGAAAAGATGGCCTTATTCTTTGAATCAAGGAAGCCCATCTCATTGATACTTTATTCTTAAATCAACATCAATTTGTTTAGTTTTTCCTTGAGATTCACAGAATGGGTAATTTCTGACTAATTTAAACCTTTTTAATATTGAACAAGAGTCTCTTATTGGAATCTAAAAAATAACAATATTTGTTTCAAATATTGGAATAACCTTCCAGAGTGCCATCGGAAGTGTCAAAAACCTCAGCATGGTCACCATTCCTGACTTCTCTTATGCATTCAGTTCTTTGTCCCAATTTCTTAAAAACCTAGCATCCAACATTGAAAGTCTTTCCTCCATTTTCTGAAATAGCTTAAAGGAGCACCATACTTGGCTCTTTCCCATAATAATAATGGATCTATCTTGGCCTAAGACACAAAGATTGGGGGAGCTTTCAAGAAATGCAGCAGTCCATCAGTGTTTACCTGGCCATTATCAATGAATGCCTATTTCTCTGGAAGGCTAAGAAGGAAACAAAAGTCTTGCTTTCTACTCCCAAATAAAAGAACAAATTTCTGTTCAATTTTACGTTGGAGCTTTTCCCATTGAGGAAATGGCGCAAGGAAACCCTCCTGTGTGGGGTCAGTTCTCTCATTCCCATGCATCAAGATACTCAAGGTTGCATCAATACTGCCTGTGGTAAAAAATAATTCCAATGGAATTAAAATGAAACACATTATCATTAACGTACCTCTGTTTAAAGAAGAAATCAATACATAAAATATCAGGCTCAATTATATTCCAATGAGTGACATTTTTCTTGACTCCCTTTCCAAGTAAATTAGCAGAGTCTCTTTTCAACATACCCTACAGAGGCCATGTGTGCATTGCCTAATAGTGAGGGGTAGTGTACAAATCTCCAATACAGTATCCTAAATAGGATCAACATGATTGACCCTCCTGATCACTCACTGCCCAGCTTGAATATCAGCCACCATTGGGGTATTTCTGGTACATCATGTGCATCAAGGCTGGCTTGTTGGTTGGTCCTATCAGTCTTTACCAACCAATTCTAAAAAAAGTTAATAAAGACTTAATAGTATTTAACAGTAAGCTTACTGGAAGCCAATGAGCAGATATTCAATCTGTCCTTATTAGTGCTTCAATTTTAATAACCTTTATAATTATGGTGCTAATTGGAGTTTCACTTTCTTTTTCTCATTTTTATGGCTCTTAGCATTTCCTCAAAAGTAATTGACTTATTAATAATTATATTTTTTCAACTTGAATGAGGGTAGTAATGATATCCAATAAAGATTTTGCTAGTCACAAACTTATTCAGCTCAAGATGACTGTAATAGTTTTAGTGTGGAATAACTGAGCCTTCTGATAATTTTTTTTAAAACTGAAAAATTATCCAGGATCAAGCCCTGATTTGAATAATCCCTTCTGACCAGCTTTATTGTAACACCCTCCTTTTTTGCTACCTTCAACCACAAATAATTATCAAATAACTACTAATTCTCTGCTTTAAATTGCTAAAAAATAACCCCTTAGATTCTTCCTATTTATTTTCCTCCTATTTCATCTTTCTTTGTAGTCTCCTTTTTGTCCTTAATAATTCTCTTTATCTAGTTCATGGTATTTAACCATACCTGTTTAGGTATTGTGTTACTTACTTATTTTCATTGTTAGAACTACAAAAACCAATCAAATTTGTTTTAGATAGTGTTTGTTTTTTTGGTTGTCTCAAACCTGTTCTATTATTAATAATATCATTTTTATCCATTTTCACATTTTTCTTTTCCTTTCAGTGGATATTGGTGGTCAATATCCTTTACTAATTCCATTTTTCTTTCTGGAAGGTTGAACCAGTGAAGTGAGGATTCATTTTGTTGGCTCTTTGATTTTTGGCTTCTTTTCTTATCTTTAGCCTCTGGCTTCCTTTTTCTTATCTTTCACATATTTTTACTGCTCTTAATCTTCCTTAAAGAAATATAATCTTCAGTTATTTCTTTATCCCTTTGGAGCCCTCCAAGTGAGTTCTTGATTTCTGAGCTCCAGGCCACTGTTGTTTTTCCCAAGAGCTCCTGTGACAATAATTCACCTTTAACATCTGTCTTTTTTTTCAATTTATTATCTTACTTCATTTATTGTGGACAAATGGGTTGTTTTTGTGATTTAATCTTTCTCAAAATTTTAGTATTGTTGGCTTTATCTCACGGTTCTCACCTCATGCATTTACTCTTCTCTACTATCAGATCCTTTATCCCCAGGCAATCCTTGATGGATTATGAAGGCATCAGCCAGTGACTCAATCACCCACACCAAGTGCTCATGGCTTCTGTCTTACCGTGGTTATTTTTATCAATGATTTTTGGAATGAAACAAAATCAACAGAGGTGGAGCTATGAAGTGAGATTTTGAAGTAAGTAGAAAGTCAACTAGTTATCACCTATTTTCACAGAATCAACTTGAAAATATTAAATCTGCTTCTTGTGAAAACCAAATTCATACCTCAATGTATTCCTTTGACATTAATTCTAAGTCTTCAAAGTTAATTCTATTTGTGCTACCCCTTTCTAAAAATAATATAACTGAATTACCCCACCCACATAGACATTTCAAGCTTAAAACCTGATAAATTTCTTAATTTACTTCATATCAAGCTCTTATATAATATTATCCATAGCCAAATCACCTAGCTTCCATGAATTACTGCAGCTTTTTAATTGTTGAATCCTAATCATCCTCATTTGATGTACCGTGAAAGCCTAACATCCCATTACTCTTATTTTTCTTTCTTTTGAAAACAGAAATTTTTAAGGATGGTATGAGATAAGGGTATCTTTGATTCATTTTCAGATGTTTCCTTTACCAGTCCCAATCTGATTGCCCATATGGCAATAACAGGTAATGTCAGATAAGGAGTATTTTCTTACCTCTCTTGAATTAGGTCTCAGTGTGATTCAATGTGTGTTTGCAATTTCTGAGTCTCTCCAAAGCTTCTGTCAGCCTGTGACTCAAAACCAGAGCACAGGCATGACCGCCAAACACTATAAACCAATGGTAAAGCCAAGATACCACAAAAACATGGAGCTGAGACAATTTAACTGGAAAGATATCAAAAGAAAGAGGCAAATCACCTCTTTCCAAATATAAAGGTCCCATAATCATGGGACAAAGAATAACAAAGTAATTCCTGCTCAAAGCTATTACTGAGCATAAACCTTAATTGTAACCTCTCATCTGAAATCCAAAGGAAGAGGCTTAACCACATCAAATAGGTATTCAAATTGAAGCTCTACGTCAGGGCTATCCGATGGTAGTAGCCAAACTGAGCTAGCGCCAGAATTACAGAAGTTATGACTAAAATGAGTTCAAATAAGGGTGATTAAAATATTCACCTCCCATCTAGCTTCTACAGTTTTAGTGTGAGATACCTGAAGTGGGGTATTTTTGGAAAGGGCAAAATCATGGCTATATTATGGTTCCATCCTTTTCTCCATATCATATCTAGAACAAAAGATATGGAGCAAACAAGCTCCATACAGTTTTTGGACAAATCATAAATGTGTACAAGAAAACTTGTACATGGCATAACTTTGCCATATTGAATGTTAAAAATACCAAATGAGGTACCATTATGTAGATCACATCCAGGGCTACACAATGAGCCAATTTTGAGCTCAATACCTCAAAAACTGACAAAGTTATAGCAGATTTAAGGTTGAAATCCGGCAGTTTGGCCAATACACCTTTACTGTGGGATACTATCCCATAAGTATGATTATGAGGTGTCAAATAGACAAATGAGCTTGTTTATACTTCAATTTCTCATAGTTCAGTCAAATGCAGAGGTCCATAAAGGTTCTATACAGCTTCTGATACGTCAGAAGCACCAGGACACACCTGTCAACTCCATTGGTAAAACCGTTCACCCTGTATAGGGTAAAAATGACTACTTGTGGTTCTAAGCCACATTTCCACCCAATACCAGTCTGTATTGAGTGTATAGAACCACAAACCACCCCACAATAGTGAAACGCTTCACTCTGTGGTTGTGTGCAGAGGTAAACCACCTCCCACTACCCCAGAACAAGATAAAAGGAGGCAATCCAGCATCCTGTTCTTAATATTTTTACATGGTATAGCTTCTTGAAAGAATTTTTACCCTTAGCATTTAACAGGCTATAATTATTGTAGGGTTTGTTATTTTAAACCAATAGGCAAACACTGCACCCAGGGCTATCAGCAGCACCCACCATCACTAAATTATTTTAGTATAGCCCTTTTAATCATATTCTCACTTTAATATAATCATTATTTTTGTGTCACACTCAGATTTATAGCTTTTATTATCATTTTAAAGCTATATCATAGAGTCACCCTGACATTTTGGGGGCCTGGCCTGGTTTTTTACCTATCTTAGACAAAGTTCTAGCTTGTTTTGACTATTTTTAGCTAATTTTCATGCCTTTTGAAGTTATTATACTTGTTTTCTTGCTTATTTTCATTTTTTAAAAACCATAAGCCCTGAAGGGAATTAATTTTGTGGTTTTTCTCTATTCTGATTTTTTTTTACTCAAAAATCAAAAAATAGAAAAATATAAATTAAAAAAAACTGTATACATGTTTTTTTGAAAAATAATATTTAGCATCATTTTTGGAGAGTTATAAATGTATAATTTATATTCATGAAGTACTCTATTTTTATAATAAAAGGAAAATCATATTGTATTATTGTTTTTTTTGAAAATATATATAAAGTATATATTATTTGAATTTTTCTTAAAGAAAAACTCTGATAATTTGTTATTTCACCCAAATTGGTTCAAAAAATTGATTATTATCATTCTTATTGATAATTTCAATAATAATACTTCATAATAAAATAAAAATCATATTTTATTATTGATCTTTTTTTTCAAAATCTATACAGAGCATCTATTGTTTGAATTTTTCTTAAAGTAAAACTTTTATAATTCATTTTTTCACCCAAATTGGCATGAACAATTGATTTTTATCATTATTATTGATGACCTCAATAATAATACTTCATAATAAAATACAAACCATATTTTATTATTGATCTTTTTTAATAATATATACAAAGTATATATTGTTTGAATTTTTCTTAAAGTAAAACTCTTATAATTCATTTTTTCACCCAAATTTGCATGAAAAATTGATTATTATCATTATTATTGATAATGTCAATAATAATAATTCATAATAAAATACAATCATATTTTATTATTGATTTCTTTATAATATATACAAAGTATATATTGTTAGAGTTTTCTCTTGGAGAAATACCATTATGATTCTTTTTTTTTACCCAAATTGGTGTAAACATTTTTTTTTCATTATTATTGATAATTGGAATAATAATAACTATATACAAAGAAATAAAAACCATATTTTTCAAAAAAAGAAACTCATTTTAATAATATATACAAAGTGTACATTATTTGGATTTTCTCCAGCAGAAACTTTAAAATAATTTTCTTATCTCACCCAAATTGGTGTGAAAAATTGATCATAGTCATTATTATTGATAATTTCAATAATAAGACTTATTAAAAAGAAATATATTCATATTTATTTTACTTAATTTTTCTGATATATACAAAGTATATATTGTTGGGATTTCTCTTCAAGTGAAGCCCTTATAATTGATTTTTTCTATCCAAATTGGTGGGGGATTTAATCAACTATATAAAACTCTGACCATACAAATTGGAAATGATACCACCTCATTTCAGAGACTTTGGTGTTCCAAAGGATTATTCCTTACACAGAGAATCAACCATAATCAGGAATAGAGGCATGGAAAGGAGAGATGTTGAAGTTGTTCAAAGTCATGATAAATAGAAAAATGAACCTTCCTACACCTTCCAAGATGGGTTTCAACAGAAAACCTCAGGAATGGCTTGCATAGAAAAGTTTGGTCTAACCCATCAAATCTACCAAGATGTCAGGGTGACTCTATGATATAGCTTCAAAATGATGATAAAATCTGTAACTCTGAGTGTGACACAAAAATAATGATTATATTGAAGTGAGAATATGAGTAAAAGGGCTATACTAAAATAATTTAGTGATTGTGAGTGCTTCTGATAGCCTTGGGTGCAGTGTTTGCCTGTTGGTTTACAATAACAAACCCTACAATAATTACCACTTATATTTATAACCAGTTAAATTCTAAGGGTACCACTTCATTCGAGAGGCTATACCACGTACGAATATTAAGAACAGGATGCTGAATTAGCCTCCTGGTGAGGAAAAGCCTCCTTTTATCTTGTTCTGGGGTAGTGGGAGGTGGTTTACCTCTGCACACGACCACAGAGTGAAACGTTTCACTCCTGTGGGCTTTTTTGTGGTTCTATATCCTCAATAAAGACTAGTATTGGGTGGAAATGTGGTTTTAGAACCACAAGTAGTCATTTTCAACCTATAAAGGGTGAAGCCTTTCACCAATGGAGCTTACAGGTGTGTTCCGCTGCTTCTGATGCGTCAGAAGCTGTACAGAACCTGTATGGACCTCTGTATTTGACTTAACTATTAGTTGTTGAAGTATAAACAAGCTTTTTCATCTCTGTGACATCTCATGATCATATGTATGGGATAGTATCCCACTATAAGGCTGTATTGGCCAAACTGTGGGATTTTGACCTTAAAAAAGCCATATGTTTGTTGGTCTTTGATATATCAACCTCAAAACTGGTTTGTTGTTTAGCCATGAATGTGTTCTACACATTGGTACCTCACTTGATATGGTTATCATTAAATATGGCAAACTAATGCCATGTACAAGTCTTTTTGTATATATGTATGTTTTGGCCAAAATCTGTATGGAGCTTGTTTTCTCCATAACATTTGCTATATTTGTTGTATGGGAAAATGAACTGCACCATCAGATATCCCTGATTGTGCTCTTTCCAAAGAGACCCCACTTTGGGTATCTCACACTCACACTGTTGAAGCTAGATGAGAGGTCAATATTCTAATCACCCTTATTTGACCTTATTGTGGTCATACCTACTGTAATTCTGGTGCCATCTCAGCTTGGCTAGTACCATTGGATATACCTTACTTTGAGCTTCAATTTGAATACCCATTTGATGGGGTTAAGCCTCTTACTTTGTATTTCAGATGAGAGGTTAAAAATTAATCTTTATGCTCAGCAATAGCTTTGAGCAGGAATAACTTTGATCTTCTTTGTCCTATTATGATGGGACTTGTATATTTTGAAAGAGATGATTTACCTCTTTCTTTTATTACCTTTTGAGTTAATTTGTCTCAGCTCCATGTTTTGGTGATATCTTGACTTTACCATTGGTTTATAGTATTTGGCTGTCATTCTTGTGATCTGGCTTTGAGTCACAGGCTGACATACCCTCCCTCTAAATAAGGCTCAGCATTGATGATACTTTCCTGTCTTCTTTGAGGTATTAGTATGGCTCATGTGACTGTGAGCCAACAACTTTCTTGTTGTCATACCCTCCCTGTCTGGTGGCTTATGTTTCAAACCATCCAGGTGTTTGGTCATTGGTTTCCTTCTTTTGGATTGGACTGAACCAATTTCCTCTGTTCCATGGTTCTTAAATTCCACCAAATATTCATCATGGGGGTTGGGTTCACTGTATTAATTTTCTCCACAGCCAATCCCCACACTATCAGAGTCAGAATCATGACCTTCTTGGTCTTTTCTTCTTTCTTCCTCTCTTGCAAATATCTTTTCCCTGTCTTTGGGAGAATTGTCTGCAAAGTGGTTGGTTGATTCCCAGTTGTGAAATCCTGTTGTGATTTCAGATTCTGAATAATGAGTTTCTTTGGCTTCCAGGGTTGTATTCTCCCTTTTATCACCAGTACTATGGGTATTTTATCTACCAATAGATGTTCTCATCCTTACTTCCTGTAAAGTAGTTGATATTTCATCAAAGGTGGATTCTTTGGTGCATCTGCATTTTACTGCATGCTCTAAGTCTCCTGGTAGTTTTGTCAAGAGTTAGTGATTTCTCATTTCTGTTGTTATATGAGGATCAATGGCTATTAGCCTTTTTTTACTGTCTTAGACACCAATCATATGGATCTCTGTCCACTGTGTATCTATCATTTCCAAATGAAAGGGTTTTCTGCCATATCCATGTATTATTTCTTTACTTTTGGATGATTTGGCTCTTCCACCATGGTCAGTTTCTTCTGCCATGGATTTCTTTCATTTCTGTGTACCAAATACTAGCATGTCCTTTGAAAGCTGTATTTAATCTGGCAGTAATCCAGTAATCTGGTATACTTGGTACATCAGTGAAGAGTCCATCAATATAATCAATGAGCTCCATATGATCATATTCTTCTATGCCAGAAAATTTGGGCCGGCTTGAAGCCTCTGGAGGCTGTTTTAAATCTTCCTTCTCTGAATAGGTCATCTTATCTCCATCTTGGTATTATGATTGATATCTTGGCTTCTTCTCCAACAAGGAATCTGGTTTTCTGTCTTCCTGGTGGTATGGAGTGTTTCCAGAAACATGCCCTTGTGTTTGGGGTTTCATTTTTTGTGAGTAATTGAACAATTTGTCAATATCTTGATCCAGGTATTCCCTATCCCTTTTTCAGTGATTTTGCTCCTCTAAGACTTGATTCAGTCTTCTTTTGGTATCTTCTGAAGCCTTACACAATTCAGTATAGTCCTCTTGAAGAGTATGAATAGTTTGGGTTTGTAAGGTATAAACCTCTTGTAACCTTGAAATACTTTCATGGAGCCTTTCAAACTCCTTCTGAGTTTGTTCTGCAAATTAGGAAAATTGTAATGATAGATTATTACTACTTATGGTACTGTCAGGTATCACAATATGGTGTTTAATCTGAGTGGAGATAACATTCCTTATCTTAGGGCTGCTAGTTGCATTAGAGGTATTTAAAACTGTTTGTTGTTTTGTTGTACTTCTTGCAACACGTCCAACAATTTCTGGATCATAGTATCTGACTCTTTCAGACTCTGGTTGAAAGAAGTCTTGTGCTTTTCCTATGATCCTCTTCCTCTCCTTGATTCTATCTGGGATTGAAAGGCATGGTGACTGTTGGTCACTGATCTGCTGGTTCCTGAGTGGTGTGAAGCCACTAGGGAGTCTGGTTGGGTTACCAGTCCTCTCATGAGCCTGAAAGGGTCAGAGTATGTTATCTCTGGTTCCATTCCCTTTCTATGATAAGCTCTTAGAAGAATATCTTCTTGAGGGAAATCCTCTGAATACTTTCTACAAGTTCTTTGTAGTGGAACTCTAGGTTGAATTCCCTGTCTGCCATTCTCCATTGGAGAAGTTCTTTGAAGATTTGATGAGTTAGAATAAACTATTCTATGCAAGCCATTCCTGGGGTTTGCTGTTGAAAGCCATATTGGAAGGTGTAGGATGGTTCATTTTGCCATGTATTATCACTTTGAACAACTTCAATGTCTCTCTTTTCCAGGCCCCTATTCCAACTGATAGTTGTTTCTCTTTGTAAGGAGTAATCCCTTGGAAATGCAAAGTCTTTGGAATGAGGTGGTATCATTTATGATTTTTAAAGTGAGAGTTTCAGCTAGTTTATTAAATCCCTGTTTTGTTAGGAATCTATAAGTCACTTGGGACAAGTTATCATTGAAAATATCAATAATTATCAAATCAACTTTGCCCAATATATACTTTTTATATATTATGACAAAAGATCAAAAATGAAATGTGGTTTTTATTTTATTATGAAGCTTTATTAATGAAATTATCAATAATAATTATAATGATCAATTTGTATGTCAATTTTGGTGAAAAAAATGAATTATCAAAGTGTTTCTTCGAGAAAAATTCAGACAATATATACTGCGTATATATTTTTACAAAAGATCAATAATAAAATATGGTTTGTATTTTATTATGAAGTATTATTATTGAAGTCATCAATAATAATGATAATAATCAATTTTTCACGCTAATTTGGGTGAAAAAATGGATTATAAAAGCTTTACTTTAAGAAAAATCCAAACAATATATACTCTGTATAGATTCTGAAAAAAAGATCAATGATAAAATATGATTTTTATTTTATTATGAAGTATTATTATTGATATTATCAAAACTAATGGTAATAATCAATTTTTGATGCCAATTTGGGTGAAAAAATGAATTATTGAAGTTTTTCATTAAGAAAAATTCAAATAATATATACCTAGTATATATTATGAAGAAAAAAAGCAATGATAAAATATTTTTTTTTATTAAAAAAGAGAGTATTTTATAAATATAAATTATATATTTACAACTCTTCAAAAATGATGAAAAATATCATTTTTCAAAAAGATTATGTATACAGTTTTTTTTTATGTTTTTCTTTTTGAGTAAAAAAATATCAGAATAGAGAAAACCATGAAATTAATCCCCTTCAGGGCTTCTCATGGTTAACAGAAAGTGAAAATGAGCCAAAAAACAAGTATAATAACTCTTAAGAGCATGAAGATAGGCTAAAAATAGTGAAAACAAGCTAGAAATTTGTCTAAAATAGCTAAAATACCAGGCCAGGACCCCAAATTGTCAGGGTGACTCTATGATATAGCTTCAAAATGAGAATAAAAGCTATAACTCTGAGTGTGACACAAAAATAATTATTAAATTCAAGTGAGAATATGAGTAAAAGGGCTATACTAAAATAATTTAGTGATGGTGAGTGCTGCTGATAGCCCTGGGTGCAGTGTTTGCCTGTTGGTTTACAATAACAAACCCTACAATAATTACAGCTTATAATTATAACCTGTTAAATTTTAAGGGTACCACTTTTTTCAAGATGTTATACCATGTAATAATATTAAGAACAGGATGCTGGATTAGCCTCCTGGTGAGGAAAAGCCTCCTTTTATTTTGCTCTGGGGTAGTGGGAGGTGGTTTACCTCTGCGCACAACCACAGATGAAAACTTTCACTACTGTGGGCTGGTTTGTGGTTCTATACACTCAATAAAGACTATTATTTGGTGGAAATGGGGCTTTAGAACCACAAGTAGTCATTTTTACCCTAGACAGGGTGAAGGTTTTCACCAATGGAGTTTACAGGTGTGTTCTGGTGCTTCTGACGCATCAGAAGCTGTACAGAACCTGTATGGACCTCTGGATTTGACTTAACTATGAGGTATTGAAGTATAAAGAAGCTTCTCTGTCTGTTTGATGCCTCATAATCATACTTATGGGATAGTATCCCACTATAAGGCTTTATTGGCCAAACTGTGGGATTTTGACCTTAAAAAAGCCATACCTTTGTTGGTTTTTGAGATATCAACCACAAAATTAGTTTGATGTAGAGCCCTGAATGTGTTCTAAACAATTGTACCTCATTTTTATGGCTATTATTAAATATGGCAATGTTATGCCATGTACAAGTCTTTTTGTAAATATGTATGCTTTGGCCCAAAGCTGTATGGAGCTTGTTTGCTTCATAGCTTTTGTTCTAGGTGAGGGATGGGGAGATGAATGGCACCATCAGATAGGCTTGATTGTGCCCTTTCCAAAGAGACCCCACTTTAGGTCTCTCACACTCAAGCTGTAGAAGTTAGATGAGAGGTTAATGTTCTAATTCCCCTTATTTGGCCTTATTTTGGTCATACCTTCTATGATTCTGGTGCTAGCTCAGTTTGGCTGGTAACATTGGATAGCCCTTACTTAGAGCTTCAATTTGAATACCCATTTGATGGGGTTAAGCCTCTCTCTTTGGATTTCAGATGAGAGGTGAAAATTAAGGTTTATGCTCAGCAATAGCTTTGAGCAGGAATAACTCTGTTATTCCTTGTCCTATGATGATGGGACTTTTATATTTGGAAAGAGGTGATTTACTTCTTTCTTTTGATACCTTTTGAGTTAATTTGTCTCAGCTCCATGTTTTGGTGGTATCTTGGTTTTACCATTGGTTTATAGTATTTGGCTGTCATGCTTGTGCTCTGGTTTTGAGTCACAGTCTGACATACCCTCCCTCTAAAAAAGGCTCAGCATTGATTATACTTTCCTGTCTTCTTTGAGGTATTAGTATGGCTCATGTGACTGTGAGCCAACAACTTTCTTGTGGTCATACCCTCCCTGTCTGGTGGCTTATGTTTCAAACCATCCAGGTGTTTGCTCATTGGTTTCCTTCTTTTGGATTGGACTGAACCAATTTCCTCTGTTCCATGGTTCTTAAATTCCACCAAATATTCATCATGGGGGTTGGGTTCACTGTAGTAATTATCTCCACAGCCATTTCCCACACTATCAGAGTCAGAATCATGACCTTCTTGGTCTTTTCTTGTTTCTTCCTCTCTTGCAAATATCTTCACCCTGTCTTTTGGAGAATTGTCTGCATAGTGGTTGGGTGATTCACAGTTGTGAAATCCTGTTGTGATTTCAGATTCTGAATCATGAATTTCTTTTTCTTCCAGGGTTTGATTCTCCCTTTTATCACCAGCACTATGGGTATTGTATCTACCAATAGGTGTTCCAATCCTTACTTATCGTAAAGTAGTTGATATTTCATCGAAGGTGGATTCTTTGGAGCATCTTCATTTTACTGAATGCTCTATGTCTCCTGCTAGTTTGGTCAAAAGTTTGTGATTTCTCATTTCTGTTGTTATATGAGGATCAATGGCTATTAGCCTTTTTGACTGTCTCAGACACCAATCATATGGATCTTTTTCCACTGTGTATTTATCATTTCCAAATGAAAGGGTTTTCTGCCATATCATGTATCATTTCTGTACTTTTGGATGATTTGGCTCCTCCACCATGGCCAGTTTCTTCTGCCATGGATTTCTTTTATTTCTGTGTACCAAATACTAGCATGTCCTTTGAAAGCTGTATTTAATCTGGCGGTAATCCAGTAATCTGGTACACTTGGTACATCAGTGAAGAGTCCATCTGTATAATCAATGAGCTCCATATGCTCATATTCTCCTATGCAAGAGAAGATGGGCCAACTTGAAGCCTCTGGAAGCTGTTTTAATGCTTCCTTGGCTGACTAAGTAATCTTATCTCCATCTTGGTATTGTGATTGAGATCTTGGCTTCTTCTCAAAAAAGGCATCTGGTTTGATGCCTTCCCGGTGGTATGTAGTGTTTCCAGAAACATGCCCTTGTGTTTGGGGATTCATTTTTTGGCAGTAATTGAACAAGTTGTCAATATCTTGATCCAGGTATTTCCTATCCATTTTGAAGTGATTTTGCTCCTCTAAGACTTGATTTAGTCTTCTTTTGGTATCTTCTGAGGCTTGACTCAATTCGGTAAAGTCCTCTTGAAGAGTATGAATAGTTTTGGTTTGTAAGGTATAAACCTTTTGTATCCTTGAGATACTGTCATGGAGTCTTTCAAACTCTTTCTGAGTTTGCTCTAAAAATTGGGAAAACTGTAACCATAGAGTATTACTACTTATGGTACTCTCAGGTATCACAATATTGTGTTTAATCTGAGTGGAGATATCATTCCTTATCTTAGGGCTGCTAGTTGCATTAGAATTATTTATAGCTGTTTGTTGTTTATTGGTACTTCTTGAAACAGGTCCAAAAATTTCTGGATCATAGGATCTGACTCTTTCTTCCTCTGGTTGAAAGAAGTCTTGTTCTTTCCCTATGATCCTCTTCCTCTCCTTGATTCTATCTGGGATTGAAAAGCATGGTGACTGTTGCTCACTGATCTGCTGGTGCCTGAGTGGTGTGAAGCCACTAGGGAGTCTGGTTGGGTTACCAGTCCTCATGAGCCTGAGTGGGTCAGAGTATGTTGTCTCTGGTTCCATTTCTTGTCTATGATAAGTTCTTTGAAGAAGATCTCTTTGAGGTAAATCTTCTTAATACTTTCTGCAAGTTCTTTGTAGTGGGACTCTAGTTTGAACTCCCTCTCTGCCATTCTCCATTGAAGAAGTTCTTGTGTCATCCTGTGACTCAAACCCAGAGCACAAGCATGACAGCCAAATACTATAAACCAGTGGTAAAGCCAAGATACCACCAAAACATGGAGCTGAGCCAAATTAACTCACAAGGTATCAAACGAAAGAGTAAAATCACCCCTTTCCAAATATACAAGTCCCATTATTATAGGACAAAGAATAACAAAGTTATTCCTGCTCAAAGCTATTGCTGAGCATAAACCTTAATTTTCACCTGTCATCTAAAATACAGAGGAAGAGGCTTAACCCCATCAAATGGGTATTCAAATTGAAGCTCTAAGTAAGGGCTATCCAATGGTACTGTGGTATACCACGACAGTTCAGCTGAATAAATTTCTTATTTTTATGGTAATTATTTATATAAAAGAACATATTAATAGTATGAAATAACCTTTGAGGAAAATTAACAGTAAAATAAACATGGAATAACACAAATGATATATTTATTAATGAAAATTGACCACAGATTTGCTCTGCCAGTTTCACCCCACTGCACTATCCAACACATAATTGTGATGGACAGTACCCAAATCAAAGACATTTTTCAATTTTCTCTGTAAATAATTTTTGAATTTAATTTTTTTTAATATGCTTAAATATAAGCAATTGGGTGACTAATATAATCAGAGTCACAATGAGGATTCCAATTGATAAAGAGCAGAGCTTAAGGCATCATAGGGGACATAGAAGATTCAAGCTGTGTAACAAAACACTTTTGAAGTATCAATTTTGGGAAATCTCATTTATTTTTGCTGTTATGAACCACCCAAAGAGGGGATAAGCATCATTGAGTTCCTTTAGATAATTTAATGATTGATTCTTTAAGACTGAAATAATTGATTGCTGAATTGCAAAGGCCATATTACATCAACGTTTCTGTTAATGTAACCCCCGAATTTCTCATTGAAGCTGCAGAAATGAAGAGTGGGACTCAATGTGTGAAGGGATATGTGTTAGGAATTTTCAGGAAGAATACAGGTAATACAGGCCAACAAGGAATACAGGTAATCAGTCCTATGTGAATTTTCATAAAAAGGTGAAACCTTACCCACAAGTCAGCCCTCAAAGGCCCAAAAACTATAATCCAGTAAAATCAACTGACAGATTAGTAATCAATTGAGTAATACATGGAAATAAGGGTTCCAGGGCCAGAAATCAAGGTTTGACTGTATTTCACAGCCACATGTCACAAATGTGTTGTGTGAATAGTTTGCACAGCCACCAGAGGCTGAAAATTTCTAAGTCCCCTTTTTTTTGAGCTCCTATGGAGGGCCCACGGATATAAATAGAGGCCCTCTCTCCCACTTTTTCCCTTTTCCCCATCTAGAAATTGTAAATTGAATTTATTTTTTCTGATCCCTCTTCTAGGAGGTATACTAGAAATTTTTGATAAATTAAGCCTAGTAACTGAGGTTTGTTGTTGACATAGATCAAGAGAACCAATAGCGTGAAAAGACTTTAATTCATCCCTTACTAGCAGGTAGACTAGTGCCTTATTTAATTAGGATCTTAATGCTTGAAGCTACCGAGCAAGGGTTCTCTGGAGTTTAGTGTTTAAATCCTTAAAAGTAATTTTTAGAGAGTTTTAAAATAAAACCATCAAACCAAAGTAATTTTGTAGGCTTTAAAATAAAACCTAACTATTTTAATTAGTTTTGGGCTAGTTTTTGTTCTAAACTTCCTCAAAGAGAGTAACTTTGCTTTATTGAAAACAAAACCTGCACAACCAAAGTAATTTTACTCCTTTTAAAATAAGAGTGGATTTGTATTTATTGGGTAATCCCTAGTAAATTACCAGAAAGGAGAAAATCAAATTAAATACTTTAGTGTTTAGCTCAAATTAATATTGAAACTATGAAGATTAGATATTATTATTATCAACAACCCAGAAGATATTATATAATTTTTCATTACAACAGAAAACCAAACAGAACATTGAGTTACTTATATTATACTACATTATTAGAAGTTATTATATTAGTAGCCTATCCATCATATCACAAAGGGCTTGAAATATACTTTTATCCTTTTCAAGTTTATTATTTCAGAGAATTGAAGATTGCTGTGATGCTAGCTATTAGTTTCTATATTTATCCAAGAATTATCAAGAAAAGAATATTTTGTGGTTTTGTATTAGAAGATAGTGTTTCCTGTTATTTTTTTATTTATTTTAGTTATTATATTATTTTATATATTTTTGTACTATCATCTGTTTGAATCCACTCAGCCTGCTGAGAGTTTTAAAAAGAATTCATTTCTTAAGGTTTTAAATAACCGTTCTTTTGAGTAGAGCAAAGTCTGATTAAAGATTGTTGAGTCTAATATTTTCTGAGCAAGCCACTATCAATAATAAAATTGATTTGGTGAGCTCAGTAAAGATAGCTTAGCATATTAGGAAGGGCAGTCTAGATTATTCTAGCACACAAGCAGAGCAAGGGTTACAAGTCCCAAACAGAAATTCAAAACTGTTTTCTTGTAACTTCCCCTTCCAGGTACTGCCTCATTTTATCCCATATGCAGAGGAGTTCCCACAGTACTACCTAAACTAAGCTAGCACCAGAATCACAGAAGGTATGACCAAAATAAGGTCAAATAAGGGTGATTAGAATATTCACCTCTCATCTAACCTCTACAGTTTTAGTGTGAGATACCTAAAGTGAGTGTTTTTGGAAAGAGCACAATCAGGGCTATCCAATGGTGCCATTTATTTCCCCATATTGCAACTAGAACAAAAGATATGGAGCAAACAAGCTCCATTCAGTTTTTGGACAAATCATGAATGTGTACAAGAAAACTTGTACATGGCATACCTTTGTCATATTCAATGATACCCATACCAAATGGGGTACCCTTGTGTAGATCACATCCAGGGCTACAAAATGAGGCAATTTTGAGCTCAATATCTCAAAAACCAACAAATTGATAGCAGCTTCAAGGTTGAAATCCCACAGTTGGGCCGATACACCTTTACTGTGGGACACTATCCCATAAGTATGAGTATGAGGTTTCAAACAGACAAATAAGCTTGTTTATACTTTAATACCTCATAGTTCAGTCAAATACATAGGTTCATACAGCTTCTTTACAGCTTCTCTCAGAACACACCTGTAAACTCCATTGGTCAAAGCTTTCACCCTGTATAGGGTAAAAATGACTACTTGTTGCTCTAAAACCACATTTCCACCCAGTACCATTCTGTATTGAGTGTATAGAGCCACAAACCAGCCCACAGTAGTGAAATGTTGCACTCTGTGGTCGTGTGCAGAGGTAAACCACCTCCCACTACCCCAGAACAAGACAAAAAGAGGCTTTTCCTCACCAGGAGGCTAATCCAGATTCCTGTTCTTAATATTCTTACATGGTATAGCTTATTGACAGAAGTGGTACCCTTAGAATTCAACAGGTTATAATTATAAGTTGTAATTATTGTAGGGTTTGTTATTGTAAACCAACAGGCAAACACTGCACCCAGGGCTATCAGCAGCACTCACCATCACTAAACTACTTTAGTATAGCCCTTTTACTAATATTCTCACTTTAATATCATCATTACTTTCGTGTCACACTCAGAGGCATAGCTTTTATTATCATTTTGAAGCTATATCATAGAGTCACCCTGACAGCTTCTCAATCATCATTGTACTTTGATCTAGGAAATTCCTTGAAGCTTCCTCAGGAATCCAGATTATCAATTAACTATTACAAAACCACCTTGAAACAATATCATTTTCATTTTAAACAATAATGCCTTAATAAACAGTTTCATTGCCCAAGAAATTGACCAAAATAGACACAAGTTTTCATATAAGTCCAAATCCATTGTATTTTCATCTTATATTCTTCACCTTGTGTCCCATAATGGTCTAAGTTTACTTTCAGAGTTCTGAGATACCTTTCCTTAAGAATGGACTGGAAATATGGGACGCAAAGCTATTTCAAACCTCATCAACCCTTCAGGAATATTGAATTTTAAGTATTATTAAATTTTTCTCATGTAAATCAATGTAAATCTCACTCCTGACACAGCCCATAGTTTCAAGAGAAAATTTAATAAAAATGGGTAAGATATTTTCCAATTGAGACAAACCAGAAAATTTAAAAACCATCTTGACTTTCATATTCACTTTCTGGCACTAAAACTGCACCATGTTGAAGTGGGAATTACCTGAAATATTTGTTCCTCCAGCTTTGCAGTACACCTAGTGTGGACTTAATCATTTTTTTTCCTCTGGATAAACAGAGGCTAAATTTGATGGTAAATCTCCTTAAGCCCTTTTATAAAGGACCTCCAATAACATGAGGTAAGTGGTCCTTTAGGAACTATTTACTTTATCATACTTACTAATGCTTTTTTTACACTTTGGGCTATGATGAATATGATGTGAAGTCAATGAAGGAAGCAGGAAGGGAAATTTCATCCAAATTCTCCAAATACCTTACTTTATTATCAAGAGATGCCTAAGTTAGCTTTTCCTCAGTCCTATATGCATGGTGCAATCTAAAGCTATTTAAATCTCAGGACACATAATTTGTACCTTTTGACAAAGAAGATAGTTTCCTGGCTCAAAACTTGGAAGAATAATAAAATACAAATTTTCTCAATATTCTTAAACCTCAGTATCCCCAAAACAAGTGCTAATGGCTAAGTTTTGATTTAATTGAATTCAACATATCCCCTGAAAGAAACACCATTGAGAATTAAATTCAAAAATTCTTCATAAAACCTCCAAAGCCAAAATCTGCCAAAGCCCTATTATTTTGGAAATCCTTTGTATAAATATTTCCCATACTTACACTCATTACACAATAGCACCTTTCTATTCCTGAAATTAATTTTTTCTTGTAGCAGGAAGTGACACACTTATCAAAAGCCTTCCCTTTCCTCTACACATCTTAAACAGTTAGCATTAATAAAGTATTTGATGTTTGTTATATGACTGGCTTCACTCTCAATATAAAATAACTCTCTTGTGTAAAGTGTGGATATAAAACTTTGATTAAAAATAAAGTACTCTTCCTTTCCTCAAATTTTTTATAAGGTAGAATTAAGTAAAAGTAGTAATTTGAAGACTTTTAAGAGAAATACAGGCAAATTTCATTTTTTTTATCTTTATTTCCAGGAGAAAAATATAGCAAAGATTCATTTTTTTGGAAAAAAACAAATTATTTTCAAAAATAATATGCAAGATATTTTCATATCTACAGAAGAAATTCCTTCAAATGTAAGTTCAATTGGAATTAATTGAGAAAGTGATGAAGGAATTTAATATAAGAAGACAGTCTCTAAGATAAATATTAAAGTAATAATTGCTATAAAGCTTACCAGAGTTAATCTAGAAGCAAAGTGAAAACATTTAGAGTGTTTAAAGACGCTGTACTTTACTTTTAGAGTGGTTCAAGGGTATGAATGATCATAAGAGCTACAAAGATTATTAAAAGTATCTTTTAACATGCTTCAAAAGGTTTAGCATTATTTGAAAAAGTTTCTTTGGGGTTTATTTACTTATTCATTCAAAAAAATTTAAATTAATTTTAGAAGGAAAATATTCTAATGTGAAAAGAAGGAATGGGGAAAAGATATTATTCTATAGCCACCAATTTTAATTCTCAAGAAGTGGAAGTTTTTGTCATTAGCAATTGTAACTTTCATCAAAAAGCTCAGTTAAAGTATCATTGAGCCTTTCTTTAAACAAAAGAGGGGATTTTTTAGCATTTGTTTCTATTTTTATCCATTTTGTTCCTATAAGCCAGCCATTCTCCCCATAATACTTGGTTGAGGGTCTCCAAACCAAAACCATATCTAGTTTTGTTTAAGGCCCTTTTAAAATATTTAAAACCATTTTAGTGAATTTAGTTCTCAATTAAATGTAGTTTTAACTTCTTGGAAAAAGTTAAAATTTTTCTAGTTTCTATCAGAACATCATAATCAATCGAGTTACAGACCATTTATCCCAATTCCGGGCCAAAATTAATGAAATTTTGTGTTTATTTTTACATCCCATTCCTTTCAAAAAAGAGCTTTTGGGAGTCTGAAATACTTGGAAACACTATTATTTCTCCCCAATAAAGTCACTCTTTCCAATTTAATTTTTCTTTTATTCATCAGCATGTAGCATAATTAAGGCATATATATGTAATTAAATTGAAAATTCACAGTAAAAATCTTTAATTATTGATTCCTCATCTATAATTGTAAGATCACTTATGTGATAAAGAGGCAAAGCTTGACACTTTAGTTCAAAATACTTCAATTCCTCACAGATTCTAAACTTCAAACCATATCTCAATTTTACAAAATAAAATTGATGGTTAACACCCCTTATGGTGTGAATTTAATCAATGTTTTTAGTATTTTCACATTTCCATATAGAAAAAAATCAAAAATTAATTTAAGCTCATTTAGAGTTAAGTTACAAAAGTCTCATCTAAAGATGACTCAACTTGAATTTCAATTGGGAATCAGATGATGAAATGAAATTCTTAATATTATTCATTTTGAAGAAATTTATTATAGATTTTATTAGCTTTTTTCAAAAACAAATCCATTTTTGAAATGTTTGTTGATATTTTAATTTTACTGATATTTTTTAAGTAAAATACTATTTTAACAATTTTTTTAATTTTTATCATTCATTTAAAAGTTATCTTTTTAAATTTCCTTTTACAAATCTATAAAAAAAATTTTCACATGATTACTGTATTTCTAACTATTAATTATGTTTTAGTTTGTGGTTTTTTGGGTATATTTAAATATCTCTAAGACTCATATTTTGGCTTAGCAGCTCTTCTATATTGTAGCTTTGCATCTTCTTGAAAAGTTATATTATCATTTCCGACTCGCTCTACCACCTCTGGGGTTGCAATGCCACCTCAAGAGCTGTGTTACCTTGATCCCCTAAGTAATTCCACATGCCCTATCATAAAAGGAGTCTCCACCAACAATCTTCATAAGCATAAGGCTTGGGAGAAACCTTAGTACTTGGTTGTTAGATATAATTAGTCTTTATAACATCTTCCAATACCTTTTGTCTTGTTTGTTTGTAAAATTACTTCCAAATATTTAGCATCAAAGCACTGGCCTTTGGAGAAGCCATAGCTTCTTTTAAATATTGAGGGGCTTCAGCAGTTTCTTCTCTAACAAAATGGTCAGGAATTTCCCACTGACATTTTTCAGAAATCCTATTCCCTTTGGGAATGGTACTTTGCAGCTCCTTAGGTTCCTTTTCAGGGAAAAAAATCATAAATTTAGCCCTTTTCCAGAGCTGTAGAAATGTAGAAAGCTGGAATATTATGAGAATAAATTATTTTGGAGATTACAGAAAAAGGTTCTTCTGGCACAACAGTTATGTAAGCAGAGGATCCTTCTGGTACCTGAGGCACAAAAGGGAGAAGGCTTCATCCCACAACTCTCAGGGCAATCCTTTTGCACAAGAAGACCCTAAGTAGTTTTAAAAGTGTAAAATTACCTTTTTCCATAACATGATTCTGTTGTGAAGTGTAGAGAGGAATTTGTAATTGTTGAATTGCTTTATGTTAAAGTTGGATGAAAATGTTTTGATTAATTACCATCTATTTGTTTGGTTTTTTTTTCATTCGTTTACAGAAAAAGTATTTTCTACTAAATTATCCAAAAAAATTCATATGATAGCTAAAGATGATCAACTAAAATTAAGTACTTAGCAAATTAGTTAGAGATATTGTTTATAAATTTTGATTTCATATTAATAATAAATTTTCAAATTTAAAATCAATGAAAATAAGAATAAACTATGAGATCAAACTATCCATTTATTGGTCAAAAGCAAATCAATAACCTTGATAAATTTCAAAAAAGTGGGACTTTTAGGTAGATCAATTCAAGTTAAAAAATTTAATTTTCAATCAAGGATGATAAAATTTATGTAAAAGTTATTAAAAATTTTCTTGGAGCTAAATACAATAATGAATAGCAGTTTGCTTAAAAAATAAATAGGAAAATTAGAAGAATTCCTTTCAAAAAAAGATAATTTATGATTCGAATTCAACCAAAGCTAATAGAATAAAAAGAAAACATAATTTTATTTTTAATAAATCCAGCTTATTTTGGCTTCAATTTCTTATTCTATAAGAAAATGGAAGCAACAAGTACAATGATCAAATTGGCTAAATTGGATAGAAGCTGTTGCATCTGAAATTTAACATAGAAGATAGATTGTATGAAGGTGGGAGGTAAAAAAAATAATTACAAACAAACATTAGCATCAGTTCTCTTTTGTTGAATTTGTATCTAGATTCACATTCCCGAACAAATAACAAAAATATGGAAATTTTTGGTAGAAAACACATAAGTACTTACCTGAATATACCAATCCCCTTAAAAAATTATTTTTCAGCTCCTATTTTCATTTTTTTACCAAAATTAAGTCATACTGAATCTTTCTTTTCTTTCATTGACTCAATCCCATAATAAATTTATTAATAATACTCTTAGAAGGATAATCTATGGTCCTCCTTTACTTGAATATAATAAATGAGTTATTCTTTAGGCTTAAATAATAATTAGAATATTGAGATATTTCTTCCATTAGTGATATCAAGAACTCCTCATTAATTACTTAAGTCTTTTTCTTAATGTTTTTTATAGAATATTTAAGGAAATAGCAGAAACTTCATTTAAAGTATTTTTTCAAAAAAATAATTAGAGGAAAAATCCCAGGATTCCTTAAATAAATATGGCATAAGAAGATATGATTCTTTTTATGATTAAAAGCATAAATTTAATCTGTATTTTTATCATCCCTTAGTATTTTTTAAGGCCCCTATAATTTCTATTAAAAAAAATCCAGACTGAAATGATCAAATTCTTATAATTTCAAAAATAAATTAATCAATTTTCTTTATTAAAACTAATCTTATAGCTAATTAATAAATAGACCATGCTTATTATTCAAGAAATTCTGCACTGTTAGTGTATTATTTTTTTTTATTTCTTAATTATTTTTTTTCTTTATTTATTAATTCTTTCTTCTTTGAGTTTTTTCAATATCTGCTTGTTTTTTTGAGAAAGTTGAACTAGGATACTTATAACAGGTTTCAACAGTAAAAAAATTCAAGTTGATTCAATTATGTAAGCTTGAAGAAGGTATAGAACCTCAGAGTATAATTTCTTTCAAAAAAAAACTTGGAAAATTCCAAAAAAAAACGCAAAAAAATTAAAAATAAATTGGTACATAAATAAGCTGAAATAAACTAAAAAAATGAGAAAAAAGTATGACAATAATTTTTATAATAACAATAAGATTATTAATAAAGAAAAAATGAATAAAAGTAGACATTTTGTTTTATTATATAAGTAAAATTCCTTTGTATCACTTTCATAGCGAAAATAAACATGACAAAAGGTGTTCTTTTAAAAAAGACAGAGTACACTCTAAAACCAATAAGAAAGATCTGGATTTTTTTTCATACTTTTGAAAATATTAATCACATGTTACTCGATATGTGGCCTGAAACCAAAATAACTACCCTTTAAACCCCTTTTTTAATTAAGATAATATGTATTTTTGTTATATTAGAAAAAAAGATAACAATGAGGTGAATTTCAAGCTTTATCAATTTGTAGATGTGTCTTTTTGTATGAAAGGGTTCAAGAAATCGAAGTTATTTTTCAAATTGAAAAATTTCTGAAAGATGAAAGCATAATATTAAGTCAAATTGCGATGGAATTTATGGACTAAAAGGGAATCATTTGTTAATGATGTAAATATTTAAATGGAATAAAAAAAAATTGACAGTTGTAGAAGCTTTGATCATGGTGAGGAGTATTTCAAATCAATTAATAAAATAACAAATAAAAATCAAAATATTAAATGATTCTTTTTTAATATTTGAAACATTTCTTTTGAGAAAAAGGCTAACTCTTATTTTTAAATTTAATTAGAAAGAAAAGAATCTTTGAGTATATTCCACAATTATTTATAATAATTGAAGCTGTAAAACAACTGAACATATATAATTACTAACTAATAAGTTAATTAATTTCCTTCCCTTTTTCTCAAAAGTAATTGTTTATTGACTCTCATTAATTATAAGAAGTACTTAAGCATCATTCTTTCTTGAATAATCTCAAAACAACATTTTACTCTCACTTAATTAATATTCAAATTCCTTTTCTTTCAAATTTCAATTAATTTTTGTATCTTAATTTATCGCTTAAATTTCAAAAGGCTTTTTATTTTATTGAAATACACCTTTGATCATCAATTTTTCTGGAAGTTATTTGCAAGATTATTTAACTCATAGTATTTTAAAGGGAAATTTGGCACATTTGATTCCCATCCCATTCTTTTAGATTTTTGAAGAAATGAAAATTTCAGCTTTACAATATAAAACTTCTTTTCATTTGTTTTAAACTTTTGTTAAGTGAGAATATTTTAAAATTGACCTTTTTATATATATTCCAATGTGTTCAATCCTTAGATTGAGATAATCCACTTTTAACTTGTGTAAGATGAATAATTAAAATTTGGTTTATTTTCTTAAGAAAATTGCAAGCGGCTTTAGAGAGATCTAAAGTCTGTTATTTCAGGAACTGACCCAGTAATAGAAACCTGAGTTGGTATAATAGAATTTTAATCCCTTTATAATAAGTATAAAATAAAAACAAAAAAGCTAAATTAAGCATATGTTTAATAGAACTAAGCATCAAATATACCTAATTATTTGTATGATCAACAACACACACTGATGCATTTTTCGAGAATAATCCCTCCTTAAACCCCCTATTAAATAAACAGTAGTTCCACTTTTACCAATTTCTTATATCTATTCTTCCGATTCTAGTACCACAGTATTTCTCCATATTTCCCTGTTTTCTCAATGTATTATTTATTTCAATAATCTTGAAAGATCTTGAAGAAGTAATACTTATTTTTTTAAAAAAAGTGTATAATCAATTCTTAAGTGAGTATTGTTAAACAATGGGATTAAATTCATAAGATATATTATTGAGATTAAAATTATAAATTCTCATTTTCATTGTAAAAAAGGACTGGAATTCATATATAATGAAAAAGACAGAAGAAATCAGTTTCAAGAGCAGGAGATAAAGCCCAAGCTTTGGCACATTTTTTCATTTAAATCCAACAAGATGAAATATTTTGGATATTAAAAGTCAAAATTCCTGTGAGTATGCCTTTGCCAAAAGCCACTTTGAATTTTTTCATTGATTTTCTTGCACACCGAGAATTAGAGCAGTATATTTTTTGTTTTGAAAATGTGGATGGATGAATGAGATGAATTGGAAAGTTTATTCCATGATCAATTATCAAATCTTTCCTTAGCCTTACTTAGCCTTAGCCTTAGCCTTAGGTTTGTTTTTAGTTTAGTAAAAATCAAAAATTGAAACAGTTCATCCTTGGATTTCCTTTTGAATGATTTCATTTTTTGATTCTGTGGGTGATGCTAATTTGAGCCAATCATGGTCTGTCTGTAGTTTGATAGATTGAGTATTGTCAAATGAACTTTTAGTTTGTCATAAATTTTTGGATTGAAATTTATTTGGATGACATCATTTTAATTTTGAAAGATTTCATCCACCCAAGCTTTCGAAAGTCCAAGGAAATCCTGATCTTTGATGATGTATGACTTTTAATGCAAACCTCCACTCAAATCAATTCATTGGGTCTTTAAATTGGATCATCACAAGATTCTCAATCATCCAAACTTTTGAGATTCATTCTTATTCATAATAAATCATGACTACTGCTTTCAATCATGATCTAACTCAAGATTCCTTGCCGCCAATCTCAATCAAGAAGATTGCTTGCATTGGTGCTGGTGAGTAAATTAGTTAGTGAATGAATGCCTTTGCTCTGATTGCATCATTAATCTTGGTTTTTGGCTTTGCAAACAGGTTATGTCGGGGGTCCAACTTGTTCTGTCATTGCGTACAAGTGTCCACATCTAAAAGGTATGGATTATCTTGAATAATTTTATTCATTCATTGATACAATTAACTAATCCTCAAATTTATTTTAATGCAGTTACTATTGTCGATGTGAACCCTGATCGAATCAATCAATGGAATTCAGATCAATTACCAATCTTTGAGCCTGGCTTAGAAGATATAATCCTCAAGTGTCGAAATAAAAATCTTTTCTTTGATACTGATATTGATAAAGCAATTCTAGAAGCCGATTTAATATTTGTATCTGTCAACACACCCACCAAACAGTCTGGCATTGGATCAGGTTATGCCGCCGATCTATCCTATGTTGAACTCTCCACTCGCAGAATTGCCTCAGTTGCTAGAACCTCAAAAATCGTAGTGGAGAAATCTACCGTACCTTGCCGAACCGCTGAGTCAATGAGAAAGATATTAGAATCAAACTCAAAACCAAACCTCAACATTACATTTGATATTCTTTCAAATCCCGAATTCTTGGCTGAGGGAACTGCCATTAACGATCTCCTAAATCCTGATAGAGTACTCATTGGTTCTTTATCCACTCCTTCTGGTCGTCGCGCTCAAGCCGCTTTGGTTAGCGTTTATACAAATTGGGTCCCAATCGAAAAATGCGTCACTACCGGCCTTTGGTCGTCTGAATTAACAAAATTGGTCAGCTAAGAGCTTGTTGATTTGACTTTTGAATCTATAAACTAATTACGCTCTTTTATTTAGGCTGCCAACGCTTTATTGGCTCAGCGTATCTCATCAATCAATTCTCTATCTGCTATATGTGAAGTCACAGGCGCTGATATTGATGAAGTAGCTTATGCTTGTGGTCTAGACGGTAGAATTGGCAACAAGTTCTTAAAAGCTTCAGTAGGATTCGGCGGCAGTTGTTTTCAAAAAGATATCCTCAACTTAGTCTACCTCTCAGAATCTCTGCATCTTCAAGACGTTGCTGATTATTGGCGTCAAGTTGAGTTAGAGTGTCCGGATTGAGAGAAAGGATGATATACTGGATGGTTGTGATTGACTGACTAAATGACTAACCAGTCTATTGATTCTTTTTAGGTCATCATCATGAACGAATCTCAGAAGCGCCGATTCACAACCAAAGTTGTCAAGCAACTTTTCAATACGATCAGAGGCAAAAAGATTACCGTTCTAGGATTCGCCTTCAAAAAGAACACTGGAGACACCCGCTGTTCAGCCTCCATCACTTTAATTAAACAGTTTAGAGAAGAGGGCGCTCAAATCTCAATTTATGATCCCAAGGTCCAGGAGGGCCAGTACTGGATTGACTTAGTGGATAGTAATGTTTCTGGGGATGCCGAAAAAGGTAAAAGGATTACTAGCTACCCTTTAACAAGTTGAATATTATACATGTACTGAGTACAAGCCTTGAATAGCTCGAAAACAGATTACAATTTGCAAATCAGCAGAAGAGGCCTGTCATGGAGCGGCTGGGATTGTAGTGGCAACTGAATGGGATGAAGTGAGTCAATATTTTGAGCTGAACAAAATACACATTGAGTGCTAAGCTTATTTTTGGATCAACAACAGTTTAAAGCGTTAAATTGGGAAAAGATCTACGAAACTGTTGATAAACCTGCCACAATATTTGACGGAAGATTGATTTTAGACGAAAAGAAATTGAGAAAGATTGGGTTTAAAGTGTTTGTAATTGGGAAAGGGGAGGAGGGCGTAAATTTATAAAAACAACTAGTACATTTAATGATAAGTAATTGGGTTATAGGTCATTATCAAGGTTTTCTTAACTCACAGTCCGCATTTGAAAGCATTTCATGAAGCATAAAATTGTAATTTATAGATGTTTAACAATGTACGCAACCAATTTTAATAGAGTGTGACATCAAAAGCATCAAAAAGACATGTACTTTATTGGTTTTTGAAGACTTAATATGCTGCAATTACAATCTGATTGCAAATTCATTTCCCCTGTCGTTGACACTTAGCTTTCTTCTTCCCCAAACCACTTTGGGGGAAGTAATACGCTTTCTTTGAACTGAACGCCAGCGGATAAGTGCATTTCTTTGGCAAAAATCGAAGCGTATGAAAGTCTGTTTTGGCATATAATCAGGAAAAAAACATCATCCAGCATTACACAAACGTGTGACTGGCCTAAGGCATAAGCGAAAACCTAAAAGTTGAAAAATTTACCCAACGTAAATCTATTGCAATACTCTCTTTTTATGTTGGCGATGCAAAGAAGTTTATTTTCTTCCTTGGTAAAAGGCATTGGGCTGTAGTCATTTAAAAATGATCTGGTTCTATTCTTTTTTAAATTTGTGGGCTTATGCTAACCAAACTTTTTTTTCCTTGATTGTACATAGATCCTAAGACTTCAATAACAAAAACAATATTGAATAAGTTACGCATGTTTTATAATTTTCATGTCAAGTTTTGCTTCCAAACTTAGAAACAAAATTTTGAAATCTTAATAAATAAATAAGTTTCATTTTGTTTTTGTAATAAATAATATAAATATGCTTTATCTAAGGAAAAAAAATAATTAGGATTTTTTTTATTTAAAGAAATTTTTTAAAAGAAAAACAAACACAAAATAAGATTTGATTATCAAATATGAAAATTTGATATATTGATATTGAGAAGAAAAAAAGCACTTTCAAAAAATAATTGAAATCCTTTAATCTAATAAAAATAGAAATAATCTTCTATTTATTTATTTATAAAATTCGAAAACAAAAAGAAAAACAAGGAAACAAGAAGAAAAACAATATTTATTTATTTATTCTTTTTTTAATTTTTCAAAGGTATTAATAATTAAACTAAGATAAACTTTATATTGTTTTTTTTGTTTTATTTATATTTGACTTAACTTAGAAAAACTTTAGAAAATGATTTCAAAAAACACATTTTGAAAAAAGAAACATCAGGATTTTCAACTTTGATCAATTTCTTGAAAAAAATAATTAAATATCATTTTAAAATTATTTCACTTATGAAGTATTATTAATTTTATGATCATTGTTTTTTTTTCTTTTCAAAATAAAAAGAGTAGATTCAATATCCTGAAAAAAAAGAATTTGAGTTTTTACCAAATCATTTTTGTTATTGGATAATCTTATTGATAAATTTGTTTTGATCAGTTTGTATTTTTTATTTTTGAATAAAAACAAAAAAAAGCAGTTTTGCCATGAATTTCATTACCAAAAGTTTTTAAACAAATTTATTTTTTTGTCAGGGATAATAATAATTTTTTATATCTTTCTTTTCTTTCCTTTTTTTTTGAAAAAAACTTGGAGATTTTATAAGTGATTTTTTTAATGATTTTCCTCAAAATAATAAACCAATAGGCAAAAAAATCGGATCAAATCAGCATAATAATTTTTCTTCAAATTAATTTTAAAGTATTCAAAATATTAAAGTTTGATAATTTAACATAAAAACTTGACTGTTTTTTTCTGTAAAATAAGTTCAAAAAAAATATTTCTATCAATACAACAAAATGTAAAAAGAATATTTCAAAACAAGTCTTAATGCTAAAGAATGAAACAAAATATGCTAAATTAATAATATAGAATATTCCAAATGAATAAATGGAATTCAATAAATATAAATTCAAAAAAATCAAACTCAATTCAAGAAAATAAACCATGGAGTCCTTACTTTAATTAATTATTTATATTCAAGTTCCATATACTCAGAAAAAAAGGAAATTAACTTTTTGGAATCATAAAATGAAAATGAAAATTAAAATAAGGATGAGATGGAAATATTGATTAGGGGCCTAAAGGGTAGAGATTTTGAAATTAAATTGATATATTTTTTGAAACACCTGGCTCAAGAAACCTCATTTTTGAATTTGAAATATAACGGCCTTTTATCTCATTTATCTGGAATGTTCTTTAAATTTGATCTTTAGGGAAAATTCATAATTTCCATCTGGAACATAAACCAAATTAATTGAGATTTTTTTCATCATTTTATTTCAGTTATTCTTATTTTAAATAGCCATGAACTGGATTTTTATATCTTACATTTCAGTTATTCTACACTTATTGCTATTCTGACACCTTCTGATTGAATAGTTCCTTCACAAAAAGACCATTAATCAATAAAAACCAAAATTCTATTTGTCCCTCTTAAACACCTTTTTAAGCTTATTCTAAAACTATTATATATTTATATATCATAAATTAGCTTCAAAAAAATTGGATTTTCACTTTTTCTTTTTTATTATTGTATTTACTGTCAGTGTAATACATAAATAAAATAAAAACTTTCAAAAAAAAAAAATTGGGTTTTTGGCCACCTTAAAGTCTAAAAAATCAATCAAATCTCAAAGGAATGGAAGCTATTTTAAGGTTAAATGATTATCTCAAGCTCAGTAGAAGTAGTAGTATGAAAGAAAAATTGGGACCTTAAAAGAAGAAATATTGAAAGAAAAATAAATAAAGAGTTCAACTAGGGATGTTCTCCCTGAAGAAGATGAAAATAAGTTAATTAATACAATTTCTGAGAAAATTCAAATTTCATTGAATTCAATCATTTTATTGATGTGGCTTTTAGTAAATCAACAAATTCCACAACTTCAAATATTCATAAATGTCAAGATTTTGAGAAATTAAGTGAGGAGAGTGATAAGCTAGATGTAATGGTAACTGATTCAAGTCATGATATTTCATTTTTATATGAAAACATTCCATTCTTAAATTGGTTTCATCAAATGAAGAATATTTTATTGGATTGAGATGATATGGATTCATAGTCAATGGTTCCTGGACTTATTGGCACCCCAATTTGAATGATAATTCTACTTTTGAGTATCTCAAAGCTCACTAATTTATTTCACTTGTCTAATAAACCACTTTTTAGGTTTTTTAATTTTGGCTAATGAGAAACTTTGTAAAAGTTAGCATGAATCAATCTCTGACTGAAGAAACAAAAGTTCATTCTAAAATATTAATTCTGTTTTTTCTACACCTCCATGTATCCTTCTTTATAAATAAATTAAAAGACTGAGGAAGAATTTTATTGGAAAGTCATTCAGATTAACTACTTGAATTGTGATTCTATATATTTGGAGGATCATTTAAGCTCTCAGTTGGATGGAGATAGCTACAAGTGAAATACTAAAAGAAATTCTCAATAAATGAAAATATTTTTGGAAAGATTAAAAATTTAGCTAACTGCAAGGTAAAATATTGAAATAATGTTGAGAAGTCAAAAACTAAATCAAATATGGATTTTTAGAGGCAAAATGTCAGGCTGAGTCTATGATAAAAATGTATTAAGGCTATTTACAACTTTAACTATGACTGTGACATGGATAAAAGTATTTAAAAGAGGTTTGACTAAAGATAAAAAGGGCTTCGCTAATGAGAATTGGTGGTGGTGAGCACTATTGAAAGCCCTGGGTGCAGCGTTACCTGTTGGGTTACAATAATAAAAACTACAATACTAATATTTATAGTATAAGCTGTTTATTTTCCAAGAGTATAACTTTTTTTGAAAGTTTTACTATGTAGTAATTCAAGCGCAGGATGGGGATTCCTTTTCTGGCAGTGAAGAGGCCTCCGTTTATCCTGAAATGGGGTAAAAAGGCTGCTAGACTGTTTCACATAGAGGGAGTGAAGATTTTTCACTCTCAAGGACATGCTTGTGGTTTGAAAAAGGCATGTATAGCCTGTATTGGGCTAAGATGTGGTTTTGAAACCACATCTGGGCAGTTTTCACCAATACAGGGTGAAAAATTTCATCTTGGGACCACACAGCCTAATTCTGACATGTATGATGCATAGAATGCTGTAGAGAACCTGTATGGAACCCCGGTATTGAATGAACTATGAGGTATTGAAGTAAAAACAAGCTTCTTCATCAGTTTGACAACTCATAATCATGGTTATGGGATATTATCCCATGGTAAGGCTGTATTGGCCAAACTGTGGGATTTTGACCTTAAAAAAACCATACCTTTGTCAGTTTTTGAGATATCAACCTCAAAATTGGTTTGGTGTGTAGCCCTGTATGTTTTCTACAAAATGGTACCTCATTTGATATGGCTATCATTAAATATGGCAAGGTTATGTGATGTACAAGACTTTTGTACATATGCGTGTTTTTAGGTAAAAAACTGTATTGGGCTTGTTTGCCTTATAGCTTTTGTTCTAAATGAGATATGGGGAAATGAATGGCACCATCAGATATCCCTGATTGTTCTCTTTCCAAAAAGACCCCACTTTAGGTATCTCACACTAAAACTGTAGAAGTTAGATGAGAGGTGAATATTTCATTCACCCTTATTTGGCTTGAATTTGGCCATAACTTCTGTAATACTGGTGCTAGCTCAGTTTGGCTGCTACCATTGGATAGCCCTGACTTAGAACTTAATTCTAAATACCAATTTGTTGGAGTTGAGCCTCTTACTCTGTATTTCAGATGGGAGGTGAAAATTAAGGTTTATGCTCAGCAACAACTTTGAGCAGGAATGACTTTGTTGTTCTTTGTCCTATGATTATGAGACTTGTATATTTGAAAAGGAGTGAGTTTCCTCTTTTGTTTGATACCTCATGAGCTGATTTGGCTCAGCTCCATGCTTTGGTGGTATCTTGGCTATACCATTGATTTATGTTATTTGGCTCTCATGCTTGTGCTCTGGCTTTGAGTCACAGGCTGACATACCCTCCCTCTAAAAAAGGCTTATCATTTATGAGACAGTTCAGTCCTCCTAGAGGCTCTGAATCTTCTTAAATGAAGGTTCCCATCTGGTATGGCATCTTCTGCCAACCACTTGTCCTTATCAACTTTCTGGTTCTTGAATCTGACTAAGTACTGTATCTGAACCTTAGCATTAAGTCTGATCTTCCTGGCCTTGATAATTTTCTTCACAGGTCAAGGGGAGTCCTCCACTTCCACTGATTCTTGTGGGGTGAGGTTTTCCTTCCTGGAGGGCAATTTATGCTCCTCTGTCTGGAAGTATGGCTTGACTAAATTCACTGGAAAGACTGGGTGTTTTTTAGAAAATTCCTCTGTGAGTTTTACTTCCACTGCATTTTTCCCTATCAGTTTAATGATAGTGAAGGGCCCTACAAATGAGTCTCTCATTTTCTTGGGTCCTTTGAGATTATTAAAGCTTAGTGTAGACACTAGCACTTGGTCTCCTTCTTTAAAGTCAGGTTCCATGTGCGATTTGTCCCACCTCTGCTTATTATATTCTTTTGCCTCAGCTATACATTTGCCTGCTGTGTCACAAGCTCTCTTCCACATTTCATGGAAATCTCTGGCTGTGGGGTGGATGGTCAGAAGATTTTTCTTCAAGTGATCAACAGGAAGTAGGGGATTCCACCCTTTCTCTACCCGTGCAGGTGTTTTTCCTGTGATACAGTGCTAACTTGTATTATAATCCAGCTGGACTGCTGGTAGAAGGGTAACCCAGTCATGGGTGTATCCTTCATGTTCTATGTATTCCATGCCATAGGCACAGAATCTTCTGAGGATGTCCTCCATTGTCTGGATCATCCTTTCAGCTAATCCATCTGTGTCTGGCTGGTAAGCTGTGGAAAATGCAAGCTTGGTGCCAAGAATGTCATACAAGTTTGTCCAAAATTCAGATGTGAACTTTGGGTCCCTATCACTGGTGATGATCTTAGGGACTCCACAGGTAGATATGATGTTGTTCCAGAATAACAGAGCAGTATGCATGGCTGTGTCCTCCTTATGGCATGGTATGCAGCTCATACTCTTGCTGAAACTATCAGCTATGATTAAGCAGGAATTGAAGTTTTCTTTGCCTCCTGGGACAAGTCCTGTAACCCAGTCCATGTTGATGGTTTTCCATGGGTTTTTGGGTTTGTCTATGTGTTGAAGTAACCCATACTTCTTCCCATGTTTTCTATTTGAGTTCTGGCATCTTTCACAAGTGCTGATGTATTCACTCAACTCTTGTTCCAATTTGGGCCACCAATCAGTGCTTGCCATCCTTTCTTTGGTCCTGTCTTCACCCATGTGTCCCATATAGGGGCAGTAATGGCATTACTACAAGATCAAAGATATATGGTCTCTATCTATTATTGTGAGTGCACTAGTGTGCTTCCCTCTATGGTAGAACAGGCCATCTATAAGGAAAAATTTATTTTCCTTATAGTCCCTCGACCAGGGCTCCTCTAACTGGGATTCCAGTTCTGGGCTCCTGTACTTTTTTTTAAGGAGTTGAAACAATATGCCACATTGTTTGTGTTTGGTATATGTCTTCATCACTGCATTGAAGAATTCATTATGCAGTTCTGAGGAGCTCATTCCCAATATGGGAGTTTCTCTTCCTTCTGATTCAGTGTTTTCACTGTCTGGGGTACCACTTTCTGGTGCCCACTCAGAAAATCTGAAGTTTTTCTTCCTGCCTATTTCCATAAAATGGATAGAAATTTTAGCTGCTACTTCAGGGTCATAAGCTGGGTTGCTTTTGAAATTATCCAGTGGACATCTGCTGAGGCCATCTGCATTGGTATGAACTTTACCCTCTTTGTATATGATGGTCATATTCCCTCTATACTCCTGGATGGCTATTTACCACCTCAGCATGTGTCTATTGGTAATCTTCATGTTTAGTAAAGACTTCAAGGCTGTGCAGTTTCTGTAGACTTCAAAGACTACACCCTACAAAGAATAATGGGGTTTCTTTAGAGCCCAAACTAAGCATAGACATTCAGTCTGGGTGGCCCCATACCTGGCTTCTGAATCTTTCAGCTGCCTAGAGATGTAATATATTACTCCCTCTCTTGGTTCACCATCCACAATTTGTCTCTGGTGAAGGGCTTCTCCTAAGCCTTGGCTACATGCTGCATCTATGTATAACTTGAATGGTAGTTCAAAGTCAGCAAAGATGAGCACAGGTGCATTTGTGAGTTTTTATTTGATCCTCTCATATGCATCCCTTCTTTCCTTGGTAGTTTCAAAAACTACATCTCTTGAACATCACTTGTGTAAACTACTAGTTATATGTGCAAAGCTTTTGATGTGGCTGCTACAGTAGCTAGCATACCCAAGGAAGGATTGCATTTCATTGATGCTTTTTGGTACTGGTTTTTGAAGTACTGCTGCTACTTTGTTCTGGTCAATTTCCAGACTAAAACCTGAGACTTTATGTCCTAGAGCTAGTAGCTCTTGTTGGCCAAAATTGCACTTTTTAAGTGAAATTTTCAGATTTATGGGTGTGCATTTACTTAGAGCTTTGTCTATGTATTACACATGGTCTTCCCATGTCTCTTAGTATATAATGAGGTCATCAATATATACTGCCATCCAGACTTCCAATATTTCTTCTTGAAATATGGTGGCTATCATTCTTTGGAAGTGGGATGGTGCATTCTTGATTCCAAATGGCATCCTGGTGTACTCATATATTCCCATATGACATATGATTCTGAGTAATTTCATGGAATTTGGTTTAACTCCATTCTGGTGGAAGCCTTTCATACAATCCATTTTGGTTATGTATTTGGCTTTTGCCAGTTTGTCTAAGGCATGAGGTATCCTGGGTATAGGGTACCTGTCAGCTTCGGTCTAGTTATTCAGAGCTCTGAAATCTCCACACAGCCTAGACTTTGCATCATGCCAGGTGATCAGGACAGGTGTGGTAATTTCCACTATTTCATTGTGTCCAATCTTTCTGATGACATCCATGTCCAGGGGTTCATTGATATGTTTTTCAATTTCCTTCCTGGTTTCCAGACTTTCTGGGTAAGGGGGTCTCCTGAGTATGGGTGGATAAGATCTTTCCACATCCAGATATAACTCTATATCATGTCCTCTAATCTTGCCTAATGATTCTTCACCAATGGCAAATGCTGGTCTAGTCTTTCTCAGCATCTTCAGTAACCTTTGTTTCTGTTTACTGGTTAAGGTAGTGCTAAACTGTCCCTTTCTGAATTATTTCAGTGGTTCTTCAAGAGGATCTTGGGCAGATATTTGGTATATATAAAGCAAAAATTTCTTTTCCTTGTTTGCACCAATGGTAATGTGCTTGTTTTTACTATTGTAAATATTTATTCCATATATCCTCTGGTAATCTGTTCCCAGGAAAAACCCTTGGATGTGGGCATCATCAATCACAACAGACTCTGGCTTAAATCTGATGTTACCTTTCCTATGGGGTATAATTATCTCTTTGATAATTGTTCCAATGGAAGGCATCTTCCATGAAGCACTTTTGAAGTTCTTTGCCTTGGTTGCAAAGAGTTGATTTTTCCAATTTGGGAAGTGGTTGTCCAAATAATTTCTGGCCACTATGGAGCAGTGTACCCCACTATCAATGATCAATGGGTATTGAGCATTGTCAATGAAAACAGTCATTTTAGTGGCTATCACATGTATGTATGCCATTCCTTTGGTTGGTGTGACCAAGAATGTTTGTGCATCTTGTGTGTGTTTGCACAAGCTGTTGTTGGCAGTGTCTTGTGGCATTCCTGCTTCCAACTGTATGTCTTGGATTTATAATGGGGTTTCCTCTTGGTATTAGGCTAGAAATTCTTCTCTTGGGTCTTGCTCTTCATCAGATTGTTCTCTGATGGAATCCCCCATAGAGTCTGAGTCAGAATACTCTGTTGGGGATTCCTCCTCTGGAACTTTCTCAATGAAATAGACTTTTCTCTTTGCCTTTGGACAGTTGTTGGCATAGTGGTCTGTTGAACCATAGTTGTGACAAGAATTTTTCTTCTTTGTGACTTCTGCCACCCTTTCTCTTGGTTTGTCTTCAAACTCCACCATAAAAGGCGGTTTCTCTGTGAAAGTGCTGCTTTTATATGGGGTGTATTTCCCTTTATTAGTTCTTTTCCTTAAATCTTGTAAGGTATTTGCATATTCATCTAGAGTGCAATTGTGTTTGCATCTGCATTTCACTGCATGCTCTATTTCTCCTTGCATTTGTGTCAGGAGTTTGTGATTCCTCATCCAAATCTTCATTTGAGGATCAATGGATTCAAGTCTTTTAGACCGTCTGAGACACCACTCATATGGATCTTTGTCCACAGAGTGTTTGTCATTTTCAAATGACATGGTCTTTTGCCATATCCAAGTACCATTGCTGTACTTTTGGATGATTTTACTCTTCCACCATGGCTAGTTGCTTCTGCCATGGATTTCTTTCATTTCTGTGTACCATATACTAGCATGTACTTTAAATGCTGTATTAAGTCTAGCAGTAATCCAGTAGTCTGGTATGCTTGGTACATCAATGAAGAGTCCATCAATATAGTCAATGAGCTCCATATGATCATATTCCACAGTTACAGAGAATTTGGGCCAGCTTGAGGGCTCAGGAAGCTGTTTCAATGCTTCCTTCTCTGAATAAGAAATATTACATCATCCTGGTATTGTAATGGCAATCTTGCCTCATTCATCAACATGGAATTTGGTTTGATGTCATCTTGGTGATATGGACTATCCATAACATGGCCTTGTGGTTGGGGCTTTATGCTATGGTAGACATTAAACAGTTTGTTTATGTCTTGATCCAGAAAATCCCTGTCCCTTTTTGGTGGTGCTGTTCTTCAAAGACTAGATTCAGTCTTTTTTTGGTTTCTTGAGAGGCTTTGCTCAATTGAGAATGTCCTTCTTAAAGGGATTTGACAATTTTGTCCATGGAGGCTGTCAATATTTTTATCCTCTCATGGCTTGCTTCAAGTTCTGAAAACTGCTTTTGAGTTTTCTCAGCATATTGGGACATTTGTAACCACAGTGCATCACTGTTTAGGTTACTTTCAGGTGTGACAACATTATGTTCAATCTGAGTGGGGGTAATATTTCTATTGATAGTACTACTGATTCTAGAGTTATTTACAGCTACTTCTTGTTCTTGTGAACTTCTTTCACCAAATACAACAGCTTTTGGATCATTGGGTCTGACTCTCCCTTCCTCTGGCTGAAGGTGGTCTTGTTTTGCCCTTGTATCCTTGTCTTCTGCTGGAAAATTCCTGTGATTGTGAAGAATGGTGACTCTTGGCCACTGATCTGTTGGTTTATGAATGGTTTGAAGCAACAGGAGAGCTGATTTGGCCTGCAACTTGTGAGCCTGAAGGAATCTGAGTATGCCCTGCTTGGGTCAGCTGTTCTTTTATAGATTGGATAGTAGCTTGATTCTCCCTTATCCTGTTTTCCCTCAGCTCCAGGAGTCTGAACTGCCTGGTGGGATTCCAACCTTTGGTGATTACCATAAGTTCTTTTAATTCTATCTCTTTGAGAGAAATTTTCTGGAAACTTTCTCCAAGTTCTGCGCAGTGGGATGCCAGGTTGAACCTCTTGTGGTCAATGCTCCATTGAAATAAACGTTTTAGGAGTTGGTGGAGCTGAAGATCTTGATCCATATCCTTCCAGTACTCTGTTTTGAGGTTTCTGTTTAATTGGAATGTGAATGGCAGAGTGGGTATGATTTCCCTCAATGTATTTCCATTCACCACTGTTTCCAAGGTGTCCTCCTCCAAGCCTTCTGGTTCTAGACAAGCCTTCTATGTCCTCTGGCTGGTTCCTTTTGAAGCCAAGGTTTCTTAGGTGTACAGGTGACATATCAGTGTTTGTAAGCAGTCAACAAATTAATGTTCTTAAGGTATTTACCTTTGACTGTGCCTTGTACAGATTTTTTGTCTTCTAATTTTGGAAGTTTACCTTTAGAGGTTACAAGTGGGTTAATTATGGTAATCTTCCCTGTACAAGTGCTTAAGGTTGGTTTACCTTGTATTGAAGCAGATGTTTGTTCTTTTCTATTCCTCTGAGTGGCAATGGGGTTCCACATTTTTGCTTTAATCAGGCCTTCACTGTGCCTCTTTCCATTGCCCTTGCTGCCCTCTGGCTCTGAGGGTGTCACTGGTGTGTTGGCCTGTGACTGGGCCTCTACTGGTATTTAGTTTTCTTCCACTGAATCAAACAGGAAAAGAGGGCTTAATGCCAGTTAAGACTTCTTAAAATGCTGTTTTCACGTCTAAGAATGGCCTGTGGGCTTGTATGTTACTACAATATGCCCTTGCATAATGACAGTGTAATTGAATTATTAATTTCACGTCAGAAACGCAGCTTACAGATATTTGGTACACTGTTTGTATGCCAATATCTCACAGATTGACTTGTAATTAGCAATTATAATCTGATAAAAGTGGTATGTAAGAGGGTAGTTGAATTGACAATACACCCAACTATGCCCCAACTGTTAGTTTTACAGTAAGAGGTGTCCTTATTTAATTAAACAAAAAAAGGACTTTATCAATGGCTTAAAGTGTTTTGATATGTAAATAACACCAAAAATCAGGGTTGTTGTCGTGCTTAAATTATTATCAAGCATGCCACATTTTGATTTAAAGAAGATAAATAATAGTGGTATATGACATATCCCACTGAAAATATATATATAAGATATATATTTTATTAAAATATTATGCCTAAAAGGACAAAAACATTTTTAAGAATAGAGAAAATAAGAGAAAAAACTCACTTATAAGGTCCAAAAAGTTTATAAAAACATGGCCAGGCCCCCAAAATGTCAAGCTGAGTCTATGATAAAGATGTAATAACGCTATTTACAGCTTTAACTATGACTGTTACATTGATAAAAGTATTTAAAAAAGGTTTGGCTAAAGATAAAAAGTGGTTTACTAATGAGAATTAGTGGGGGCAAGCGCTATCAAAAGCCCTGGGTGCAGCTTTACCTGTTGGGTTACAATAATAAAGACTACAATACTAAGATTTATAGTATAACCTGTTTATTTTCCAAGAGTATAGCTGTCTTTGACAGCTGTACTACATAGGAATTCAAGAGCAGGATGGGGATTCCTTTTCTGGCAGTGAAAACGCCTCCTTTTATCCTTAAATGGGGTAAAAAAGCTGCTAGACCTTTTCACATAGAGGAAATAAAGATTTTTCACTCTCCAGGAAAGGCTTGTGGTTTGCAATAGGACTGTATAGCCTGTATTGGGCTCAGATGTGGTTTTGAAACCACATCTGGGCAGTTTTCACCAATACAGGGTGAAAATTTTCATCTGGGGACCACACAGCCTAATTCTGACATTTATGATGCATAGAATTCTGTACATAACCTGTATGATACCCCAGTATTGAAGTAAAAACAAGCTTCTTCATCAGTTTGACACCTAATAATCATGGTTATGGGATATTATCCCATGGTAAGGCTGTATCGGCCAAACTGTGGGATTTTGATCTTGAAACCGCCATACCTTTGTCCATTTTTGAGATATCAACGGCAAAATTTGTTCCATGTGTAGCTTAGTATGTGCTCTACACAATGGTACCTCATTTGATATGGTTATCATTAAATATGGCAAAGTTATGCCATGTACAATATTTTTGTACATATGCATGTTTTTAGGAAAAAAGCTCTATTGGGCTTGTTTGCCTTATAAATTTTGCTTTAGATGAGATATGGGGAAATGAATGGCACCATAAGATATCACTGATTGTTCTTTTTCCACAAAGACCCCACTTTAGGTATCTCACACTAAAACTGTAGAAGTTAGATGAGAGGTGAATATTTTATCCACCATTATTTGGCTTGAATTTGGCCATAACTTCTGTAATCCTGGGGCTAGCTTAGTTTGGCTGGTACCATTGGATAGCCCTGATTTAGAGCTTCATTTTGAACACCCATTTGATGGGGTTAAGTCTGTGGCTCTGTATTTCAGATGAGAGGTGAAAATTAAGGTTTATGCTCAGCAACAACTTTGAGAAGGAGTAACTTTGTTATTATTTGTCCTATGAGAATGGGACTTGTTTATTTAAAAACGGGTGAGTTTACTCTTTCTTTTGATAACTTTTGAGCTGATTTGCCTCAGCTTCATGTTTTGGTGGTATCTTGGCTATACCATTGATTTATGATATTGGGCTGTCATGCTTGTGCTTTGGTTTTGAGTCACAGGCTGAGAAAAAAGAAATCAATCAAATGTTTGATTTGAAAAAGAAAAATGGATTAGAGAGTTTGAAATAAATAAAAACAGAAGAAGATGTATCTGACAATTTCAAAATTTTTCTATTAATGCTTTTTTTGAATGAAATTTACAAGCTTTTCTTTTTAGTCAGAAAGAATTGAATTATTTATTAATGCACTCTCAATGGAATTTCACAGTTCTATAAAATAAAATTAAGTTTAATCCTTTTTATTTAGGAATGTGAAAGAAATATGAGCTATAACAGAAGATCAACTTAGATATGTATTCATCAAAATCAATAGCTGAATACATCTTTAAAATTGATTTTCTTTGCTCTGTATATGATTTATGGGTCTTGGAATTCAAGGATAATTTTAAACTCACTTCCATTTATGATGGATTTGTATTTTCTATTTCAGTTCTGATTAAATACTGCTGTTTTTATTTGAAATTAGATTTTTCATTTATAGATGAGGGGGTTCTTTGGGTAATTTTTTGGTTGAGTTATTATAGTTGTATTATTTAAGAGGATTTGAAGGTATGTATGATTGTGAATTATATACTTTTTCAGATTATTTTCAGATTTAATTTTGTTAGAATGATTCATAATACCACTCAATTATACCAGGTGAGTTTTGAAGCTTTATTTCTCTTTCAAATATGTATGCCTCAAGTTAAAATCTTAGTTAATTAATATTTTTAGTCCTCTAGTATCTGATGAATTCTATTGAATAATATGAGCCTTTTACTCAAACCAAAAGAGCTTGAAGAAAAATAAAACACCATAATATATGGTGAGATTTATGTAATCTTACAAAAAAAGAACTGGGACGTACTAACTTATAAAGCTATCCAGCTTAGAGAGAAAAATTCCCTCTTTCATAATATGAAATTTCTATTTTAATTCTCAAAGGATAGCAAAAATTCAAGGAAGTAAAAGTATAGAACAAGAAAATGTTTCTCAAAACATTTTCAAGATATAGGCTAAAGTTTGAATTTCAGAAGATTCTACTCTTATTTAATATAATAAAATAAAAATATTAATTTGCACCAATTACAAAATGAAGTAATGATGATATTTCTTGTAATTAATTACCAAAGAGAGATGTTGAATTTTTAGAGATAGTAATTCTGATAGAAATATCATAAGACTAAATTTATTCATAATATTAGAAGCATGCAAATCTATAAAGTAAAAGTAAAATTTTGGAAGCCTTCAAGTAAAACCTAGAGAAAACGCATGAGGCCCAAAATCCCATAAATAATGGTATTAAATGGAAAGATTAATATACACATCTTTCACCTTTATTAAAACAAATAAAGGAACAATAAGGCCACAAAACCAAAAGACAAGAATTGACAAAGACAGAATGTGCATTTAACAATTGGAAAGAGGAAATGCTTCACTTCCAGAAAATATCATTGTTATTACCAACCAACAATGATTATATAAAGTATGGGATCTGCAAAATCTTACTGAGAATAAAACTGTATTTCCCTCTTGGATCTAAAATCTTCTCTTTGATTCATAGATCAATAATGTGGGTTCCTAAGAAGGGATGTCCAATGGTACAATATTCAAGGCTTTAAAATTACTAAATCAAGATATACCATGCCAATAACCCTTTATTTGATAAGTAGAAGTTTCCAGCTTATCACCTCCTGTCTATCTTTTCCAGATTTAATGATAGAACAATCAAGATTCCTATTTTTTGGAAGGGCTAAAGTAAAGCTAGAAAAAGATACTACTATTAGACCAATATCTAATACAGATCAAAAGGTGTTAGCACTTTTCTCTCAAAAATAGAAAATTACTATTTTACAAGAGATAAGAAGAACTTTGAGCTTGGATGATTCTTCCAGACTTTGGAAAAAATAGTCACGAGCTTAACCATATTTCAAATATCACCTTTTACTACAATTTGAGATATATTTGAGCCTGGTATCTTGAAAAATGAAAGGGTTATCAAGGTTTGGATAAAATCACACACCAAGTGGTATTGTGGGGTATTTGACAAAATAACTGAATTATGAGGTTTCAAAACTGTCAAAAGGCATTTTATAGATTTATTAGCCATTATTTGATACTCTAATGCCATTTATGATTGTACAGGGTGATATTGTGGGATGCTCTCCCATATAGCTGAATTATGAGGCATCAAGGCAATTCAAATGATATTAATACTTTTATTACTAATACCTTGACCAATAAATGCCATACAGATGTGTACTGGCTTTGATACCACATCCAAACCTTAAACTAGTGAAAATATTGACTGTGAGCATTTGGGATATGACCACATATCCAAAAAGGTGACAAGAAAACTTTATAATAATTATACTCTTGATAATTATCTTGAAGCCAGTGAAAATACCATAAATAGGCTTAAAATCTGAATTAACTCAGAATATAATGATTAAAAATGTGAAATAAATTGCAAAATTAGATTTCTCATGGTAAAATACACATATATCATATTTATGGCATATCTGTAAAGTCAATAATTACTGAATAATAAGTAAGAATACTATAAAAAAGATATAAAGTCTTATTTAACTCAGAAACCAATGAAACAAAATGTGAAATAAATTGCACCATTGGATTTCTCATGAAAGACTACACATAAAAAAACTTTACGTCATTTCTCTAAAGTCAATACTTAAGGGATTAAGCTGAATATATGCACTTTTTTGGTTGGTGCATACATTCATGGTTTTTAGCTAATATCTCTTGAAATATGCATGATAGAGAGTTAAAACAACATCAAGTTAACAATTAATTACTGTAGAAACACAGATATGAACTTTATTTGACAATTTATAAACAAGGTTATAGCTTGTAAGAATTTATTGAACAAAATTGCTAGAGCTGTTGACCACTTTGTTGTGAAAGTGGTGCAAACTTAAATAAAAGTGGATATTCAGGTTCCAATAGTTAACAAGTGAAGAAAGATAATTTTTTTATCATAATATTCAAGGCCAAACTCCCTGAAATAAAGCTTTGAACTTCAAACTATTAAATTTCAACAGAAAAGATGAGATACAAGAAAAATCATCAAAAATAGAATTTTGATGATGTAATGGAATCCTCTTTGCAGCTTGATAAAAACATGCCATACTATCAGAACTTACTCTCTGAATGTCTTTAGGGTGTATAACTTAAATGTTATCAATGATCAAAGTTTGAGCTTAAAATTGATCATGTATGATCACTCACTGTAATCTTATTTTAGATTTAACAGTTATATAAGTGATTAAACTGGTGAATACTATTAGATTATGATTAATACTAATAAAATACACAAAGCTTAGGCTTCTTCCAAGCCTATTATGTCATCAAGCTTAGAGTTATAGTGATAACTCTAAGCAATGGCATAATAATGAGATAAGATGATTTGATCATGATGTGATCATCAGAAAAACTTAAAATACTGATCATTTCCAGTAGATACCATCAGTAAATGTCTACTAGAAGCCTACTGGACTCTAGAAGGGAGGAATTTACTATAAACAGAGCTCTTTTGACTCAATTTTTCCCAGAGACACATCAAAAACAATAAAGAAATTATATCAAAAGGTAAATTCTTTATTCTTTATATATAAATATATTATATTATCAAATACCAAAGTTGATTGTTATTATAATCATCAATATTGATGTGATTACTCCAATTGCTCACCTGTTTTGTTATAATTCTCTTGAAAATATAATTTACACATAAAATCAAGAATATTTGTAATCTCTCTTATTTTTATTTGTAAATACAATTTAAATAAGTTTTATATATATTATTTGGTGTGAAATCTTTCAAAATTATCATTTTAAGTGTTCAAAGTAGGTTATTATCTCTTATTATCATAATTACTCTCTATTATTATTCTTGATAATTCTTTTATTAATATAAAAAATATTTATATCAACATATAACTTGAATATTAGTAATATTATTCCTATTAATTTTTTTTATTCCTGTCACAGCCAAGGAGGCAGGGGCATTACCAATCATCTTCCACAATCATTACCTCATTGGTACCCTTCAAAACACAATCAGCAACAATCATTATTTCATGGATACCCTTCAAAACCCAATCAGCAAGGGGGTTTCATTCTACATTCTCCAAATACAGTTTCAGACCTCAATACAGTTTCATACAGGCAAGACCCAAATACAGGATTCACCAAATACAGGCCTTTCATCAATACAGGCGCAAATACCTGTATTGGATTCACCAATACAGGATTCAATCCCACATACAACTTCTTCCAGCATACAGGCCAGTATCTCAACACTCAAACTTCAAGGCTGGTATTTCTCACATATACCAGCCCCTCTTCATCCGCCTGGGGGTTTTTCCCCCAGTTAATTAAAATATTGGATTTATTATTTAATATTATTTTATTTCTCATTTAAGAAATATTATTTTATTATTTATTAAGTTAGTCTTTGCCTTCTCTCACCTGTTCAGTAGAGTCCTGGTGGCCATATCCTTTATTAATCCTTTTCTCTTTTCTGAACAGGTTGAAACAGTGGTACAGGATTATTTGTGGTTGGCTCTTTATCATTGCTTTTGTTTTGTCTCTCTTATCTTTTATGCTTATTATTTTATGACTAGGAATTTATCCTCCTACTCCATTACTCTTATCATTTGAGTACTCTTCTGAGCCCTCCATAAGTAAGTCTGTTCACTGAGTGCCAGGCCCTCTTCATCTTAGAAGAGCCCCTGTGACATTATTTTAATTAACTCATAATTGCTTCTTTTTCTTTCATTCATTTTATTCATTTCTCTCATTCTTCAATTATGATCTTTTCATGATTCTATGATTTTTTATGATTTTTATGATTTTTCTCTCTTATCAATTTTCATCTCATTCATTTTCTTCAAATGAAAATTGATTCTCTTTCTCATTTCCAAACTTCTTCTGACCATTTCACTTTATTCTTGATCATTCTCATTTCTCTTTTTGTCTGAATTCAGGTTTTTATCAGGTTGTTTGAGTGGAATTATTTGGGTTAATTGATTCATCATTCAGGGATTTTATTGATTTGGGGTATTCAGTGATTTTGGTTTTGAAATATCTCAAATTTATTGATTGATTCCTCAAGAAATTGATTTCACCTCAAGACTTTGATTTGACCTTGATTGATTTGATTGATTGACTTGATTTGATTCCTCAAGATAGCTCATTTATCCTCAAGATTTGATTTGATTTATTGATTTGAATTTGATTCCTCAAGAAAATTGAATTGATTTTGAAGATATTTATTGAATTCCCCAAGGCTTAATTGATTTGATTATGATTGACTTGATTTGACTTATTGATTGAAATTGATTATTCATAAGAATTTGACTTTGTCATATTCACTCTTCAAGATTTATTCATATTGATTCACTTCAAGACTATTGATTGATTTCTCAAGTTCATCAAGATTCTCATTTGATTGTTTTGGTCAAGCCTTATTTTATTCAAAGTATCATCAAGTTTTATTCATTCTTCTTTCATAATGCCAGTTCAGCATAGCCCACCAGCCAAGAATACAAGATCCCAGAGACATCAAGCTGTTCTCACTCCTACACCAAGGGCTCCTCTTGACCACACACCATCAGTTCATCAACTGAGTGCAAATTTGGACAGAGGACCACCAATGGAAGGAGCAGCACCCTCCAGAAGAGGAGGTGTGAAGTCTAGAAGATCAAGATCATTCTCTGGACTATTGGGTGGTTATCCTGGTGTTTCTCAAGGGCCTAGAAGTAGATTGGGGGAAGCTGAAGATGAGAAGGGGGAGGAGTCTGTGGAAGAGGAAGAAACTGAGGAGACTGAAGTGGCAGCTGCCTTGGCAGGCGCTCCTGAAGCTCCTGAGGCTCCAAATCTAGCCCTTTCTAATCAACATTCTGTCTCTCAAGCTGAACCAAATTTCCTCAAGATGATGGAGCAAATGACTCAGTTTATGGGACAGCTCACTCAAGCAGTTGCCCCAAGGGACACTTCAAAAGTCCCTGCATTCAAGACTCCATCAATGAAGGCACCTGATTCTTTTGATGGTACTAAAGCTCATAAATTGAGAGGATTCATTCAATCCTGTCAATTAATCTTTCATGATGACCCAGCAAACTTCTTCTCTGACAGGAAGAAGGTGCTTTACTCAACTTTTTTTCTCACTGGTAGAGCTGGAAAATGGATTGAACCTTACCTCTCAAATATCTCCAATGAAGACCCTTCTTATCTCCTCAATAACTGGCAGTTGTTTGAAACCCAGTTATTCACTCTGTTTGGTGAGCCCAATGAAGTCAGAAAAGCTGAACAAGAGTTGGAAAATTTGAGGATGAGGGAAAGTGGTCAAGTTTCCTTGTACATAGCTGATTTCAGAAGCTTAATGTCAAGAATTGGAGACTGGGGGGGAAGGGCCTATATTCATGTTTATAGGAGAGGCTTGGCATCAAGATTGTTGGACCAATTGGCTTCTCACCCTGGAACTTTTGATAGTCTTCAAGAACTCATGGATATCACCTTGGAATTAGATACCAGGTACCATGAGAGGCAGAAGGAAAAGGGCAGTCATCAAGAGAAGAAGCCTCCAATCAGTGAATCCAACTCCTCCAAGCCCCCTCAAAGTTCATCATCAAAGAAGCCTTATCACAAGAAGAATAAGAAGGGGAAGAATTTTCAAGTGTCCAAAGACAAGCCTCATGCTGCTCTCCTCAACAAGGACAACAAATTAATTGGTTCTGAAAAGGAGAGGAGGACTAAATAAGGCTTGTGCAATTATTGTGGTGGTAAACACCCATTTGAAAAATGCTTCAAGAGGCCTGAAAATAGGCAAGGGTCATCAAAAGGCTTCCCTAGCAAGCAGGGAAAAGCCTGAGTGGGAATCATGATGTGTTCAATGGTTCTCACTTATTTCCTTCAAGAGCACAATTGTGCACTCTGAATACTAGTGTCAAGAAATCTTTAAAATTTCTTATTTTTTCTTCAATCTCTGATATTTTTTATAGTATTCTCATTGATTCTGGTGCTACAAACTCCTTTATTGCAAGGAATTTTGTTCTCAAGTACTCATTGACCATGTCAGAGCTCCCTGAAAAGATTCCTCTTTTCCTTCTGGATTCTAATGAATCCACTTCCCTGTTCATCACCCATTATACCAAGTGGGCTGTTGATTTACCTTCCTTCCCAAGCTTTGAATGGGATTTCTTTATCATAGATTCACCCAAGGGAGAAGACCTAATATTGGGCTATGATTTTCTTTACCATTTTAATCCCATTATTTATTGGAAAAATGGATTGATCACCTATGATTCTAGTGGTATTATTTCTTCTACTAGTAATGACTTATCCACTGCTGTCAACAGTGTTGCTCTGGTTGGTGAACTTAAGACACTTTCCTTTCCTCCTTCTGTCCATAACCCCTCCACTTTTCCCTCTCAGTCATTACTTCCATTAAGAGATGAAGTCTTCAAAGAGATAAAAGATGTTGGAGAAGATGTTGCTATATCTTCACTTCATCTCTTTCAAGGGGATATGGACCTTCCTCCTTTATCTTTTCATGCCTCCCTGGAGGAGCAGTGGGATGAGGAGGAAGAGCCAGAAGAGATTGAAACCGTGCTGAAGGTAGTCCCTCCTGTGTATCACAAATATTTGGATGTATTCTCCAAAGTGAAAGCAGAGAAACTTCCTCCACACCGTGCCTGTGATCATCATATCGAACTGGAGGGTCTTCTACCTCCATTTGGTGTTATCTACTCTTTATCAAAGAATGAGTCAGAAACACTGTGGGCCTACATTTCAGAGAATGTAGAGAAAGGTTTCATCAGACCAAGATCCTCCTCAACAGGAGCACCTGTCCTTTTTGTTAAGAAAAAGGATGGTGGTCTTCGTTTGTGTGTTGACTACCGCAAACTTAATTCTGTCACTAGGAAGAACAGGTATCCTGTTCCTCCAATGAATCAGCTTCTTACCGTCTTTAACGGTGCCACTATCTTCTCCAAGACAGATCTGTGTGGTGCTTATAATCTCCTGAGAATTAAAGAGGGGGATGAGCATTTAACTGCCTTTAGAACCAAATATGGTAGTTATGAGTATTTGGTTATGCCATTTGGCTTAACCAATGCTCCAGCTACATTCCAAAATCTTGTGAATGATATCTTTGAAGATTATTTGGATATTTTTGTTGTAGTGTACTTAGATGATATTATGGTCTTCTCTAGCTCTTTGGATGAACATGTTAAACATGTGGCCTCTGTTCTCCAAAGACTGAGAGACAATAATTTGTTTGCTAAAGCCTCCAAGTGTGTATTCCATGCCTCAAGTGTGGAATACTTGGGCTATGTTGTTTCAAGTGATGGCCTCAAGATGGATTCTTCAAAAGTTCAACAAATCCTCAATTGGCCTCAGCCCAAGAACATCAAGGCCCTCCAATCTTTTCTTGGCTTTGCCAACTTTTATCGTTGTTTCATTAAAAATTATTCCAAGAAAATCTCTGCTCTCACTTCCCTCCTTAAAAAAGATTCTCCCTTTATCTTCAATGAAGAAGCTCTTAGTCAGTTTCAAATACTCAAAGAAGCTTTCACCACTGCTCCTATTCTCTCTCATTTTAATCCTTCTCTACCAACTATTGTAGAGACTGATGCTTCTGATTATGCCTTGGGTGCTGTACTGAGTCAGGTGAATGACTCAGGAAAGCATCCCATTGCATTTGATAGTCGCAAGCTCTTACCAGCTGAACTCAACTATGAAATTCATGACAAGGAACTCCTTGGCATAGTTTGGGCTCGCAAGCGCTGGAGAGCTTTTCTCCTTTCTCTTTCTGATTCTTTTGAGGTCTTGACAGACCATTGTTCCCTTCAGTATTTCATGTCCTCTAAAGTCCTTACTCATCGTCAAGCCCGTTGGGCAGAATTTCTATCTGAGTTCCATTTCATCATCACTTACCGCCCAGGCAGGCTGGCCACTTTACTAGATGCCTTGTCATGTCGGGACGACGTGTACCCAGAGAGGGGGGTGGATTTCATCAGCAAGAATCCTCAAAATTTTCATCAAGTTCTCAAGCAAAATGAAATTCAAGAGTCAAGATTCTTTTCAATTAAAGTTGATGTTTTTTCATATGTAGTTGATCAAATTCAAAGACAAGTATGGCAAGACAAAGATTATAAGGAAATCCTCAAGAAATTAGCAAGAGGAGAATCAGTCCCAGACTATTCTCTTGAACCTCAAGCAAAATTATTATTGTTCAAAGATAGAGTAGTCATTCCAAGCAATCATGAAATTCCATTGGACATTCTTCAAAAGCGTCATGACTCACCATTGGATGGCCATCCTGGCCAGGAGAAGACCCTCAAGCTCATCAAGAGGGATTTTTATTGGGATGGCATGAATCAAACCATCAAGGACTATGTGTCCTCATGTCAGCAATGTTCAAGAAACAAGAACATACACCATAAGAAGTTTGGATTACTCAAGCCTCTTCAAATTCCATCTGGTCCTTGGAATTCCTTATCAATGGACTTTATTACCCAATTGCCCTTGTCAAGCAACTTTGATTCAATTTTAGTAGTTGTAGACAGATTTTCAAAAATGGCAATATTTATTCCAACTTATTCAACAATCACTGCTTTGGATTTAGCTCAAATAATCATTAATCATGTTTTTTCCAAACATGGTCTTCCAATCAGTATTGTTAGTGATAGAGGTTCATTATTTGTTTCATCATTTTGGACTCAATTGTGTCAGCAGCTCAAGATATCAAGAGATCTTTCAACTTCCTTTCACCCTGAAACAGAAGGACAGACAGAGAGGGTAAATCAGATTCTAGAACAGTATCTTTGGATGTATGTCAGTTACCATCAAGATGACTGGCACACCTGGCTCCCTCTGGCTGAATTTGCCTATAATAATGCAGAACATTCATCAACAAAACAGTCACCATTTTTCACCATTTATGGAAGGAATCCCAGCTTTGATTCAATTCACAATTCTCAAGATACACCTGCTGGAAAGTTATCATCAAAACTCCAATCAGTACAGCAAGTTGTCAAAGAAGAATTAGAGTCAGAAATAAAGCGTTTTAAGAAGTATGCAGATAAAAATAGAGCAATTCCACCTGATTTCCAACCTGGGGACAAAGTATGGCTAGCCTCCAAGAACATCAAGACAACAAGACCCACAAAAAAGCTTTCAGAAAGATGGTTGGGACCCTTTGAAGTTCTCAAGAATATTGGCAGCCATGCATATCACCTCAAGTTGCCTCAACAATGGAATTCAGTTCACCCTGTTTTCCATGTGTCTTTGTTAGAACCAGTAAAGCAATAAACTATCCCAAATCGACACCAATTGCCACCACCTCCAGTAATAGTGGAAGAGAAAGAAGAATGGGAAGTAGCTCAGGTTCTGGACTCAAAACTCAAGAGAGGTTCATTAAGGTATTTAGTGGAGTGGAAAGGATTCAATGAAGAACCAGAAAGAACAACTTGGGAACCAGCTTCCAGCCTTACCAACTCCCCAGACCTTGTCAAGGATTTTCACACTTTGTATCCAGACAAGCCTGGCCCAAATGCCTCAAGAGTTTGATTTATGGTGCTTGGTGGGGATTGGAGTCTATGAAAGTAAGTTCCTCTCCTGGCATGCACCTTTAAGGGGGTATTCTACCCAAATTTGTTGTAAGCATCACCTTGGCCACTTTGTGAGCACTTGTCAATTCTTTGGACAGGTTCAAAACGCCTTGCAACATCATACCCTCAAGATTTGGACCTTTCATCAAGATATGGCCCAATCTTTCCCTTATTTTCTTTTCTTTCTTTAATCATTCCATAAATTATCTTTCAAGACATTCATTACCACAATTCATGTTATGGCATAATTTCTTTTTCATTTATGGTGCTTGGTGGGGAGTGGAAGTTATGAAAGTAAGTTCCATCTCCTGGTATGCATCCCTGAGGGGTCAACTTCTTGTAAAACATTACCTTGGCCACACTGTGAGCATCAAATGCTTGATTTTATCTTTCAGAACATTTTGGCCAAAATCAAGAAACTCACCACAAAAAGGACAACCCTCAGGCATTTCTTATTTCTTTCTTTACTCTCTTTTTCTCTCAATTCTTTTTCATTTTTATTTTTTATTTTTTATTTTCATTTCTTTTACTTGTATCTTTTATTTTTATTTTTATTTTTATTTTTTATTTATTTCTTATTTCAAAAAGCAGTAGTCATCACTCCCATATCACGTTTGGGGAGTCAATTCATTCAATAGTCAAAGAGCAAAACACTAGTAATGGCAAAGACCACCTACAGATAACCCTCATCAAAACTTCTTCAAGTCAGCCTTAAGCTCATTCCTTAAGATCAAAATTGAAAGCCAAAAACCCAATCAGTAAGGCATCTATGGCAATTGACCATTCAAGGAGGAGATACAAAGATAGAAATTCAGGAATAAATCAAGATCAAAAGGAAAACCCTGCTTCAAATGGCCCAATTGGCCAATTTCATGAATTTATGCACTTTGGCACAAATGGCCATATCAAACCTCAAAAATTCAAAATAGCTCAGTTTTATCATTTTTCATCAAAATATGCTTAATTAGGCATATTGGCAAATTTGCGCATTTTTGGGCATTTGCGTACTTTTGCGCAAAAGGCTTGTTTATCTTGTCAAAAGTCTTCAAAAGGCCTTTTTGGCCTATTTCATCATAATTGCACATTTGCGCACTTTGTGCATATTTGCGCATTTTGCGCAAAAATGCGCAAAATGGCCAGAACACCTTAGAGGCCATTTTTCCATCTTTTTCACCAATATATATGCCATTATGGCATATATGCGCATTTGCGCAAAATGGCCAGAACACCCTATAAGGCCAATTTTTCATCATAAATCAAGTTTTTCAATTTTTTCACCATTATATGCCATTATGGCATATATGTGCATTTGTGCACTTTGCGCATTTTTGCGCAAATTGGCCAAAATCCCCTTTAATCACAAAATCAAGGATTTTGGCCAGGACTTCTGAAATGGTCCAAAACCTCAAGTATTGGCCACTTCATGCCAACACTGTCAAGATTCAAAATTACGATGAAATCAGGCGTTCTTGGGACATAAACCCAGGTCACCCCCTTTTCAAAAGCCATGAGGACTCAAGAAAAGTTTAGTAAAGACACTCAAGATAAGAATGAACATTATTTTTGAAGAATGAAGGCATTTTGAAGGAAAAGAGGGAATTCAGAATCAAGATCAAGGGGAAGATACCTACAAGTGATTAAATGAAGATTTTGTTTGAGTATTGATTGAAGAAGAAAGTTTAATGGGATACATTTAAGGAATTGGGGAAAGAACTGTATGGATTGATTGCAAGCTCATCAAGACTCACTATACTCATGGTGCTCAGAGCTCACCACTTTCAAGAGGGGGATAATGTCACAGCCAAGGAGGCAGGGGCATTACCAATCATCTTCCACAATCATTACCTCATTGGTACCCTTCAAAACACAATCAGCAACAATCATTATTTCATGGATACCCTTCAAAACCCAATCAGCAAGGGGGTTTCATTCTATATTCTCCAAATACAGTTTCAGACCTCAATACAGTTTCATACAGGCAAGACCCAAATACTGGATTCACCAAATACAGGCCTTTCATCAATACAGGAGCAAATAACTGTATTGACTGTATAACCTGTATTGGATTCACCAATACAGGATTCAATCCCACATACAACTTCTTCCAGCATACAGGCCAGTATCTCAACACTCAAACTTCAAGGCTGGTATTTCTCACATATACCAGCCCCTCTTCATCTGCCTGGGGTTTTTCCCCCAGTTAATTAAAATATTGGATTTATTATTTAATATTATTTTATTTCTCATTTAAGAAATATTATTTTATTATTTATTAAGTTAGTCTTTGCCTTCTCTCACCTGTTCAGTAGAGTCCTGGTGGCCATATCCTTTATTAATCCTTTTCTCTTTTCTGAACAGGTTGAAACAGTGGTACAGGATTATTTGTGGTTGGCTCTTTATCATTGCTTTTGTTTTGTCTCTCTTATCTTTTATGCTTATTATTTTATGACTAGGAATTTATCCTCCTACTCCATTACTCTTATCATTTGAGTACTCTTCTGAGCCCTCCATAAGTAAGTCTGTTCACTGAGGGCCAGGCCCTCTTCATTTTAGAAGAGCCCCTGTGACAATTCCTGAAGAAATTTTTTTTATGCCTTTATTACTTTTTGGTAGCAATAATAAATGGAGTTTAAATATATTAATTATTAAATATCAATATATTTATTCATTATATTATTCTTTTATAATATAAAATATACTACTATACTTACTTAATAATATAAGTCTTTTTATGCCATAATTATAATAAATCTTCATTATTGTAATTTTTTTATCTTATCCATTTCATTTATAAGGACATTCAGAGTACAATAAGTAAAATATGAGTAATTTTTACTTATTGTTTCATTGTCAAACCTCAAATTGGGGGTCCTGGCTGTGATATTTACTTAAAAAGACCTTTAAAAATCTTTTATTGGGTTTATTCAATGATAAATTAGATAATAATTTTCTATTTATTTATTTTAGAAGCTACTGAGGCATTTGGAAAGCAATTGTACTGTCTCACACATGGTTTTTCACATCCTTAGACGTGCAAGAACTTTGTTTGAGTTATTCTAGTTATTAAAAAGATATTTATAAATTAAAAATAATTTTATATTAAAAATTAATTTCATAAAAGAATCATCTTCATTTTTTCTTTTATTCTTTAAAAATAAAATCTTAAAAATTAATAAAAACCAATAAAAAAGTTATTTTTATTCATTTTTTTCATTTCTTTATTCAATTAATTTATTATAAGACAAATAAGAAATTTTTACATGGACAATTGCTTTATCTTACAAAAACAACACTTCTCAAATGACTTATATTTATTTGTCTTTTCAGTGTTTGAAGACAATCCAACAGAGGACAATCAGACCAATGTTGAAAGATTGGTGAAAGAAGCTTTCCCAAGTTCCCCAACACCAATTGTCATTAAGAAAAAGAAACCTAAGAAATTAGACTTTCCAGGACCCACTATTCAGGACTCTGAAGTTGTGTATCTCCTTTTTTAATTGCCATAAAAAGAAGTTCCTGTCCTGAAATCTTTTTATTGCTTATTTCTTAAATTATGACTACTAGAACTACTAGAAGAGGTTCCAAATACTCCATCCAATCAGATGGAACTGGACTCGGAGGTAGAATTTATCCCTCAAAAGGGAAAAGAAAGGGCAAAATCCCCAGTGGAACAGAATCCACACAAGGTAGTGCTGTATCCCGAAGGCAAGTCCCAGAAATGTCCATGATTTTTAAACCAGAGTTGGAACTAAGTATGAGTAACTCCAACAGGTATAAATCACATTCAGAGGGCTCAAATAGACATTTAAATGAGCCAGTACAAGCAGTACTACATGGTGTACAAGGATAGGTATTTAGAAATGTTGCCACAAATCCACCAAGGAGTGATGAACTCCTGGAACATCCCCAAAAAATTCCTCTAATGCATGGAATCCACTATCATCCAAACCTCAAATAAAAAAGATCAAGGAATACCATTTCAAAAGGCAGGAGGCAACAAAGGAAAAAGCCCCAATAGCTTCTACCAGAAATCCCGAAGCCAACCCACTTCCCCAAGAAGGGAGAAGAAAAAGAAAAAGAACTGGAGAAAACCATATTCCCCAAGGTACAGGATTCCAAAAATCCAAAAAGATGCTATGGACAATGTCTCCAACATTTCCAGAGCCTTGATGGAATTCAAGGACAAGGAGGAACAAAGAATGATAAAACCTCATTTCCCAAAGAAATAAATTTGTCTCCAAATGTTGTAAATACTTTCACAGAAATTAAAAATATTATTTTACCTCTTAAAAAAAATTAAAAACAGTTTATTATCCTTACAAGAAATAAATAATAATCTATCATCTTTAACAAAAATTATTGTACAAAATAAAGAATAAATTGATAACATTAAATTTATGGTTGAAAATAATGAACCAAATGTTTTAATTGACAATACTCAGAAATTAATACAAGGAAAAAAGGAATTGTATTAATACATAAAAGATATCAAAGAAAAACTTTGACAATCAATTATGATGTGAGTATTGATAATATTACAGAAATATTAAACAGATTAAGTATTTCTGTGGAAACATTTGAATAAAAGACTTCATCACCCCAAATTTTCTTCTAGACCATGCAGAAAACAGTGATGAAGCAGGAATGAATCTTAAAGATGATATTCAAAGTGAAATAAGACTTATTACTACAAAAATGGATAAAATCAGTGAGGCTAACTTAAACATGCCAAAGTTATCAACCCCATTTTCTCACATAAGAAGTCCTTTTCAGCCAAAGGAGGAGATAACAAACCCATTAATAACAGACTTGAGTCACAAAGACAATAACTAATACTTAATGAAGGAAGCACCTCAGTTGAAAGAATGGCCAACATTCACAGGAGAAGTTGAATATGACCATATGTCATTTATTAAAAAAATCGACATGTTACAAGAATATTATGCCATACCAGATGAGTTAATCACTTCCAGTTTACACTTACTTTGAGAAATCTGCAAAAAGATGGAATTATGGCATAAGGGAAACAAAGGGCAAAAATACCTGGTCTTGGTGTAAACAAGAAATAATCAGCAAGTGGGATAATGATTCCTGGAGGTCCAAAATAGAGAATGCATTTGAAAATTCCTTCTTTGACCCAGACAAGGATGAACCTTTGACCTAATTCTTAAAACAAGTTGAAAGATTAAATGCACTGTACCCGGAAATGTCACAGATAATGGTACACATGAAAATACTTAAGAAATGTGGGGAGAATTGAAACATGCCCTGAGAAGCAGTTGTATAGAGCCATGCTCTACAGAAGAATATACCAATGCACTAGAAGACATAGTGACAAGGCCAAAAATTGGAAGAAATTGGAAGAAATTGGACATTAAAAGTTAAAATAAACCATTTATCAAGAAATATAAACCAAGAGAAACTTACAAGCCCAGTACATCCAACAGTAATGAGCAAAGTATCAGCCTGTGACTCAAACCCAGAGCACAAGCATGATAGCCAAGTACCATAAATCAATGGTATAGACAAGATACCACCAAAACATGGAGCTGAGCCAAATAATCTCAAAAGGTATCAAAAAAAGAGGAAAATCACCTCTTCCCAAATATACAAGTCCCATCATTATAGGACAAAGAATAACAAAGTTATTCCTGCTCAAAGTTGTTGCTGAGCATAAACCTCAATTTTCACCTCTCATCTGAAATACAGGGTAAGAGGCTTAACCCCATCAAATTGGTATTCAAAATGAATCTCTACATCAGGGCTATCCAATGGTACCAGCCAAACTGATCTAGCACTAGTATTACAGAAGTTATGACCAAACTCAGGCCAAATAAGGGTGAATAAAATATTCACCTCTCATCTAAATTCTACAGTTTTAGTGTGAGATAGCTAGAATGTGGTCTTTTTGGAAAGACCACAATCAGGGCTATCTGATTATGCCACTAATTTAACTATATCTCATCTAGAACAAACGTTATAAAGCAACCAAGCCCAATACAGCCTTTTGCCTAAAGCACGCATATGTACAAAAATATTGTACATGGCATAAATTCCCACATTTAATGTCAAACATATCAAATGGTTAAGCTCAAAATTCCACAGCTAGACCAATACAGTCTTACTGTGGGATATTCTCCCATAAGTATTATCATGAGGTGTTAAATAGACAAAGAAGCATGTTTATACTTCAATACCTCATAATTCATTCAATACTGGGGTCCCACACAGGTTTTGTACAGAATTATACACGTCATACACATCATAATTAGGATTTATGGTCCCCAGATAAAAACTTTCACCCTGTATCAGTGAAAACTGCCCAGATGTAGTTTCAAAACCACATCTGAGCCCAATACAGGCCATACAGGCCTTTTGCAAACCACAAGCATGTCCTTGAGAGTGAAAAATCTTCACTCCCTCTATGTGAAACGTTCTAGCAGCCTTTTCACCCCATTTCAGGATAAAAAGGGGCCTTTTCACAGCCAGAAAAGGCTTCCTCATCCTGCTCTTGAATTCCTATGTAGTAAAACTGTCAAAAACAGTTATACTCTTGGAAATGATCAGGTTATACTTCAAATTTAAGTATTGCAGCTCTTATTATAGTAATCCAACTGGTAAGATGGCACCCAGGTCTTTCCATAGCGCTCACCACCACTATATTATTATAGTAAAGCCCTTATCATAATCAACAAACCTTTTTATTTTACCATTTTTACTGTATCACAGTCATAGTTAAAGCTTGTAAATACAATTACACACCTTTATCATAGACTCAGCCTGACATTTTGGGGGCCTGGCCATGTTTATTTTGGACCTTATAAGTGAATTTTTCTCTTATTTTCTTTATTCTGTCAAATTGTTTTATCTTTTTTAGGCATAATTTTTAATAGAAATATATATATTTACAGTGGTATATGTCATATACAGTTATTATTTATCCTTTTTAGTCATATTGTTGTGTTGTTGATCATAATTTAATCACCACAAGAGCCTTATTTTTGGTATGTTTTACATATAAAAATACTTTAAGCCATTAATAAGGTCTTTTTTTACCTAAATAAGGATACCTCTTACTGTAGAACCAACAGTTAAGGTGTGGTTGGGTGTATTGTTAATTCAATTACCCTCTTACTTACAACTTTTATAAAGATTATAATTGCTAATTACAAGTTAATCTGTGAGCTACTGGCATACAAACAGTGTACCAGAGATCTGTAAGCTGTATTTCTGATGTGAAATCGTTAGTTCAATTACACTTTAATTATAGAAGGGCATATTGTAGTAACATACAAGCCCAGAGGCCATTCTTAGATGTTCAAACATCATTTTAAGAAGTCTCAACTGGCATTAAGCACTCTTCTCCTGTTTGATTCAGTGGAATAAAACTACATACCACTAGAGGCCCAGTCACAGGCCAACACACCAGTGACACCATCAGAACCAGAGGGCAGCAAGGGAAAGGGAAAGAGGCACAGTGAAGGCCTGATTACAGCAAACATGTGGAACCCCATTTCCACTCAGAGGAATAGAAAACCACAAAAATCTGCTTCAATACAAGGTAAATCAACCTTAACCACTTGTACAGGGAAGATGACCATAATTAACCCAGTTGTAACCTCTAAAGGTTAATTGCCAAAATCAGAAGACAACAGATTTTTACAAGGTACAGTCAAAGGTAAATACCCTAAGAACATAACGTTTTTGACTGCTTGCAAACACTGATATGTCACCTGTACACCTCAGAAACCTTGGCTTCAAAAGGAACCAACCATAGGACAGAGAAGGATTGTCCAGAACCAGAAGACATGGAAGAGGACACTTTGGAAAAAGTGGTGGATGGCAATACACTGAGGGAAATCATACCCACCCTGCCATTCACTCTCCAATTCAACAGGAACCTCAAACAAGAGGACTGGAAAGATATGGATCAAGTTCTTCAGCTCCACCAACTCCTCAAAGATTTATTTCAATGGAGCATGGACAACAAGAGGTTCAACCTTGCATCCCACTGGGAAGAACTTGGAGCAAGTTGCCAGAAGATTTGTCTCAAAGAGATAGACTTCAGAGACCTTATGGTAATCACCAAAGGTTGGAATCTCACCAGGAAGTTCAGACTCCTGGAGGTGAGTGAAAACAGGATAAGGGAGAATCAAGCCACTATCCAGGCTATAGAAGAACAGCTGACCCAAACAGGGCATACTCAGATTCCTTCAGGCTCACAAGGAGAAGGCCAAATCAGCTCTCCAGTGACTTCACACCATTCAGAAACCAACAGATCAGTGGCCAAGAGTCAACATTCTGAACAATCCCAGGAAGCTTTCAGGAGAATACAAGGATACAAGGCCAAAAACAAGACCACCTTAATACAGAGGAAGAGAGAGTCAGACCCAATGATCCAGAAGCTGTTAGATTTTGTGAAAGAAGTGCATAAGAACCAGAACTAGTTGTACATAACTCTAGAATCAGTAGTCCCCTTAATAGAAATATTACGCCACTCAGATTGAACATAATGTTGTCACACCTGAGAGTAACCTAAAATGCAATGCACTGTGGTTAAAAACTTCCCAATATGCTGAGCAAACTCAAAAGCAGTTTGCAGAACTTGAAGCAAGCCATGAGAGGATGAAAATATTGACAGCCTCCACAGACAAAATTTTTAAAACCCTTCAAGAAGGGAATTCTAAATTGAGCAAAGCCTCTGAAGAAACCAACAAAAGACTGAATCTATTCTTTGAAGAACAACACCACATCAAAGGGGATAGGGATTGTCTGGATAAAGACATAAACAAACTGATTAATGTCTACCATAGCATGAAGCACCAATCACAAGGCCATGTTATGGATAATCCATATCACCAAGATGAAATCAAATGTGATGCCATGTTGATGAATAAGGCAAAATCTCCATCACAATACCAGGATAGAGATAATATGTCTTATTCAGAGAAGGAAGCCTTGAAACAGCTTCTTGGGGCCTCAACCTGGCCCAAATTCTGTGGAACAGGAGAATATGATCATATGGAGCTCATTACATATAATGATGGACTCTTCATTGATGTACCAAGCATACCAGACTACTTGATTCCTGATAGACTTAATACAGCATTCAAAGGACATGCTAGTATATGGTACACAGAAATGAAAGAAATCCATGGCAGAAGAAACTTGCCATGGCGGAAGGGTATGATCATCCAGAAGTACAGAAATGGTACTTGGATATGGCAAAAGAGGGTGTCATTTGAAAATGACAAGTACTCTGTGGAAAAATATCCATATTAGTGGTGTCATAGACATTCTAGAAGACTTGAAGCCATTAATTCTCAAATGGACATTCATATTAGGAATCACAAACTCCTGACATAAATGCCAGGAGAACTGGATCATGCAGTAAAATGCAGATGCAACCACAATTGCACTCTAGATGACATTGCAAACACCTTACAAGATGTAAGGAAAAGAACTAATATAGGGAAATACACCCCATATAAAAGAAGTGGTTTCAAAGAGAAACAACCTTTCAGGGTGGAGTTTAAATACAAACCCAGAGAAAGGGCAGCAGAAGTAGCAAAGAAGAAAAATTCTTGTCACAGCTGTGGTTCAACAGACCAATGTTCCAACAACTGTCCAAAGGCAAAGAAAAAAGTCTATGCTGTTGAGAAATTCCCAGAGGAGGAATCCCCAACAGAGGATTCTGACTCAGACTCTATGGGGGATGCCATCAGAGATCATTCTGATGATGGCCAAGACCTAAGAGAATAATTCTGAGTGGAATACCAAGACAAAACCCCACTTGAAATATAGGACATACAGCTGGAAGCAGGAATTCTACAAGACACTTCCAACAAAAACTTGTGCAAACACATACAAGATGCACAGAAATTCCTGGTCACACCAACTAAAGGAATGGCATATGTACATGGGACAGCCACAAAAATGACTTTTTTTATTGAAAATGGTCAACATCCATTGATCATTGACAGTGGAGCACACTGCTCCATAGTGGCCAGAAATTATCTGGACAACTATTTCCCAAACTGGGAAAACTAGCTCTTTCCCACCAAGGCAAAGAACTTCAAGAGTGCATCAGGAAAGATTACTTCCATTGGGACAATTATCCAAGAGATAATTATACCCCATGAGAAAAATAACATCAGAATTAACCCATAGCCTGTTGTGCTTGATGATGCCCACATCCAAGGGTTCTCACTGGGAACAGATTACCAGAGGATGTATGGCATAGATATTCACAATAGTAAAAACAGGAACATTACCATTGGTACCACCAAGGAAAAGAAATTTTTGCCTGATATACCAAATATCTGCCCAAGATCCTCTTGAAGAACCACTGAATGAATTCAGAGAGGGACAGTTTACCACTACCCTCACCAGTAAACAGAAACTAAGTTTACTGAAGATGCTGAGAAAGAATAGCCCAGCATTTTCCATTGGTGAAGAACCATGAGGAAAGATTAGAGGCCATGATATATAACTATATCTGGATGTGGAAAGACCTTATACAACCATTCTCAGGAGACCTCCTTACCCAGAAAGGATGGAAACCAGGAAGGAAATTTATAAACATATCAATGAACTCCTGGACATGGATGTCATCAGAAAGATTGGACACAATGAAAAGTGGAAATTACCACACCTGTCCTGATCACCTGGCATGATGAAAAGTCTAGGCTGTGTGGAGATTTCAGAGCTCTGAAAAACTACACAAAAGCTAACAGGTACCCTATACCCAGAATACCTCATGCCTTAGACAAACTGGCAAAAGCCAAATACATAACCAAAATGGATTGTATGAAAGGCTTCCACCAGAATGGAGTTAAACAAAACTCCATGAAATTACTCAGAATCATATTTCATATGGGCATATATGAGTAAATCAGGATTCCATTTGGCATCAAAAATGCACCATCCCATTTCCAAAGAATGATAGACACCATATTTCAAGAAGAAATATTGGAAGGCTGGATGGTAGTATACATTGATGACATCATTATATACTCAGAGACATGGGAAGACCATTGGCAGTACATAGACAGAGTACTAAGTAAATGCACACCCATCAATCTTAAAGCTTCACTCAAAAAGTGCAATTTTGGCCAAAAAGAGCTACTAGCTCTGGGACATAAAGTGTCAGGTCTTATTTTGGAAATTGACTAGAACAAAGTAGAAGCAGTACTGCAAAGGCCAGTACCATGAAACATCAAAAAGATGCAATCTTTCCTTGGGCTTGCTAGCTACTATAGAAACCACATCAAAAGCCTTTCCCACATAATTAGTAGTTTATACAGGCTATGTTCAAAAGATGTAGTTTTTGAAATTACCAAGGAAAAAAGAGATGCATATGAGAGGATCAAATATGAACTCACAAATGCACCTGTGCTCATCTTTCCTGACTTTGAACTACCATTCAAGTTATACATAGATGCAGCATGTAGCCAAGGCTTAGGAGCAGCCATTCACCAGAGACAAATTTTGGATGGTGAACCAAGAGAGGGAGTAATATGTTACATCTATAGGAAGCTGAAAGATTCACAAGCCAGGTATGGGGCCATGCAGACTGAATGTCTATGCTTAGTTTGGGCTCTATAGAAACTTCATTATTCTTTGGAGGGTGCAGTCTTTGAAGTCTACAGAGACTGCACAGCCTTGAAGTATTTACTAAACATGAAGACTACCAATAGACACATGCTGAGGTGGCAAATAGCCATCCAGGAGTATAGAGGGAATATGACCATCAGATACAAAGAGGGTAAAGTTCATATCAATGTAGATGGCATCAGAAGATGGCCACTGGATAATGTCAAAAGCAGCCCAGCTCATGACCCTGAAGTAGCAGCTAAAATGTCTATCCATCTTATGGAAATAGGCAGGAAGAAAAACTTCAGATTTTCTGAGTGGGCATCAGAAAGTGGTACCCCAGACAGTGAAAACAATGAATCAGAAGCAAGAGAAACTCCCATATTGGTAATGAGCTCCTCAGAGCTGTGTAATTAATTCTTCAATGCAGTGATTAAGACATATACCAAACACAAACAATGTGGCATATTTTTGCAACTCCTTCAGCAAAAGTACAGGATGCCAGAACAGGAATCCCAGTTAGAGGAACCCTGGTTGAGGGACTATAAGGACAATAAATGTTTCCTTAAAGATGGCCTGCTCTACCATAGAGAGAAGCACACTAGTGCACTCACAATAATAGACAGAGACCATATATCTTTGATCCTGCAGGAATGCCATGACTGCCTCTATATGGGACACATGAGTGAAGACCAGACCGAAGAGAGGGCAGCAAGCACAGCTTGGTGGCCCAAATGGGAACAACAGTTTAGTGAATACATCAACACTTGTGAAAGATGCCAAAAGCCAAATAGAAAACATGGGAAGAAGTATGGGTTACTTCAACACATAGAGGAACCCAAACACCCATGGGAAACCATCAACATGGACTGGGTTACAGGACTTGTTCCAAGAGGCAAGGGAAGCTTCAATGCCTGCTTAATCATAGTTGAGAGGTTCAGCAGGAATATTAGGTTCCTACCATGTCACAAGGAGGACACTTCCATGGATACTGCTCTGATATTCTGGAAAAACATCATATCTACCTATGGAGTCCCTAAGATCATCATCAGTGATAGGGACCCAAAGTTCACATCTAAAGTTTGGACCAACCTCTATGACATTCTGGGTACTAAAATTTCTTTTTCTACAGCTTATTAACCACAAACAGATTGGTTACCTGACAGGATGATCCAAACAATGGAGGACATCATTAGAAGATTCTTTGCCTATGGCATGGGATATAAGGACCATGAAGTTTACACCCATTACTGGGTTAACCTTCTACCAGAAGTCCAACTGGCATATATCACAATGCAGCACTCTACCACAGGAAAAACACCTTTACTGGTAGAGAAAGGGTGGAATCCCCAATTGCCTGTGGATCACCTGAAGAAAAATCTTCTGAACATCCACCCCACAGCAAAAGATTTCCATGAAATGTGGAAGAGGTCTGGTGACACAGCTGCCAAATGCATAGCTGAAGCAAAATAATATAATAGGCAGAGGTGTCAGCCTGTGAATCAAAACCAGAGCACAAGCATGACAGCCAAATACCATAAACCAATGGTAAAGCCAAGATACCACCAAAAAATGAAACTGAGCCAAAAAGGTATCAAATGAAAGAGGAAACTCACCTCTTTCCAAATATACAAGTCCCATAATCATGGGACAAAGAATAACAAAGTCATGCCTGCTCAAAGTTGTTGCTGAACATAAACCTTAGTTTTCACCTCTCATCTGAAATACAGAGTAAGAGTCTTAAACCCATCAAATGGGCTGTAAAACTGAGGCTCTAAGTCAGGGCTATCCAATGGTACCAGCCAAACTGAGCTAGCACCAGGATTACAGAAGTTATGGCCAAATTCAAGCCAAAGAATGGTGAATAAAATATTCAACTCTCATCTAACTTCTACAGTTTTAGTGTGAAATACCTAAAGTGGGGTCTTTTTGGAAAGAGTACAATCAGTGCTATCTTATGCTCCCATTCATTTCCGCATATCTCATCTAAAGCAAAATTTATAAGGCAAACAAGCCCAATAGAGCTTTTTGCCTAAAAACATGCATATGTACAAGAATATTGTACATGGCATAACTTTGCCATATTAATGATAACCATATCAAATGAGGTACCATTGCGTAGAGCACATACAGGGCTACACACGGAACCAACTTTGAGGTTGATATCTCAAAAATGGACAAAGGTATGGCGTTTTCAAGGTAAAAATCCCACAGTTTGGCTGAGACAGCCTTACCATGGGATAATATCCCATAACCATCATTATGTGGCTTCAAACTGATGAAGAAGCTTTTTTTTACTTCAATACATCATAGTTCATTCCATACTGCGGTCACATACAGGTTCTGTACAGCATTCTATGTGTCATACATGTCAGAATCAGGCTGTGAGGTCCCCAGATGAAACATTTCACCCTGTATTGGTGAAACCTTCCCAGATGTGGTTTCAAAACACATCTTAGCCCAATACAGGCTATACACGCCTTTTCCAAACCACAATCCTGTCCTTGAGAGTGAAAAATATTCACTTCCTCTATGTGAAAAGGTCTAGCAGCCTTTTCACCCCATTTCAGTATAAAAGGAGGCCTTTGCACTTCCAGAAAGGGTTTCCTCATCCTGCTCTTGAATTCCTAAATAGTACAGCTGTCAAAAACAGTTATACTCTTGAAAAATGATCAGGTTATACTTTAAATTTAAGTATTGTATTTCTTATCATAGTAATCCAACTGGTAAGACTGCACCCAGGGCTTTCAGCAGCGCTCACCACCACTATAATAATATGGTAAAGCCCTTAATATCTTAATTTAACAATTTATTACTATAAATAAACTCTTTATTAACTATTTTCACCATTTCAAAGTCATATCCAAAGGTTGTAAATACTATTATACACCTTTATCATAGACTAAGCCTGACAAGAGGTGGGACAAATCACATATGGAACCTGACTTTAAAGAAGGGGACCAAGTGTTGGTGTCTACACTGAGCTTTAATAAACTCAAAGGACCCGAGAGAATGAGAGACTCATTTGTAGGGCCCTTCACTATAATTAAATTGATAGGGAAAAATGCAGTGTGATTCAAACTCAGAGAGGAATTTTCCAGGAAACACCCAGTCTTTCTGGTGAGTTTAGTCAAGCCATACTTGCAGACAGTGGAGAATAAATTCCCCTCAAGGAATAAGAACCCCACACCACCAGAAATAGTGGAAATGAAGGATTCCCCTGGACCAGTGAAGAAAATCATCAAGGCTAGGAAGATCAGAATTAATGGGAAGGATCAGAGACAGTACTTAGTCAGATTCAAGAACCAGACAGGTGAGAAAGACAAGTGGTTGGAAGAAGATGCCATACCATATGGGAACCTTCATTTAAAGGGTTTCACAGCCTGTAGGAGGACTTAACAGTCTCATCAATGATGAGCCTTTTTTAGAGGCAGGGTATATCAGCCTGTGACTCAAAACCAGAGCACAAGCATGACAGCCAAGTACCATAAATCAATGGTATAGACAAGATACCACAAAAACATGGAGCTGAGCAAAATCCGCTCAAAAGGTATCAAAAGAAGGAGGAAGCTCAACCCTTTCCAAATATACAAGTCCCATCATCATAGGACAAAGAATAACAAAGTTATTCCTGCTCAAAGTTGTTGCTGAGCAGAAACCTTAATTTTCAGCTCCCATCTGCAATACAGAGTAAGAGGCTTAACCCCATCAAATGGGTAGTCAAAATGAGGCTCTAAGATAGGAATATCGAATGGTACCAGCCAAACTGAGCTAGCATCAGTATCACAGAAGTTATGGCCAACTTAAGGCCAAATAAGGGTGAATAAAACATTCACCTCTCATCTAACCTCTACAGGTTTAGTGTGAGATATCTAAATTGGGGTCTTTTGGGAAAGAGCACAATCAAGGATATCTGATTATTCCATTTATTTTCCCATATCGCATCTAGAAAAAACTTTACAAGGCAGACAAACCCAATACAGCTTTTTGCCTAAAACACACATATGTAAAAAATTCTTGAACATGGAATAACTTTGCCATATTTAATGATAGCCATATCAAATTAGGTACCATTGTGTAGAGCACATACAGGGCTACACATAGAGCCAATTTTTAGGTCTATATCTCAAAAACCGACAAAGGTATGGCTGTTCTAGGGTCAAAATCCCACATTTTGGCCAATACAGCCTTCTCATGGGATAATATCCCATATCCATGATTGTGAGGTGTCAAACAGACAAAGAGGCTTGCTTTTACTTCAATACCTCATATTCCATTCAATACTGGGATTCCATACAGTGTTTGTACAGCATTCTACGTGTCATACACGTCAGAATCAGGCTGTGTGGTCCCCAGATGAAATGTTTCACCCTGTATTGGTGAAATCTGCCCAGATGTGGTTTCAAAACCACATCTGAGCCCTATACAGGCTATAAAGGCCTTTTGAAAACCACAAGCCTTTCCTTGAGAGTGAAAAATCTTCACTTCCTCTACGTGAAAAGGTCTAGCAGCCTTTTCACCCCATCTCAGGATAAAAGGAGTCCTTTGCACTTCTACAAAAGCAATTCCCATCCTTCTCTTGAAGTCCTATGTAGTGAAACTGTCAAAACAGGTATAATCTTGGAAATAATCAGGTTATACAAAGAAGAAGAATCTGACTCTGAAAAGTACTCTGAAGAATCACAAACTTCTGAAAGTGATGAAATTAATATAATTAATGCAAAAATTAATAATATTGATTTAATATATGAAGTACTGGATGTCAATTCAAACTTACCACAAGTTGGAACATCTGACACAAGCCTGACAAACATACAAGATGCTAAATTGTATAGAAACAAATTAGCAAAAGGAATGGGATATACAGCTGAAAAAGAAAGTATAAGTATTGTCATGGTGGAAAACCAAGAGGCAAAAGTGAGCTTAGATACAGAAGCATATTGTACCTGTGTTGGTAAGAGTTATTTGAAAACAATTGTACCAGATTGGGAAGAAAAACATATACCAATACAAGGAGTAAAATTTAGTAGTGCAAGTGAAAGCATGAAGCCCCTTGGAATAATTGAGTTAAACATTTATTTTTCCTCATTCTTCACAATGTATCAGATCGAAAGTAGAGTTTGTGGTAATGGACAACTGCACCAGTAACCATTTTATACTTGGAAATGAGTACTTGTCAATTTATGGCATAGATATCTCTAACCAAAAATATAGATATTTTACCATAGGAGACAGTAAAAGGCAAAAACTTGGCTTATTGAATAACAAAAAAAATTACACCTATCAATAATGAAGAAAAAAAATCAGAAAAGGATTTTTTCATAGCTGAACAACTTAAAGAGGAAGAATTCAATCAAGCATTAACAAAAAATTTGAAAGAAAATTGATTTACCTCTTATTTAAATACAAAACCACCTTTGCAACTGAAAAAGAACTATTAGGTGCCATAATTGGATATGAGGTAGACATAATCCTTAATGTGGAAAAACCTTATCCACCTTATTAAGAATACCATATTTAGTTAAAAAATTAATATACCTTGGAGTATTAACAAAAGGAGGACATAATGAACAGGTAGAGGTAACTAAACCTGTCATTATAACTTGGAATCATGGAAAATCAAGGATGGTAGGGTACTTTAGAGCCCTAAACACCTATAATATCCCTGAAAGATATCCAATACCCATAATCCATGGGACATTAACACAATTATCACAGGCTAAGCTCATCACAGCCATGGATTCTCTAAATGGTTTTAATCAAAAAGTCTTAACAGAAAATGCCAAAAGACTACTGAGTATAATAGTCCACTGTGGAATTTTTGAATATCTGAGAAGGCCATTTGGTATAAAAAATGCACCTTCCCATTATCAAAGGATGATGAATACCATATTTCCTGAAAAATTGTCAGAAGGATGGTTAATTATATATATTGATGATATCATAGTTTGCTAAGAGACTTGGGAAAATCACTTAACAAGACTAGAAAGAGTATTGCAAAAGATAGTAAAAGTAAACATGAAAATTTCCTTAAAAAAGTCTCATTTTGCATACAGTGAACTGAAAGCACTAGGACATGTTGTATCTGGACTAAGTTTGGAAATAGACAAAAAAAGTAGTATCAGTACTATTAAAGCAAATGCCCCAAGCCAAAGAAGAAATGTGATCATTTATAGGATTTTCTGGTTATTACAGACATCACATAAAAGACTTTGCAAGAATTTCTAAATCCTTGTATAAGCTCTGTTACAAACAGACAGTGTATGAAATGACTGAAGAAAGAGTCAAGGCATATGAGGAACTGAAAAATTCCTTAAAAAATGCCCCATTTCTTCTAATGCCAGATTTGAAACAACCCTTTAAGCTATACATTGATGCTTGTGGAGAAGGGCTAGGTGCTGCACTACACCAGACACAAATCATCAATGACAAACCTGTTGAAGGACCAATCTGCTTCATTTCAAGACAAATAAAGCCAGCATAAGCAAGGAATCGAGCAAGCCAAATTGAATTCCTTTGCTTAGTGTTAGCTTGAGAAAAATCACACTATAATTTGGATGGAACAGTTTTTGATGTAATTACAGATTTCAATGCTGTAAAATATTTATCAAACATGAAAACTCCAAATATACATATTCTAAGATGGAAAATTGCCATCCACGAATATGGAGTAAATATGAATATAGTTCATAAATCTGGTAATATTCATAAAAATGCAGATGGTCTTAGCAGATGGGATCTGGCAAATACACCTGAAAATCAAGCATGGGTATCACAGGAAGAGCACCATATAGAAGGCATATGTGTCACAGATATTGGCACAGAATTCTTTGAGAAAGTTAAAGAAAGCAATAAAATGGAAAAAAACTGCCATATTTTATGCCAACTTCTAATGAAAGACTGTAAGGACCCATCACTTTCATCACAAATAGATGAAATATGGAAAAAAGCATATGATGAAGGAATATTCCACCTCCTTGAGGGAATCCTCTATCATAAAACAAAACACACATGTGTTATGGCCTTAACAGATAGAACTCTAATAAACACTATTTTACATGAGTGTCATGATAGTGTTGCAGCTGGACATCTCTCAGAGGATAGAATACTAGAGAGGGTGAAAACCTGCTCTTGGTGGCCAAATTGGAAGAAAGATGTTACAGAATACTTCCAAACCTGTGACAGATGCCAAAAAGCAAACATAGCCACAGGAAAGAAATTTGGAATTACAATCCAAATCCAGGAACCAAAATCCCTTTGGGAAATAGTTCACATGGATTGGGTAACAGCTTTACCTCCAGGAGGAGACAGAAGATACAATGCATGCCTAGTATTGGTTTACAGATAAATCAAACATCCAATGTTCTTACCATGTCACAAGTATGATACAGCTATGGACACAGCCATAATGATATGGAATAACGTTATTAGTCACACAGGCCTATTCCAAAATATTATAAGTGATAGAGACCCAAAATTCACTTCAGCATTATGGACAAACCTCCATAACCTGTTTGGAACAAGATTATCATTTTCAACAGCATACAACCCCAAACTGATGGTCTAGAATAAAGAATGATACAGACCTTAGAAGACATGATCAGGATATTCTGTGCTTATGGACTAGAAATTGAAGATTGTGCTGGTTTTGCCCATGATTGGTGTTCATTAATACCAGCTCTTGAAGTGGCATATAGAAAATCAATCCATTCTTCAACTGGAAAAACACCAGAAATGCTATAAAAAGGCTGGAATCCAAGACCTCCTTATGATACCCTTAAAAAGGACTTAGTGGATATACACCCAACAGCAAGTAGTTTTAAAATAATTCTTGACAAAGCAAGACACTATGCAAACAGATGTATACAAGATTCTTTCAAATATGCAAAAGAAAGATGTCATAAAATCCATAAACCACCTGACTCCAAAGGAGGAAACTTAGTCTTAGTGTCAACTCTAAATTTCAAAAATATAACAGGCCCAAAGAAACTGAAAGATTCCTTTTCAGGCCCATTTATGATAAAAGCACTACATGGACCTAATGATGTGCAACTACAGCTCACAGTTTAATTAATGAACAAACACCCAACTTTCCCTGTAAGTCTAACAAACCCTTACAGCTCAAGTGACAAGGAATTATTTCCATTAAGAAATGAACCCCCACTTAAAATTCCCCTTTAGAAGAAGGAGAAGAAAAGAAAGTTGTAAAAGTCCTCAAAGAAAGAAAGACAAGAAACAAAAAAGAAGGAGAATACCTTGTAAGGTATATAAACACAAGTCAAGAAGATGAATGGCTACTTGAGAAAGATATAGCAATTGATGATAAACTATTAAGAAGGTTCAGACATGAAAGAAAACCTAAATAATAGAAAATTAAGCATTATTGAGCTTCAAGACTAACAAAGTCTATTGAAGAGGTTGGAAAGTGGATGATACCCTAATTAAATATATCAGATTGTAATAACAGCTTTTTTGGTGTTAGCAAATGTTAGCCTTTGATATATGACCACATATCCAAAAAGGTCACCACAAAACTTTATCATAATTATACTCTTGATAATTATCTTGAAACCAGTGAAAATGCCATAAATAGGCTTAAGCTCTGAATTAACTCAGAATCTAATGAGTAAACATGTGAAATAAATCACATGATTATATTCCTCATGGTAAAATACACATATATTATTTTTATGGCATATCTGTCAAGTCAATAATTACTGAATAATAAGTAAGAATACCCTAAAAAAGACATAAAATCTTATTTAACTCAGAGACCAATGAAACAAAATGTGAAATAAATAGCATGATTGTATTTCTCATGAAAAACTACACATAAAGAACTTTCATGTCATTTCTCTAAAGTCAATACTTAAGGAATTAAGCTCAATATATGTAGTTTTTTGGTCAGTGCATACATTCATGGTTTTTAGCTAATATCTCTTGAAATATACAAGATAGAGAGTTAAATCAAAAAAAACTCACTACGTACTTGCTGTAGGAACACAGATATGAGCTTTATTTTACAAGCTATAAACAAGGCTATAACGTGTAAGGATTTATTGAACAAAACTGCTAGAGCTATTGACCACTTTGTTTTTGAAGTAGTCCAAACTTAAATCAAAGTGGATATTCAGGCTCTACTAGTTCACACGTGAATAATTATGTATTTTTTATCTTAATATTCAAGGTAAAACCCCCTGAAATCAAGGTTTGAAGTCTAAAATATTGAATTTCAACAGAAAAGATGAGATACAACAAAAATTGTCAAAAATGGAGTTTTTATTATGTGATAATATTCTCTTGGCAGAGCACATGCCAGGATATCAGAATTCACTCTCTGAATGTCTTTAGAATGTATAACTTAAGATTTATTAATGATAAAAGTTTAAGCTTAAAATTGCTCATTTATGATTACTCACTGTCATCTTATTTTAAGTTTAACAGTTATATAAGTGATAAAACTGGTGAATACTATTAGATTATGATTAATTCTAATAAAATACACAAAGTTTAGACTTCTTCTCAGCCCATGATGTCATCAAACTTAGAGTTATAGTGATAACTCTAAATAATGGTGTAATAATGAGATAAGATGGTTTTATCATGATTTAATCATCACTAAACGTTACAATACTGATCATTTCCAGTGAATACCATAACTAAATGTGTAATAGAAGCCTAAGGACTCTAGAAGGGGGGAATATACCATAAATAGAGCTATTTTTACTCTATTTTCCCCAGAGACACATCAAAAACAATAAAATAATTAAATCAGAAGGGAAAATCTTTATTATTTATATAGATCTATTATATTATCAAAGACCAAAGGTAAAATTTATTATAATAATAAATCTTGACATGATTACTACAACTTTTCACCTGTTTTGGTTATAATTCTCTTAAAAATCTCATTTCCACATAAAATCAAGAATATTTGTAATTTCTCTTATTTTTATTTGTAAATACAGCTTAAATAAGTTGTATTTACATTATTTGATGTAAATTATTTCAAAATTATTATATTAAGTGTTCAAAGTAGGTTTTTTTCTCCTATTATAATAATTTTTTCCTATTATTATTCTCAATAATTTTTTTATTAATATAAATAGTATTTATATTAATATATAACTTTGATATTACTAGAACTATTGTTAGTAATTGTTTTTTATTGATAAGAAACAATTTTTTACACCTTTATTATTTTTTGGTAACAATACGGGAGTGCATTTCAATATATTAATTATTGAGTATTAATATATTGATATATTATATTATTCTTTTATAATATAAAGAATATATTATTATATTTCTTTAGTAATATGATTATTTTATGCCATAATTATAATAAATCTTCATTATTATAAATATTTTTATCTTATTAATTTCATTTATAAGGACATTCAGAGTACAATAAGTAAGATATTAGTAATTCTTACTTATTATTTCATAGTAAAACCTTAAATTTACTCTGTAAGGGTGTAAGATGTGTATATGAAACTTTTATTAAAAATTAAGTACTTTTCCTTTCCTCAAAATTTGTATAAGGTAAAATTTAATTAAAACTGTTAAATTTTAATATTTGTAAGAGAAAACAGACCAAGCTGTTTTTTTTTACATTTTTAAGTATAAAACAATAATATTATGAGGATTCATTGTTTTACCAACAATAAAAAGTTATGCAAAAATAGTCTACAAGAGATATTTATGGCGACAAAAAAAATCTTTTCAAGAGAAATTTCAATTGGAATTGATTGAGCAAAGGACTTCAGAAAATTAAGATTAGAAAAGATTACCGAAAAGGGATATTAAAGGGAAAACACACCCAAAAGTGACCAGAGTGACTTTGGAAACAAGGTGAAAAATCTAACAGTGATGAAAGATGCTTTAATTTACTGCTGGGGTGGTTCAAGGATAAAAATGACTATATGAGTTAAAAAAGTGATTAGAATGATTTTTTCATGATTTTAAAAGGTTTAAAATTATTTAGCAAGGGTAGTTGGAATATTTTATGGATTTGTCTAACTGTGCTTAAACTAAGTATAAAAGGAAAGGATTCTAACATCAAGAGAAAAGTGGGCAAAGAAGACATTCTTTTTTATCTATTACTTTTCCTACTCCACAAGTAGCATTTAGTCTAATATGTTGTAAAAAACACACTGAAAAAAGAAAATACAACCATGGCATAATTGAACCCCATTTTGGACCAAAAAAAGGCAGGTTTTAGCCATTTTTTTCTATTTTCAGCCAGTTTAGTCCCTTAAGTCAGCCATTGTTGTAGTAATAGTTAGTTTGAAGCCTTCAAAGAATGTCATATTGTGTGTAAGAGACCTCCAAGCTGATTAAATCTGTTTTACTAAGAGTTTTTTTTAACTTAAGGGTAGCTTCAACCTCTTGGCAACAGTTAAAACTGCCGCGGTTGATATCAAAACCACATCATTGATTGAGTCACAGACCCTGTGACTCAATTCCAGGCCAAACTTGATGCAATTTTGCGTGAATTTTGACATCTCATGCCTGTCATCAAGGAGGTTTGGGGAGTCTGGCACCCTTGGCGCCAAAATTCCTTTTCCCCCCAAAAATTAATTTTCCAATTTTTTTTTTAATTACTCATGATGTATTATACTAGAAATTTACATATGTAACTCAATTGAAAATTTACAGTAAAAAACTGTAATTATTGATTATACATATGTAAATCCAAGCTCACCTATATAATACATGCACACATTTTTACAGTTCAATTGAAAATAGTTTGAATCCTCATAGCTTTTAGGCTACAAACCACACCAAGATAAAGAATTTATTTTTAGCACTACATATGGTGTGAATTTAATTAAAGTCTTGATTAGTTGCAGATTTTCATACAGAAAACACTAAAAACTTAATTTAAGCTTATTTAAAGTTGATTTAAAGTATTTTCACTCTTGGGTGACCCCACCTGGTTTTTTATGAAGAATCCAATGGAAATAATGTCCATATGTTTAGCTATTGGAAAAAAAAGCTATAATAATTTTCATTGAATTTTTTTTTCAAAAATATTTTAATTTCAATATTTTTGATACAAACTTATTTTTGCCTGATCTTTTCAAGTAAAAATGTATTTTCAAATTCTTAAGTTTTGATGTTAAATTATGATTCAAATTTTATTTGGGTGTTTAAGTTTTATTTTTTAATCTTGTTTGTATAATGAAAATAAATGTATCCATTTTGAATTATAACTTAATTTCATTCTCTGTTGTATTTTGGGTATATGAAAATACCCCTAAGGCTCACATTCCCTTCACCCAAAAATAGAATATTACTTTTTAATATTGTTATTTATGTTTTTTCTGAACCTTCTGAGGAGTTAGGTAGCTTCAGGTATGTCATTTTTTGATAACCCCTAATCTTCACAAGTTGGGTCACTTTACCTGACAAGGTTTTCCCTTACTTTCTTAGTTCTCAATTTCCTCTCTTTGGGATCTTTTTTAATCTTCTTAGTACCAGATGATTCAACAGGAGGTATATTATTGGGAACTTTATTCCTTAAGGGGAATATGTCAGAATCACCATATTTGTAAGGTTTTATCAAGCTTACTGGAAATGTAGATTGCTTATTACTAATTTCCTCAGATAATTCTACTTAAACAGTGTTTTCCCCATGAAGGGCTTGTAAAGGAGTCTTTGAGATTTTCGCATCTTTTGACATAATCAAAGTTAGTGGTGGATACAAGTACCAAGTCTCCTACCTTGAAGTCTGGAGTAGCATGTGACCTGTCCCATTTGTCTTTGGAATATGCAAATGAGTACTCAATGCATCTTACTTCATGCTTTCTAGCCTTGTCCATAATTACTTTGAAGCTAGAAGCTATGGGACATATTTAAGCCAAATACTTCCCCAAAGAATCCTGTGGCAGTCTTGGATTCCAACCTTTCGCTAGAAGAGGAGGATTTTAATTGATAATGGCATGAACATATTTCTTATATGTTAGTTCCAGTTCAGTCATAAGGTTATACCAAAAATGGTTGAATCCCTCATAATCTTTGAGCTCTAGGACAAATGCACAAAATATTTGGCACATGTCTTCCAAGTTTTGAATTATTCTTCCAGCTAGGCCATCAGTTTGTGGGTGGTAAGCTGTATAGAAGAATAACATTGTCCCAAACAGTTAGTGAAAATATTTCCATAGTGCTCAGATATATTTTAAATCTCTTTCACTAAGAATGTTTGTGAATATGCCAGTCGATGATACTACTCCATTCCATATCAAAAGAGCTGTATCCATGTCTGTATTATCTATGTGAAATGGCAAAAAGATTGTAGTCTTGCCAAACCTGTCAACAATCACTAGGAAGGAACTACAGCTTCTATCACCTCCTGGATGTAGGCCAGTTACCCAATCCATATGGACAATTTCCCAGGGTCTACTGGGTCCTTGGATTTTGATAATATGTCCAAGTCTTTTGCCAATGCATTTATTTGCTTTCTGAAATCTGTCACAGGTTTTCCAATATTCTGAAACATATTTTTGCCAAATTGGCCACCATATGTGGGTCTAAATTGTTTCTCTGTTTCTTTCTTCAGATAGGTTTCCTGAGAAGGGGCTGCCATGGACTTCTTTTAACACCAGATTGATTAAAGACCTGTCCACAACTGTCATGAAACATGTTTGTTTTGTCCTATGGTAAATAATGCCATCAAGTAAATGAAATCTTCCTTCATCATATGAAATTTTCCATACTTCATCAAGAGAATTTATTAAGGAGCTATCTTTGGAATCTTTGGTGAGTAATTGACATATGATGCTACAATTCTTATCTTGAGTATAGCTGTTGCTTACTTCCTCAAAGAAGTTGGTTTTTAGGTCTATAACACTGATTCCTTCTATTGGGATTTGTGGAGAGGCTTCTTATGGTAGATAAGCAGGAGTTAAAATGTCATTTGGTAATGGACATCTTTTAGTCCATCTGATTTTTTCTGAATATTCCCATCTTTGTGTACAATTTTCATATTACCTCTATATTCTTTCATAGCTATTTTTAATCTGTGCATATGTCTGTTGTGTTTTTTCATGTTCAGAAGTGATTTCACAGTGGTACAATTGTCACAATGCTGTCTGCCGGACCTCAGCAAAGGGAGCCCTTGCTGAAAAGGCTATTAAACAAGTTGAAGAACCAGTTAATACTGGAAAGTTGTAGATCAGATTCCACCATGTGACAGTACCCCTGAGGTTAGAGCACTGCGTCCCAAAGTGCATTTAGCTGATGATATTACCCATGTCCTCCTCATGGAGCTAGATTAGTCACAAAAGGGGCCTACAAGGAACCCCCAAGGGGCAGAACCCTTGCATGTCAATGGGGTGGAAAACACAGCAATTTTTGGCTGTTTGATTGAGACCTCTCCTTGTATCCAGCCAGAATTGAACCCATGATGTTGGTAACTGTTTCATTGCCACAATTCTGTCTTCCAGATCTCAACAAAGGGAACTCTTGCCGAAAAGGCCCTTAAACCAGTTGAAAGACTGGTTAATACTGGAAATTTGTAGATCAAATTCCACCATGTAAAAAGAATCTATTTTAGCTTTGAAAGCACATCCTTCAAGAAAATAATCAAGCTTTCCAAGGCCCAAACAAGAAATAAACATTACATTTGACTTTCTCAATATATAGGTTTGGTCTAGACTCGATGAAGTGCAGCTCCTAGCTGATCTCCTGATGCATAGAGAAGTGCATCTCCTAGCCCATCTCCTGATGCATAGATATAAAGCTTAAAGGGAAGTTTGAAACCTGGAATCAGTAGAAGTAGAGCAGTGGTTAAGGTTTATCTCAGGGGTTAAAAGCCTTTGACTCTATCAACAGTCATTTTTAATTATGCATCTTTGAAACATAATTTATAAAGAGGTCTTTCCATGGATGCAAACTCTTTAATATGCCGCCTGTATTATCCTGAAAATCCTAGAGATTACTTTATTTCATTTTTTTCTCTGACACATAGGTATTACTAGCACTTCTGCAACTTTATTTTTGTCAACTTTAAGGGATATACCAGAAATCACGTGTCTTAGGGCTTTGAGTTCTTTGAATACAAAATGACATTTCTTTAAAGAAATTTTCATGTTTACAGATTGGAGTTTTTTCAAAACTCTGGATAATCTTGTAAATATGCTCCTCTCAAGTCTTTGAGAAAACAATAATGTCTTTAATAAAAATTATTAACCATCCTTCTTAAATTTATTCAGGAAGGATTTCATTCATCATTCTTTGGAAGTTTGAAGGTGCATTTTTTATACCAAAAGGCATCCTGAATTATTCATACACTCCACAATGGACAATAATCCTCAAATATTTCCTTTCTCTTGGAGTCACTAAATTTTGGTGGAATCCCTTCAGGGAATCCATAGTGCTGATGTATACTTCTTGGGATATCTGAGAAAGGGAAATTTAAATTTTTGGCAGGGGATACCTGTCTGGGACAGTGTAAGTGTTTAGGGCTCTGAAGTCCCCCACCCTTGTAGCCTTTCCATTATGCCATGCCACTATGAAATGTGTAGCTATTTCTACCTCTTCCATATGATCAACTGTTCTTATTACACTAAGGTCCAAGAGTTCTTGAATTTGAAGCTCAAGGGCTTCTCTTGATTTTGGGCTTTCTGGATATGCAGGCATTCTTGAGAGTGGTGGATAAGGTCTCTGAATGTTTAAAATAATTTAAACATAATTACCAATACCTTCTCCCAATGGTTCTTTATCTGATGCAAAGGCTTCTTTATGGTCATATAAAAGGGCAGTAAGCTCATCTTCCTGTATGCCAGTGAGATGAAGACTGACTTCAGCTTCATTCATTTGTTCTGATTTGGACTTGTCTAACTCTACGATTATTTGTGATACTTTATTTAGCTGAAGTTTATTATCACCAATAATGATGTATTTGTCTTTGTTTGTATGTAAATCTATTCTATAAATGATCAAATCATCATTTCCCAATATTAAATGGATAGTAGAGAAGTTTTTCACAACAACAAATTCAACAGTAATTCTCAAGTTAATATTGATATGTAGAAATATTACAGTGGTTCCAAATATTTATGGTGATTTCATTGTATTTCTTGCACTGCTGAATTTTATGTCATCAATTGGTAATAATTGATCTTCAAAATTTGGTACACAATCTTTAAGAAAAAGTTTTACAAAACAAGAGAAGAAGGCTCCTGGTTCAAGTAAGAGATTAGTGGGTATATCAATCACCACTTCTGTTATACAGTACCTTACAGCTGTATAACCTTTACCCCTGTTTGTTTTGGTTTTCATAAGTTGTGCATCTTGTACTTTTTATTAGTAAATCTGACTATTACTTAATTGGGATAAGTGGGAGTAAGATTCCATGATTTCAAATTTGAAATTTACATTTTCTATATATTTCAAAGATTCAGAAAAAATTGATGATTTATCATTTCAATTCTTCTCATGCAAATCATATTTTTCAACATCAGGTTCCTTTTCAGTGTCAGTTTGATTGATTTTCCCTCTTTCTGGACATGTATTAGCTAATTTTGTGGTGCTTTGGCAAATATTGAACTTTCTGATTGTCTCTAAAGATTTATATTTTATATTACCATAATTTTCTTTGGGTATTTTGTCCACAAAATCTTTCCAAGGTGTATTAAACCTTGTATTAAGATTAATCCTACTAGACCCAATTCAGCTCTGGTGGTCACTTCCTCTAGCATACTTACAAAATCTTCTGCTGAAGATTGTTCAGTGGTCCTTCTTTTTACAGAATGTTCCAAATCACCTCCAAATTTCATCAGAATCTTTCTGTGGATCATAAATTCTGATATGTGAGGTTAAAATGCTGTTAGCCTGTCCTTTTGTGGTAAAAACCATTGTAAGTATCTGCCTTTTTCAGAATTAAATTTTGAAGATTCAAAGGCTGTCTCTATTTTAAATCTCCAAGAATCATTGTCCCTCTTATTGATGATTTGGGGTTTCCACCAAGTCCAACTTTGGTGACCATGCTCTTGTCTTAACTTGATATAACATCTATGAGCTGACTTGGAAAACAAGGTGTTAAATCTTGCTGTTACCAATATGTCTGGTAATTTAAAGTCTTCTTTGATCATTTAAATACATATAATGAATTACATATGGTCATATTCTCCTTCACTACTGAAGTGAGGTCATTCTTTGAGTTTTGATACTTCTTTCAAAGGTGGTCAGCTTATTGATGGCTCCAAGTTATGAAAATAAGTGGAAAATCAATTCTTTATTTGTGAACCTTCTACATCCAATATTTGTGGGTTGAAATATCTTATACCCTCACTCTGATTTGAAGGTGTAGATATTCTTTGCTAGGTGTGCAGTAGTTGTCCAATATTTTTCATTTTACTGGTATTAAACCTTGTAGAGATTCTGACTTCATGTTGGAAAACTTGTATTAAATTGATTAACTCAATTTTATACATGTCTTATTTAATTGTCATTTCTTGCCATAATTCTGTTTGTCTAGTATTATCAAAAATAATTTGATTCAATTTAATTGTTAATTTTGATACTTCTTCTTGTGAGGTATCAAAACACTTTTTTAAGGAAATGGTATTTGTCTTTACTTCAGTAAATGAATTTGTGATATCATGAAGTATTTTCTTATTATCTGCTTTTATGACACTTTTGACTTTGTTTATTTTTGTTTCAATTATGTAATCAATGTTTCATTTTAATATTTATTTTCCAATTCTTTCCTATTGAAAATTTCTCACTTATTTTATTTGCAAATGGAGTTTCATTGTTTCATGTTTTAATTGCTCTTAGAAACTTCTCAAAAGACACAAGTTTTTCATTTCTTTGTCTTGAACTTGGATTATTTGTCTTGAGATTTTACAAATATTTGAATTCTTATCAGAAATATGACTTTTCACATCATTTATGGCTATGTAAAAGGCTGGAATTCCATCCAAAATCTCAAAAATTATCTCTGATATTTTAATCTGGCTTCCTCTCTCTTATGCATTTCCATCATTGTTTGGGCCATCTGAAATACATTTTCCATGGCATGTAGTTGAATCCTTGGGATTTTGTGGCTGGTGCTTTTCCTTTGCCCTTTTTCCAAGCTTGTGCCTTCTTTCTCATGTTGTAATTACTTCTTCTGGATACTGATGCTGTTTTGGGCACTTTTTTGGGTGGTGGAGGGTTGTTTTTCCTCAATTCTGCTTGACAAAGACAAATGGTTGGCAGAGGATGCCATACCAGATGGGAACCTCCATTTAAGGAGATTCAGAGCCTCTAGGAGGACTGAACAGTCTCATCAATGATGAGCCTTTTTTAGAGGGAGGGTATGTCAGCCTGTGACTCAAAACCAGAGCACAAGCATGACAGCCAAAATACCATAAACCAATGGTATAACCAAAATACCACCAAAACATGGAGCTGAGCCAAATTAGCTCAAAAGGTATCAAAAGAAAGAGGAAACTCACCTCTTCCTGAAAATATAAGTCCCATCACCATAGGACAAGAAATAACAAAGTTATTCCTGCTCAAAGTTATTGCTGAGCATAAACCTTAATTTTCACCTCTCATCTAAAATCTAGAAGGAGAGGCTTAACTCCATCAAATGGGTATTCAAAATGAAGCTCTAAGCCAGGGCTATCCAATGGTACCAGCCAAACTGAGCTAGCACCAGTATTACTTGAGTTATGGCCAAATTCAGACCAAATAAGGGTGAACAAAACATTCACCTCTCATCTAACTTTTACAGTTTTAGTGTGAGATACCTAAAGTGGGGTCTTTTTGGAAAGGGCACAATCAGGGCTATCTGATGGTGCCATCCATTTCCTCATAACTCAACTACAACAGAAGTTATTGGCCAAACAAGCTTAATACAGCTTTTGACCAGACCACGCCAATGTACAAAAATACTTGTACATGGGATAACTTTGTCATATTTAATGATAACCATGTCAAGTTGGGTACCATTGTGTAGAGCCCATACAGGGCTATTCAATGAACTAACTTTGAGCTTGATATCTCAAAAACTGACAGAGGTATGACCATTTTAAGGTCAAAATCCCACCTGCTGTCAGATACAGCCTTACCATGGGATAATATCTCATAACCATGAATATGAGGTGTCAAATAGACGAAGAAGCATGTTTTTACTTCAATACCTCATATGTCAGTCAATACTGGGGTCCCATACAGTTTCTGTACAGCATTCTACGCGTCATACACGTCAGAATCAGGCTGTGAGGTCCCCAGATGAAAATTTTCACCCTGTATTGGTGAAAACTGCCCAGATGTGGTTTCAAAACCACATCTGAGCCTAATACAGGGTATACAGGCTGTTTGCAAACCACAAGCCTGTCCTGGAGAGTGAAAAATCTTCACTTCCTCTACGTGGAAAGGTCTAGCAGCCTTTCCACCTCAATTTCAGGATAAAAGGAGGGCTTTTCACAGCCAAAAACCTTTCCTCATCCTGCTCTTGAATAACCTACGTAGTAAACTGTCAAAAACAGTTTTACTCTTGGTTAAATAATCAGGTATACTCTTAATGTAAAGTATTGTAGTCTTTATTATTGTAATCCAACAGGTAAAGCTGCACCCAGGGCTTTCAACAGCGCTCACCACCACTATATCTTTATAGTAAAGCCCTTTAAATCTTAAATTATATCATTTATTATCAATCTTATCATCTTTTAAAACCATTTTTACCGTGTCACAGTCATAGTTAAAGCTTGTAAATACTCATATACACCTTTATCATAGACTCAGCCTGACATAGGGTACATTGTTTTATGCCTTCTTACTGGCTTTTTAAATATCCGCTGAGGCTTCTTGTGGTGGTTTCAGCTCTTTTTGAACACAAAACAGTGTTATCACCTTCATAATGGCATACTTTTTTAGTTTGGGATTCATTTACTGACCCTTGTCCTTCTTCAACTAATTGGATTCTTCCATAATCATGTCAATAACATTTTTGGGAGCTGCTTGAGGGGCTGTAGCTTGCTCTTGAGCTGGTTCAAGGCATATATGTAAGTAAAAAAGCTTAATAATAGTAATTATATGCTGAAAACTTACTATTGGCCAAATTTCATGATTTTTGGAGAGTGTTGCTAATATGCAAATTGATTAATTCAGAAGGAATTTCCTCTTCTTGATTATTCTGAGTTATAATAACTGTGCTGTTATGACCAGAATTAACATTTCTGGATGGGTTAATGCTAGTGCCTGTTGATGCTGTTTCAGAGTTTTCTGGTCTTACCCCATTTTCAGACACTAAAATACATGAAGAAATCAATTATTTAAGTAAAAAAAGGATTCTTAAAAAGAGAAATGAAAAATAAAGCCTCATTTAGAATATGAAAAAAGATTATTTTTTCTGAGTATTTTTTAAATTATGAATATTTTTATGGATTTTTAAATTTTTCAATATAAGAAAAATGATTAAAAAAAGTAAAGAAAATATGTCACTGGGAAAGTATCATGGCTAGGCCCTCAAATTTAAGGTGTGAATATGAAATTTTGATTAAAAATCAAGTAATTTTCCTGTACTCAAAATTTGTATAAGGTAAAACTTAATTAAAAATAGTAAATTCTAAGAGTTTTAAGAGAAAAACCCCCAAATTTATTGTTTTTGATTTTTTTAGTATAAAACAATAATATTATAAACATTTATTGCTTTACCAAAAACAAAAAATTTATACAGAAATAATTTACAAGAGATATTTATGGCTACAAAAGTAATTTCAGTTGGAATTAATTGAGAAAAGGACTGCAGGAAGCTCATATGAGAAAACAGTTTCTAAAAGGAATATTAAAGAGAAAACACACCCAAAAGTGACTGTAGTGGATTTGGAAACAAAGTGACAAAGGTAACAGTGTTGAAAGATGCTTTAATTCACTTTTGGGATGGCTCAAGGGTAAAAATGACTATAGTTATTTTTAACATTTTTAAAAGGTTCAAAATTATTTTAAAAGGCTGGTTGGAATATTTTATTGATTGGTTTAACTGTGCTTCAACTAATTATAAAAGGAAAAGATTCTCACATGAGGAGAAAAGTGATGCAAAGAAGACATTTTTTATAGACACAAATTTTCTAACTCCAAAATTAAAATTTACTCTAAGTTTTGAGAAACACACTGACAATAGAAAATCCAATTATAACATCATTGAGCCCTGTCTCACACAAAAAAGGGACAGTTTCACCCATTTTAGTCCCTTAAATCAGAAATTGGTATAGTAATACCTTTTTTGAAGCCTTCAAAACATGTCAGAATGTGTTTAAGAGACCTCATGTTAGCCTTTGACTCAAAACCAGAGCACAAGCATGACTTCCAGAATACTATAAACCAAATGGTAGAGAAAAATACCACCAAAACATGGAGTTGAGCCAAACAATCTCAGAAGGTATCGAAAGAAAGAGGAAACTCACCTCTTTCCAAATATGCAAATCCCATAATCATATAATAAAGAATAAAAAAGTTATTCAAGCTCAAAGAGGTTGATGAGCTCAAACCTAAATTTTCACCCCTCATCCAAAAATCATAGAAAGAGGCTGAGCCCCATCAAATGGGTATTCAAATTGAAGCTCTCAATCAGGGCTATATAATGGTGCTAGCCAAATTGAGCTAGCACCAAAACTATAGAAGTTATGGCCAAAATAAGGTCAAACAAGGGTTAAAAAAATATTCACCTCTCATTCAACTTCTACAGTTTTAGTGTGAGATACCCAAAGTGGGGTCTCTTTGGAAAAAGTATAATCAGGGATATTGTATTGTTCCATTCATCTCCCCATATCCCATCTAGAAAAAAGGTTATGGGGCAAACAAGTTGCATACAGATTTTGAGATAATCATATATCTGAATAACTAAAATGTAACATGGCATAACTTTGCCATATTTAATGTTAATCATACCAAATTAGGTAAACTTGTGTAGATCTGATACAGGGCTACACAATGAACCAATGTTAAGCTCAATATCTTAAAAACAGACAAAGGTATAGCAGTTTCAAGGTCAAAACCCCACATTTAGACCAATACAGAATTACTGTGGGATACTATCCCATAAGTATGATTATGAAGTAACCAATAGACAAAGAAGCTTTCTTATACTTCAATACCTCATAGTTCAGTCAAATATGGGGTCCATACAGGTTCTGCACAGCTTCTGACACGTCAGAAGCACTAGAACACACCTGTAAACTCCATTGGTGAAGTTTTGCACCCTATATAGGGTGAAAATGACAACTTGTGGTTCTAAAACCTCATTTACCCCAATACCAATCTGTATTGAGTGCTTAGAACCACCAATTAGCCCATAGTAGTGAATATCTTCACTCTGTGGTCATGTGCAGAGGTAAACAACCTCCCACTACCTCAGAACAAGATAAAAGGAGGTCTTTCCTCACCAGGAGGCCAATCCATCATCCTGTTCTAAATATTGTTACATGGTATAGCTTCTTAAAGAAGTGGTACCCTTAAAATTAAACAGGTATAATTATAATTTTAATTATTGAAGGGTTTATTATTGTAAACCAACAGATCAAAACTGCACCCAGGGCTATAAATAGCACTCACCATCACTAAATTCTTGTATTATAGCCCTCTTAACCATCTACTCACTTTATTATTATCATAATTTTTGTGTCACACTCACAGTTATAGCTTTTTATTATCATTGTACAGCTATATCATAGAGTCACCCTGACACCTCAAAACCAGTTAAAACTTTTTCTACTAAGGTTTTTTTCACTAAAGGGTAGTTTTACTCTCTTTAAAACAGTTAAAGCCAAAATTGATGAACCTTTGCGTGAATTTTGACATCTCACCCCTTCCAGCAAGGAATTTGGGGGAGTATTGCACCCTTGGAGCCAAGATTCCTTTTCCCCCCAAAAATCAATCTTTTGAATTTAATTTTTCTTGAATTCCTCATCATGTATTATACTAGAAATTTACATGTAATTAAATTTTATCTTTACAGTAAACAACTGTAATTATTGATTCTACATATGTAAATCCAATTTCACTTATGTAATACATGTGCAAATTTTGACATTTCAATTCCTCATAGCTTCTAAACTACACACAACACCTCAATTTTAACACAAAAATTTATTTTTAACACCATATGTGGTGTGAAACAAATCAAACATTTTAGTATTTTTAGACTTTTATACAGAAAATGGTAAAAACTTAATTTAAGCTTATTTAGAGTTGAGTTAGAGAATTTTAACTCAGAGATGACACCACCCAATTTTCTATTAGGACTCCAATGGTGAAACAATTTCCATGAGTTTATCTACCAGAAAAAAAGTTATAATAATCTTTATTAACTTTTTTTCTAAAAATCTTCTAATTTTGATATCTCTGATGAATTTTTAAAATAAAAATGTGTTTTAGCATTCTTAAATTTGACTGTAATTTTAATTTTCAATTATGATTAGAATTATATATTTCAATTTTTTCTGTATAATAAAGATAAATTTTTCATTTTTAATCATTACTTCATTTTATTATTCATGGTCTTTTGGGTATATGAAAATACCTCTAAGGCTCACAAAGGGTGAAAAATGGTAAGATGTACTTCCAAAACCATATATTAGTGTAAATAGAGGTGGTATTAGATTTTTTGAAGCACAATCCAGCCACTAGAGTGAAATTTTCCACTCTATCAATGAAGAAAGAGGCTTTCCATCTTTTCCCGCCCTGATTGGGGATTAAAGGAGGTTTCCCCCAATAAAAAACCTTCAATAATCACCCATTCTCATATAGTTATACTGTTCTTCACAGAGGTAGCCACTAGAATGATATGATATAACTGTAGGCTTAATTATTTTTTTTCTCATGATAATAACCCAATTTTTTATTACAGGAACCAGGGTTTTTGGTAGACTTATCCACATTATTATTCAATAGTAAAGTGCTTTACAGTCTATTTTTAACCATTTAACAATTTTAGAATTAAATTTTTAGCATGTATTTACTACCTTACAGCTACTTCATGGATTCAATTAAAAAACTTTATTATTACACAATTTAGTCAATTAGATCTTATTTTATATGAAATGAAGGAAAAAACTGATTTGGGAAGGTGTTTTTTGAAAAAATACTTCATTTATTCATCAATTGTCCTCCTTTTAATTCATTAAATGATGGAAGATGGTCTTTAGATTTCTATTTTCTCCCTTGTTTTCAGTTCCTCATCTTAACTTCCAGTCTTCCTCTTGATTTTTCATTTTCCCCAGAACAGAAATCTTTATTCACTTTAGTTTTATATATTTAAACACCTCGCTGAGACATATGGATTGGTAATCCTATCTATAATCTTCCAAACTCATACATCAGGAAAGAAGAAAATTGCTTCTGACAGGAAAATATGAACCTCATTTCCTCAAAAAATGTGATTAAAAATCAAAACCTCCAGTCATCCATGTTTTTCTTCAACATAGATTCCTGATTATTTATTGTCTTCTGATCAACTTATCTTTTGAAAGCTTGGCTTATGTTCAAAAACTTCATTCTTATTTTCATGAAATTCTGAATTCATTTCACTTTTTAAATTAAGAAGACATTTTAGAAACTTAAGGCCTATTATTTTTTGTACCCCATGTTCCCTATTATAAATCTATTAATAGATTTACAATTTTAAATGATGGAAATATGAATTTCTCTAAGTATAAATACTTACCATTAAATTGTTCCAAGTTTTTAAGATCTAAGAAGATTCCATACATTCCTTCTTCAAAAATTGAGAAGTATTCACAGAATTATTTAAACAGTCTTATTGTTCCAATTATTATCAGTTTCAATAATTGTTTTATTATTTCAATTTGGCTTCATAGTTGTATTTGTAGCTATAATACTCTCTATCCTTTAGAATTATTGAATTGATCTTGGTTTTTCTTGGAATTCTTTTGTATTATTGGAAGTTTTCTCCAGGGTATGATTAAAAAAGGAAGATAATAATTAATTCATATTAAGGTCTTAGTTATGATGGCTAGAAAAATTCTAACTATCAAAAATAGATAAAAAATATTCAAATAGGTTTCAACAGAAGATATTTCCAAAAGATAAACTTTGAGTAGATATTAAGATAAACAAGAGAATTGGAAAAATGGGTTATGATTGAGCTCTTTTTGGTAATTTAGATTCAAAATATTATTAGGAGAGATAAATGCAACATCATTGAAACATCATTTCAATTAAGACATTGGATTTTCAAAAGAAATAAGTTGTAGATATTTCAGATTAGGGACTTTTTGAGGCTTCTAATTCAAATTATCTATTTTTTGCAATATTTGTACTTGAATTTGGGTAACTAAATTAATATAAATATATAATTGATGTGATATAAGGATTGAGCTTTTAGTAAGAAACTATTTACATAATGATAATCATAAAAATGTACACATATTTGGGTTAATGTTAAGTTCACCTGAATATATTTGGTAAATACATGTAAGGCCTTATTTTTATTGAAAAAACCTATTGCCTCCAAGTTAAGCTTTGTAAGTTCCAAAAATAAATCTCTCTGTTCTATCAACTCAAAGGAAACAATATAGCATCTTATATAACCTTTATTTATATAAATTTAGAAGATCCCTCTTAATAGTAATAAAACTCTAGACATTATCATGCCACAATTCATATAAGGCTACTCATATTTTTACAAAAACACATCATGTATACCATAATATAAGGTGATTCCAAAACATTCCCTGTAATTTGATTTAATTTCAAGTGAGGGAAAAGAAAGAGATCCAGAATTTTCATATAAGATTTCTTCCTTTTCTGGTGAGAGTATCTATTCATTTTCTTATTTAACGTCTTTGACTAGGCTTGAGTTATATTTGGGATTTTTAGAATATAAATACAAATTAATTCAATTAAACTCAAATTAAATTTGGTTCAAAAATTGAGAGTATTTTTTCAAAAACAGAAATTTGGGGCCATTTCATAACCCAATTTCTTTTCCCTCATGAAATCAATATGATGGTGTATTGGGGAATTTTCAAGGAATAACATCCAGCTCTAAGGTAAATTAGACTTGAGGCTGAGTAGAGATAGAGGAAATTAACTGCTTGAAACACCCTTAAAAATATTTCCACTTTTATTCAACACTTTATAATAATGAGCTTTATATTTTTTGCTTTTGGAATCAAATTAAATACAGCAGAACTTTTCTGCACATAAAACTTAAAAAACAAATTTTCATGAGAATCAACATGATACTTCCGATTTAAGGTTAAAAAGGGGATAACGAAATCTCCTTTGCGAGTGAATCTCAAATTTCGCTCCATTAAAAAAATAATTTTCAATACAGATAAATCTCTAAATGATTAAAAATGCTCTTTGTTGAGCCAACAAATCAAGTTTTCTGCAAAAGTATTAAAAGGAATCTAATTCCAGCCGATATTGATAGATTAATTACTGTTAGAGATGAATTTAAATAGAATTTGAATAGGAAATTATTTTTCCAATTCTATATTAATTTCTTAAAATGTCACAGTTTATCTGTTTTTTATGATTTGAAACCAATCTGTCTTCATTCCTTCTGTAATTTCCCTTGGCTACTATTATATATTTTCTTTTATGAGTATTTTCATTAAATATATGATGTGAATGATGATAAGGAATCTTTCAGTCCTTGGAATCCTGATTTTGGGTCATTCCTTTCTTTAAAATATTTTATTTAACAAAATTAAATGTTGGAGAATTGGCCAAAAAGAGCCATGATCAACCTTCGCCACCTCTAGCTCAAATACGTCAATCCCAAGTATCCAAGGGACAATCCAATGAAAGATCTGCCATGGATTCTCCACTAATGGAAATCCATTGGCAGTAACTGAGGCCTAGCTATAAAACACTCCTCATCCTACTCACTCCTATCGAATCAACTCCTGTCCTTTTCTTTTTCTTTTCTTTTATTAACTAAATCTTTTCCTATCTTCCTTCTGTCTCGAACCTATTATTCTCTGACTCTTAAAACTCATCTCTCGTAACTAGCAATCGGTATGATTATCTCCATACCAAATATCCAGGAATATAAAATAGAAACTAACCTTGATTTCGACGAATCTAGTCTGTTGTAGCTCATCCAGTACCTGTTAAAGTATCGTTGTAGTTCTGTCATTTGTATTCCACCTTTAGGTACATATTGATAAATTTAACATATAAACTAAAGTATATATTTCAGTTACATGGAATTTAGTGAGAATAAGGAGACAGTTAGAAATACCTAAAGGATAGTACAACTATGTTAATTAGTAATGAGACTGAGAATAGCAGGGTAAACCCTTACGTAGTTCTATTAAAGAGATATATGATTAACCAGAAGGTTGATATCAATAGTCGTGTACAATAGAGAAATCTTACCACAACACACACACACACTAAGTAACAGGAAAGTAAAGAAAAATAAGAGAAATGAAAGAATAAGGAGAGAGTAAAAACAAGTAAAAGATGAATGTAAAAATCATGTGGGAGTTGTGAATAGTACGTGTTCTTATAGCATACAAAAAGATGAGTTCCTCCAGCTTAGTCCTAAGCCATTGGATAGAGATGACCGTGCTCTGTCATCTGATGAGTGTTTAGACACCTTGATGGATTGTTATTGATCTAAACTGCTAGTTCATAGCAGTTTTGCCACGAATACCGACAGCCCCGCTTGCAAACGACTTTGGAGTTAAGCATTTACTTGAGGTTGAGAAAACTTCGAGATCGCAAAAGGATCGTTTTGCCAACTGACTTAGTGAGGAAGTCAGCAGCCATGAGATTAGTAGAGATATTTTTTAGGTTGATGACTGAGTTCTTGATTAGATCGCAAATATAATGATACTTGATGTCCATATTTTTGGTTTTGAATCCATTGTGATTTGCATTGGACAAAGCTAAATCAATTGCTCCCTTGTTATCGTTGAAAAGCTGAGGAGTGGGATTACCCTTATTTAGGTCAATTTCTTCTAGTAGTTGTATCAACCATTCCACCTCCTTTGTCATGTCGGACAGGGCCTTGTACTCCGCCTCTGTTGTTGAGTGTGATACGGTAGGTTGTTTCTTTGTTCTCCAAGAGACCAAGTGTCCTTTCACTGTCACTACGTAGCCTGATGTTGATCTTCTGTCGATTATTGAGTTTCCCCAGTCGGCATCCGCATATGCCACTATACCACCTTCACCTCCCTTCAAATAGTGCAGTGATAGTTCCTTTGTATGATATAGATACCTTAGGACCTGTAAACACGCAGTCCAGTGCGTGATCCCAGGTTTTTCCAAAAAACGAGATAAGTGGCTTACTGCAAATGTAATGTTGGGTCTAGTGTTGGTGCTTATGTAGTTAAGAGCACCTATGGCGCTTCGATAGTTGATGTTGAGGGCTGCAAAAGCAGTTTCTTCTTCTCTGGTGGCAATGTTGAGTTGAAGGTTTGGTTTAAGGGGAGTGTTGACTGGTGCGTATTTTTCCAACTCATATTCTCGAGCCAGGGTATTGATGTAGTGTTCTTGAGACAAGGTAAATCCATTGTTTATGTGCGTAATTTTCACCCCAAGTAGTAGGCCAGCTTCACCCAGATCCTTCATGTCAAAGGCCTTCTTTATTTCTGCTTTGAAGTTGGCGAGATCAGGCCCGAATATGGCCAGGTCATCGACATGCACATAGATCCATACAGGGTTTACTCCTCTCCTGACAAACACACACGGGTCTGACACCGCAACCACGAATCCCGTTTTCTTTAGCCACTTTGATAGGTAGTTATACCAGGCAAGTGGTGCCTGCTTTAACCCGTAGATTGCCTTGTGTAGTCGTAGTACCTTAGTATTTGAATCTTTGCTTATTCCATCCGGAATCTTCAGGGTAAGGTCTTCATCCAGAGGAGCGTTGAGGAATGCACTTCTCACATCCATCTGGTGGAATTGGAAACCATGAGCTGCGGCATGGGAGATTAGAACTCTTAGTGAGCTGATTCTTCCGGTTGGTGAGAAGGTGCTGAGATAGTCCAGGCCTTCTATCTGATGGAAACCTTGCGCCCATAGCCATGCTTTGTGTTCAGTTACTTAATCATTGTGATTTCTTTTTACCTTGAAGACCCAGGTTGTCGTGATTGGATGATCAGCTGTTTTCTTGTCTTCAATGCTCCAGACTCCCAGCTTCTTCATATTTAGTAGTTCCTTGTCAATTGCTAACATCCATTCTTCTTTCTCTTTGCTTTCTATTGCTGCTTTGTAATTGTTTGGAACTGATGCTTTATTCATAAGGTTAGTTTTGTGCGCTCTCCTCCTGAAGGGAAGTATGTTATCGGTCCTGATTTCACTGGAGATCAGAGTGGGATGCCTAGGTCCTATCACTCTGATCCTCCAAGCAGGTAGCTCTTCCAACGCGTCATGGAAAACATCCCCATCGGTAGTGCTGTCAGAGGGTAAATCAGAAGTGTCAGCATCTAAATCCCAATTCTGATGATTGTCTTTGAATGAGAAATTGAAAACCGGGAACTGTAAAGGAGTGTTTGTACATTTTAAGGAGAAAGCAGGAAAGACAGATTCATCAAATTTGACATGCCTGCTTATGATTATTGCTTTATCCACCACTCTTAGAACCCGATATGCTGTTGTTTGATTGGTGTATCCTAGAAATATCCCCTCCCATGCCACGGGGTCAAATTTTGCTTTTCTGTTGGCCTCTGGTATTTGTACCCATGCTCTACATCCAAATGGCCATAGCTTGTTGATTGAAAGAGATTGATTGTTGCACAGCTGGTAAGGATTATTCTCCCGCCGTTGCACCAGGTTGCATAGCATTGTTGCAGTAGTTGCAGCTTCTGCCCAAAATTGCGGAGGCAGGTTTGATTGTAGCAAGAGACAGCGCGTCTTTTCTATGATTGAGCGATTCCCCCTTTCTGCTATGCCATTATGCTGTGGGGTATATGGAGGGCTGATTATGTGGTTGATTCCGCATTTGTCTGTCAATTTTTTGAAGTTACTGTTTACAAACTCTCCTCCTCCGTCTGTTGTGATGTTCTGAATTTTTCTTTGCTGCTTATTTTCAGCATGTTCCTTGAAGTTGCGGAAATGCATGTAGGCTTCGTTTTTTAGCTTCAGGAACTTGATGTTCATGTAGCCAGTGCATTGGTCTACCATTATCATAAAGTACTTTGCTCTTCCAATGGACGCGGACTGTATTGGCCCACATATGTCTAGATGGACATTTTCCAGTGGCTGCGTCGCCTCTTGGAAATTGTGTCGGAATGGTAGTTTTGGAAATTTACTTTTTGTGCAGATTTCACAGGATTCTCCCTGTTTGAACGATGGAATTAGCCTTTTTATTCCTTCTTCATACATGTGCCCCAATCGGTCGTGCCAGTTCTCACTTTTAGTGTATGGACTCTTCAGCTTAGGCAATGGCACTATCGTTTCAAGTATTCCACTGTTTGTTGCACATACAAATGCTGGTGCACTAGAGTTGTTTAAGAAGACATTATACTTGTTACTCTCATTTTTGATTGTTATTTGTCTTGCTAGTTGCAAGAGTGCCACTAGATTGGTAGTTAAATCTGGGACGTATAGACAGCCTTTTAAGGACCAGATTTTTCCATTCTTGTCCATTAATTGAGCTGTCCCTTCGCCTGCAGCTCTTAGGGTTGATTTGTCACACCCGGTCAATATTGCCATCTCTACTCCGCATTGTAAGTCAGTGAAGAATTGCATGTCGTTGAACATGTGATTGGATACACCAGTGTCTAGTACAATGGTACATGCGGAGTTATTTGCTCGTTTTGTTCTTGTTATTAGCACTTGAGCAATTGTCAGGTTGCTTTTTGCTTCCCTGTGCAGTCTTTCAGGTCGAAGGTGTGGATGTAGCTGCCAGCATTTTTCGGCAGGATGGTTTGCTAGTGGATTATGTTTTCCATCTTTGCAATAGTGTATTGTCTTAGAGCGAAATATCTCCCTGTTTAGTGCCAATGACTGATTGGTGCTTTGAAGATTGAGGGCTTCTTCTTTCAGCGCGACATCATGCAGAAGGTTCAGGATGGCATTGGGATTCCCCAGGGTTTTAGTATTTGCTGTTACTTTCTCTACAATATTGTGATATTCTTCTGGAAGTCTTGTTAGAATAGTGAAAGCCAGGGTTGGAGTACCCACTTCTACTTTGACACTTATCACTTCGTTTAGACATTTTCTGATCTCCAAGATAAAACTTCGTAGACTTCCATTGTAAGGAATTCTGCAGAACCTCATCCAGATTCTCGCCTGATTGTTGAAAGTGGATGAAGCAAAGCGCTTTGTCAGCTTACTCCACAATAGGTGTGCATTTTCCATTGTCTCATCATCATCGAAGATTTCAGTAAATGTGTTTGAGTCAAGGGTTCCCGCTATTAAATTGCAGGTGTCTGCATTGGCATCTATTATTTTATTATCAGCAGCTGAAGGTCTGCTTTCACTGCTCAAGGACGGCAGAGTCTCATCGACACAGTGTTGATATAGCTTTTTGTGTTTTAGGAGCATAACGACCCGCCTTCTCCATTCAGGGTAACTGTTTTCTGAGAGGGTTGGAAGAGGTCGGCTTCTGTTTTTGTTGTCTGCTTCAGATGCCATATATGTTGTATTATCCTTTAGTTAGTACTTGAATCACGGTTTTGTTTTTTCGAGACTGTAAATCTGATAAATTTAATGTATAAACTAAAGTATATATTTCAGTTACATGGAATTTAGTGAGAATAAGGAGACAGTTAGAAATACCTAATGGATAGTACAACTATGTTAATTAGTAATGAGACTGAAAATAGCAGGGTAAACCCTTACGTAGTTCTATTAAAGAGATACATGATTAACCAGAAGGTTGATATCAATAGTCGTGTACAATAGAGAAATCTTACCACAACACACACACACTAAGTAACAGGAAAGTAAAGAAAAATAAGAGAAATGAAAGAATAAGGAGAGAGTAAAAAAAAGTAAAAGATGAATGTAAAAATCATGTGGGAGTTGTGGATAGTACGTTTTCTTATAGCATACAAAAAGATGAGTTCCTCCAGCTTAGTCCTAAGCCGTTGGATAGAGATGACCGTGCTCTGTCATCTGATGAGTGTTTAGACATCTTGATGGATTGTTATTGATCTAAACTGCTAGTTCATAGCAGTTTTGCCACAAATACCGACACATATCTCATTCTTAACTATCTGCCTCCTCTACCTTTTGTTAATGCAACACCTTTAGTTTTCCCTTTTTAACATTAAACACACCTGGACTTTCATATTGATTGAGCTTGTGTTACTTGTGAGTGATTTTATTTCTGAATTTATATTTTCAATAAAAATTTTGCTTCTCTCTTTTTTAGAAAGCTGGTTTCAAAATTCATTTGATTTTGATCCAAGCTCATAACTTTCATTTCCGTCGATGAAAATCTGTATCTCTTCAACATCCATGTGGATTTTTGTATATTATATAGTAAGAAAGCTCATCTTTGAGCAATAAAATGAAATAAACTAGATATCTGAAAGGGATTATATAGAGCTATTTGAAAATATTCTAGCTTCTTTTCTTATTTTTTGGAAGCTGAAAGATACTTTATTGATCACTAGCCAAGAAATATTTATTCTTTGGAACTGCCAGACCGAAAATCACTTTTTTCAAGATTTTTTACTTTATATGATGGTTAAATTAATTTGAAATTGGTCATTGATTAATAAAAAATCCAAACTAAAACATTCCCGGAGATACATATACACCTACACATAGATAGTAAATACTTACATATTTGGAAGGACTTTTTTATTAATTTCTTCATCCTTATAAAATTGCTCATTTCTGAAATTGATTATTTGTTCAAATTAAAAAGATATGAAAATAATCATTTAAAAGAAATATTTTCAATATAATTATTGTTACATATAGATTATTTATTTATTTGTTGTTTTTAAATTTATAATCAGTATTCCAAATGAATAATACATAATTTTTCTTTAATTAATTTATTAATCACTTTACTAAATTGATATTATTCCTAAACAGAGGAATTAAACAGGTATTACTATAACCCTTTGGTTTATTATTGTTCAATTCTTCAAAGAGAATATAGTAAACTAATAACAAATGATAAATAGAAATCAAATTAAGATTTTTTGAAATTATGAAATTTTCTCAAATATCTCAATCTTTTCCTTTTCTTTCTTAAAATATATGGTGGAATTTTAAATTAATTTCTTTTCAGTCTGAAGCTCTCACCAGCTAAAAATAATTTCAAAATCCCCTCATAATGGCCAAAGGTTTTTCACACTTCATTCATAAATCTATAACCCATAAGCCAAAGAAAACTTTATGGGCTAAAGAGAATTATCTCATCAAACAAATGATTGTAATATTATTTCACATGGTGGAATTTTATCTATAAACTTCCAGTATTAACTTTTTTTGATAGCCTTTTTAGCAAGATTTCCCTTTGTTGAGGTCTGGAGGACAGCATTGTGACAATAAAACAGTTACCAATTTCATGGGTTTGTTTCTGTTTGGAGACCAGGGTAGCTCTCAATCAAACAAACAAAGATATCTGGGCTTTCTGCTCCATTGGCATACAAGGGTTCCTCCCCTTGGAGGTTCCCTGTAGGTTCCTGTTGTGCCTTATGTATCTCCATGAGGGTGACATGGTAAACTCAGGGGTATTTTCACATGGTGGAATGCAATCTACAACTTGCCAGTACTAACCATCCTTTTATCCGGCTTAATAAGATTTTTGGAACAAGATCCCTTTTTGAGGTCTTGGAGAAAGAAATGTGACAGATGAATATGAAATATCAAAAAAATTACTAAAATAACAATTACACAGCTTTATAGCGTAACATGCACTGAATTCCTGAATATCTCTCTTATCACCATTGGAGTGCAATTGAAAAAACGTGAAAACGACATAGGGAACACAGCCTCATTACATCTGAAGTTAAATTCCAAAAGCCAAACTTGATACCTATCTATACACCCACATGAAATCCAACCAATTGATTTACACAGCCATGTCAAATTTATCCATACAGGCCTCATTAGCATAGAAATATCATAAAAAGAAATATTTCATTTAAATCAAAAGCAATGATTTTATACACAGAAAATATTGCCTTGACTCTCCCTGTAACACAAGGGCATTTTTAATGTGACTGGCTGGCCAGTAACACCATGTTCCCAAAAAAAATTTCAAATTTTACAAATTAGTACCATATGAGCTGAAGGTGAAACTATATTATACTAATTTGATGTACCCATAATGTGACATAAAAATTAATTTTGCATCACATTCTGGTAATACTAACATTAATCCTCATTATAGTAGATGTGCCATTCTTCAATTTATGTAAATTAAATCATGGTCAAATGCAAATATCATCATTTGAGAAGTTTCTACTTAAAAGGAATTTTTTTCCCTCAATTTCTTTAAACATTTTAATTTTTTTTGTCCATGAATTAGTACTTTTAAATCTGTGTTAGAGCTTCATCATATATCTCTGAAATATAATATTCAAATGGGACCAAAGTATTAAATCTAAAAAATCCATCTATTGAGAGCACTATCATATAAGATTTTTTGTGAAATAAACCTCAATTATTAGTAAATAAATATTAATTGAGATAAAAAACATGGAAATTTATCATATTTATTGTGTAACAGCTGATTAATACATTAAAACCTCTTGGATATTCCGTCTTCAAGCCCAACAAAGTGCATTCTTGGTGGATAAAATGTATTCCAAACATTCAAATACAGTGAGGAAACCTCAGAAACTTAAGATCTTGCAAAAGAATCTTTATAAAAATTCATTTAATACAAAATCCCTATATTTGACCAATTCATTTACCCCAACAGCCCATTTTACATTAATATTTGCCTAAATTTCCTTAATTTAAAAGAATCAAGCAAGCAAGTTTTTTAAATTAATTCAATATCTTTTAAGTAAAAAAGAAAGGTTGAATTTTGTATATAAATTAAGAATCTTTCTGAACCTTTATGGGTCATTTCTTGGATGTGGCACAAAATAAGCCATCAAAATTCTGTTGAAAGGTTCACATTGGCTCAGGGATATCTGAGAGATATACTATTGAGAAAATATTTATTAGATCTCCCAATGCAGTTTAACAACCAAACATTTCCAGGGGAAATTTGTCAAACACAGTGGCAACAGCACATAACAATAGCGCAATGGATACGTCAAAGTATATGTTTCATAAACACCTGTCTAGAACATGAAAGCCCATTTTTATTAAAAATATGTAAATTTTTATGAGGGGGATAGGCTTTGACACACTATGACCCCCAAAAGATAGAGATATGACGGGACTCAATAATAGCCTATTTTATTAGCTTTTGTTTATTTTTCCATCTTAAAATGTGCCAGGATCTGGATAATATTTTTACCCAATTACTGACCATTATTCTGTAGCAATGGGGCTGTATGTGACGCCAATCAAGACCCTCAAAGCCCATTCTACACGGTTTTACCTAAAATTTGGGTAGGAAACCCCCCTAAACAAAGTCTCTCAAATTTACGGGGGGTTTCTTTCAGTAGCTAAATAAAAAATAGCATCTGAACCCATACAAGAGTAGATCAGGGGGTACTCAGGACCCAGAAATATCCATTTTTGGTTATATTGGAATATTTTACCTCATTTTGACAAAATGCACCTCCCTGAAAAATTGGTTCATTAATTGGAATAATTATTACAATTTATAATTTATAGAAAATAGTTCATTTTCCACCCATAGATACCTTCAAACCCCATTTCCTCACACAAATCTGGCCCTTTTTAGGCATGTGGGTGCTTTCACTCATTTGGTCATAACACAACCCCCAGAAAATTTCCTACTTCTCCCAATGGTAATTCTAAAGAATACTTCAGAAAACAACTTGTGTATTAGAGCCATGCAGGCCCTCAAAACACGTTTTATGGCACAAATTTGGGAAATTTCAGGCATTTGAAGGGGTTTTCACTCATTTGGTGAAGGTAAAGTCCCAAGAAATTGGCTCTTTTTTTTAATGGATATTCGAAGTATAATCAAAAAGAAATGCTGCTTATGAAAGCCATAAACACCCTCAAGACACATTTTATATAGAGCTAATTTTTAATCTTGAAGAGAAATTCTTGTCAATAAGAACTCTGGTCTTAATTCATGTCTTGACCATTTTTCTCGCTTTTTATAAATTTTTTTTATGAAGGCCTGGAATTTCTATCATCCAAAGTAGAATATGGGTTAGAAAGTTACAACTACATGCAATTTTTATTTCTTAGTGAGATATACCGAATGATCAGAATTCAATGTGAAAACCCCAATAATTAATCTATATTGAGGATCTTTAAAGATAATCATATCACAATTTTATGAGAAAGCTTATAGAACTGAAGAATTCCAATATAAGTAGCATCAAAAAAGAAAGATATTACTGGATGTCTACTTACCCAAAAGAATCCATGGTGTAAGCTTCAATATGGAAGTCACAAATGTTCCAGATCAAATATTGGGGTTTTATATATAGGAATTATCCACATTGACTCCAAAATACCCCCTCAACTGAAACACCTCGGCCAACTTTCAACTAGCTAAAACACCTCAAAGCCTCTCAATAAAGAATATCCCATGGTAGAAATCCCCGAAAACATAGTAAAATGATATGGTCACTTGGAATGACTCAATACAAAAACCCCAGAAATCTCAACGCAATGCTATTCAATGATAGAGTGGCATGAAAATATATAGTTTTACAGGATTTCAAAAAAAACAGAAGAAATGTTTCAAATATGTGCACATACACTTCCAGACTGTGATTCAAAATCAGAGAACAAGCAAAAAAATTAAAAAGTACCAGGAAACATGGTACATAGAAAGGGATGAAATACACACCTTTAATCACTATTAAACCAAATAAAGTTACTATAAGGCCATAAACACAAAGAGAAGAACCTAACAATGTTATTCTGTACAACAGGCAATCTGAAGTAAAAAACTTTCCCATTTTATAAAATATTATTCTTATGACCAAAAAATAAGAATTATCCAAATTATTAGGGTTATGAACTCTTGCTGAGCATAAAGCTTAATCTTCAGCTCTCCTCTAAAATCTAGGGTTTGGATAAAAGACAAACCAAAGGGGGTCTTTTACTGAAGGTATAATTTAGTTATATCTAATGGTACTATTCACAAGACTTTAGAAGCACTGGATCAGAAATTATCATTCAACTACTATTTTGCAAACCTGGAAAAATGATACCAATTTTTCACCTCTCATATAACCTCCACAGTTTTGATGAGATACCTATCAATTATCATATATTCTGAAAGGGCTAAATTAGGGCTACATAAAAATTTAACTCTTATTCAATTATACTACACAGATCAAAATTTATTGGTACTTTTCTCTTAAAACAAGAAAAATACTATTTTATGTAAAATTAAAAATACTTTGAGCGTGTATGACTTTGAAATTCTTGATGAAAGGTAGCTCATAGCTATGGCCATCTTTCAATGGACATGTTTGGATCCAATTGGAGCGACTTTTGAGCTCTTTATCTTCAAAACTGAGAATGTTAATTAGGATTTAAGGCTATAATCCCATACAAAGTGGTATTGCATGATACTATCCCAGACAATTTAATTATGAGGTTTCAAATATTCCAAAAGTCTGTTTATCATTTTATTACTTAGAATTTGGATAAGACATAACCTCAATTACCTTTACCGGGTGGTACTATGGGATAATTTCCCATGCGATTGAATTATGAGTAATCAAAGCAATTCAAAAGATGATTACACTCTTATTACTAATACCCTCGCTCATCAGATGCACCAATACATTCAACTTACAACTTCTGACGCTTTATAAGCACCAGAAAAAAATCTGGAAGGTCTGTAGAAAGCTTTTTTCACCCTGTATGGCTTAAAAATGGCAGTTTGTGGTCCCAAAACCACATTTCAGCTGACTACAAGGCTTTATTGAGCGTGTGGGACCACAATTAAGCCACAGGAGTAAACCCTTTCACTCTTTGGTCACTTGTAAAGGTGGGTAACCCCCCTACCCTGTAGTATGATAAAAAGAGATCCTCTCCTAAGTAAAATAAGAAATCAGATTATTATCTCATTTTTATGTGGTTAAACTGTCTTACACAGAAGTAGACCTTAGACTATACCATATTAGATTATAGTTCTAATTATCACTGTAACCCAACAGATAATTTGGGAAAATAAGGATTTAATTAGACTCATCACTCCTATATGATCATAGTAGAGCCTTTATAACTCATTTTTGGATATTAATTTCGTGTAACACTAATATATATAAGCTTTTTATTACTATATAATGGAGTCATCCTGACTTGCACAGCTCTGTATTGGAACAACCTGTCAATATGAACTCCCGCTTAAAGTTTTACCTTAGAAGAACTACCTCAAGGTTGTGCATACAAGTGAAATGACCCTTCCTTCATTAAATTACTACCGGAATAATTTAATCTTTATTTAGCAATCTATATTAAAGGGATTTCTAAGTGGAGAAAATGATCTCAGAAGGAGAGAATATTTTGGGACCCCAGGATCATATAAGGAGAAATCTTCTCAGATTGTTTCCCAGAATTTAGAATTCAATCCATCCCTTTCCTAGGAAGAATTCTAGTGCTTTAGAGATCGATTCTTACCCTTTCAGAGGTAAAACAGTATCTAATCGTTTTCAAAAAAGAGCTATATTCTTTGAAGAAAACAATGATATCAAGATCTATAGATTTATTCCAATTTATCTCTCTTCCTGATTTCAATTATCCTTACCTCAATTTATGATAATCATACTATTTTATCCAGTATAAAAAAACTTTGTAAACAATAATTAACCCTCATCTTTCTATAATTTTGAATTCATAAACAAATATTTATCATTTTTTTAAAGTCTATGATAAAAAACTACTACTCATCTCAATTTTTTTCCTTATTAAATATCCACGGTTTTACGCATCTTACAGTAGCTAATATTGGATTATAGGTCAGATGGAGACTTTTTAATTGGTCTTCTGTAGTTTTATCTCTATATACTAGATTTCATTTAGTTTTTTTTAGTATTCCAAGAGTGGAAGGGAAGAAAACTTGTCATCTTTGGTTAAAGGATTTATTAGTAGTTCAACCCTAGTTACCTGCCGCTTTTGGCTACTTTTACTGCCTCATTTTTCTCTCACACTCAGGAACTTCCTGTAATATTTCTATATATTGTTCTTTTTAAAATAAAACAGATCCCTATAATATTATAGTATTTAAAAAGAAAGTATCTGTATTCAGGGGGAAACTAATAAGAATCATAATATAGAACCTGTATTTCGTGTAAAGATTTTATAAAAAAAATATATTTTTTTTGCTTTGAAGTTTTGTGTCAAAGAGTTAAGTTTATCAAAGAAGAAATATAAATATGAATAAAACTAATTCTTTTAAGATAAAATTTATTTAATTTGGCCATAAACCTATAAAGCTATAGAAACAAAAATTGATTTGAATATATAAATTTTGATACATATACCTAGCTTATTACATTTATTTACCACTTTGTTTACATGTTTTAATTTAGAAACATATTTATGATATCTTATTGATTTTTTCCTAAAATAAGGAAACTGAACTTCAAATGATGCATTCTATCAAACCTACAAAATTAGATATGTTCTTGGTCAAATCCCACATTTAATTTATGGACTTATTGAGATCACACTCCTTACTACCTTTATTTGTTCAGTTAGAAAAAAACCTGGTTTTTTAATTAAATGATCCCAAATTCTTCTTTTCAAACTCTTAGCTCTTTTTATTCAGTGTAGTTAAAATTTTCTTCCTACAAAATTATTACTCATCAACCCAAAATGTGAGTTTCTATACCTGTTTTCCCTCTTCTAATTTCAAGATATGTCTCAAAAACAATTCACCCTTTAGTAAATTATCTTTAAATTAACTAAATCATATCATATATATATTCATTTGAAGATGGTAATTTTTTTCAAAATTTACAATTGTAACCTTCTATCAAATCTGTTTTATTAAAATTGGTAGATTATTTGATGAAAATATAATTCAAAACCATTAATATATACCAAAAATGACTTTTTACCATTTAATGAATATATGTTCAAACAGTTATGTGAAATTAATCAAGTTTTCTCTGATATATTAGCTCATATGATTGACTATGATTCAATCATTAATGGATATATTAATATTGTTCTACAATGGCAATGGGTAAGTTTTGATAAATTCTGAAATAATTTTCAAGGCTATTGAAGGGGATGTTATGGTTCATATTTCTTGTACATATCAAAACAATTTTAGTCAATTTATAATATAAAAATACAATAATAAAAGTGTCAGGGGGTTCTGTAATTTTCTGGATTCATAGATATACCTTTTATACCCTGGAAACAAAGAACAGAACAGTATTTTGAACGATATTTTAGCTGTAAACAAAACTTATTCTGAAGCAAATTTCATTCTTATGAGTTAAATTCTAGTCATGGTGAACTTTTGGCTCCTTAGATACACAATGCGACTACATATTGTGTTTAATATAAGAAAAAACCATGTTTTTTCAGGTGGGTTTAAAATTCTCATTGCATGATTCCAATTTGTGTCAACATATGAAGATTAAAACATGTTTCAAGATCATTTCTTTTAAGTAACAATATTTTCTTTCAAGTCACACTTATGCAAGTTTTAATAAATAACTTCATAATACAAACAAAATATTTCTCACCATGAAAATAATAAATCTTTCAAACTTTGTATCTCAAAATCAAGACCTCAAATTGATCATTGAATCAGAATTTGGAAGGATTACTTATCATCATCAAGAGGAAATTGTGATTCAATCTAAAATGAGAAATATATCAAGAATATTTTTCATTAGTTAATCAGTTTAATTATCTCACTTAATCTTTTTTAGAAAATTAGTAGTCAATGGGATGATCCTTTCAATGAAATAAATCCAAAAAAACTTCAGAATATTCATTAAAATGGGATTTAGATGACAATTTGAATATCAGGGAAAGGTCTAATCATTAAAAGTCAAATAAAACCTTGAATTAAAAGACATAATCTAATCTTTCAAAACCTATGCTTATTAAATTGTTGTTGTCTTCACAAAATCAATCAGATTTTAAAAAATATGAAGCGTCCTTTTATATTGACAATTATATTTAAATTTCCATTTTTCTTTTTATTAAAAAAACTTATATAATATCCAATGCTTCACATAAATTACATTGAAATTGAAAATTTGAAGATTAGTAATGTTATACTGTGAGATATGGCCAAATATCAAAAAAAGAGTCACAAACAATATTACAGAACCTATTTTAATAATGAAAATTAAAATTATAATCTTAAAACAATTAAAATAAGGAAATGCCATAAGAGGGAATACATTTCCAATTTTCTTGGAAGCTAAGGGATAAAAATGTCAAATAAAATACACCATTCAAATCCCCATCAAAGAATCCATATATGACTCCTTTATGTAATATCTGTAAACCCAATACTCACTGAGATACCTGTATATATGCACTTTTATAATCAGTGCATCTATCCATGGTTCTAAGCTCATATCCTTTGTGATACTCCTGATGAAGACTTAATCCAAACAATAATTTTCCAAAAGATATATGTAAGAATCAATATATGAGCTTTATTTGGAAATCTATAATCAATGCTAATAATAATAAGTAGAAATTGATCAAAATAGCAATACCAGTTGACCACTTAAAATTGATAGTGATCCAAGCTTAAAATGAAGAGAATATTCATATTCTACTAGCTTATGGGTTCAAAATGAAATAATCTTTATAATGATATTCAAGGTACAACCCTATGAAATCATGGTTTGAAGTCTAAAATAGCAAATTTCAACAGAAAAGATGAATTACAAGAAAAATAATCAAACATAGATTTTTGTTGATTTAAAGAATTCCTCTTGAACCCTTAGTAAGGACATTAAAAACTATCAGAATCTGAATTTAATTTGTGGGAAAACCTGAAATTTCTTAAATATTAAGGTTAAGGCTTAAAATGATGATTTTTGATCTGTAACTGTAACCTCATTTTAAGTATGACAGTTGAATAGGATATAAAACTGGTGGATCTTGATATTTTATGATTAAAACTATCTTAATACACAGAATTGAGTCATATTCCAAGATCATTATTTCAGAAAATCAGGGCTACAGTGATAACTCTAAAAAATGGCAGAATAATGAGATAAAAAGGTTTAATAATGATGTAATCATCACCAAACCTTAAAATATTGATTAATTCCGGTGTATAAAATCAGTAAGCTTCTACTATAGGGTATCTGGTCACTGGAGGGAAGGATATGTACTATAAAAGGGCCTCTTCTTCCTCTATTTCCCCCTCAGAAACATTGGATTCAATTACATAATTGTAACATTTGACTATGAAACAATAATTAAATATTACTAATATTTTACTTATTGTACCTTGAATTTCCTTATTAAATAAATGAATGAGATAAATAATAGCTGTAATAATAAAGAATTATTATAATTATGGCATAAAGATATTTATATTATTAAATAAATATCATAATATAGATTATATTATAAAAAAATAATATATTAATATTTAATAATTAATATATTTGTGGCAATTTATTATTGTTAAAAACAAATAATAAATTCATCAAAAAAAAATTATTTTTTAATAAATAAAAATTGATAACAATAATATTACAAATATTAAATTTATATATCAATATAAATACTATTTATATTGATAAAGAATTATTAAGAATAATAATAAAGAGAAATTATTATAAAAAGAGCAATATAACCTACTTTTACCACTTAATAAAATAATTTTTAATTATTTTATGCCCAAAAATGTAAGTAAGACTTATTCAAGTTTTATTTACAAAGAAAAAATGAATAAATTACAAATTTTCTTGATTTTACATGGAATTAGAGATTTAGAGAGAAATTTATCAAAAACAATTGAAATAATCCTTTAATTACATCATAATTGATGATTAATATAAAGATGAACTTGAATATTTGATTATATAATAGAATTTTATAAAAATAATAAAGATATTACCTTTGGATTTAATATTTTTAGTGTTTTTGTTTCTTCTGAGGGGGAAATAGAGGAAAAAGGGCTTGATTTATAGTAAAATCCTCCCTCTTAGAATCCAGAAGGCTTCAAGTAGACATGTACTGATGGTATTCACTGGAATTTATCAGTCATTTAAGTTATAGTGATGAGTAAATCATAATTAAACCATCTTATCTCATTATTATGCCATTATTTATAGTTATCACAACAACTCCAAGTTTTCTCACATCATAGGCTGAGAGGAAGTCTCAAATTCATTTATTTTGCTAGGTGTAATCATAATAAACCATTGTCCACCAATTCCATCACTTATCTAGCTGTTAAACATAAAATAAGATTACAGTGAGTGAGCATAAATGATCATTTTTAGGCTTAAGCTTTGATCACTAGTACCCTTTGAGTTATAAATGCTACAGCCATTCAGAGAGCTAATTATGATAGCCTGATATATCCTCAATAACCTTCCAAGATAGTCTTATTACATAATCAAAACTTCATTTTTGATTATTTTTCTTGTAACTCATCTTTTCTGTCAAAATTTACTATTTTAAACTTCAAACCATGATTTCAAGGAGCTATACCTTGAATATAATTGTGAGAATTACCCCATTCTGCAAATATGAGCTATTAGAATATGAATATATACTTATTTTTAAGTTTGGACCACTTTTACAACAAATTGGTCAACAGCTATGTCTATGTTGATCAATGGACCCTTGTAATTTATAACCTTCTTTATAAATTGCAAAATCTAGCTTATATCTGTATTCCTACAGAAATTGCATGGTAGCTTTCTTTTTGGTTTAATTCTCTATGATGCATAATTCAAAACATATGAGCTGAAAACCATGAATATATGCACTGATCATAAAAGTGCATATATTGAGATTGTCTCAGAAAGTATTAATATTTCAGATATTAAATAAAAATTTCACATGTGTAGTTTTTCATGGATAATTCAATGGTGTAATTTATTTCACATTTTTATTGATTGGCCTCTGAGATAAGCAAGGTTTTATTTCTTTTTATGGCATTTTTACTTAATTTAAGATAATAATTTCAATTCTTATTATTAAAATAAGTATTGTGAAGTTGTTTTGTGACCTTTTTATATATGTGTTCATATCTCAAAGGCTCACAATAATAAGTCAAAAGGTAAAACACTTTGTTCTATCATGTATAGCTCTTGAAATATAAAATACAAAGTCTTATCTTGTACTAATAACTTGTTTTTGTGCTATTACACCAATATTTCATTATTATTTGTTTCTTTTTATTAATATAAAGAGTATTTATATTATTATATGGCTGTGATATTGGTAATATTATTGTTCTTAAGTTTTTTGTTGTTGAATGGGAATTTATTACGCATTTATTATTTGTTGTTAATAATAAAAAATTGCCATAAATATATTAATATATTTATTTCATCATATTATTTGATTCCTTTCAAATAATATAATTATTTTAGGCCAAAATTGTAATAATATCTTATTATTATTATTAATATTATTTTAACAACTCATATATATTAGGCTATTCAGAGGAAAATAAGTAAAGTATTAGTAATGTTGTTGTTTTTCATAATCAAACCTGTGAGCCTTGAGGTATATTTTACATACCCAAATAGGCCACAATTATCTTAAAAAGAAATTTTTAATTATGCAAAACTCATAAGTCATGCATATATCCAAAATTCATCATTTTCAATTTCAGAAAAGATGAATAACTTTTTATTGAGTACGTAAATCCATGGATTTAAGACCAGATTTGGATTCTACACAAAAATTCACCTAGGGTAGCTCCATAGAGTGAATAAGCTTAATTTAAGTATTTGAGGTGGTAAAATGGAAAATACTTCAATACCACATCATTAATACCACATAAAAGATCCGTGAAAATTTTTGTTTTTCTGAATTTTTAGCCAAAATAATGGGAAAGTGAGAAATCCCATGTTACATATACACTAAGAATAGTGTTATGCATGTTTTGAGCACTTAATATCATGGTATTCTTACATGGACTTTTGGTACACCCATAGTGGATATCTCACTTTAAGCTTAAATTACTATTTTGACGTAAAAATTAGGCAAGGGGGAGAAAAGGCATCAAAGAGAGCCAGGGTACCCAGCTTCTGAGGCCTCAGAGGCGTGGATAGCTCCAGAGCATGGATCCATGGCTCATCTTGGCCCAATTGGTAAACTAAAACTCTTTGGGAACTTGGTTACCAAGTTACACCTACTGTAATCATAAGAAAAATAGCAAATAACCTGCTATTTTGACGTGCCAAGGAGGTAATGAGCTACTTAGACTCCTCTAACCACGTCAATTCTTAATGACTTTCCATGACTAGACCCTAAAAGAGTAATTAAACCCTTTTGGGATCCATATTCCTTGATTTACCTCATAGCAACCAGCAAAATACTGCTATTTGCAATTCTACGTAGAAATGAGGTAAAAACTTCAAAAATTCATTAAAAATACAATTCTTAATGAATCCTTCTGAAACTTTCAGTACAAATGAAGAACGGTATTATCTATGGTACAACCAAAAAGAATTATGGTTTTACTAGTAAAATTAAGAGTTTTACTTACAGTCCATCTTTTGACCATTCTACGTGAAACACTGAATCTTCAAAAATTCACAGTAATTACAACCTGTGATGAAATTGGTAATAACATTGATAACTTTGAGAAATCAATGATTATTTTAGAATAAAAGAAGATTTACAGATGTTACTCCTTTTATTCTTAACCATATTGGGGTTGGTAGTCACGTAAAAGCATTAATTAAGTAATTATGATAATCTTACGTGACAACAGATGATGCAATCATTAATCCAAAAGGGTTTATTGTTTTCTCACTCACTGGTTTTTCAGTTTGCTCCATGGCACGCCTCTGTGATCTGTTGTTGACTTAAAAGAAGCCTCTTCTTGCTGTTTTTTCCGTATCATCATCTTATCAATTTATTAAATCATTATTACCAACAAGTAAGTATTAGTTAAAGCTATTCTTAAGTGTTTTAAATCTTTCAAAATCATCCAGAAAGACGTGAAATCATAGAATCCAACTATATTTTGTTGTAATACTGTTATAAATCCTTTTGATCCTTTAAATCCACAATTCCACATCAAATTTCTCTACTCTTACCTATCAATAAGTTCTTTGGAGTATTAGTGAGTCATTTATTCTTAATTCTTAAAGTTTTTCTCTAGTAATAGTTTTCTTCAAGAATTATCTTTATAATTATTCTTGCAAAAGATAATTATATATTAAAATAATTTTATTATTTTAATAAAGAAGTTTTTATTATTAAATTCTTCTTGTAATTGATTCTTGTAGACAATTACTTGCTCATTGTTAAAATCACTAGTAGTGCTTAACACGTGAAAGAAATAATTTTTTTAATTATTTAATTGTGGTTATAATAATATTTTATTATTATATTTCATAAGAACAGACATAGTACTGTTGATTAATAGTAATATTATCACCAGTTTCATAGTCACATCTTACAAAACCTTACAAGGAACAAAACAAAAGAATTAAAACCTTTGAATTCAATTCTTTAAGAAAAGAACAGAAAAAGGGGAGGAAAACTCTTAAAATAATTAGATGTTAAGAAACCATTCATTAAGTCTCAAAAACAAATTACTAAAATAGTTTCAAAGTATTATCTTGTAGTAATCACTCCTTTTTATGTTAATACACCAATACTTTATGATTATTGATTAAATTCTCTTAGATTCTCTACAGAAATGTAGAAGTAGTAGAGATTTTATATCTCTCTATTTCTCACTGTAACTAAAATTTGAATAAGTTGTGTTTACACTCTTATGTGTAAATTTACTCAAAATTATTATTTCAAGTGTTGAAAGTAAGTCTTTTTCTCTATTATTATCCTTTAATAATTATTTTTATCAATATAAATAATATTAATATTAATATATAACTTCAATAATGGCAATATTATTTTTATTAATTTTTTTTATTATTACATAACAATTTCTCCCACATTTATTATTTGTTGGTAACAATAATAAACTACCATAAATATATTAATTTATTAAGTATTAATATCTTTATTTTAGTATATTCTTTTATCATTTTAAAAGAATATTATTATTTTATGCAATAATTACAATAATATCTTATTATTATAATTACTTTAATCTTATTCCTTCATTTATATTAGGAAATTCAGATTACAATAAGTAAAATATTAGTAATTGTTACTTATTTTTCATAGTCAAGCCTGACAAGTAATAAGAAAAATATATTAAAACTTTCAAATGAAGTTTGTGGAAAAAATAAAAGAAAAAGGAGAGGAGAACTTTCAAAATAATTAAATTTCAAAAAATTATTCATTAAATCTCAAAAAACAATTACTACAATAGTTTCAATTTAACAATTCTTAGTATTTTAATTTTAGAATTAATTTCTTTAATTAATTTTTTTCTTTTTGAAAATAGAGTTATTTTTTTGATTATTTTACTTTATCTCATTTTTTTTTATATCTAAAATTATCTTTGATTTTAGAATGTTGAATTTCCTTCAAAAAAAATAAAAAAATTCATTTGAAATATTAAATTTTGCTTTTGTAAAAATCAATTTTCATTCTCTCTTTTCATAGACCTTTTTTTTTCTGTTCCAATCTTTTATTTTATTATTCATCTCTAATTCTTTGTGTTGAAAAAACAATTTTTAAATTAAAACAACCCAGAAGAATGATTGATTTAATTTTAGAAACTTTTATTGCTTAGAAAATGGTATAGAACTAAAAATACTTAATTTTCAAACTTTAAAAGAAAAATCAATGATCAATTAATGACCAAGCAAGTAAATTCATTAATTGATCAATATTTAAATATTTTTAAATTAAGTGGTAATAATGATAGGTCAATTAAGACCTTCAATTAAATTAATTTTAAATTTCTCTTCTTTTTTACTAATTTTGATTACTTAAAGCTGAAATGAAATTATTAGAACAATTTTTTAGAATTCCTCAAGTTATATTCAAAAAAACTTATTTTTATTGTTTTTGTTGGGGGGAAGGGAGGAAATGAATAATTTGATTTTTATATTTAGTTCTGTTAAAAAGGGGGGGTTAAGAAAAATTTAACTTTTTGATATATTTTTATTAAAAAATGAATTTATTTTATTTTAAATTTTTTTTGTTTTTTTATTAAGCTTTTTAATTCGAATAAAAATTCTCTTAATAAAAAATATTATCAAAACAATAAAGTCACTTTCTTTAAAAAAAACTTGAATCTTACCCAAAAGACTTTTTTTAATTTAATTAAAAGCATGAAAAACAATTTCCTTTCTTTCAAAAAATTTCTAATAATATTATGATAGCTTAGATTTATCAAGAAAATTCTTATAAATATACAGAGAGAGGGAGACTTCTTATAAGTCATTATATATGAGTAAAAAAAGAAGAAAAGAATTAAAAAAAACCTTTTCAATGTTTATTTTTGGTATAATTTAATAATTCATTCAGTTTCAATTTAATAAAATGATATTCCAAATTTTAAAACTAATTACTTTTTGCTTAGAGATATTATTTTTTCATTTTTTATTCAATATTTTGACTTTTATCTGTTAAAGGTATCTTATAAATCAAATATATTCAATCAATTTAATCTTTTTTCTGTTTTTGAATAATAATAATAATAATAATAATAATGATCAAGAGTCAAAAAAATCAAGTTCTACAATTTTTGAAATTTAGTTGATTTTTTTGTAAAAAAAATTGTTTGAAAAATCATTTACCCTAATACTATATTAATTAATTAAGGATAAATTTTTCAAAAGAAAGCTTAAAATAGTTTTTTTTATAAAATAGTATCTTTGTTGTTTTTTCTTGTTTTTCTTATATTTTTCAAGTGACAAAATCCTCAATAATTTTATTTTATTTTTTTTAGAATTTTCATATATCATTATTATTGTTATCATTACTATTATATATAAAAATAATTGTAAAATGTAGAAAATTTTGGAATGGAATCTAAAAAAATATAATTAATCTCTTTCTAACAAAATTTTCAAATTGAGTGTTATAATAAGAATATTATTATTATCAAAAAAAATGCTTTTTTTCATTAAGTCTTTAAAAAAAACAATAATAAAATTAAATGCATATTTTTTATTAGTTCTTTTGAAAAAAAAGGTATTCAAAAAAACGATTAATTACTTATTTAAAAAACAAAATCAGAGATTTTTACATTAATTTTGAAAAAAAAATGAATTTTACGCTTAGAAAAGTTGTATAAATTTATCAAGGGGTTTCAAAATACATTTTTAGGATCTTATTTTGTATTAAATTCAATTGATAGAAAGGATTCCCAAATAAAAATTAGATTGGTCAAATAAAGAAAATTTTTAAGTACTTTATTCCATGCAAATTTGGTTTTTTCTAATTTAATTCCATGTAATACTTATCCTTCAAACCAATCTGCTTGCTTTGTAGAAATTCATTGCCACCAACATCCATACATTTGGATTAACTCACTTACAATTTATGATTTTATTATTCTTTTCTTCCGTTATTTTACATATTATTGTTTTTATATAAATAAATAAGCTCTTTCAGTTGATTTCATTCTGGTCTTTTTTTTCCTTTGAAATAGAAAAATCTACAATTCGGCAATAATTCTACACATCCAAATTGTTCCCATTTTTCAGGTTTTATTTTATAATCGAGCACAATACTCCAAAAGGTGTCATTCTCAAAATATTTTGCAATCAATCATTTTCTTGTAGATCAGTGGATTCTGTTGAGCTTTACTTTTTTAGTTTTTTGTGATATCATATTAATATCATTTATTTCAAATATAAAAGGCTATGATTTTACGCCCACATCACATTGAAAAACGTTGTATCTTGCATGTGTCAATATAACTCAAGATGCTTCAATGCATGCTGCATCTAGTGAAACAAAAAATGAAATGATACCTTCACAGCCAATCATTAAATCAGGTGTTACTTTTTAAGCCAAAGGTATTGCCGGACCAAAGTACAAATGTCTTCCAATGGGAAAAAATTAAGCAGTGCACAACAGGGATCAGTCATCAAACTCAAAAGGTGATTTTGATTGTAATCGTAGTGTACAATATCTGCTGAAATATTATCAGTGCATTTGAGCATACCACAAACATCCGAATAATCGTAATGGTGAGTTTATTTATGTTTTTTTATGTGGAAAGGTCTAGCTTTCCTGACCGAAACCTATGTAATCATGTAGACCTTTTTGGGGGACCCCATAAAAAACTAAATGAGGGCTCGATAAAGCCACACAGTCTCAATAATTTAAGAAATTCACTGAACACATGAGCAAAGATCATACTGATGTTAATTTTAAGTGTGATAATTGCAAATTACAACAATGTTGGTTCACCTACAAGCATAAATCCTTCAAAACCATGCAGTGGGAAAAAAATACTGGTGCACAGTTGAAAAAAAACGTTTTTAGTAACCTGAATTAATTACTGAAGGCCAAATGCCAATGTTGTGATTGGATGCGAGGTATATTTGGAAAGTGTACCAAACTTTTCCCATTTTATACTTATGAAAATGGAATTCATGAGATTAAGGACATTATCAATTATTTCAACATTGATAACAATCAAAATCTTTAGAATTCTCATGGAAAGCCAAAGGATGATGGTCTCAACACTGATAATGTGAATTCATTCACATAAACATTCAAATAATGAAATCAAAACCGGTGTGGTGTCTTGGTAAGATCAAGCTCTTAAAACAATTACTTCATTAACAGAATCCACATGTGGTATAAGTTCTACAATGTTAAAGTCCAAGATGCTAATAGAAACATAGACAAACTCTCTCCTTCAGAAGAAATAAATATCACTGTCTCTGATGGTCCGGTAGTAATTAACTCACCAGTTCTCAAAAGGGCATTAACTCTCCCAGAAAACACTCAAGATTCAAGAGTGAAACACACAAACAAGAAATGAAAAATACTTCATCTGTATGGTCCAGCTGATAAGATGCACCCATAAGAAAAATTAAGAAACTAGGCTCTGTCGTTGATTTGATGTTGAAGTTGGCTGATTATCAAGATTCATTTTTGATAAAAACCTCTTGATTATCAGAAAGAGAGGGGTATGTCAATAAGAAAAAAAAGGGACATTCTTCTTAATGAATATTTAAAAATAATCTAATGAGCTTTAATTGAAAATTTTCTCATTCTTTAAATGCAGAAAATCTTTCAAAAGAAAATTTACAATTTCATAAGAACAGTATGATCTTATCCAAGAAAATCTCTTTCTTCAAAGATTGGCTTCAAAATTTTAGAAGCCCTGAGGAAATCAATTTGGTTGTTGAAGCCAACACTTTATGTAAATATTAATCATATTATTGTATTTATATTAATTAATAAGATTCTAATACTTAAAATTCTCCCGGTGACTATATAAATTTTCAATAAATGTTATGTAAATATACTTAGTTAACAATCAACTTAACCATACATGTTTCTTTTTATAACATAGAGTACCGGCCTCATAAAGGCTAAATACCTTTTTTTAGCTAATTGAAAGACATCTCTGCTGTATCCTACCAAAAAACTCCTCTGAGTTTATTGAGGGTTCTTTTTAATAATTGTCATTTTCATCCAAGTCCTTTTCATTGAGAAATCATGTTGTGTAGTATACAAAATCACTTGATAGATTCAGTTATTAATCTCATATTCTACTTATCATAAAGGAAGAGGAAAATTTCTTGTAAGGAATTTTAACTTACCTTTAGAATTCCAATGCAGTTGTCATTACGAATCCTTCTTCCTGCAATGAAGTGATTAAGATTGTGATTTTCATGTAAATTTAAAGCAGTTGACTTATATTCTGGAATTGAATTATAACTGAGAGAATAAAGGTAAGCATACAGTAAATATTTCCTTAAAAATAATAACAACATAATTTAATTATTTGAAATCAATAAAGTTCACAAATTGAACTCTTTCAACAAAAATTATCATATATATAAATTAACATTTCTTTGTAAACCTTCAAATCCCCATAAGAGCCTGACCAAAAAACCATAAACCAAATAAATCTTTTCTCACAGTCACATAAAATTTTTAATTTAGGGAGAATCTTATCTTCCTTTCAAAGATTTTTTCTCCATAATTTCCTGGTTTCTGGTACATAGGAATTTTTCTACCATCTATAAAAACAATAAACCCATAAAAACCCTATTTGTTTCATAAATTGGGAAATATTTTTCCTTATTTCCAACTCTATAAATCTAAGAAACTTTGAATATAAAAAATTAATGGCTTATATAACTCTTCTTCATTCTATAATAACTGTTCCTCTGCAAACATTCAAGTTTCTTTAAATTCTTCCAACATAAGTACAATTTCATTTAGATTTAATCCTCTCCAGTTTCATTCCCAATTGATTTGAAAATTTTGATTTTTTATAAAATCTTTCATTCTTTAATAATGAATTATATTTCTAGCTTTTAGAAGTATTTATTTGTATAATTTTTTTATTTTTCTTGATTTCAATTTATTTCTTAAAAGTCTTAATCTCTCCAATTGAGAATGATATTTGAATATAAAAAGGTTCTGAATTTTTTCTGATAGAAATTTTTTGCAAAAATATGGATTGATCCCTGCATCATTTTGCCTTATTTATCTCAACATCCCAAAACATTTTATCATTGATTTTATTTGGATCCAAAATTGAATTTCTTTATATAAGCAAGTTAAATCTTAAAGTTCTACATTTAATCATCCAAAAGTTTCTTCTGTTTTCTTTCTAAGATTAATTGAAGAGTTCTTCAATATATATTTTTTTGTTTTATTACTTGTTAATAGTAATATAAAATTACAAAATGTAATTCAACTCAAGGTTTGAGATAAAAATCCCTATATAATTTCAACAGGGGGATTCAATCTTGTGAAAAAATGCATTTTTTTTCTGGAATTAATTTCTGATTTAGGGCACTTTTTGACTGTGGGTTATGGCCATTCCAGACATGTCATGGAATGGCCATGACATACTGTAGTATGTTGAAAATATTTATGTTTTTTTATCCTTTTATCTCACCTTATTATCCCCTCAAAAGAAATTATGGTTACTCATTCACTTATTTGAGAGCTTTTTCTGTGTGATATCTGTATTTAAGTTAAAGTATATTTTCTTTGCTCCCTGTATTCCCGTTGGAATCAAGAAAATCAGCATTTTCTGAGATGATCAATCAGCTATCCATTTGTGAACAAGTCTGAATCCCCTAATATGCAGTTGAGTAAGTAGGTTTTAATTTAATTTAGGGGGGCTGGAGCACCCTTTTTACCACTTCAATTCCAGTGGAACTGCTTTAACTCCCTATTCGGCATGCCAATAGCTTGTGGTGGAAGTGAAATGCCTATTTCTCTCACGAGCTAAATGAATTATATTTTTTATATATTACAAATAAAAAGATAGATATATATACTTTAAAATCTTAATTATCATTCAAAAGTCAAAAAAAAAGTAAAAATAATAAAATAACAGAAAGAAAGAAAAAATAAAATTAAACTTCCATGATATATGGATCCCACACTGCAGTTTTTTTTTCTCTAAACTGACTTGAGTTCTTCCACAATATCCACTTTAGTAATAATGTTGTTTGTTTTCTTCATCCCATAAGCTAAATTCAAAGATTGTATCAATGAGTTCATCTTGAAATGAGACAAGATCCATACCAGGATTCCCAAACAAACAATCTTCAAAAATTTCCAAATCCATTGGCAAAATAAAAAAATCATACCCACAAATTTTTCATATTGGGTTTGTTGGATAGCTGTTGGAGTGAAGGGGATTCTTTCTGCATGTTCAGCTTGACTTTACTGATAATCTTGAGAGTTTTTGGTAATTTTTTATTTTAATACTTTGTTTTGACAGTTGACATAATTAGAAACAAGCCTTCAACACATTCTGGATGAGGTAAAATCTTGCATATGCTTACAGAAATACTCTTGAGTGGAAAGCAATTGTGGTTATCTGGTACTCCAAGAGAGTAATCTGATTGATTTTCTGGAAATATTTATTATTTGAGATTGTGAGTAGAAGCAACACCACTTGAATTATTAAGATCCAAACTCAACTTGGGAATTATTACCAAATGGTTAATGTTTGATTTTCGGAATCATAATTGTTTGCTTCCTCCTTGAAATAATTCCAATCTCAAGCAAGGAATAATATCATCAAAGTGATGTCTTTGGGTTAATGCTTGAGGGAGACATCTATTTTGAAACAAGAATTATCTAAAAATAAATTTATTATATAAATATTTTATTGAAACACTTGAGAATTTTGATGTATCACTTTCGAACAATGTTCCTTAAACTATTTGAAGTTGTCATACATGTCAATCTTGATGATTGTTTAGTAAGACTGTGCAAGCTCTTTCCCTATTTTGGAAAGCTTATTACTATGGCATTCCAATTGTCCAATACTATTTATGATTGGTTTTAGAAGACCGACTAATTCATTGTTAGTCGTGAAATGATCGCAATTTTCTATTATTTTTATGATGGCCTTAGAGATAGCTGGAGTGTCAGACGATGACATTTTGTGCATTTCAAGGAATTTCTGGAAGCCCTCTCTGTGTAAGTAAATACCAAAACAAAGCTTCTCAAGGATATACAATCGTTTTTTTCAATAAGTTGACAGACCATGTTTTTTCAATTTTCTTCAGCACATTTATCAATATTCTCTGACAAGAAATATGAAATTGGTACATAATTAACAATAAATTTATTACCTTTGAGAATAGTGGTCATCATGCAATGAGAAAATAAGCTTGTTTATATTAAATTAAATGGATGGCAGAAATAATTTCCTCTATTGATGTTTTAGTAATCATTTTTGAGAAGTTTCTTGACAAATACAAATAATGAAATTAGTAGGAAATAGTAAAACATCAAATGGAGAGACTTACTTTAAATTGCATCATGACAGATGTATAATCAGTAACAACAAAACAGATATCATAGAATTATACTTTCTTGTTGGCCAGGCACTCCTTGACTGCTTGGTATATTCTTTCTGAGGTATTTTGTTTTAAATTTATGTCTATTATACCAAAAAAGTGCTTGATGTGTTGCCCTTGTAAGAGTAGAAGTGCATACTGCAGATATAATATCAAGAAATGTTTGTCCATCTGTCAATTGGTAATTTCATGCCTTGATACATTGAAAATTCAGAATCCACTTGTAAATCATGCGTCGCATGAAGCAGAGGTAATACCGAATCACAAATCAAATGGCAGGTTGGAATTTTGTATGGTTACTGCACTAGTGCTTTCTGATAATCTTGAAAATAGTGATTTTTGAGGAATGGAAATGGTAAATTTGAAAAAATGAGATCCTTCAAGATCATCTCACGCAACTCTGGTGTATTCTGGTTGCTAAATTTTTTAAAGAACAAGGGAAGAGGGTGGGTCATAGTGGGATCTCTTGGATGGTATTTTAAGATTGATTTCTGGTCAATTTGAGACATTGATATTTCATGCATCTTACTGAGAGAAATCTCAAGATACACTTGTCCTGTATTCTTTCAATACACAGGTGATGTATTTCATCTTATTTGATGTACCTATTTTTCTCCAACCATCCTTGATGTGAGTGAAAGGGAAATTGGTCTTAGCCTCAGTAGAAACTTCATTATAGTGGGTCCATTTTGCATTACATCACTTTGATGATTTTTTGCTGGTAAGGCTAGACATGAGGAATCCTTTTTATTGAGAATCATGGTTTTTTGAAGGAATTTGCCAATCATTTCTTGCACACATTCAGATATATCAAATAGATGGATGTTGATAACTAAAAAAGGTTGGGATTTAATAAATGAAAAAAAGGAGTGAAATAAGTTGAAAACTGAACAAATACATAATTGAAAAAATGAGAAAAGGAGGTGTTACAGGAATTTAAAAAAGGAGAAAAGGTGACATAACTGGAATTGACAAAGAGGAAAGGAGAGGTAATTGAGAAAAAAAGTAAATGAAAGGAGTAGGTATAAAGGATACAATGGATGGATTAATTATGCGGAAAAAAGAAAGAAAAATTGATATTTTGAAAACTAAAGGGGAAGTTGGGAACCCTAATGGCTGTAGAATGCCTTTCAGCCTGTGACTCAAAGCCAGAGCACAGGCATGAAACCAATGGTAGAGCAAAAACACCCATTAAAATTAACCTGAGCAAGAATAAAATAAAGAGCATCAAAATGAAGAGGAAATTAACCTCTTCCAAAAGATAAAACTCTCATAACCATTGTATAAGGAAATACATGGTTATTCCAGCTCAAAAGAAGAACTGAGAATAAACCTCAATTTTCATCCCTCATCAAAATCCCAGAGGAAGAGGAAGAACCCCATGAAATTGGTTTTTGGATTGAATCTCTCAATCAGGGCCATCTAATGGTACTAGCCAAAGTGAGCTAGAATCAAAATTGCAGAAGTTATGGCTCAAAATAAGCCAAATGAGGGTGGAAAAAATACTTACCTCTCATTCAGCTTTTGCAGTTTTAGTTTGAGATACCTAAATTGGGGTCTTTTTTGGAAGAGCACACTAAGGGCCTTTCTATGGTTCCATCCATTTTTTTATAGCTCATCTTAAAACAAAGTATATGAAGAAAACAAACTCAATACAAGATTCATAACAAATCCACAAATTGATAAGGGAATTTAAAATTGGTATAACTTTGCCATATTTAATTCTAGCCATACCAAATGAGTAACCATTTTGTAAAACTCCTCCAGGAATAAAAAATGCACCACATTTGAGCTCTCTATATTTAGAACTGAAAAATATGTTCAGGCCTTAATATTATAATCCCACACTATCCAGTGTAGGATCTTACTGTGGAAAAGCTTTCTATATAATTGTATTAATAGCTAATCAATTGAATGAAATTCTGTTTATTATTCATTCTCTCATGATCTGAAAGCTATGAGTCATACAGAAATTTTCTACACAGTTTTGGATGCATCAGAAGCACCAGAACACAGCTGTAAGATCCATTGGTGAAAATGTTCACCCTTTATAGGGTAAAAGCATCAACTTGTGGCTCTAAAGCCATATTTCCACCCAATACGAGTCTTTATTGAGTGTATAAAGCCACAACACAGCCCACGGTAGGGATAAAACTCACTCTGTGGTCATGTTCAGAGGTAAGAAACCTCCCATGACCCCAGGACAAGATAAAAGGAGCCTTTTCCCCACCAAAAGGCAAATCCATAATCCTGTTCTTAGTATTCTTTTTCAGTATAGCTTCTTACTAATTTGTACCCTTAAAATAAAATGGGTATAATTATGATTTTAGGGCTTATTATTGTGAAACAACAGGTAAACACTGCACCCAGGCCTATCAGTAGTACTCACCATCACTAATTCACATTAGTATAGCCCTTTCACTCATATTATCACCTATTTTTTGCTATCATCATCATGTCACACTCATACTTATAGTTTTTATATAATATAGTAACCCTGACATTATGGGGTCCTGAACTGGTTTTTTACCTATTTTACACAAATTTTAGGTTTTTTCACCTTTTTTAGCCTATTTCTATTTTTATTAGAGATTATGGACACTTTTAATTTCTTATTTTGACTTTCATTAAGCCATAAGAAGCCCTGAAGGGGATTCATTTTGTGGGTTTTCTCTTTTCTGATCTTTTTCAATTGAAAATATGAAGAATAATAATAAAATGAAAATCAATAATACATATTCATTTGAAAAAATAATATATTTTTCATAACTTCAAAGAGCTATAAATATGTAATTTCTATCTATGAAATAATCTATTTCAAAAAAATATAGTCATTTTTCTTTATTTTTTTTTCTCTGTGTATATTAGTTGAATTTTTCTTTGAGAAAAACCCTTATAATTCTTTTTTCACCCAAATTGGAATTTATAATTAATTATTATCATTATTATTGATATTTTTACTTATTTTTTTCATAATAATATATCATTTGATTTTTTCTCCAAGAAAAACTCTTATAATTCAATTTTTCACCCAAATTACTATGAAAATTGATTATGATAGTTATTATTGATAGTTTCAATAATAATTATACTTTATAAAAGACTTTATCAAAGAAAATATAATCATATTTGTTTGCTGATTTCCTTTTCATAATAATATATACAGAGTATATATTATTTCAATTTTCCTTAAGAAAGACTCTCATAATTCATTTTTTCACCCAAATTGTCATTATAATTGATTATTATAATTACTGTTTAGAGCTTCAATAGTAATAATTCATTTAAAAAATATATAATTATATTTTTCCGCTGATTTTTTTCATAATAATATATGCAAAGTATATATTTCTAGAGTTTTTCTTGGAGGAAGACCTTTATAATTCATTTTTTAACTCAAATTGGCATGAAAAATTGATGATTTCAATAATAATATCTCTTAAAAAATAAATAGAATCATATTTCTTTTTCTGAAATTATTTTAATAATATATAAAAAGTACATATTGTTTGAATTTTTCTCTAAGAAAAATAGTAAAATCATTTTTTCACCCAAATTGGTGTAAAAAACTCATCATAATGATTATTATTGATGGTCAATAATAATACTTATTCAGAAAGAAATATAGTAATATTTCTTTTACTCAAATCCTTTTTTATTATAATAATATATACAAACTATATATTGTGTAGATTTTTCTGTAAGAAAAACTTCTACCATTCAGTCTTTCACCCAAATTTGTGTGGAAAATTTATTATCATTATTATTGATCATTTCAATAATAATAATTACTCAAAAAGAAATATATTCATACTAATTTCACTAAGTTTTTTTTTGAAAATATGTACAAAGTATATATTTTTTAGAGTTTTGTTTTATAAAACATTGTATAATTCATTCTTTCACCAAAGATTGGTGTGGAAAATTGACTTTACTATTGAGATTTTTAATTCTCCTTTTGGATAAGAGAAATATATGAAAAGATATATATCTTTTTAATTGACCCAAATTGGTGTAATAGAATTGTAAATTACTATATCTCTATAATAAGATGAACTTCCTATTCTAAAAAACATAAATGATACCACCTCTTCTCAGAGACCTTGGAGTTTTAAGATATAATCCTATAAAACATTTATCACAATCAGGAGGAATAAAGACCTGAAGTAAAGTGAAGTTGAAGCTGATTAAAGTCACAGTATATGGAAAAATGAACCTTCCTTCACCTTTCAAGATGGTTTTAAACATAAACCCTCCAGGATAGGCTTGCATAGAATTAGAACAATTTATCCTGACCCATCAAATCCTCAAAGAACTTCCCCAATCAAGAATGTCAGACAGGGAATTCATCCTAGAGTTCCACTTGAAAAGACTTGTAGAAATTATTCAGAATATTTCCCTCAAAGAGATATTCTTCAAAGGACTCATGGAAATCACTAAAGGGTGAAATTTAAACAGTAAGTCCAAAATTCTGAAAGGAAAGGCAGCCAAGATCACAGAAAATAAAGCTACTATCTGAGCCATAGAAAGTAAATTGAAACATAGAGAGAATACTCTTATTCCTTCAGGATCACAAGGAGTGTTCAACCAACTCAACTCCTTAGTGGCTTCACACCACTAAGGATCAAACAGATGTGCAACCAAGAGTAACCATTCTTCCCAATCCCAGGTATTATCCCAGAGAGGAAGAAGAAAATAGGGAAAGAACAAGACTTCTTTCAACCATAGGCTGAAACATTCAGACCCTATGATCCAGAAATTGTTGGACCTGGTGAAAGAGGTACAAAAAAACAAAAAATAGTTGTAAATACTTCTGATTAATCTAACCAACCTAAAATAAGGAATGATATCTAAGCTCATATTTAAAAGAATTTCGTGACCCCTGATAGTATCATAAGTAGTAATACTCCATGGATACAAATTTCCCAATTTTCAGAGCATACTCAGAATGAGTTGAATAAACTCCAATAGAATATCTGCATATTAGAAGAAGTAAACACTTTTCAATCCAAAACTATCACTCTTCTCCAAGAGGACTATACTAAGCTAAGTAAAGCCTCATAAGAGACCAAAAAGATACTAAACCAAATCTTTAAAGAACAGCACTTTAAAATAGATATGAGATGTATCCATGAGAAAATGGAATTTATGTACCAAAACATGGACAAACTGTTAAATTTCTGTCCAAACTTAAACCCACAGAGACAAGATGATTTTAAGAACAATATAACTACACAACTGAAACAAGAATATACTAATCCAAGTTCCCAGCAGTAGAATAGGCAGAGATCACCATAAAAGTACCAAGATGGGTACAATATGACCTACTAATAGAAAGAAGAATTGAAACAGCTGTAACAACCACTCACCAGGGGTAAGGGTATTCATTAATACACCCACTCAAACACCTCAAATCAGAAGATCCACTATTTGAATCAGCATTCAGTTTCAGCAATCTTCCTTGCTGAAACATGCATACAGCTTGGTACTTCAATACAGTCTGTCAACATCTGTACAGGTTGGATTCACCCAGTACAGTTTGGATACACCATTATGAAACTGTATTATCACTAAACTCCACCATACCTCTTGTACAGGTTCTGTAAAACTGTACAGTACCTGTATTGGCCAGACTCAATTCAATCATTCAATCCTCTCATGAAAATTATCTCTCCGGATCAGAGCTGGTGACTCTCACATATACCAGCCCCTCTTTCACCCCCCTGGGGACTTTTCCCCAGTTAATTAATTTAGTTTATTTATGATTTACTGAATATTATTATCCTTATTTTGGGTATTATATTTATTTAATATTAAGTTACTCTTTGCATTTTCTTTCTTCTCCTGTACAGTATGAGCTGGGTGGCCATATCCTTATTAACCCTTCTCTTTTCATTCTGACAGGTTGAAACAGTGGACTTGGACTTGTTTGTGGTTGGATCTTCTATTTCTTATTCTTATTCTTTTGCTGCTGCTTTCTTATATTTATTTTGTTAGTAATTCATCTCTTAACACTCTTAAGTGTATTATTCCTTACCATATCCTGAGCCTTCCATAAGTCAGTCCCAGTTTACTGAGCGCCAGGCCCTCTTCACTTAGAAGAGCCCCTGTGACATTAAATTAATTAACTCATATTTGATTCTTTCTTTTAATTCATTTATATTCATTTCTCTCATTCATCAATTATGACTCTTTAATTATCTTATGATTTTTCTCTCATCAATTTTCATCTCATTCATTTCATTTATATGAAAATTTATTCTTTCTTCTTTCTTGATCATTGCTGACCATCTCATTTCACTTCATTTTATTTTAATCAAATTTCTCTCTGTTTGTCTATTCAGGTCTTATCAGCAGTTATTGATTGGTTATTGATTGGTTGATTGATTTGGATTCATTTGGGTTATTGATTCAGCAATTCAGGATTTTATTTGGATTGATTTGATTGGCTTTTGAATTCCTCAAGATAACTGATTTATCCTCAAGAATTGATTATTGATTATTGATTGATTTTGATTCCTGAAGATATTGATTGACTGATTGATTCCTCAATACCTTGAATTGACCTTGAAGACATTGATTGATTGATCGTTGAATTCTTCAATATTATTGATATTGAATTTGAGTTAATTGTTGATTATTGATTGAATTGATTGATTATTTATTGAAGCTGTGTTCACCTCAATAATTGAATTGATTCCTCAAGACTCATCAAGATTTTTATTGTGAATGATTTGGCCAAGCTATGATTTCTGTTCTCAATACCATCAAGTTTTTATTCTACTTCTGTTCATAATTCCAGTTCAGAATAGTCCCCAGCCAAGAATACTAGATCCCAAAGAATTCCAGCTGTTCTCACTCCCATAGCAAGGGCTCCTCTTGACCGCACACCATCAGTTCATCAACTGAGTGCAAACTTTGACAGAGGACCACCAATGGAAGGAGCAGCACCCTCAAAAAGAGGTGGAATGAAATCTAGAAGATCAAGATCCTTCTCTGGACTTTTGGGTGGCTACCCTGGCATGTCTGAAGGTGCAAGAGCAAGATTAGGGGAAGTTGAAGATTAAGAGGGGGAAGATTCTGGGGATACTGAAGTGGCAGATGCCTTGGAAAATGCTCCATAGGTGCCTCATGGTTCTAATCTAGCCCTTTCTAGTCAACCTCTTGTCTCTCAAACTGAATCAAGTCTCCTCAAGATGATAGAGCAAATGAGTCAATTCTTGGGGCAACTCACTCAAGAAGTTGCCCCCAGGGACAATTCCAAAGCCCCTGCTTTTAAGACTCCATTCATGAAGGCACCTGATTCTTTTGATGGTACTCAAGCTCATAAATTGAGAGTATTTATCCAATCCTGTCAATTAATATTCCATAATGATCCACCAAATTTCTTCTCTGACAGGAAGAAAGTTCTTTACTAAACTTCTTTTCTCACTGCTAGAGCTGGAAAGTGGATTTAACCCTATCTCTCAAATATTTCCAATGAAGACCCTTCTTATCTCCTCAATAATTGGCAATTATTTGAATCGCAAATATTCACTCTGTTTGGTGACCCCAATGAAGTCAGGAAAGCTGAACAAGAGTTGGAAAATTTGAGGATGAAGGAAAGTGGACATGTATCCTTGTACATTGCTTATTTAAGAAGCTTAATGTCATGAATTGGAGATTGGGGGAAAGAGCTTAATCCATGTTTACAGAAGAGGATTGGCATCAAGATTATTGGATCAGTTGGCTTCTCACCCTGGAACCTTTGATACTCTTCAAGAACTCATGGATGTCACTTTAGAATTAGACACAAGGTATCATGAGAGGCAAAAAAGAAAAGGGTGGCAATCAAGAGAAGAAGCCTCCTGTTAATGGATCCAATCCCTCAAGGCTTCCTCAAAACTCATTTCCAAAAAGGTCCCACCAAAAGAAGATCAAGAAGGGCAAGCAGTTCCAATCTTCAAAGGACAAGCCCCATGCTGCTCTCCTCAATAAGTACAATAAATTAATTGGTTCTGAAAAGGAGAGGAGGATTAAAGAGGGGTGGTGTACTTATTGTGGTGGAAAGCACCCAATTGAAAAATGTTTCAAGAGACCTCAGAAAAAGCCTGGGTCATCATCAAGAGGCTTCCCAAGCAAGCAGGGAAAAGCCTGAGTGGGGATTGTGATGTGTTCAATGGTTCTCCCTTATTTCCTTCAAGAGCACAATTTTGCACTCTGAATACTAGTGTCAAGAAATCCTTAAAGTTTCTTATTTTTCTTATGTCTCTGATATTTCTTATAGTATTCTCATTGATTCTGGTGCTACAAACTCTTTTATTGCAAAAAAGTTTGTTCTCAAGTACTCATTAACTCTGAAAGAGCTCCCTAAAAAGATTCCTCTTTTCATTCTGGATTCTAATGAATCCCCTGCCTTGTTCATCACCCATTATACCAAGTGGGTAGTTGACTTGCCTTCCTTCCCAAGCTTTGAATTGGACTTTTTTATCATAGATTCATGCAAGGGAGAAGACCTCATATTGGGCTATGATTTCCTTTACCATTTTAATCCCATTATTGATTGGATAAATGGATTGATCACCTATTATTCTAGTCATAAGGATTCTAGTGGTATTATTCCTTCTACTAGTAATGACTTTGCCACTTCTGTCAACAGTGTTGCTCTGGTTGGTGAACTTGAGACACCTTCCCTTCCATCATTCCCTCTCAGTCATTACTTCCATTAAGAGATAAAGTCTTCAAAGAGATAAAAGAGGTTGAAGAAGATGTTGCTATATCTTCACTTCATCTCTTTCAAGGGGATATGAACCTTCCTCCCTTGTCTTTTCATGCCTCCCTGGAGGAGCAGTGGGATGAGGAGGAAGAGCCAGAAGAAGTTGAAACTGTGTTGAAGGTAGTTCCTCCTGTTTATCACCAATACTTGCATGTATTCTCCAAAGTTAAAGCACAGAAACATCCTCCACACTGCACCTGTGATCATCATATCTAATTGGAGGGTCTTCTACCTCCAATTGGTTTTATCTACTCATTATCAAATCAATAGTCAGAAACACTGGGGGCCTACATTGCAGAGAATGTAGAGAAAGGTTTCAAAAGACCAAGTTCCTCTTCAACAGGAGAACCTGTCCTTTTTGTCAAGAAAAAGGATGGAGGTCTTTGTTTGTGTGTTGACCACTGCAAACTCAATGCTGTCACTAGGAAGAACAGGTATCCTATTCCTCCTATGAACCAGCTCCTTACCATATTCAATGGTTCCACTATCTTCTCCAAGATAGATCTGTGTGGTGCATATAATCTCCTGAGAATCAAAGAGGGGGATGAGCACTTAACTGCCGTTAGAACCAAATATGGTAGTTATGAGTATTTGGTTATGCCATTTGGCCTTACCAATGCTCCAGCTTCTTTCCAGAATCTTTTGAATGATATATTTGCAGATTTTTTGGATGTTTTTGTTGTGGTTTATCTAGATGATATTATGGTCTTCTCCAGTTCTGAGGAGGAACATGTCAAACATGTGGCCTCTGTCCTCCAAAGACTGAGGGACAATAATTTGTTTGCCAAAGCCTCCAAGTGTGTATTCCATTCCTCAAGTGTGGAATACTTGGGCTATGTTGTTTCAAGTGATGGCCTCAAGATGGATTCTTCAAAGGTTCAGCAAATCCTCAATTGTCCTCAGCCCAAAAACATCAAGGCTCTTCAATCTTTTCTTGGCTTTGCCAATTTTTATCATTGTTTCATAAAAAATTATTCTAAAAAAATCACTGCTCTCACTTCCCTTCTCAAAAAGTATTCTCCCTTTATCTTCAATGAGGAAGCTCTTATTCAGTTTCAATTACTCAAAGAAGCTTTCACTACTGCTCCTATCTTATCTCATTTAAATACTTCTCTACCTACTATTGTAGAGACTGATGCTTCTGATTATGCCTTGGGTGCTGTCTGAGCCAGGTGAATGACTCAGGAAAGAATCTCTTTGCCTTTGATAGTTGCAAGCTTCTCCCAGCTGAGCTGAACTATGAAATTCATGACAAGGAAATTCTTGGCATAGTTTGGGCTCTCAAGCGCTGGAGAGCATTTCTTCTATCTCTTTCCAATTCTTTTTAGGTCTTGACAGACCACTCTTCCCTGCAGTATTTGATGTCTTCCAAAGTTCCTACTTTTCGTCAGGTCTGTTGGGCTGAGTTTCTTTCTGAATTTCACTTCACTATCACTTACCGCCCAGGCAGGCTGGCCACTTTACCAGATGCCTTGTCATGTTGGGACGACATGTACTCAGAGAGGGGGGTGTACTTCATCAGCAAGAATACTCAAAATTTTCATCAAATAATCAAGCAAGATGGAATTCAAGAGTCAAGATTCTTCTCAATCAAAGTGGAAATATTTTCAGATTTAGTTGAAAATATTCAAAAAGTAGTATGGCAAGACAAAGACTATAAAGAAATACTCAATCAACTAGCAAGAGGTGAATCAGTTCCAGATTATTCTCTTGAGCCTCAAGCCAAGTTTTTATTATTCAAAGATAGGGTGGTAATCCCAAGCAATGAAGAACTTCAACTCAATATTCTTCAAAAGTGTCATGACTCACTATTGGCTGACCATCCTGGCCAGGAGAAGACCCTCAAGCTCATCAAGAGAGATTTTTATTGGGCTGTCATTAATCAATTAATCAAGGACTATGTGTCCTCATGTCACCAATGTTCAAGAAACAAGAACATTCATCACAGGAAGTTTGGATTACTCAAGCCTCTTCAAATTCCATCTGGTCCTTGGAATTCCTTATCAATGGACTTTATCACTCCATTTCCCTTCTCAAACAACTTTGACTCAATTCTAGTAGTTGTGGACAGGTTCTCAAAAATGGAAATCTTCATTCCAACTTATGGAACAATCACTTCTCTGGACTTAGCTAAAATCTTCATTAGTCATGTATTTTCCAAGCACGGCCTTCCAGTCAGTATTGTCATTGATAGAGGATCTTTATTTGTTTCATCATTTTGGACTCAAACGTGTCAGCAGCTCAAGATGTCAAGAGAGCTTCAAACTTCTTTCCACCCTGAAACAGATGGACAGACAGAGAGGGTAAATCAGACTCTAGAACAGTATCTTTGGATGTATGTCAGCTATCACCAAGATGACTGGTACACCTGGCTCCCTCTGGCTGAATTTGCCTATAATAGTGCAGAACATTCATCAACAAAGCAATCACCTTTTTGCACCATTTATGGAAGAAATCCCAGCTTTGACTCAATCCATATTTCTCAAGACTCACCTGCTGGAACGTTATCAACAAAACTCCAATCAGTACAGCAAGTTGTCAAAGAAGAATTAGAGTCAGCAATAAGGAGATTCAAGAAGTATGCAGATAGAAATAGAGCAATTCCACCTGATCTCCAACCTGGGGACAAAGTATGGCTAGCTTCCAAGAATGTCAAGACAACAAGACCCACCAAGAAACTATCAGAAAGATGGTTGGAACCTTTTGAAGTTCTGAAGAAGATTGGCAGCCATGCATATCGCCTGAAGTTTTCTCAGCAATGGAAGTCAGTTCACCCTGTATTTCATGTGTCCTTATTAGAACTAGTGAAGCATTAAACTATCCCAAATCAACATCAATTGCCACCACCACCAGTTTTAGTGGAGGAGCAAGAGGAATGGGAAGTGGCTCAGGTTCTGTACTCAAAACTCAAGAGAGGTAACTCATGGTATCTTGTAGAGTGGAAAGGATTCAGTGAAGACCCAGAAAGAACCGCTTGGGAACCAGCTTCCAACCTTACCAACTCACCAGACCTTGTCAAGGATTTCCATTCATTGTATCCAGACAAGCCTGGCCCAAATACCTCAAGAGTTTGATTCATGGTGCTTGGTGGGGAGAAGTGGTTATGGAATTAAGTTCCTCTCCTGGCATGCACCTTTAAGGGGGTATTCTACCCATATGTTGTTGTAAGCATCACCTTGTCCACTTTGTGAGCACTTGTCAATTCTTTGGACAGGTTCAGGAAGCATGCAACATCAATACCCTCTATTTGGACCTTATCAAGATAAGGCCAAATGTTTCTTTCTTTCTTTTCTTTTTCTTTTTTCTTTATCATTATTTCAATTTATTCCAATCATCATAATTCAAGACATTCATTACTTCAAGTCAATTATGGCAATTTATTTCAGTTTTATGGTGCTTGGTGGGGAGTGGGAGTTATGAAAGTAAGTTCCATCTCCTGGTATGCGTCCCTGAGGGTTCTACTTCTTGTAAAACATTACCTTGGCAACTCTGTGAGAATCAAATGCTTGTTTTTCATCTTTCAGCCATTCTTGGCCAAAAATAACGCAACTCACTACAAGGACAAACCATCAGTAATTTCTTTTATCTCTTTTTCTCTACTCTCTTTTTCTCTCATTTTTCTTTCTTTTCTTTACTTGTATAATTTTTTTTTCTTTTATTTCTTTAAAGCAGCAGCATTTCCTCCCAAATCATGTATTGGGAGGTTCCATTATGTTTTTATTTTTTAGTATTCATAAGAGGGTGGATAGAAGTCAAACCAAACACAAACAAGGATAAGGAAACTAGTTATCTCTACCTAAATAATCAAAGGTTCTCTGAAAATCATTCTTCAATTCATCTTCATAACAGGCAAATTTTGCAGCCATCTCTTCTGAAGCAGTACCCGGAATAGTCCTGTCATTTGCATACATAATCACCTCCCTGCTATTTCTATCAACCCTCCTGAATAATCTGGCCACAGCTTCTTGGTTTTCACTTGCTGCATTGTGATCTTCTCTGGTAATTCGGATAGGCCAGTAATCTCTTCTTTGGAAAACTTGAGCGGCAGTAAACAGCAAAGGAGACAAACCATCCCTTCTTCTACTGGAACTGGCCACAGGTTGGAGTTGTTGGGAGGTGGTTATGGGTGAGTTCCTGGGTTTATGGCTTGGTGATGGTCTTACTTCTGGATTCAAGGCAGGCCTGGCATGGGAAGTACTTGGTGAAGAAGGAGGAATTGTAGTAGGAATGGAAGAAAGCACTGGTTGGAAGGTTCTGGGATTACGGGGAATCTTTTGGCAAGAGGCTGAGCAGAGGAATCGCTGGATGGATGGCCAACCTAATTAGGAACAACTTCAACTTCTTCACCATCAAGCTCATCACTACCTTCAGCATCTGGATCAGTTGGGGAATCAGAAATCCTTCTTATTCTTTTCACTACCCCTTCAGTATCGATCCTGGAGATTGGGACTTCTGAGCTCAAAGATATTGGCCTACCACCAACTGGAATTGGCCCTCCAACATTAGTCCACCTTGCCACATCCCTCTGCCTGGAACCAGTCACTACATCAAAATATCAGTACCGATTTCAATCAAGATATGCAAATCACTCACATTGAGAAAATCCTGAAGTTCCATCAGGAGTAGGTGCCTCAGAGACTGGGAACTCTTTCCCAAAAGGCCCATCTTTTCTACTCCATAAATACCTCCTGACGTTAGAAGATGGCACCCTGGTACGACGACATGTTTTCTTTCCAATGAAGCAATAATGGCACTTTGAAGATTGGGGATTGTAGTTTTGAAAACAATCCTTACCCTTGGCCAAACATTCAGTACAGGCAGGATCAAGAATTTCAACTGCTTGGTATCTGTCATAGTTTTGGGAGGGATCAAAGTGACCAGAAGAAGCCATGGAGGGTGAAGACAATCTACTGAAGAGGCCAGAACCACAAAGAACAGATGGTGGTGGTGCAGAAGGAGAAGATTCAGTGAGTTCAGTCAGTTCGGAACTCATAACTGAAGAATATGCAAGCAGAAGATTCAAGATGTCAGAATCAGTCCACTCCAAATCAAAAGAAATTGACCTCAAGGAAATGGGGGCCATAACTCATTTATGCCCCCCTCAAAGCCCCTAAGGTGAGGATTCAAGACCCCTTTGGGGCTGAATTCATCACCCAGGGCCTCCCCTGCAACTTGGGGGAGGCCAGGATCTTGATGGTCCTGGACCCCCTCAATGGGTCCAGGCCATGTAGGTGACCTTTTTAGACCATGGGCCATTTTTTGGTCCCATGAAATCCCTGGGTCCCCAACAAAATTGGGCCCTGGGGGCCTCCAATAGCCCCCACGGACTGTGGACCATAGGACCCCAAAAGACCAAAATGGCCAGAAATGGCCATATATTAAAAAATTTCAATAAAATCACCCAAGACCCAAAAAAGGCCAAAAGGGCCATAAAACCAAAGCTCATCAGAATCACCATAGGAATGGCCAAGGCCCAAAATACTATGGGAAGGGAAGTTGAGGCATTTCCAAGGCCAATGGGGACAAGACCCCTTGAAGACTTATTCCAAGACATTTTCAATTGGGCCTTGGAAAATTAGATACATTCATATACTCATTTGGCCTCATTTTTTGAGCACAAGAGCTCATTGGCCATCATTTTGGGATACAACCCAAGGCCATGCCCCAAGGACAAAAGATTTATTGAATCAGAAGAAAAGAAGCATATTTTGAAGTGGAATACTTACTCAAAATTGAAAGAAGGGGGGAATCAAATTAATTTTACAGGGAAGAATTGGAAAAGGATTTTCAGGATAATGGTCAAGAGGAAATGAAAATTAAAAAAAATTGAAAAAAATGTGGGGATATTGAGATGCCACTCAACAGTGGCAGGGTATTATGGTGTTCAGGAGCCCACCAGTTTCAGGAGGGGATACTGTAGCAACCACTCACCAGGGGTTAGGGTATTCATTAATACACCCACTCAAACACATCAAATCAGCAGATCCACTATTTGCATCAGCATTCAGTTTCAGCAATCTTCCTTGCTGAAACATGCATACAGTTTGTCAACATCTGTACAGGTTGGATTCACCCAATACAGTTTGGATACACCATTATGAAACTGTATGATCACTCAACTCCACCACACCTCTTTTACAGGTTCTGTACAGCTGTACAGTACCTGTATTGGCCAGACTCAATTCAATCATTCAATCCTCTCATGAAAATTCTCTCTCTGGATCAGGGCTGGTGATTCTCACATATACCAGCCCCTCTTTCTCCCCCCTGGGGACTTTTCCCCAGTTGATTAATTTATTTTATTTAATATTTAATGAATATTATTATCCTTATTTTGGGTATTATCTTTATTTAATATTAAGTTAGTCTTTGCATTTTCTTTCTTTGCCTGTACAGTATGAGTTGGGTGGCCATATCCTTATTGACCCTTCTCTTTTCATTCTGACAGGTTGAAACAGTGGACTTGGACTTTTTTGTGGTTGGCTCTTCTATTTCTTATTCTTATTCTTTTTTTTCTGCTTTCTTATATTTCTTTTTTTAGTTCATCATCTCTTCACACTCTTAAGTTTATTCTTCCTTACCATATCCTGAGCCCTCCATAAGTGAGTCCCATTTTACTGAGTGCCAGGCCCTCTTCACTTAGAAGAGCCCCTGTAACAGCAGCTTCCAGAAGCCGCAAGCTGGCCCAAATTCTATTTTGTAGGAGAATATTATCACATGGAGCTCATTTATCATATTTATGTATTCCTCATTGATGTATCAAGTATACCAGACTACTGGATAATAGCTATACTGAATACAACATTCATAAGCCATGCTAGGCTATGGTACATTGAAATTAAATAAATCCATGGTGGAGGAGCCACATAATACAAAAGTACAGTAATGATACAGGGATATAGCAGAAAACTGTTTCATTTGAAACTGATATGTACACAGTGTAAAAACGTCCATATGATTTGTCTGAAACAGTCAAAAAGTCTAATAGCTATTGACCCTCACATAACAAAAAAGATGATAAATCACAAATTGTTCAGCAAACTAACAGGAGACTTAGAGATTGAAGTGAAATTTGGATTCTCCAAGAATCCACTTTGGATGAAATATCAAATACCTTTCAAAAAGTAAGGAATAAAACATATATTGGTGGATATAATACCCATATTACTGGTAATAACAGTTTAATTCAAATACAAGAAACCAAAGATCTTAAACATTCAGAAGAATTAAAAATGACAAAAGCATGTCACAGCTGTGGATCACCTAATCACTATACAAACAATTGTCCCAAAGAAGTAGATGATATATTTTCAATAGAGAAGGAGAAAAAAGAAAGACCAAGATGGTTATGAATCTGACTCTGATAGTGTGGGAAATAGCTGTGGAAATTATTCACACATTAAATCAAACCCCATTGAGAGATATTTAGTGGAATATGAGGACCATTAATCAAATTAAATAGGATTAGTTCACTTAACAAGAAAGAAACCAATGACCAAAAATCTGGATGTATTGAAACATAAACCACAAGACTGGGAGAATATATCCACAGGATTCCCATTTAAAAAAGCTTAAATGGACCATATTATACTCAGTAACTTGCAGAGGATGATACAGTCTCATAGATTATGAGCCTTTTTTACAGGGAGGGTATGTCATCCTGTGACTCAAAACCAGAGCACAAGCATGATACCAAAATACCATAAAGCAATGGTAGAGGAAAAGATTCCCACTAAAAGTTAACTGAGAAAAAATTCTAATAAAGGGAATCAAAATCAATAGGAAATTAACCTCTCTCAAAAAATAAAATTCCCATAACCATAGGATAAATAATGACAGAGTTATTCCAGCTAAAACAAGAACTGTGCATAGCCCTTTATTTTCACCTCTCATCTAAAATCCAGAGGAAAAGTAAGAACCCAATAAAATGGGTATTCATATTGAACCTCTCAATCACATCTATATAATGGTACTAGCCAAATTGAGCTAGAATCAAAACTATACAAGTTATAGCTCAAAATAAGGCAAATAAGGATGATCAAAATATTCACCTCTTAAATTAACTCTGCAGTTTAAGTGTGAGATACCTAAATTGAGGTATTTTTGGAAAGAACACAATAATGGATTTCCTATGGTGTCATCAATTTCCTCATAACTCATCTAGAACAAAAGTTATGAAGAAAAAAAGCTCAATACAGGATTAATAACAAATCAAAAAATCAATAATGGAATTTAAAATTGGTATACCTTTATGATATTTAATTATAGCCATACCAAATGTGTAACCATTGTGTAGAGCTCATCAAGGGCTACAAAATGAACCACTTTTTATCCATCTATCTTGCAAACTGACAAGGATATTCAGCTTTTAAGGCTCTAATCCCACACTAGCAAGTATGGGATCTTACTGTTCTACAGCTGTCCATATAATTGGATTAATAGCTAATCAATTAAAGTCAATGCTTTTTATTCTTTTATTTTCTCATAAACTTAAAACTATGAGTTGTACAGACATTTTCTGTAAACTGAAATATCAGAACCACCAGAACACACCTGTAAGATCCATTGGTAAAACCCTTCACCCTTTATAGGGTAAAAATGCCAACTTGTGGTTCTAAAACCACATTTTCACCCAATACCATTCTTCATTGAGCTTATCAAACCACAAACCAGCCCATAGTAGTGAAGTGTTTTACTCTTTGGTCATGTACATAGGTTAGAAACCTCCCACTACCACAGAACAAGATAAAAGGAGACTTTTCCTTACTAAAATGGCAAATCCATCATCCTGTTCTTAGTATTCTTATGTGGTATAACCTCTTAATAATTAAAATATAACAGGTATGATTGCAATTTCTACTTATTTTAGGGTTTATTATTGTAAAAAAACAGGTAAAAACTTCACCCAAGGCTATCAGTAGTACTCATTATCACTAAATTTCATAAATATAGCCCTTTTACTCATATTATCACTTATTTTTTACTATCATCATGGTGTCACACTCACAGTTGTAGCTTTTAATTATCATTTTAAATCTATATTATATAGTCACCCTGACAATGCTACACCCCCTTTTTGGAAGCTGGATGGCATGGCTGGAATGCCATAACGTAAAGTTTGACTATGAAACAATAAGAAAATATTACAAATATTTTACTTATTGTACTATAAACATCCTTATAAAATTTTAAGAATGAAATAATTATAATTATAATAATAAAGAATTATTATGATAATGGAGTAAAATAATTATATTATTAAATAAGTATGATAATATAATTTATCATATAAGAAAAAATAAATATATTGATATTTTATAATTAATATATTTATCTCAATTTATTATTGTTACCAACAAATAATAAATGGGTCATAAATTGTTATTTAATAATAAAAAACAATTTATAACAATAATATTACTAACATTAATGTTATATATTAATATAAATACCATTTATAGTAGTAAAAATTGATCAAAGGTAATAATGGAGAGAAAAATATTATAATAAGTGGAAATAACCTATATTTGATTCATAATATAATAATTTTGGATTAATTTATGCCAAATAAAGTAAATACAACTTATTGAAATTTTATATATAAATAAATATAAAAGAAATTATAAATATTCTTGATTTTATGTGGATTTAGAGTTTTAGAGGGAATTATAACAAAAACAATTAAAAAATTGATTTAATAATGTCAATATTGGTTATTTTGATAAAGATTATCTTTGGTCTTTATTAATGTAATTAATTTATATATAAAGAAAAAATAAATCACTTTTTAATTTAATGTTTTAGTGTTTTTGATGTGTCTGAGGGGGAAATAGAGTAAAAAGAGCTCTATTTATAGTAAATTCTTCCCTCCTAGAATACAACAGACTTCTAATAGACTTGTACTTATGGTATCAACTGTAATTGATCCATAGTTTAAGGTTTAGTGATGATTACATCATAATTAAAGAATCTTATCTCATTATTACGCCATTATTTAGAGCTATCACTATAACTCTACATTTGATGACATCATAGGCTTGGAAGAAGCCTAAAATCTGTGGATCTTATTAGTATTAATCATAATCTAATAGTATTCACCAGCTTTATCTCTTATATAACTTTTGAGCTTAAAATAAGATTCCAGTGAGTGATCATAAATGATCAATTTTAATCTCAAACTTTGATCATTAATAACTTGCAATTTTATTCAATAAACCCTTACAAGTTATATACAAATAAAGTCTATATCTGTACTCCTACATTAATTACATGGTAACTTTATTTTTTGGTTTAACTCTCTATCATTTTTATTTTAAGAGATATGAGCTAAAACCCATGAATATATGCACTTACCATAAAAGTGCATATATTCAGGTTATTTCCTTAAATATTGACTTTACAAATATCACATAAAAAAGGTTATATGCGTAGTCATTCATGGGGAATCTAATGGTGAAAGTTATTTCATTTCATATTTTATTTCATTGGTTTCTTAGATAAATAGGAATTTATGTCTTTTTTATGGTATTTTTACTTATTATTCATTAATTATTGACTTTACAAATATACTATAAAAATGATATATGTTTATTTTATCATGAAGAATCTACTGGTTTAATTTATTCTAAATTTTTACTTATTAGAGTTTAAGGTAATTAAGAATTTATGCCTATTTATGGCATTTTTACTTATTTTAAGATAATTATTGTAAAGTTTTCTTGTGACCTTTTTGGATATGTGGTAATATCTCAAAGGTTCACACATAATGTGCCCACCAGACACCCCAATTTAATTATAGCACAGGAATGTACTATACCTTTACTATAAGCCTTCAGCAGACAATGAGGTGTTGATCTGTGTTGTATTTTTAATCATATCATGGGAAAACAGACAGAATAATGATGATTTTGGATTTTCTTCAATTTTTAACAAAGATTCTTAACATGGTGGAAAATTCTATAACATAAGAAAACTTTGAGTTTTGAATAGTGAATTTGTTTTATTTTTTAAGTTAAGATAATATAATTTTACTTTAAATATACTTTAAGTTAACTTTTCCTTATTTTTTTTCTTCAAATTTTAAACCCCATTATTGTTTATCTTTTCTTTGTAGAAAATAATGATGTTTCCCTAAAGAAAAAAAAGGTGAATTTTCATCCTCAATGAACTTAATAATTATCAACTTATTTATTATTTATTTGGTTTAATCAAGTTAAAAGAGTTGTTTTTCTATATCTTATTTGAATTACAATAATTGATAATACTTTTTGGTTTCATGCTTTTACTATGGTTTTGATAAATAAGTTAACATTAATAATAATAATTATGATATATTTTTTTTCTTTACTTTTTTGTTTCTTGAATATTAAATTCCTTTAAATAATTTATTACAAAATATATAAAACATAAAAACTTTAGCTAAAAACTTTTTTTTTCCATTTTATTTCATTTTTTTTTTTAAGCAAAAAATAAAATACATTAATTTTTTTTGGTATGATAAGGTGTGAGCCTTATAGGTAATTTCATATACCCAAAAGACCACAAATACAAAATTAACATATAAATATAAATAAAATAAATTTATTTATATTATTAAAATAAAAATCAAAATATAAATATAAAATTATATTCAAAATTAAAAATTTAATTACAATTTAAAAATAAAATTATATTAAATTTTGAAATTATAAAATTACATTTATACTTGAAAAAATAAGTAAAAATGAATTTTTAACAAAATTGTAAAAAAAATAAATAAATTTGGAAAAAAGTTAAATAAAAATTATTATAACTTTTTATCCAATAAATAAACATATAAAAATTATTTCACCATTGGATTCCTCATAAAAAATCAGATGGGGTCACCTCTGAGTGAAAATTTTGTAACTCAACTCTAAATAAGCTTAAATTAAGTGTTTAGTATTTTCTGTATGGAAATTGAAAATCCTCAAAACTTTAAATTATTTCACATCACATGTAGTGTTAATCACCAAAATTTGTGTTAAAATTGAGGTGTTGTGTATATTTTAGAAGTTATGGGGAATTAAAGTATTTTCCATTGAATTCAATTGAAATGTCAAAATGTGCCCATGTATTACATAAGTGAACTTTGATTTACATATGAGGTATCAATTATTACTGTATTGAACTGTACAACTCAATTGAATTACATATGTAAATTATAAGTATAATACATGATGAGGAATTAAAGGAAAAATAAATTGGAAAGATTAAATTTGGGGGGGAAAAGGAACTCTAGCTCTAAGGGGGAGCTAGACCCCCAAAATCCTTGCTGGCAGGTGGTTGGTGTCATAATTCACGCAAAAGCTCATCACTTTTGGCCTGGAATTGAGTTACAGGGTCTGTGGACTCAATTGATGATGAGGTTTTGATACCAACTGGGGTAGTTTCAGCTGTTTCCAAGAGGGTAAAACTACCCTTAAGATAAAACAATCATAGTAAAAACAGTTTTAACTGGTTTCTACGTCTCTTACACACATTCTGACATGTTTTGAAGGCTCTAGACCAGGTATTACTATAGTAATGGCTGATTTAAGGGTCTAAAATGGCTAAAAATGGCTTAAACCAGCCCCTTTTTGGTCTAAACCAGGGTTCAATGATGCCATAATTGGCTTTTCTGTTTTCAGACTGTTTTTCACTACTGACAAGAGTAAATTTTACTTTTGGAGTAAGAAAATTGATGGCTATAAAAGAATGTCTTCTTTGCCCCACTTTTCTCTTCATGTTAGAATCTTTTCCTTTTATAATTAGTTTAAACATTGTTAAACCAATCAATAAAAGATTTCAACCACCTTTCTTAAATCATTTTAAACCTTTTAGCCACGTGAAAAAATCATTATAATCATTGTTTGTAACTTTTATAATCATTTTTACCCCTGAATCACCCCAAAAGTGAATTAAAGCATCTTTCATCACTGTAAACTTTGTCACTTTGTTTCCAAATTCACTCTGGTCACTTTTGGGTGTGTTTTCTCTTTAATATTCTTTTTAAAGACTTTGTTCTTTAATTAATTGCTTGCAGTTCTTTGCTCAATTAATTCCAATTGAAATTGCTCTTGAAGAAATTTCTTTTGTAGTCTTAAATATCTCTTGCAGAGTATTTTTGGATAACTTTTTATTGTTGGTAAAACAATAAATCCTTATAATATTATTGTTTTATACTAATAAAGTTATAAACAATAAAATTGGCATGTTTTCTCTTAAAAATAATATTTATTACTATTTTTAATTGATTTTTACCTTATACAAATTTTGAGGACAGGAAAAGTACTTGATTTTTAATCAAAGTTTCATATCCACACCTTACATAAGGTATGGTATGGTACAATATGGTCAAATATATTTAATGACTTCAAATTGATTTTATCATTTTTATTTACATTTATAAATCTACTAATGATTGTTTCATTTTGTTTCACTTTATTTCATTTTTTTTTAAAAAAAATCAAAAAATGAAAATAAAATCCAAAAGAGAACTGAATGGAAAAATAATAATTGTATTTCAAGTTGTTTTTTTTCGTTTTAATGGTTAAATCTGCTTAAATCATTTATCAAATATAAACTTGAACCTTTTCTCTATTCTTTTTTTGTTGGGTTTTAATCCAAACGATACCAACAAAAAAATTAATGATGGTTTTATATTTGAAAATTCACTATGATCAAATAATTAATTATTCAAGGTGCAGCTACAGGAGCGATTCTCATAGGGGCGTTAAAGAAAAACTCATGATGATTTTACGTGTTGACAGCACAAACGTAGGGTGAGTTCATTGTGTTTAAACTAAGTGGAGTTTGAGTTTAGGTGACCTGATATAATTACTTATTATTACCTGGTCGTCTCACGCTAGGCAAGAGCACATTAGCTCCTAGATGTTCTAGACAAAATATGTTAAAGTTTAGACGACGGGCGCATGTAAGACATATTTAATACTTTGCGCTGTTCCAACCAGATTAAAGTTATTATTCCATAATCCAATGACAAACACCCCAAGATGATAAGGCAGTTGAAACTGCATAGCAAAACTTTGAGTCAATGATTGGTAAAGGATTTGGTGATAATTCATTAGGATGATTGAAGCAAAAGATAAAGGCAGGGATAATTTAAAGATTTGACTTTTAACTAAATGGATCTTGAGTTTTCTCAGCTGCATATTTATCTTTTTGCTTTGCAATGCTTGCGTTTTCCATTTCTGCTTGTTTAATTTTATATAATGCACTATTTGGATCTTTTTCTGGGTTGCGACAAAACCTCAATCGACGATCAACAGCTGTGACACGATCTTTATCGATGGGAGTTTGTTGAGCTTGAATAAGCAATTTTACCAAAGGGTTTAACTCAGCAATTAGACTATCAAATTGTAATGTTGATGATGATGTTGAAGAAGGTATACGAGTGGCTTTAGAACGTAACCAAGTTTCGGTTATTGATTGATCAATAGCCCACCAAGCTGCTGCAGCGATTTGACTAGGAGTCCAAAGGAATTCGGCATCAGTGAGACGAGCAGCGCGTAAAAGAGCACAAACGTTTGGCCAAAGTTGAGCAAGATGATCTATTGAAAGAGGAGGTGAAGAAGAATGTTGAAGGTCCAAATAAATTCCACGAGCGGCCAAGTGAGCATGATGAACTTTAAATTGAAAACGTAGGGATTGGGCTACGAGGAACTCTAAAGCCAATACATCCTCATTAGAAGTTTTAGGGATTCTAGAAGAAAAAGATTGGATTGAGATGGAAGTATTTTCTGTTTTAGTTGCCAAAAAAAGGCAAGTAAGCCTAAGAATTGAAGAGGAGATATTAATTAAATCTGAAAAGTAAGTTAAAGAAGACATGAATAAAAGCCAAACATTATATTCTTAGGGTGATAATCCATGCAAGTATTTCGAAGATAAAATCGTTTAAGATAAGTCATTGCAGTGGCCTCTACGGTTTCAGGGAATTTGAAGAATGAAGCCCGACAAAGCTGAGAGATTTTTGTGAGATAAAATGTAACGAGTTGGAGTTCATCTTGTACGGTAAGATACTCAATTTGATTAGGTTCATGAGTTTGAGCGTTTATGGATTCGACGTTCTTTAAAAGTTAAAAAGCCATCGATTAAGGAGATTAGAATGAAGGATTAAAATGAATGAAATTGATGAGAAAAGATTGCTTACCCTTTCTTCTTCTAATTTAGTTTTAACTCTTCCAACAGCGCCCTCATTCAAATCTTTCCTAGCTTTTTCGAGACCTGATTGAGAAAAGCGCCAATTACTAAAAGAAGCAAGAAGAGATAGGATGTGAGTGAATTAATATATATGAGACTGATAAAAATAAACGCAAATTGTAGATGATCAACTGACCGAAATTGCGATGAAAGTTGAAATAGTGGAGTTGGATTAGTTTGAGGTTGAGAAGGATTTCTTTTTACATTCATAAGGCCAAGTTTTGAATTGAGATGAAAAGATTTCAATGAGACGATAAGATTTTAAATAATGTCTTGAATGCCATGAATTTTGAGTTTTTTGACTCCAAAAACGATAAGAAAATGCGACGGAGACTTGAAGAATATGTGATGAATTGAATTTTCTTTGATTTTCGATTTTCGATTTTCGATTTTTGAAAACAGAATAGCTCTGATGAAGATTGAAGATTGAAGATTGAAGATTGAAGACGGCAAGGAAGAATTTAAAAGATCAAATCAAGAAAAATCAACTTTGATTTTGAAAAAATTTGATGGTGAAAAATTGAAAATTGAGAAATGACTTATGAGAACTTTTCCTTCCTTATGAATTTAAATAATTCAACTAAAAAAATAAAAATGCAAAAAATTTAAGAAGGACAGACCATTCAAAAGGGAACTATTTCTTCATTCAAAGAGTATCTTTTTTTTTGAAAAAAATTGCAGCATCATAGCCAGGTTTCTGGTAAAGAGGTATTATAGTCCCATAAATAAATCCAATTCATCCTTTAAAACCTTCATGTTTCATAACTCAAGATTGTCTTTCCTTGTATTTTGATTTTTCCAGTTTAATTAGATACTTTATAGTGAGTTTATTGTGTGTATCACTCCTCTCAAAAAATCTTATTAAAGTCCCCTGGATGACTCTAAGATTTCTTTAAAATCTTCCAGCTGAGGCTGAATTTCCAAATGACCCTAGCCTCTCCAGATTCAAAGCTAATTTATGGTTTATTAAAAATGGCTTGAATTAGCTTTTAGATTTGGAAATTTTATTATTATTTATGTTTTGATATATATAATAGTCCTTCTTTTGTTGTTCAAAAAAAGACTTCTTAATTTCTTCATTGTTCATTTTGAATGAAACTATAATATTAAATTTATAAATTCTTCTTTGTTTTGGTCTTTCTGAAGATATCAGAAATCAATTATGGTTATAAGGATAAAAGGAAAAGCATCTAAAGAACTTAAATTCTGATAGAAATCGGCTTCTTTATCACCGTCAAGAAAAATCAATTAATTTAGATTTTCATTGGCTTAAAGTTCTATGAAGTTTTTTTTATAAGTGAATCCATTTATTCTATTTTTGTGATTTCCAATAGAAGGAATTAAATAATTATAGAATGTTTTTATTTTAATAAGTTAAGAATTATGTATTTTAAAAAGTTTTAGAATTATACTGTAAAAGAAAGTTGGTTTAAAAGTATTAATTGATTTAAATAAAGAAGAAAATGGTAGAATAAAAGAAATATTAATTATTTAAAACAATATTCATTCTTATTCATATGAAAAAAAAATTATCTTAAAATGAATTTCAGCTTAAAATTTGATATAATCTCATTAAATTTTATCATAAATTTAATTCTCATTACCAAGGAGATTACCAAAATTAATAAGATAAATTAATTAATTCATAAATCAAATAAAATTGGGTTAAAGGATGATTAATTTGACTCACCTAATTAATATTTAAAAATATAATTAATAGCTTCAATAAAATTTAACAAATTACATAAACAAAAACATCCTAATTTTTTTGGAATCCAAATTCTCAAATTTAATTATTTGAGGTTTTTTTTTCTATGAATTAAATAAATTCAATTTTTTTTTTACCTCAAAATTCTATTTTATTTATTAAAAATTAAAGAAATATTTAAGATTTCTAAAATTAAACCTAATTTCTTTTTTAAAAATTTTTCATTACCCAAATCTTACAATTAAAAAAAACTCTCTCTGGAGTAACAGGAAACTGAATATGTATCTAGAATGGAAAATTAGACTGATGAAGAAATTTAGTAATAAATTTTATTACTCAATTACTTCCATGAAAAAAATATTAAAACCATTTTCAATTTCATAATCCTCCTTTTATTTACCAAATACATGATTTGGAAAGATAACAATTTTTTAAGTTATGAAAACTATGTAAAAGATCATATAAAATACTTTAGGTTTTAATGTAAATCTGAAAAAAGCTAATATCTTCCAGATAAATTCAATAATTAATTAATTTGATATCATTATACAATCAGATGACAAAAATTTCCCATTCGGTAGTAATGTTGCTGGAACTTCATCTGGAAGGATCAGGTAAATATTTGGTGTTATTCAGGAAGCTGTAATACTTTATAAAGAACAGATCATTGAAGTACTTTTGAAACAAAATTCATTTTATCTGGAATAGCCAGATCATAATTAATAAAAGGAACTATACCTCATAATATAACCAGAAGGGTTTCTTGGTTTCATTGAGTACTTTTATCAAAGCTTAATTCCATTATTTCAAAGGAAACCCAATTATCAAAAAATTTATTTTGATCAAAATTAAAAGTGGGTGCTTCAAAATTCTGAATTAATTGATTTATACTAATGTTCAACTCTATTTTTGGGGATAGCTAATTCATGTAATTTTAGTTTTTTTGTGATTTGAATAAATGTTTTTGGGATTTACATTTTGGATTTTCAGTATCAGTAAATTACTAATTAGTTCTTAAAAACATGAATACTCCAAGAAATTCTGAACAATAATTATCTGAAAATCAATTATTACTGTATAATTAATCATATTCTAGCTCAAACCTTATTCTTCCATCTTAAAAATTAATCTTGAATAAAATAAAAGATCAAAGAAAGCTTAACTATTTCCTTTCTCAATAAAGAGTTCATATTGAGACTGCAAATTTGATTCTCAAAGGATGTTGGTCTAGTTTACAGTAGATTCAGTTTCAGATTGAGGATCTAAATGAAATTAAAAACTTTCTTAGTTTTCTTATGACTTGTGTAATATTGAATAATCAATTGTCACAAATCGGAGACCAATTCTACAATAAAAATTGACTCTAACTCTCTCAATAAACTATTTGAATGTAAATTTGCAAAGGTAAGGTCAATCTTTTTGTATGGATATTGATAATATAATTAAAGATTAATATTTCTTTCCTAAAAATAACTTTGAGCTTTAAATTTATTATCATTTAAGTCCAATTTATATTTTTTTTTCTCTTTGAAAGGAAACATGCATTTTTTTTGAACTTAAACCCATTTAAGCTTCCTAATTTTAGTCTCCTTCTTATCTACCAATTTCAGTTTATCCTAATCAAATTTTTCTATTTCACTTATATTTTTTGCTTTCAAAAGTGATAATTTCCAATAAGTTGTACTTTTATAATTTCAAATCATCTCTTCCTAAACTCATGTTTTTCATTTAATACAGATTAATATGATAATGTTAAATAATTCCCTTTATTTGTAAATGAAACAATATTGGGGTTATAGACTTCAAATTATTTACACTTAATGAAGATTTTAGAAGGTTTTCATATGATAATATTTGTAAATGATTTCCCTTTTCATTATCCATTTAAACCATTATCAGTGATATCCATCTGAAAATCTGTATTAATATCTGAAATCATTCAAGGGGATTTCTTTTTTCCTCTGTTTATTTGAAGTTAATAAAAATTCAATAATATTAAAATAATAATTGGAAATGAGAAATAAATATTTATATTCATAACCCATTACTGATCCATTCCCATATAATTCACCAAATGAGTCAGAATTTTTGGTTTTTATAAATAAATTTCCTTCTTTTTATGAATAAAAATTTAAATAAAAATGTAACTTTATAACTATTACATGGGGTGGTGTAACATACCTAATCACTATTGAATAATTTATTGAGTTCATTTGAGTAACCTATATTAATATCTGGTAAGTTAAAACTGATAATCGTAGTAATATTTCCTTTTCCACAAATAAAACCAATCTATTTTTCTCATATCCCAAGAAGAGGCTTTCCAAATTTTAAGCCATTTTATGAATCCCCCTTTTACTGTATTCATCAGTAACACCAGCCCAAGTGGAGCTTTTAAAACTATTTTCAAAGATTTAATTATTTTCATAATCTCTTATTCAGTCTCAAATATCATTTGAAGTCAGTTTTTGTTTTAATTTTGACCTCATTTTCTATCAATTGAAATACAAATTATATTTAATTAATTTGAAAATCTAAAAAAGGCTTGAAAATTCTTATTAACCTTAATTCAGTTAATTATGAGAAAATATTCAAACTTTTTAAGATTTAATAATATTTTTTAATTTAAGATTTATTTCTTTATTGGAAAAAAAAAAATTATATTTTTGGTATTTGATATAAAAAAAAATTAATAGTTTATATCAATTGATAATTTAATTAAGATGATGGAATTTTTTTTTGTTTTGAGTTTTTTAATCACTTATTTTAATGATCCTCTTTTTTTTTTTTTTTTAATTATTATTTTTCAAAAATAAAATAAAATAAAATAACAAAATTGGATTTATATTGAAATCAATTTATTTAATTTCAAATTTTATTTAATTTAAAATGAAAAAAAAACTTAAGTATTTCGATTTTTTTTTTTTTTGGATAAAAATCCCACATCAAAGTGACTTACTTTATTTTAAATTTTAGGTGGGTTAATAAGTTTATTCAAAACTTAAAAGTACAATTTTTCTTTAAAAAAAAAAAACCCAAAATTGAATTTATTTCAATTCTTAAATCCCCACAGAAATTTTTAACTTTAAGATTTAAGAAACTAAAAATCTAAGTTTTTTTTTTTTTTTTTTTTTTTGGTAAAAAATCCCCCAATAAATTAAATAAATCATATTCAAATCTTGAGCTTACTCATAAAATTTATCATTTCTTTCAACTATCCTTAAAAATTTCTAAAAAGTAAGAACTTTTAAACTCTGTTACATTCTTTATCAGATTTGAATCATATATGATATTTTTGAAAAGATATTCTTTCTAAAACTAAATTTATGAAATAAGCTATAATTTTAAATTTAGATATAATCCTAAACTATAAATATATTAAGAAAATTATTTAATAAGCTTAATAGAAGACAAATTTTATTTAATATTCCCAAAAAATGTATCCATCTTGCAAAATATTTAATAATGATCCAAAATTTCAAAATTCTCCCAACTATAAACAATAAGATCCTTCAATTAAATTAAAAATTGATTTGTTAAGAGTGTAATTTAATAAGAATGAGATATAATTTATAATAATAAGAATGATTTTTGGGGTTAGTCAGGGGGCTATTGTGTTATTTATTAATAGGGTAACTTCATTTTTGGTAAAATTTGAACAAGGATTTCTTAAGTGGAATGAAGCTAATAAAAGAGCCAAAGATTTTCAATTAATTGAAAATGAGAGGATTTCCAGGTTGAATTTTGATAGGATTTTCTCAAAAGACTGAAAAGAATGTTTACTCATATTTTAATGGTAGAAAAAATGTGATTCTTGAGAGAAATTCATGTTTCGAAATAAGAAATGTCTTTGAAGCACTTAAATATCATATTATATTTAGGTACTCAATGTTAACTTAGATTATTTGTTATATAAAAAAAATTTCAAATTGAATTTTGATTGAAAAGGTTCATTTCATGATTTAAATTTGTATTAAAATATGAATATGGCCAAAATAACCAGGTACTTTTATTCAAAATATCAATATTTTATTGCCAATTCATCTTATGAAAGCATTTCATCTATAGTCATGGTGTCTCAAAACAAGGATAATAGCACTTTTAACATCTTCCTTGAAAGATTAAGAGTCCCAATTGAAAATTCTAGTTGAATTTTGATAGGTCAATAGCATTCATTAAGAGAAACTTCTAATCACATTATTAACAAGGTATAGATAAAGCAGCTTCTTCATTGGGATGTGTTTTGCATCATCTTGCATAAAATCTTTTCACAAATTTAAGATAGGTTGAAGGATCTTTTTTGAGAATGAAGATCTTCCAGATTTTAAAAAAAATTATTAAATACAGTGAGTTTGTTGAAAATGTGAATATTAGAGAAAGGATAAAAGAATTATTTTTTAAATCGTATAATACTCAATGATTTTATTTTTGAAATGAATTTCTTGTTAGTGACTTATGGATAGAAAATTTTTAGATTAAAAATTCAAAATTAAAACATTTTCAACTTCTTTCTGATTAATCCCTTTTAAAAAATAATATAATATTCTTTTTTGAAAAATTCAGAAAGTTTCAATTTATTTTAACATTACATAAATGATGATATCTTGATTTTTAATGTAACAATTTTTTTGTTTATCAATATAGTTTATTACAAAATGTATGAGAAAATTGAATTTAATTTGAGAATATTTTTTTTCCCTTTTAATTTTTTTATCAAAAAAACTCTTGAAAAAAATATAATTAAAGCTCATTTCATGAGATTTTTTTAATTAATTGTTTTTTACAACATAACTCTTAAAAAAATATAATGAAAGTAAAATTTATTCCTGAAATATTTTTTTAAATGAATTTTTTTTATAAATATATAATGTTTAAATAAAAAAATTGAGTACTTTTAATTTAATTTCAGAATTATTTTCTTTCAAATAAGTTTGTTTTATCATTAAATTTTTTTTTCAAAAAAAAAAAAAAAATGAATAAAATTAGTAACCTACATTTCATACAAGAATTTTTTTTCTTCTTTTTTGTTTTTTTATTAATATGATTTTTTTTTGAAAAAAATTGATAGCTAAATTTTATTCACTGGGAGAATTATTTTTTTTTTTTTTAATAATTTTGGATAAATTTTTCTGATGGAAAGTCAATTTGAGTAAATGTGAGTCTCTTTAATCAAAAAAAGAGGTTCAAAAAAATATCCGTAAGTATGTTTGAAATACATCATGAGTAAAATATTCCTTTAGTTGAATGTCTTTTTTTAAAAAAATATATAATTCACTAGGATCAATTTAAATGAAATTTTATTTACTTTGATAAAAATAAGGAAACAGAAGTATTTTTTTAATAACAGTCAAATACACTAATTACGTGATAATTTTTTAAGTTCTTTTCACTTTTGAAATCTTTTTCATTTATGCATAATTTATTTGAAGTTATTTTCTTGATTTGGTGTTGGGTTAAGTCTAAAAATCACTCAACAATATTAACTGATTGATCACTAATCTGAAATGAGCATCTGAGAAGGGTAATTAATGTATTCTTTCTCAATAAAATAGGAGAATTTGTGGTTTGATATAATATTTCATATGACTTCCAAAGTAATTCCATTACTTCTGGTTTCTTGGAAAGGTCTATTTCAAACTTTAGACTAGTGAGATGAAGTCAATGGTCATTTTATTTTTCAATTTAGTTGAGACTGGAAGAAAAGAATATTTGTTTGAATAAAATAGAAAATTCCATGTTTCTATGCAGAAATATCATTTTCATATACACAAAACTTATCCTGAATTCCATTGTTGGTGATCATAGAATTTGAGAAGGATTTGAATTGATTTTATGTGGTAAATTAAGCTCAAATAGATGATGAAAGGCTTTATTTATTCATAATTGTTTGATTTTATTCATAGTAAAATTCAAAAATACATAAGCTTCTGTATTGAATGAACTCATCAAAGTATTGGAGCCAATCAAATTGGTTATTATTATCTCTTTCAATTTCTATCATTAATGGTTACTCCAGGTTTTATTTCATACAAAATTGCGTATTTGCGTTAATTAGATCCCTGTATAAAGCCAATACCTCTCATAATTCCCATTCAAGTTTTTCCATTGGCTGTCATTTTCTTTCTGTTATTGGCTAATTGACTCAAATAAGCTATGGGATTGTTGAGAGTTGGAAAAACTGGGGATTGTGGATTTGATAAATTAACTTGATAAATAATGAAAGGTAAACTGTATTGAATGGTTTGATTAATTGAGGCATATTTATTATTATTATGATTTCTTGGGAGAATTTCAAGCCATTGATGATGATCTTTCTTTGGTCTTATTTTTAAAAATATCAAATTATCCAATTTCTTATTTTTTTCAAGAGATCTTTAAGGAATCTCTAGGAAGCTTTATTCTATGTATTTGTTTTCTAGTGGATGAGGTGTGTGATTTTCTGCTGGAAAATGATTTCTAAAGACTTTGAAGCATTGAATGATTGACCAAAATTGGTTTTGAAACAACCCTTCCATAATAAGATAGCTTTAATTAATGATCGAGAGAGTTCAACCAGGCTGTGATAAAATAATTCTGAATAATCTCATTATCAACTAATATTTTTTGGAGAAAATATGCCATTATTAGATAAATCAAAATGATAATCAATTGGAAAGGAGAGAGGATGGTATTTGAAATATTGTTTTTTTCCCTTGTGAGTGGAAAGATTAAAGGTAAAGCAGGAAAACTGATGAATGATTACAGCAACAGCACAAATGATATCACACTTAGAGTAATAAAAGAAAAAAGGAGGAGGGTGAATGAGATTATTAGATTAATTTTTATTGATAATTATTGAAAAAATGAAAATAAAATCATCATGGGGATGTTATTGATTATTTGAAAAATATAAATGAAGGAATTAATGATGCTCTTATGAGGAATACTAGAGGAATGAAAAATACCTTACTAAAGAAATAAGTATATGTCATTGAGGTGCACTTGAGTTGAATATTAATTTTTCTACTAAGTTGAAGTTGATTAGGGTTTTGTTTCAATAAAATAAATGAGCTTGGAAATTCAAAAAAAATTGAATTGAAAAATAATCTTTTTGGAAAGAATTTATTTGTAGAGAGTGGAAAAAAAGTAGTGGATTTGAATTATTTTTTTTGAAAAAAGTTTTGTTTTAATTTAAATTATGATTGATTTCTAAAAAATTGAAATAAAATTTATCAAAACAAACTTGAATTCAAATAATTTCATTTTATATTGAATTTCATTAGAAAGAGGTTTATTTTCTTTTTAATTTAATTTATAAGATCTAACTGAAAAAAAGCCAAAGTCTACAAATTCATCATTTTGAAAACTAAAAAAGCATTCCTTGAGAAATTTTAAACCAAATAACTTGGAATAAATTTTGTTTTCATTTCAATAATTCAAAGAAAGGGTTTTGTTAAACACACTTAAGCTTTTAGTAATAACATTCAAGTGGCCTATTCTTTGAAAAAAAACTCCTCAGGCTTAGTTTTGAGGATTTATTGAATTTTTTTTAATATTTTTTTCAACATGGGATGTCATGATCCCCAAATTTTTCAATTTTTTATTTTGCAAAATTTCTCCAATTTGCCCAATTTGGAAAAATGGCCCATTTTTTTGGGAAAATTCATTAAGAATATTCCAGCTTATTAATTGACATACCCTTTTCTTTTGAATAAAGGGGAGAGTCTTGAGAATCAAAACCCAGAAGTGCATAATTTTTGGAATTATTTTGGGTGGGACAAGTGAAGGCCAGAAAACTTGTGTTTTTTTCCAATATTTTTTTTCATTTTTGTAATATGACTATTTGTAAGTACAAAAGTGCCATATTCTTGATAAAATAAGGAGACTGAGGTGGAATTTAAGCAATAAATATGACTTAGAAGGGGGATATTTGGTATAAAATGTAAGTAGCAAAAAAAGTTCAATCTGAATAAACCTCTAAAATAGTGAAATTTTTCAGATGGGGGAGGAAGATTGGACAAATGTAATATCCTGTGTTTCTTAAGCTTATCTGCCAACCTCAGGGCTTGTGGTTGGGCATAAAATTCCCATTCAAAAGTAATGGGGGGAGAGGGTAAGCTTCAAAAATGATGCTATCCAATGGAAAAAAATGAGAACAGCTATCCAAAAAAACATATTAAAATGGGTGTATTGTCATTTTGAGGAAAGAAATAAGGAAAAAAATAGAAATATTGGACTTTGGAATAAAATAAAACTGCTATTTGATACTTATCTTCAATTGGATCCCCCATATCAGGAATTGAAATCCCCTTGCTCTTTGGAGCCTGACCAACATCTTCATACCCCTCAGTTCTTTCCAAATAGGGGGAGTGTGAGGGTAAGAAGGTGCTCTTGGCTTCATAAAGGTCTTTATTTTTTTAATTTCTTCAGCCAAGTCACCTCTGACATCAGCCAATTGATCCTGAGTCTTCTGAATGTAAAGAGATAATGCTATGTAGCCACATTTTCCATAACCCTGGACATTGATGGGTGTGAAGGTGTATTTCAAAATGAATTTTGGCAAGTCTTCTGAGACAGGTACCTAATAAAAATGGGTCAATAAATTCCTACATTAAAATGAATCAAATAGTTACAAAGAGCTTGGAGAATTAATCACTTTTGTAATAATTTCTTTGGAAATTCTCACAGGTTAAGTCATTTGCATAATGTATCTTCAAATTTGTTTCAGGAGTGTGGGACCTTCTTTGTGAGGTTCTGCTACTCTTGGCAAATATTATGGACCTTCTGAGGGCAAATCCTGATTTTCCATATTCATTTAATTCAGTTTCTGAAGGTAGTGAATCTGATTAAGTGATTGATTGGGATAATGAGGCCTCAGAATCTTCATATGATTCCACTTCCATAATTGCAAGGGGGGAAATTGACTGTGATCTTGAAACTGTTGTGCTGGTCACTTTTGATGGGAGTCCTCCTCTTCTATTGGATTTCCTTTAAATTATTTGAAATATTGAGGTATCTAATTCATTGTTATTTTATTTTTGTCTTCTTTAGGTATTCCATTGATATTTTTACATGTTCTTGATAATATTTTTGATCCTCTTGACTCTTGCAAATTTGATCAAAAGGAACTTTTTCAGTAAAACCTTTTTGAAAATGCAGAGGAATTTGGGTTATTTCATGCAATTGGTCTTTGAAAAAAGGTCATACCAAATATCTTTGAATATTCTTTTGGATTAATTATGTCTTTATTTTTCAACACTTTTATCCTCACCTTGATAGGCAGTCTGAGAAGAATATGACCAAGAAAATCAGTTAATGTGAAAAAAACTAAGAAATTGAAGTGAAAAATCCTCACAGGTAAATTAAAATGCCACTGAGTATGGAGTTCTGATATCTGGAGAATTCAAAAGTTGGAAAATGCCTGTTGGGTCTTGTGCTTTCAAGGTATGCCTTTATAATTGCTTGATTTCTGAGTGTGTTTCTCATTGAAGGGAATTTTTGTTTTAAAATTTTCAAAGGCCATCTGAAAGGAAGAATGAGACACCTTTCCATTATAAGCACAGATTTTTGGATGGAAATTATTGACATATAAGATAGTTTCTTTGAAGATTCTGTTGATTATTTTGATAAAATGTTTCTTGAAAGCCATGTGAAGAGCCCTAACAACCTACAGGATAGTACCAGTGGACTTTTGGATCAAAAGCTTAACCATGACATGGGAACCTTCAACTCTTGACGTGGATCCCACACCCAGGTGACAATGGTAGTTGTTCCAGGCTGGCATATAATACTCATTTAGAGGAAGAAATTATTTTTCCAAATATTGAATCACTTCAGTATTTTTTGACTTTCTGTTGAAGCTTCTTCCAGTTATATTTGAAAGAATTTTTGGTTTATGAATACATAACCTGAGAAATGAATCCCAAAGTCATTGATAAGCACAATGATATTAATAACATCAAAAGATAAAGTAAGTCAGTTTATTTCAAAGTCCTATAGAATTTTCAAAAACAGTTAAATGACCAAATTTCTTCATCAAATTGGGAGATAAATCTTTATTGATTTGCCAAATGAATAAAATGACTTTTGAGTTTGTGAAGAGATTCTTAAGAGAAATTTAAAGGCCAAATACAGTTCAATAGCAATAAATGGAGGGGGAGTATATTGGTTTTTCTGAGGACTTTTTCTATGTATTGATTCAATTATCAATCATATGTGGGTTCAGTTTCATTCTTCATGAAACAAACATCCCCAGAAAAGGTGCTATTTTGTGATATGAATAAAACAATATTAAAAAGGTGCATTTTTCACTTATTTGTTTTATAATTACAATCCATAAGAATCACAAGCAGAAATTCATGAAGATTTTTTATGGAAAGGGGGTTAGTGAAAAAGAAGGAGGTAATGTTTCCCTCAGTATCCCTTCAAAGTACCCCACAAAATGTTATTCTTTGAGGGTGTCAATAGGAGCATCAATGAGAATTCTTCCTTGCAGTTTGTCTTGCTTGATTTTATGTACTTGGTTTTAAATGTCTTGAAGAATTACAGGCCCTTCAGACTCCCTCTGGCTGCATAATTGGGCTTGAATTTTCCTTGGAATGAGCAGTGATTCAGACATTTGAGCAATTTGGGATTTTTCTTGCTCATTGAATTTGCTGAAAGCAGGATGTGCCATGATAGTTTAAGTGGAATAATGGCTGTGTTAAGAATTTCTTACTTTAAGAGTCCAAGTGGTACTCTTGGAATATTTTCTTGCATAAAGTCTAAATGGACAGTCAAGCTTTCTTGAAGTGACTGTTTTGGAGGAGTTTCTGTGGGAATTTGGGGTCCCAGACCCATCAAAACCTATTTAAACTTGGTTGTGGGTCATTTTGGACCTCAAGGGGCACACAGCATACCCCTGTGCCCAGAAAACATTATGCATGTTCTTCCAAAGAAGCTCAAGGGTCTGAAAGTAACCTTTAGTGAGGGGTTAATAGGGAAAAATATGTATAACTCTCAAAAAAAGGGGGGATTTGGGGATTTGGGGATTTGGAATGAGGTAAAAATATTTCAAAATTATGGAAAGGATGGGATAAAAGGCTTGAAAAGTAAAAGAAATTGGGTAAAAGTAAGATTAATTTGTTGAAATGTGACATTAATAGATTAGGGAAGGTAAAAGATTAGAATTTTAGAAGCTTGGAGGAAAATGCAATCTTGGGGGGGGGAAGGAAAAAAGTGTTGAAAGCTTTGGAAAATTTGGTTTTTAATGCTGTTTTTCAAAAAGGAAAATTGTTTTGGCGGATAATTTGGATTATTTGGGTTTTTGGTCCTTCTTTGGGGGGATGTGAAATGAATGGGCAAGGGGGTTTGGGAAGGTTTTTTGTTTAACTTTAATTTGAAATGGGCCAGGGCACCCCTTATGTGTTTTTACCAAATTTATTACATGGGCTTACCCAAGCCCTAGAGAAATCACTGTGAATTGAACAAAAAACCATTAAGCCAATGATATAGCTATATTAAGAATCAAATAAATGACTTAATAAATTGATGAAACAGGTACCTCTACTCCAGAAAGAGGCCAGGAAGAGATCATTTTTAAGATTTGCACTCCATCTGCCATTGCTTTCCTTTAAACTCCATTTTCTTGATAAATCTCTCTTTCTAGAAATACAATTTGGGATGGAGTTTTTTCTAATCAATTTCTATTTTATTTTGAATATTTTTAACTTAAAAACTTATAATATGCCTTTTTTTTCTTATTTGAATGAAATTTTTATCTCCTGTAAGACCTCTCTTGATCTCATCCATCTCTGTGTTATCCCGTTTTCACTTATACCAGTCTAGCTTCTCCTTCTGATTAGTCCCTTAGCATATTGGAATAAAACTAAGAATCCATAATTATTATTAATATTAATGGCTAACTATTTCTCACAATTTATAATTAATAAATGTAAGATGTTGAAAAGAAAATTCATTAAATTCTTTCTTCCCCCACTATGATTATTTAGTTTAAAGCTGGGAATCATTTTATGATTTGAAATTGGATAAATGTCTATCTTTTGGAACTGCAAACCTCCCCTAAAAGAATTTTCAGCTGAATATAACTTAGTTAAATAACATATGAAGCTTAAATATTATTCCACCAGTTTCTTAATTTCATAATAAAAGATTTTATTAATTTCTTGAATGGTTGAATTCCAAAATTTTACACAAGATTAGACATCAGTAATTATATACCAAAATTCAAAATTCCCTGAAATCCATGTTTAAATTAATTTGATCCTCATAATTCAGAAAAAATCCTCTTCCTTCAAATAAAAAGTAGAAATTTGAGTGATACTGGGCTCGTGACTAAATTAAGCAGAAATTTCATTATATCAAGAACATATTATTTCCAAATTTTCAGCCATTGTGTTGATACCCTCTAATTCATAATTTTTGGTGACACCTGATCTAGTAAGCTTCTCAATTTTTTTTATCCAATTTATATTTCTTCTTATATTCTATCCACTGGTCTTTCATACTTTCTGATGTGAAATAAAAGTGGTTTTGGAATTTTTTATTGATCTCAATGAACGTAAGTTTATATCAATTCTACTTTCTTTCAGGTGTCCTGCAAACTGAAGTGGAACCACTTTCTTCAAACAATAAGCATGACTTAATTTGTTCTTTAATCAATGAATTATAAATACATATAATCAGCCTTAGGGAGATTACCTGAAGGTTTTGATAGTTATGAGGTGCATTTGTTAAATTGATTAAAAATTCGGGATTTGATACCAGGAATTCAAAAATATACCTTTCAGGAGCCATATAAAATATAAATTGATTATAGAAGAACCAATCTGATGTCCAAGTGCATAGAAATAAATTGAAAAAGGGTGCCAATAACATTAATTATTAGTATTGTTTCAAAGAGTTTTGAAAGTGGATGATGTTTGAAATTTTAAATAAACTAATAATATTTATTGAAAACTGAAAATTGGAAATGAAAAAAAAAATTTGGTTTTAAAGATTAAGTTATAAATTTTGGTCAAAGAGAGAATTGAAGTGAACTACAGTCTCACTTAGTTTAAGGCTTGGCATTTGGAATTGAAAAACTAGGGTTTTTAATTGTGTAATTTTCCCCAAAAACCTAAAATTTTTCAATTTATAATTGGATAGGTTTCAGAATATATAATATATGGATATAGTTATAGTAATAGTACAAATAAAAGAACCCCCTTTTTAATATAAACCTGGCTGATAGTTTTTTTATGATTGTATTTCATCTACTTCTTTTTGAAAAATTCAAAAGGAAATAGTTTTCTAATCTGATAACAAGATTCTAATTAAAATATTAATTGTTTTATAAAAAAACTTAAGCTAGAACAAATTATTATTTTTTAAATATAATAATAGTATATTACTTACATCCATGAATCAATTTTTTTGAAATTACTAATAACAAAAAAAGAAAATCTGTTATATTTTTTCAAAAGAAAATTGTAAGGTTTTTCTATGAAACTCTTGATAATATTAATAAGAATCAAGATTACCATTGCTGTCCTCAGTATAAAATATAATATAATTAAGAATATAAACACAAACGAATATAATTATCAAAATAATTATACAAAAAAAAGAAGAATTAATCATTATCAAATCACTCAATAATCAAAAAATTCTTAATAATTATAATAAATTATAATTATTCTATTATTACTATAGTCACTTATGGCTACAATGATAGAAAATATGAAAGCTATTAATGTGACAATCATATGTGGAAAATAATAATATTAAACCACTTATAAATAATAAGAATATTATTCAAAAAATAAATTATCACAAACACTGCAAAGAGATGATTCCTATAGATAAATTCTATAAGAAAAACTAATAGTAGATAAACAAATATAAAATATTCAGAGAAAAACCTACTTATAATATTTATTTAATACAACAAGTAAAAAAGAAACAGTATTAGTATTAAGTACTTCTTTCAAGTGAAAAAAATGAAAAAAATCAATATCTTAGGGGAATAAAACAGCTATTTTATTTTAAAATAAGATCTAAGAGTTTTTAGAGGAATTTGTAATTTTGAACAATATTTAAAACTAGAATTTCATAAGATAAAACTGATTATTGGTGATTACAGCAATATAATCTAAATCCTATGATTTAAATTTTTAATTTGAAATTGATAAAGAATGAAATAAATTAAGAATTAATTTCATGATATAAAATTTTATATGGAATGAAATATCACCTGTTAAAAATGTCCAATTGATGGAATGATGATGATGGTGGCCAAAAAAAGTTATTTAAAGGCTGTTTTTATGCCTTGAGAGAAGCTCTCATGATTGATATTGGATATAGAGCACGTGCTCAGATCAAGCCAAAAAATGCTTAAAAATAAGGTTCATAACTTAAAGTGACTTATTTTTCATTTCAACTTGAAGTTACCAGTGCTATTATTAACTCCAAATAGCTTTAATCCTGATTTAAGCTTATTAATTTAAGTTTTAATATTGAATTATTTATATTCAATTTTATCACATGAAAAATTTAAAAAAAAACTTCCAAGCAAAAATCTTTTAAATAAGATTTTTAATTAATCATTAAAGAAATTGTTGTTTTATTCAAGAATAATTTAAAGAAGTATCTTAATAGCTAAATAACAAAGAATATTCCTGATAAATAAATACTTAAAGTTAAATTAATACACAGATAACATAAATTTGTAATCTGTGTGAAAATTTCAAGTAAATCTATTAAGAATTGGATTTATTATGAATTTTTGAAGTTATTGCTATTTTTCCACATAAAAATAGCAATACAAACTAAAAATTAACTTTTTACAAGGTTTCCATGCTTTGGCATTTAATTTTAAGCTTATTCAAGCTTAATTGAACTTAATTAAGATCTGACATTTCTTACAACCTTGATTAAAAGCCTGCATAAGGGGATTTACCCTTTGGCAGCTTGAAATTCCTGTCCAAAAGAGGAATAAACCAGTTTAAATTTAATTTTCAAATAAATTCCAATATTAAAGTTTAAATAAGATTTAAAATACTCCAATGCAGGAGGAAAACCGTATTTGGGTTATTTCAGATCCCAAAAGTTGAGTACCCTGGCTCTTTTTGCCTTTTTTTCTTTGTCCCACCTTTTTGCATGTATTTTGCCCTTTTATTTATTTAAATCCATAAATCTTTAGCAAATTCAGTAAATAAAAAAAACTCCTCAATTTTAACTAAATATTTGTAATTTTGCATAAACCTTATGCAAATCTGAATTTAAGCTTAAATTTAACAATTCAAAAAATTTAGTAAAAATGTTTAAGTTCTGCAATTGTACTGTGAGGTTCTTAAATCTTCCGATAACACTAGAAATAGCTAATTTTGGGTATAACACCCTATGGGTCTATCCTGTGTTATTTTGGGTGTAGAGTCCAAAAATGAAATACTATTTGTAGCTTTTTTCTATCAAAAATGAAGTTATAATTGTTTTTTTGTTAATTTTCATTCTAAATTAATCTGATGAGTCAGTTTATGACTGAATCAAATTCATAAAAAGCTATTTGTTGCCTTATGGGTATGGCATACATATCTCACAAGCTCACAAAGATAAAGTTTATTCAAATTTATATTAGTGACTTATCAATATCAAATCAAATTGAAAATATTCAATGGTTTGATTAAATTTTGAAATTTATCAAAAAAATTTCAAAAATTAATCATTTAGCATGAGTTAAGCTTATTATATGACTTTTTTGATCATTATTCCATTTAGTTAATTTTGTTTCACTTTGAATTATTATAGATGGGTTAATTTTAAGAAGTATCAAATGAATTTTCATTTGAATTATGAAAACCTGATTTAAGCTCAAAAAATATGCTGGAAAAGCTCAAATACAGTAGAAAATTTCTGAATTCATACTTTTGTAAATCCATAGCCTCCATTTATCTCTATAAAATTGAGTCCACAAATGCATTTCCTGAAATAATTTGGGTCAAAGACCCTTAACCCATACAGCTTTTCATATAAAAACACATAGCTCATATGAAAGCCCATTCTTTAATTGGTGTTAATGTATCAAACTTCCACTTTTTTCATTTTTATCTTTCCAATATTTTATTCTTCCTTCATACAAAGTTTTTACAGTTACAAAGCCAATTTTCTCAACAAATATTTTCCACATGTTCTTGAAATATGAATTTTTCCATATCTCAAAGATTATAATTTCTCATATGACTGTTTCATTTATGAATTCTCTATAAGATCTCATGAAGCTAATATTATGAATAAATTGGCTTAAATAAGACACAGAGAATAAAATTATTGAAGGCACTGCAAAACCTGTAGATATTGATTGAATTCATAATGATAGGAATCTTGTGGACCAATTTTCTGAGATCACAACTTTCCAAGATTATTCATGTGGTGATCCTCCAATAATTATCGATTCAATTTTTTTAAGTCATTAGCTTGTATAATTCAACATAAAATTATTGTGGAAAACTTTTTCCTAAAATAACAAAACAAAAACAGACAAAAAAACGTCAAAAATATGATCACATAAATTAAAATAACTTTCATGTGGCAAAAATCTCATAAAAGGTTAAAATCAATGATTGGTATCACAGAAACAAATAAAATAAAATTCTGACCAAAAAAATTCCCAAAACATTTTCCCAGATTTGAACCTTGAGAAACACAGTATTTCTGCTTGCTTAAAGCAAGAAACAAATATTAATAATAAATTGGAAAATTCCCCATCAATGAGAATAAAACAGTTTCCAAATTTAAGGGATAAAAAATACATCAAATTCCAGAAAAGTGGACTTGGAAAGCATTGGTAAGAGACCTTAGTCTGTCTGGAAATTTTTTAAAAGCCAAGAAAAAAGATTTCTCAAATCTTGGAATATCCAGAAGTGGATGGCTCTCATTCCCAAATTTCTTACTTTAGCTATTTAAATCTTGCAACAACCTGAAATTCTTTTAAAAAAATTGAGAGGCTTCTGTAGTGGATGTTCAAGTTGTTGAGATGAGAAAGATAAACTGAATTCAATATATTCTGATTTCGATAGTAACAATATTTTCAATATGGGTGCAACTGGACCATTCTATGTGTAAATATCTCTTTCCTATTTTTCCAAGAAAATTAAAACTCAATTTATAAATTTTATGGCTCCATATCTAAAATTCCACAAAATAAAGGACTAGCCTACAGTAAATCTCATTTAATTAAAGGAAACAAAAAATCTATCACAGTGATATGATAATTGAATTAAACTGGGAAGGAGAATATTCCTTTATTATTTATAGGTAAATTGGAACACCCTCACCATCTCTAAAAAAAGCTCATATTTCAAAATCATTACAAACAGAAATTCAACTGCCAATATTTCATGAAAAGCCAGATTTTTCAGAAATGGATACTTGGCTAGAATTTAGAGCTTCAAAATTCCAAAAATATAATTGCACCATTAAATGAAAATTTTAAGGAGCATAAAGCTCCTTGATTGGGATTGGCCAAAATCACCTTGGTCTTCTTCAACCCCAATATTGCTTCACCCATCCAGCTACTCAGAGCTGAAATAATTAGGAATTCAAAAGCACATTGACAGTGAAATTTATATCCTTAGCTATCAATTACTTCAAAAATAATGTCTCTTCCAAAAAATAGAAATCATTGATAAAATTCAAACTATGCACCCTTTTCATATATCTTGCAATTCAACTATTGAAAGTATCATATTCAATTCATGAGTACATACCAGTCCACCTCTGTATTTAATCCAGTTGTGAATGGTTTTGGACTAGAACAGATTTAAGCTACTCCAAATAATTAGGGTGATCACCTAAGGAGTTTATTATCAATCAAACCCATAAGTCTCATTGCAATATATGAGCTATTGAATCTAGAAAAAGAGAACCATTTGATTGTTTCAAAAGCTTCAATCTTCAAACAACATATCTCAACTCTAAAAATACTAAGGAATTTCAAATTCCCATCCCACCGGTTAACAATGTAAAAAAGATAATAGACTATGCTTCAAATAGATCATTAAATGAGAATGATGAATTTAATGATTAGCTATAATATTCAATCTCAAAGATTGAGAAATAGCTAACTAAAAAATAAAAACACGAACCATTGTTAAAATTTATGGACAGAGATTATGTCATTTCGACTATTATGCATGCTTCCAATTATGGTATGTCTTTTAGGAATTATTTTTTATTGGTTTTAATGAGAAAGATACTATACATGAGTTTTCTATTGTATGTTGTTGAAATTGAAAAGTAAAGAACTTTATTTATTTATCAGCTTATAGAGTAGTAACAACTGTATCAGAAATTTTAGTATGGGTCAAGATTATTTGTTTTGACAGGTAAGACAAATCGTGGAAAAAACTATAACCTGGAGAAAAAATATTAATCACTGTCAACCAGCTTCTATGTTCTTAGAAATTTTCTCCCTCATAATGAAATACACTCATAATTTGAATTAATATCATTATTATTATATTGATACTTTTTAATATTATAAATAGAACTTAAATATTAGTTAGTAATTGAGTTATATATTTATTTTCTGAATTATTTTTATTGAAATAAATAAAGTAAAGTTACAAAAGAACTATCCTTAATTTTCCAAAAGAATAAATGAAGATAGGAATCAAGCTTTTAACTAACTTGGCTTTTTCTATTTATTTTGTAGTTCTATATCATTCTTAAGGGTTTTATTATTAGAAAAGATACTTCTTTTCTTCAAAAGAAGGAGATCTTCCAAGAGTGAATGAAACACCCATTTAATAATCGAATCAGTTTATAATAAGCTCATATTAATCAAATTTAGCTTAAAATTATTGTTTGAAACTTGGCTTTTTTGAAATAAAGAATATTACAACAAAACCACTTCAATAATTTTGTACAAGAAATCAATTTTAAAACTGTAATTCATGGGAATTCAGGTAGATAAGAGAGCCTCTCACATATTGAACATAATTTCTAGCATAATTTGATGTTGGTGTGCATCATAAGAAAACAATTTTAAAGAGGAAAAAATTAAAGAGCCTCACTGGAGAAGATTAGAGTGAAGGTATTATCTCAATCTCTGAGAAACTTGAAAGTGTGTCCTTTTCTGTGGGAAATGTAATCACTGTTTGGTAACAAAACTAATATCACTTTCATAGAAAATTATGATCATAGAAGGTTTGAATAATGATGAGGAGATTGAAATTTCAGCCATAAGGGTAAGTCATAAATTTTTCTCATGTATTAATAAGCTAATTGAGGTTAATTTTGGATCAAAAGAGTAACAATGGCTTGGATTAATTTCAGGATCTAACCCACATCCAGAAAAAATCATTAAAGGAAATGGATCACAAGGCTATACACAGCATGTGTCTATATAGAAACTGACACCATTGCACATATATCAGGAAACTCATAGCTCAGATATAAAAATTGGCTGACCTAAATTTTTCAGTTAAAAAGGAAACACATCCATGAGACCTGCATAACCTACACATCTTCTTCTTCCAAGCACAAAATTTGACATATTACCTGAATTCCAAAAGGATAATGTAATTTTTATTTCACCAAAAAGTCATTTCATCTGACTGAAAACAGGCTTTGAGACAGAAAGCTAACCACCTCAGGCATGCAAGCAAACTCCAAGAATCTCATTTAATAAAAGATCACCAAAAAGATAATAATGGCACAAAATGAAGGATCTCAAGATGTAAATCCTCACTAAGAAGTAATTAAGCTTAAACATGCAAGGATTATACCCATAAAAGAAAGGAATTACTTGATAAAGTAAAGAGGAATTAGCATTAGGAAAGTCAAATCTGATTGAGGACCCATGGAGAGCCCTGGGGTTCCCCAAAAGGTATCAATAGAGGTTTTCTCTCCCCTCAAATTTCATAATTTCCCCCATTCACGTTATATGCTAATTGAAGAAACAATTCATTCCTTACCTGAGAGGTATTCCAGTATAGCTTATTGAGCTTACTTTCCATGTATATGAGCTCAGTGGAAGTAATTTATTGAGGATCTCCTAGTAGCTGAATCTAGTGGATCTATAGTATTGAGGAGTTACCTAGTGGACAATTTCAGGGGAATGTTTCTATTAAAAATATCTTATAAATTAGAAATAAAACCATTCATCAATATTTTCATTTATCTTATTCTTTTCAATAGTCAATATCAAATAATATGACCTTCGAAATTTGAAAAATACTCAGCTATACTGTTCTTTATTTTATTATAACAGACTCTTAAGAAACTATGAACTTGTTAGAAAGAAGATATATTACTAAATTATTACTTAAGCATAAGAATAAAGCCTTACCTATACTCTCAAGTTTTCCAAAATAATCTCAAATAACCTATCTTATCAATTTTGTATTACAAAAAATGAAAAACTCACCCAATTTAACCAAAAAATGACCATTAAAAATGAAAGTATCTCACGGAAAAGATAAAAGGGAAGCCATCTTGATTAAATTTTAATCTATTTATTTATAATTGAAGAGGTCTTATCAACTACTTTTAAATTGATCTTCCAAGTTTTGAATTCACTTACTTGAATTTACTTTTGTTTGTGACCCTTAAGGAAGATTTTTCTAATCATTTTCAAAGGGTAAGGAAATAAAGCTTGCCACCCTTGGTTACAGAAGTTATTATAAAATGAAAAACAGCTACCTTTTATATGCCCCTACAGATACTCCCTCATTTTAATCCCATAAAAAATCATTTCATACAGTATTCACTTCAAATGAGCTTTTTTCTGAAAAGAGGGAAAGTGGTTCTTTTTCTACTTTATGTAAACTAAGTTATGGAGTATTTTTATTCAGTTTTGTGAGTAATTAAACTTTAAATGAAGATATTTATCCTTCACAATAGAGATCTTTATAAGAAACCTTTACATTTATTTCTTGTTTTTGAAATGTAACTATGAAAATTTCTCATTTATTTGGAATAACTTCAGGCTTAATATACTGAACGAATTTCACTATATAAATTAATTATTTCCTATTATTGAGAATTTTATTTTTCTTAATATCGTATTTGCTTAATAAATTGAGGGTTCTGGTAAAAGCATGTAATAAAAATGCTAAAATGATGAAATAGCTTACATGTTTTTGCCATAAATTAGTGAAAATACCTAAGGGATTCCCTGGGTCTCTTTTCAATTAAGGAAACCAAAAAAATTTCTTTTGGGAAAAAAACTATCAAAACTCCCAAAAAAACCCTGACCCTTTTTTTTGAAGATATCTTTTGACATTTCCCCCCAAAAGAAAACAAAAAAAACACACACAGTTATTCCAAGATTTTTCCCACCCCCTAACAGAATTTATTTTTCAAAAGCACCATACCAAACAAAATTTATCAAAGATTTTCAAACCTATTTTCTTCATTTTTTCCCCAAAGACCCCATCTTCAATGACACTTATGGTATGTTTATTGGGATTTATGGCATTGTTAATGGGACTTAACACATTTTAATGGGATTTATGGTACTTATATTGTCCTTTTGGGATGTTCAATGTCACTTACAGCATTATTTCATTCATAATGACATTTATGGTGTTAGTATGACCCTATTAAATATCCTTGGTATGATTAGAATAAGCTATAACCGTGATTGTGAAATAATCAGAATAGTGAAAAATTTATTACAAGTTGGTAAAATTCAAGGGCTTTACGACAATAGTAGTGATTAGTGCTTCTGAAAGCTCTGGGTGCAATTTTTATCTGTTGTTTTACAATTATAAACCCTACAATGATTCAAGTTACAGTTATACCTGTGTAAACTCCAAGAGTACAGCTTATTAAGAAGCTATCCCACATAGGAGTACCAAAAACAGGATAATCAAGTTGTCTTCTGGTGATGAAAAGGCTCCTTTTATCTTTTTCAGGGGTAGTGGGAGGTTGTGTATCTCTGCACAAGACCACAGAGTTAAATTCTTTCCTACTGTGGGATTTTTTGTAGTTCCATACACTCAATCTAGGCTTTTATTGGTTTAAATGTGACTTTAGAGCCACAAGTTGATGTTTTTACCCAATATAGGGTAAAGGTTTTCACCAATGGACTTTAAATGTGTGTTTTGGTGATTCTGAAGTGCCAGAAACTGTACATAGAATGCTGGTGGGACTCATATTTTTAAATTTATGATACATTAAAGAATAAGAATAATTTTGTTCAATTGATTTTCTGTTCATTCAGCTATATGGTCAGTTGTCCCGCAGCAAGATCCCATACTGGTCATTGTGGGGTTATAATATTAGATCCTGTATATCTTTTTCATCACTGAAGATAAAGATCCCAAAAGTGGCTCATTTTGTAGCCCTTGATCAGCTCTACATAATGGTACCCCATTTTCTTTGGCTAACTTCAAGAATGTCAAATTTATACCAACTTTAAGTTTCATTGTACATATATGGATTTTTCATGAATGCTGTATTAAGCTTCTTTGGTTAATAACTTTTGTTCTAGATGAGATATTGGGATAATGAGGAAACCATCAGAAATATCTGATGTTTCTCTTTTTAAAAATACCTCAATTCAGGTATCTCACACTAAAAATGTAGAATTAATATTAGAGATGAATATTTTGTTAACCCTCAGTTGGCTTGCAACTTGCCATAACCTCTTTAATTTTGAAGCTAGCTCAATTTTTCTAGTACCATCATATATCCCTGATTGTGAGCTTAATTTTAACACCCATTCATTAGGGTTCAGTCTCTTTCTCTAACGTTTAGATCAGAGGTGAAAATCAAAGCTTATGCTCAATTCTGGCTTTGAGCTAGAATAACTTTTTCATTCTTTATTATATGGTTGAGGGAGTTTTATATTTGAAAAGAGGTTATTTTCCTCTTTATTTTAAATTATTTTTTGAGCTATTTTGGTTCAGGTCACTTATTGGGGACATTTTACTCTATCATTGGTTTATGGTATTCTTCTGTCATTATTGTGCTCTCGTTTTGAGTCATAGGCTGACATATGGCATTTTCAATGAACCTTTATGCCATTTTTGATGAGAAATATGGAATTTTCAATTGAAGTAAAAAAAATTATATCAGAGGCTTATTCAGATTTAAATTATTATTTGTGTTCTTTGTATATACAATTTATCCCAGTTATCCCCCTTTTCAGTTTTAGTTGTTGCTTAAATCCCCTTGTGCTCTGTTTTTTTACCAAAAATATTTCACTTTTGTACTTACAGACAATTATATCCAAAACATCATATATATATATATATATATATATATATAACACTTTTTGGGACTACACTTGTCCCACCTAAATAAAGTACCAAAATTATGGGCTTCTAGTTTTTGAGTCTCAGGATTCACCCCTTTATTTTAAAAAGAAAATCATGAAAATTCATAATTGGGGAGTTTTCAAATTAATTTTTGAAAATATTTGTCCAATTAGGAGAAATTTGATAAAAAATGAATTGATTTGGGGATTTTGACATCCCATAACTGAAAAACTATGGCCAAAAAAATCAGAAATTCCTCAAAAGTTGGCCTGAGGAATTATTTTACAAAAAAGGGGTCACTTTTGTGTTTTGGCCATAAATTGGTAAAAAAATGCAAGGGCTTTTTTTTCTACTAAAAGCTTATTTTCTTTCACCAGAACCCTCAGTTAAAATTTCTAAATATTCTGATATTGAATATAATAAGGTCATGAAGATTATATTTTGGAGTAATTTTTCCCCCTTTTATATTTTTTTATTACTAATAAACAGCCACTATATCCACATAAGAATCATATTACTATGTACATGTTTGAAGAAACATTTATTCATAAAGATATATTTGGGATACTCAATAGCCATTTTCTATCATTTCAGTGGAGTAATAAATATTAGATTTTTTATATCAACAGTTCAAAATTCAACTGAAAAAGTTAATATTGAAATTTACAGTGTTGGTAAAAACATATAAGCCCTTATGTGTTTTTACCAATTTATGGCCAAAACATGTAAGTGACCAAATTTTTCAAAAACGATTCCTCAGGATCAGTTTTGAGGTTGTTTTAATTTTTTTTTCCATATTTTTCCCAACATGGGATGTCAATATCCACAAATTATTTCATATTTTTTTTGGCCAATATGACAAAATGGCATATTTTTTAAGAAAATTCATTGAAAAGCTTTCCACTTATGAATTTCCTTCTTTTTTTTTGAAATGAAGGGTTCAATCTGGAGAATAAAAATCCAGAAGCCCATAATTTTGGGAATTTATTTTGGTGGTACAATTGGAGGCGCAAAAAGTGTTTTTTTTTTCAAATGTTTTTTTCCCATCTTTGTAATATGACTATTTTTAAAAAATTGATATAAAAACTTCCCACTTATTAATTTCCTTCAGTTCTTTTTTTAAATGAAGGGTCTAATCTTTACAATAAAGAACCAGAAGCCCATGAATTGGGGGAATTGTTCTGGTGGGACAACAAGTGAAGGCGCAATAAGTGTTTTTTTCAAATATTTTTTTTCTTGTTTGTGATATGAATATTTTTAGGTACAAAAGTGCCACATTTTTTATGGAAAAGGGGACTGATGTGGGATTTAAGCAAAAAATAGGACTGAGGAGGGGGATAATTGGCATAAATTGTATATACAAAAACCAATCAATCCGAATCAACCTCCAAGATAGTTGGTCTTTTCTGAGGTGGGGAGGAAGATAGGAAAAAAATGGAACATCCTGTGTTTCTTAAATTTATCAGCCCACCCCAGGGCTTGTGGTTGGGCATGAAATTCCCAATTCACAGTAATAGGGGGGACTGGATAAACTTTAGCAATGATTATATCCCAAGAAACAAAATGAGAACAGCTATCCAAGAAGCAGATTAAAATGGGATGTTTATCATTTGGAAGACATAAATATGGGAAAAAAGAAATATATTGGACTGTGGAATAAAAGAAAACTGGTCTTTGATACTTATTTGCAATTGGAGTCCCCATGTCAGGCATGGACATCCACTTGCTTTTTGGAGCCTTGCCAACATCTTCATACCCTTCAATTCATTCCAAATGATAGGATACTTATGGAATTAAAGTGTTCATGGCTTCATAAAGGTCTTGATTTTGTTGAACTTCTTCATCCAAGTCACCTCTGACATCAGCCCATTGATCTTGAGTCTTGTAAATGTAGTGGGATACTGTTCTGTAGCCACAATTTCCATCACCCTGAACATTGATGGCCTTGAAGGTGTATTTCAATATAAACTTGGGCAAGTCTTCTGAGCCATGTATCTGATAAAATAAGGTCAAAAGGTGAATAAATATCAAAATATACAAGAGAAATATACATTAAAAAGAATCAGAAACTCACAAACAGCCTGGAGCATTAATCACTTGTGTGCTGATTGCTTTGACAATTCTCACAGGTCAAGTCAATTGCATCATATATCTTCAAACTGGTGGTAGGCTTGTGTGATTTTCTTTGTGAGGTTTTTCTTCCAATTGCCAATCTTCTGGACCTTCTAAGGGTGACTTCTGATTTATTTAATTCAGCTTCTGAGGGTAGTGAATCTGATGAGCTGATTGATTTTGATAATGAGGCCTCAGAATCTTCAGAATTTTCAGATGAGTCCACTTCCAAAATTGGAGAGGGGCCATTTGAAGGTGATCTTGATGTTGTTGTACTGGTCACTTTTGATGGGGGTCTTCCTCTTCTCTTGGATTGACTTTCAATAATTTCAAATCTTGATGGTTCTCTTTTGTTTGTATTTTTATTTTTATTCTTGGCTCCTTGAGGTCTTCCACAGATATTCTTTCATTCTAGTTGGTCTTCATAATATTGATCATACTCTTGACTCTTGGGAATTTGATAAAATGGGACTTTTCCAGTGAAACCATATTGAAAATGCTGAAGAATTGGGGTGATTTCTGCCATTGGTCTTTGAAAAAGGTCTTCCCCAATATCTTCAAATATTTTCTTTGCCTCATTCTTTCTTTCTTTTTCAACACTTTGATCATCACCTTGAAAACCAGTTGGAGAAGAATATGACAAAGAAAATCAGTTAATAAGGAAAAAAGTAATAATTTGAAGTTAAAGAAACCTCACAGGCAAATTCAAACGCCACTGAGGATGGAAGTCTGATATCTCAAGGCTTTGGCTCCTGGAAAATGCCTTTTGGGTCTTATGCTTGCAAGGAATTCCTTGATAATTTTTGTATTTGTTGGTGCATTTTTTATTGGGAGGAAATTTGATTTTGAAATTTTGAAAGGCCATCTGAAGAGCATAATGAGACACCTTCCCATTGAGAGCACAGATGTGTGGAGGGAAATTCTTGATATAGACAATCATTTCTTTGGAGCTTCTGTTGATGATCTCAATAAGTTGTTTTATGAATGCCATTTGAAGAGCCCTGAATACCTCCAGGAGAGTACCAGTGGACTTTTGTAACCAAAGTTTAACCATGGAATGGGCACTTTCAACTCTGGATGTGGAGCCCACACCCAGGTGGAAATGGTGGTTGGTCCAGGCTGGCACATAATACTCCTTTAGAGGAAGCCAGGTATTTTCCAAATATTGCAAGACTTCAGGAGTTCTGACTTGCTTTTGAAGCTTCTTCCAGTTGTCTGTGAAAGACTTTTCAGTGGATTACTACATAACCTGAGAAATGAATCTCAAAGTCATTAATAAAAACAATAATAAGAAAAAAAGTGAAAAAAAGTGGAATAAAGTGAAATATAAAAGTATATTACTTGATTCCAAAGGCCCATATAATTGTCAAAATAAGTTCTATGACCAATTTTCTTCATGCAATGAGAAGATACCTCTTTATTGATGTGCCAAATGAATAACATGACTTTGGCGTCTGGGAAGAGCTTCTTAAGAGAGTTTTTAAGGCCAAATCCCTGTCAATAACAATGAATGGAGGGGGAACAAGATTGGTGTTGTTGAAGACCTTTTCTATGTATTGATTCAATTCCCAAGTATATAAGGGTTCAGTTTCATTATTCATCAAACAAAAAGCCCCAGAAAAGGTCTTATTGGTTGAGCTGAATCCAACAATATGAAAAAGGGACATTTTGTACTTATTGGTTTTATAAGTACAATCCATAAGAATGACATTAGGAAAGCCATGAAGGAGTTTTATGGAAAGGGGGTGAGTGAAAAACATAGAGGTAATGTGTCCCTCAGCATCCCTTGCAGAGGATAAAACAAAATTTTCTTATTTGAGGGTGTCAATAAGAGCATCAATGGGCCTTCTGCCTTGCAGTTTGTCTTTCTTGATTTTCTTGACTTGTTTTTAAATGTCTTGAAGGATTACAGGCCTGTCAGACTTCTGCTGGATGAATAATTGGGCCTGGAGTTTCTTTGGCATGAGCAGTGATTCAGAAATTTGAGCAATTTGGGATGCTTCTTGCTCATTGAATTTCCTGAAAGCAGAATGTGCCATGATATTTTCAGTGGAATCATGGCTATGTTCAGGATTTTTGACTTTAAGAGTCCAAGTGGTACTCTTGGAATATTTTCTGGCATAAGCTCTAAAAGGAAAGTCAATCTTTCTTGAAGTGACTGTTTTGAAGGGGTTTTTGTTGGCATTTGGGGTCCCAGACCTATCACAACCTATTTCAATTTGGTTGTGGGCCATATTGGACCTCAAGGTGGACACAGCATACCCCTGAGCCCTGGAAACATTTTGCACATACTGCCAAAGAAGCTCAAGGGTCTGAAATTCACCTTCAGTGGGGGGTTGCAGCATTTTTGAGTGAAAAAGATGTATAGATTTGAAAAAAAAAGGGGGATTTGGGGATTTGGAAGGGGGTAAGAACCTTTTGAAAGGTGAAAAAGAATTGAAAAAGGTATGAAAAATTAAAAGATGTGGTTAGGAGTGAAAAAAAGTGGTTTTGTTGTGGGATTAATGGATGAGGGAAGGTAAAAAATTGGAAGTTTAGGGGCTTGAAAGCAGTTTGTTGTGGTGGAAAATCCAGTCTTTGTGGGAAAAAAAGAAAGAAAAGTGTGAAACTCTTTGAAAAATTGCTTTTTAATGCTGTTTTTCAAAAAGGAAATTGTTTGGGGTGATGATAATGTGGATTAGCTGGGGGGGCTGGGCAAAAACATCTGAGACAATTGAAAGTTAGAGGGGTTTGGGGAAGAAAACCCCTTTTTTGGGAATGTTTTGGCCCAATACAGGCATGGTTATGTTTCATTTTTAATTAAAAATGGGCCCAGGGCACCCCTTATGTGTTTTTACCAATTTATGGCCAAAACACATAAGTTTTTAGTAAGAACACATAAGCTCTTACATGTTTTTACCAATACCCAAAATTTCATAATTAAATAAATAATTTATGGCTTGAATTTCATCTAAGGTTAATAGTTATTCAACACCCTTTCTTTAGACTTTTACAGCACTCATTAATTATTGAGTCTTTCATTTTCATACCCAAAGGTGGGGTTAGATAACAATAAAATATCACACAAATAATAAATTGTGGTATGCCATATCTAGTCTAAAGATCTCAATCTTTAGTGCTATTACTTTTCTTACACTTCTATGATTAAAGCTGATAAATTTGATATATCTATATCTGTTGGTAAACCTAATTTTTCTTTTAACTTTCATGATAAAGTACATGAAGGGTAAAAAGAACATGAAAAATTTGAATTTAAGTCTTTTCTCCACTTTTTTCTTTAAGCTCAAGATTTAAGGTATTATGCTGATATTTTGATGACCAAATTCATTTTTTTCGCTGAGTTTTTCTATTTATGAAACACACAAAGCTTAATATAGTTAATTATTTTATCTTATGCCAAACCCCTGTGGCCAAGACTTCCTCAAGGATTTAAATTCATTGATTAAAAGAGAATTACATACTTTCTCATATCATAATATTCTTTTGAAATCCAATATATGACCAATTTCTTGTAGGTTTTCTTCTTTATATTGGTCAATTCAGATAAAATATAATTCAAAAACCATTTAGTTATAGATATAATTTACAATTTTTCAAACATTTACTCTGTTTCTATTACAGAATTTGAGATTAGTGTTAGGATATTTATCTGTTTATTTCTCTTCATAAACTAAAGCTTTCAAGTATCTCTTTACAATAATTTTCCTCAGATATTATGAATATTGGCTGGTCAGAAATAAATCAATTCACCCACTAATTACTTTTTGTTATTATTTCACCATGCTCCCTTTTCATTTCCTTTTGAACATCACAAAATAAAAGGGAGAGCTTATTTATTTCATTGAAAAAAAACGATTATTATTTTTCTTAAAATACTAATGAGACATGGGATATCAAAGCTTTCCTGACCCTTCATTTTGAAGTATAAAAGCTGCACAACCCCTTCAGATATGTAGGGCCTCTTGCTATGAGAAGATCCTTTGGATGCTTGAAGTCACTTTCTAAGGCTTGTTGAGCTCTAGACTATGAAACAAAAGACTGATATCAACACAAATATATTTGAACAATTCTATTTTTAGCAACATATGACAAATATAGGTAATGACACAAGTGAGAATGAATGAAAAATCAGAGTTAGAAGGTGAGAAATGGCTTCTTTTAAATCATACAGAGCTGTGAATTTGAGATATTTTAAAATATTTTTGTGATTTTCAAAAATGGTGTATCAACATCTAAGTTATTGTATACAACATAAGAAAAAATCAATCAAAAGTTATTCTGGGAAATTGCAATTAATTCAAAAAGCCATTTGGAAGAGGTGATGAAGGCAAATACTGGTAACAAAAATGTCTTTCATATTCCAGAAATCTTCAGATAATAGGCTGAGGATCTCAATATGAGTAATTAGCAATGAGTAAACGAAGAAGATTTCATGTATAATAAAGTAAAAGATAAAACCTATCCATTCCAAAGAGTATGTTGGTCATATTTGCAAGCTTTGAGATCTTGAGATCATATTATTATGATGATTGAAAGTAAATATTTCGTTTTAGCCAATTTTGCTTATATGTGCTTGGTGGTTAATTTCAGCTGTGCTAATTTATCAGCATCACCCACACACCTGAGGAAATTTATCTATTAATGTTGGCGTCCTCATATGATTATTGTAGGGGGGGTTCCTAACTTCTTGCACAGCCTCACCACCCATCGCTCGCAACAAAATCCAAATACCAGTACTACACCTTTATCGCATCCTTTCTCTTCTATTCATTAATTCTTTCTTTTTGTAACTCCCTCCTTCCAACTAGTCCTACCTCGAATATATTTGACCGTAAACAAAAACACTGAAGGGAATGTCAATAGCACCCTTGGTCCCGGATATCAAAACCAACGCAGTAGCCTGCTTTGCGAGATCAGCGTAAATTCCCATGATTATGAAGAAATAATTACTAATGAAAGACTAGCTACTACCCTTATTGGTACCATCAAGCTTCTGAAAATTAGTTGAAACTATGAAATAGACACCACCACCCCAAAGGTCATCAAATCCTTGGGAAATCTTAATGATTTCACAAATGGCTTCCTCAATAAACAAAAGGAGCTGGAGGAAAAGCTCCATGCCATCAACTAAAGGCTCATAAAAATTAAGAAACAATAGTACCATCTTAAAATTCAGTAGAAAAAATCCCTGTATCTATTCTCAACGATACAATGAGAGCTTAAATCCGTGAATTATTTCCGAAAACTCCCACCAATAAAACATCATTGGTAACCTCATTTCCGTACAGATTCAAGAGTTATGGAATGAAAATCAAAGGGAGAAAAAACAGACCAAAAAGTCTCAAAAAAATAATTCTATTATATATAAATCAATATTATAAGTAAAACACTAATGAATCCTCATACTAACTTATAAGACTTTATAATAAGGAACAAGGAAGTATTGGGGTACTTCGGGGATTTTAAGTTCTATAATTCTTCAAAAAAACATAAAATTTATTATCTGAAAAACCAAACTGAATGTACTCATAATCAAGATACAAGATTTTTTACCTCACCCAACAATTAGTCGATAATATATCATGCTTTCCCAACAATTCACCTGGTCAATTAATCGGAAGAACAAGATTGTTTCAAACACACTTTCTTGAAAGAAAGGGAAGTAGTAAAAATCCGGGGGTTGGTGATCCCCGCACTCAGGATAAGAATAATTACTCCCTTTTGGTCTCACTAATGCGCAAATACTTGGAGGACCAATTATTTGCAATAGATGTTTTATAAAATGATAATTACCTTTGAACATAGACATATGTGCAAGGTACAAACCAATTAATGACATTTCTCAGACAAGGAAATCTGGAACGCGGATTTAGAATCAGCCCAACGTACACCAGTTGCAGGTAAACTCACAAATCAAAGGACTCCTAAGACAGATAAGCTGTTGTATCACTAGAAAAAGGGGCTTTATTTTTCCATAAAAATAATTAGAGTTTTCCTTAAATGGATTCTCATGAAACAAAAATCACCGCTCATTCAAGAACAATTTTCGAATAAATATCAAAGAAAATGTCTCAATCATCACAGCCTACCAATTCAAGTGGTAATAGCAACCTGAATATTGCAGAACATAATCTAATCCCAACTCAATAAAAGAAAAGAAAACCCCATCCCCTTGCATACAATAATGCGGGAGATTCCGTTCCCAAAGCACTTACTGCTATTTTATTGCGAATTAGAGGTTAAATCAGATGATAAATGGTTCGCAGTGTACTTACCATATAATTTTAACACATGGTCTCATTATGAAAGGAACCATAGGTCTATACCGACCAATGGCTTCCCCCCTATCATACAAGCTGTCACCTACTGACCCCAATATATCATCCAAAATAAAAAAGGAAAAATTCAAATGCGTATCTAAATAATTCATGAAATTCCCCATCCCCCAATCACCACCCCATTTTAAACGATTTTCTCAACAAAATCAACATTCTTTGATCATACGTAACCTTGGTCTCCCTCTGTTTAACTCATAAAATTCAAAAATTAGCCATTACGTTTCTCCCAAAGAAAGGTATCCAACTTCATTTCAAAATCTGAAATATCTCTAGATGCTACCACCAAAATCAGTAAGTAGGAATTCTTGTAAAAATTCTCATGAGGAAAGAATTTTTCTTCATTTCATTTATAGGAGTCCCGTATTTTTTTATGGAGAATTAGGAATACCAACAGAAATTTGCTTTCTTTTGAATGAAAAATACAAGGCCTAAGAATATTAAAGCTGAGGTAATTTTTGAAAATGATTCTTCATATTACCAATGGTTCACCATGAATCCTGTAGCTTTATATACAGGAATTTATGTGTATAAAATTAATGAAAAGAGGTTATTCACAAATATATAGTATTCCTTTGGATACCTCCCAGATTTGGGAAGAAGATGAAATTGATTTTCAATTGGACTAAAATTCAGGGACAATATTTTCTTCTATATATCCTATCTATAATATTCAAGAGACGTTATGCAAGAAACTATATTTCTTCAATTCTTTCATGAAAAGCACAAGTAAGGAACAAAAAATATATTCCTGGAGGTACAACAACTCTCTCTGGCTTGATAGATACTCTGATACACCCATTAGAAGCCAAAGCTTCAAGAAAAAAACTCCAAAACATCCCCAATAACTATAAGATCCCTTTCCTGTATGGGTAAAAACTACACAGGACCCTCTCTGCAAAGAGAAAGAGAAATCTTGTCCCTTTCAACACGAAAAAGGCTTACCCTCCAGATTTCAGATTTCGAAGACCATTAAAAGCATCTATAGATGATGTTAGAGTACTTTGAATAAACTTGAGAGAAGAAGTTACTGTTTAAGATATTCATGAAGCTATAGCTCAATGGGCACATTCACCCTCACCCTGATTGTAAAAAATAACTTCTTTCCTCTCCAGGGGAATCAATATATCTTAAGGGAGTATTATTTTTTGAAAGAAGCATATAATTTAATAGTATGGTTAACCTCCAAGAACACAGACAAGTTGTCAAAGAAATAATTTACAGTTTATTTAATTTTATTTTAGAAGCAACAGCTGGAATGATACAGAAAATACTCTTTTACCATATATAGAAATATGAAAGTATGACCTTATTTTTCATCCAAAATTATGATATTTACCCACAATTAAACTCACATTAATCTCTCAAAGTCTAGAAGGAAGATTTTTTGTAAACTATTTGAATGAAATTCTATCATAACAAAGTCCCACCACTCAAAAATTAACAATATTCTAGACCAATAATTGGCACAGGGTGCACCAATTCTATTCACTAATGGCTCCTTATCTCCAGAAAAAGGGGTAAGAGAATTTTTACTTATAAAATAAATGAAACAAAAAGTGATTCCGTACCCATAAGTAGAATATTTTTTTTGAAGTTTATCTAGTGAGTAAAGCTGAAGAGTTAGAAAGAACTGATAATCCATAAATAAAGTATCTATTCTCACTAAAAGTAAAGAAAAACTGATTAATCATGAGCTTCCAGAAAAGAATTTTGACTTTATAATTAAAAATTAGCTCCCATAAAGATCTCGCATAAGCTCAGTAAGAAAGATAATTAAGGATTCAATGGTGCCTTGAGAATAATAATTTCACCAATAAATTTTTTATAGAGCATCTCACATAATTTTTTAATTAAAAAAGGTGCATTGTACCAACAATTAGAGTATATATATTTGTAAATATTATGATAATACATTCAAAATCTATACTTAATGATCAAAAATTTCTCCAAGATAGATGAGGAGTAGCCACTGCACATAAAACCTCCCAAGAAGACTCAAAAAGCGCTTGGTGAAATACAGATTGGGTAGCTTTGTTAACTTATTGATTTTAAGGAAAGCATGAATTTCTAGACATCTATGTGGGATAATCCTTCAATATCTTTTAAGATCTTTCCTTGGTCACATATGTTTGTGGGTTGAGGGAACTCACCCTTAATACTTCTAGTCAGGTGAATAAAAAAAGATCCCCAAAAAACATTCCTTTTCAACCTAAAACTTTCTAGATTTATATCACACAAATCAAATCTTCAGAGATATTTATTCCTACTCCTACTTGCAAACAACCAATCTGCCCTCTAAACAAATTTCACTGGTAAAAGGTTTTCAAAGATGGACAATCTTAGAGAAAAAACATAATCATCACTTCATAGTGGACTAACCACTGACTAAAACACCCTATCCCACAGTCTAATCCTTCCCAAAAGACCAGATGTGGCTTCAGAAACTGAAATTTTGAAACCACTCATACCCTTTCTATGCAACATTTAAACAAAACAGAAGGAACATTAAGGGGGATATATATGAAGAGATAGTCACCAAAACTTAGGAAATTCACAATGAATTATTTATTTATGTCAAAACTCATTTCCCTTTAAGTTTTTCTTTCATCTTTTATATAATTTTTATCAACATTTCTTGTATATTTTATATACATCCAACACCTGTCTAACACATAAAAAACCAGTACACCATATGAATGGGAACTAAGAATGTGTAAAAAAGCCCATAAGCCTATCAGAATCTATAAACCATTCCTTTTACAGACACAATATTCATGAAACCCCATTGAACTTTCTATATTTACAATATTATCACTTAAGACACTTAGTAGAGTATTTTGTAATTCTCCACCAGATTCACCATCATTCCATCCTATCAAATAATTTTCCCATGAAATCCTCTTAATTACCCATTATTCCCTATACCATAAGCTTATTTTCAATTTTTTATAACAATACTATATTCACTTCTCATTCTGAAATTCTAATTTTGTGTTCTGTTATCTTTCAATTGAAAATAAATTTATTTTTTGATCAAAGTAATTAATAAAACACTAAAATTCTAGAGTAAAAGGAGAACATAGGACCATCTTGAAATTGGAAGCAGTATTGAACCACCTAAGAAGTAATTAATTCACCATTTAGAAAATAATATGAAGTAAATTATGGTGTTTTCAATAATGCTGGAACATTTGTGATAACAAAATTAAAGCTTCAAATACTTGAAAGAAGTATTAAGTAAGTTGGGAGAAATTAAATGAAGTAAAAAAGAAGAATTATTTTCAGGGAATTTTCCCCCTAAAGATTATGAACAGAAAAATGTAAAATGAAACAACAAAACCTCATCTTAACATAGGACCAAGCCAAGATATAAGAATTATTCAAATATATAAATTAATAATTAATGAATTCTGATTGGAATAATCAAATTAATACAAAAACTTATCTTGCATAAACTTATTTCCACCTTAGACTAGAACAGTGAAGAATTTTCACATAGATTTATTATTGTGAAGATATTTAAAATAAAATTCAAGCTGAAATATCATTAACCAAATTCATAAATATGAGTAATAATTTCAAAATAAATAAGATCTTACAGATGTGGAAATCAAAGGCCCTCCTATCCAAAATCAACATCACTAGAAAGTTCTCTTGATAAAAGTGAAATTGGTTTGCTAAGCATGCCATTATACCATCAAATAATAAACTGAACTTTAGTAATGAGTTTTTGAAGGAATTCAAGATTCAAAACAGCCTTTTGAAAGTGGTTTTTAATGGTGAGGCTTTCAAAGCAGATCCTGAAGCAAACCTATCCCAAATAGATTGGTTGAATCTTCTTTTCAAGGACTATGAACCCAGCTACGTTTTTAATATTGACAGAAAACATCTATTCTAGTCTCAGTTTTTATCTCTATTTGAATATTTTTCAATAACCTCAAGCCAAAACTTTACTATAATTTTTTCATGATGTCTCCTTAAAAAGATGTTTTAGTCTCACAAAAATCAGAATTACAAGGAAACAAGTTGTTGTTGACTATTTTGTTCACTTTAAATGCAAGTGTATTAGTGAAGTTACCACCTCTCTTCATTGGGAAGGCCAAATTCCCAAAACTCTCATCAATTGGACTATAAATACCACTGTAATGTAAAATCATGAATCAACTAAATGATATATTAAAAGTGGAATATATTACGGAGTAATTAGCTACTAGCCAGTAATAAATCAATTATTTCACTTCTGGTGAATTTCAAGGGGAATTATGCGCCCACAAATCTCACAAATATCAAAGTCTAATTCTTCAAGCCAAATTTAACAACCCACATTTAACCAAAAAACTCTGGAATTATTTTCATACTCAAAGCTTTTTACCATCACCACCTATTATCACATACAATCCAAAGCTTTAATAATAGGACCCCAATTTTCAGGATGTATAAAATAAATCAACTCTCCCCTATGCAAATTTTAAGGCTTACATGGCCCTCAATTAAAACACCCATGATTTTCAATTGCTGAAGACACATAAATATCCTTCCATCAAATAATAATATACCTTATGATCTGTAAATGAATAAACCTGGGATCTATTGAGCTGAAGGTTCAATGAAAATCACAATGCTTAGTCAATGTTGGAATTTTTCATAAAAGAGAGATGGTGACTCTGGATGAATTACTTGATCCATACTCTGGGAGAAATTTTACTAATTGGAGTCTTGAAAATTTCATTCAATCCAATTACAATCAGGACATTAGCAATTGTAGTGTTCAATGCAGCATAACACAAGAAAAAAATGATATTGCAGCCTTAATGCGGTTGTCAGTATTAGGCCAAGTGTTAAAGAGGCTCAGAAAGCCATTTTGAAGCTTATGAAGTCTCTTTTATTCAAGCTGATCAACTTCATGATGCAATTGAGAATTATGTAAATGCTCTTGACTGTGTTTTAATTAAGACTTCACAACAATGCTCAATTTGTGATTTTTTTGATCCTTCTCTTATCTCATTCACATGAACCTAGAAATTTGGATTTTTTTCATTTGATTATTGTATTTAACATGCGAGTATACTATAGTGAATTAGGACAAGAAAGCAAAAGTTGTGCTACAGCCTTTCTGACAATTATCACTAAGTACTGTAGTACTAAATATGCCTAACCATACATTATGGGTTAGAACATTTGCAACATTGTAAGCCATAACCTGTGGTAACAGTTTACAGACAAAACTTGGGCTATGCCGCGGTATGACTCACGTACTTTTTGACTTTCGCTTATTTAGGAAAGTAAAAAGTTTGGCTTCAGCAATGGATGTTACAAGGGTGAGGATTACTTTTTCCGAATAATCTTATAACTCTGAAATGACTTGGGGTAGCTAGAAAAGCAATCATTATGCTAAGACGAGCCCAGGAAATCTGCTTGGCGGTGGATATCTTTGCCCTACTAAACGTAGTAGACAAAGAAAAACAATGCACCACTCGAAGTGAATAAAGTTTGACGCCTGACAATTTTAGCGTTGGAGAGCAATTCTAAACAAAACACTACGAAGGCTTGGCAATCTAAAGCTGGCTGATGTAGAATGCTTTCAAACTCAAGAGCGAAGAGGTCATGGCATTGCATAAATTGGTTATTACCCACTCGCACCTGCAAGAGTAAGGCAGAGGAGCAGAAGAATCAAGACACGCTTGAGGAGATATGTGAGGGACTAGAATACGATAACTTTTTTGGTGTAGATTGGCTTAGGGTGAAAAAGATCAGTACAATTAAGATCTGGGCTTTTCCTAATTAGTTACAAGTTTTTTACAATTGATGATCAAGGGAGGTAAGAAAATTGAAATCAGTTCAACCGTAGCGAAATCAGTCAATGGGGAGGAAGGATGAACCTTTTTCTCAAGCCAAAGCGCCAGGAGACCGACACCGGAAACTTTAACGACCTTGAACCGAACCTGTTGCAAGAATTGTCACTACATTGAATCAAAGAATACACTGATGGAGATCGAAGCAAAGGACGAACACCAGGAATATCACCCTTTGCTTTGCCCTTTCGTCCAAAACCAGCAATCAATACTTCGTCATTGTCATCTCTGTGTGAGGGGGTAGGTCCATAAGGGAAATTGCATAAGAATTAGAGCGTAGTGAAACCTAAAACAATGGTATGAAGGTGTAGACTGACAAAAAGTTGAGACAACCGTCATTGGGGACGAAAGCAGTGACTTTTTTTCCATTTTTAATCAATTGGACTCGCACACATTTTCGAATGGCAGAGTTAGGTTGCTTGGCTTCGACACCAACCTGAAGGATACGAGTGAAGTCGTTTGGACCGATGAGTATCAGATGGAGATAGTTCAAGTAATTGGGTCGGGAGTGAACATGCAACGATCAAAAATGGTGGCGAACCTTTTCAAGAACAATGCCTTTGGCATGAGACGATCCACCAGTTGGAGATGAGCGATAAGCAGTACCCAAAGCACGTTTCTTGTAGGTCTTATCAGCCCATCGGTTGTCCCGACGCTGATTCCTTAGCTTGCGTGCGGCATGAAGACCTCTTGGTTTGCAGGCACCCACTTTTGGAAGAATGTGTGGGCCGATCGAGGTATGGCCAATGACAATATATCCAGGGCAAAGGGTAAATCAAACAGGTCTGCATCAGTGATATTTGTCTAGCGGTCGAGAAAGAGAAAATGTTACACTTGGGCGCACTCTTTTAAACAATTGATCCTGGTCGAACGCTTTGTCGAAATCAACGAGGTCGTCCTGTTGTCTTGAGTCGAAATTCTTCTGATTGGCTGAAGTCTTGATCTACCCCGTTGGAGCTGAACACCACCCCGGCCCCAGCACAGCAGCGCAAGTATGGGCGACGAGGGGCGAGCGGTGCGAGCTAGGGCTACGCGGACTGCGGATGAAAGCTCTCACCATTCAACCGGCCGCGGACTGCGGACTGCTGGGGCCATAGCAGTAACACGAGACACTGTCACGCAGGCGCGCCAGGCCTAGGCTTGAGTGTCGCTTGAGGTTTCCTTATTAGCTGACTCACGTCCGCAGACGACGATAAAGCTTCGCAATCCATCACAGCAATAATAAGGGGACTCAAAACAATAAATTTTGTATCCTGACGCTGATGGGTAATTTATACTCACCCACTAGTTACCAAAATAAATTTCTGTGTGCTTGTGAGCAGAGTCACCAGCAGTGATTTGAGGTATCTGGTGACTCTGCTCATCGTATTTGTAAAGTAGCCCTCAGCATGGTGTGATAGTCATTGTGTGACTGACTAGGGCCGTTGCAGTGGTGCAATGGTGTAGGGTGTATTATTTGTTTAATTCTTTATATTTTAATAAATTTTACTAATCTATAATAAATAGTATGCTAATTACAAATAGTTATAGATTATTTCAAGTTTCAGATCTCCCCTGAAGAGAAGCGTACCTAGTTTAAAGAAAAAATGAATAAGTATTCAATTAGTAAAAGATAGAAATTGAGAATAAAGAACAGATCTCCCCTGGGGGAGAGATTGAAGGTGCTGATTGCAAGTTTTAAGTTAAAAGTTCATTTGTGAGTATACTTGGATTAGGTTCAAGATTTTTATAGCTCAAATATTCATTTTGTATATTGCATTATATGATGCAACTACAACACTCCCCTCCAAAACAACCATTTTGCTATGACATATTTAACTGCTTGTGAAATTTGATGACATTCAAGTGACCTAGATATTTTGTTAAAATATTGGCTAGCTGATCATTTGTTGAAATCCAGTCAAGATGTATCTTCTTCTTCACAATGCACTCATTAATGACATTAAATCCCCTAATTAGGTGACAGGGTTGCTTCTAACTGACAGAGTTGGTAGCTATCCCTACTGCGGTCTTGTTGCCAGCTAGTAATAGCGGTGATGGACAATTTAGTATGGAGTGAAATAAGTTAGATATCCAAAGCACCTCTTTTGCAGCAAACAAAAGAGCCATATATTCAGCTTGAGCAGTGGAGGAGGCCGCTTTTGCCTACCTTCTAGACTGCAAGGATATCGGATTTGTCCCTTGCATTACAAGAAAACCGTGAGTTGATCTATCCGCTTCTCCCCCAGTTCGCATCAACATAGCATGTTAGTGATTTTTTTCCATTGCCCAGCATAATGGTGATACCCATGTACTGAATATAACAAAGGTAAGAAATCATGTGTGCTAGGGCCTGCAAATGAGAAGAGTCCCTGCCCAATGAAAATCTGGCCAAGTAATTGAATGCGTAGGCAATGTCAGGTCTTGATCCTTATGCAATATGGAGCAACATTCCTATCCGTTTGAGGTATGCCTTGTCCAGATTGGTAGATCAATTTGAGCTCAGATGGCAGTTCGCTGGAAGGTGTGCTTTAGCCGTAATCAAGCCAGGCAATAGATCAATCCATTTTTTAATTGAACCTGATTATTGAAACTTGTAACCCCCATTGGAACATAATATTGAGATGCCGACTAAACCAGTAACCTGATCATCCCATTTAATCTTCAATTTCTCATCTAAAAGCCCACAAATGTGATCCAATAGCTTGGTCAAAGATGCTGTTATTGCTCCATCATCTACATGAATCCATAAAAGTGCCTTCCCTAAGCTCAACTGATAATGATAGGTATTCTGATCTTTGCCATTCAGCTTGCATCCAATTTCTTCTAGTATTTTCTTGAGAGGTAACCACCAACACCTAGCCGCCTGTTTGGTGCCATATAGGGCCTTCTTGAGCTTCAGTAATGTATTCTTGCATGCTGTGTACTTTGGAGGCCAGACATACACTTGCTTTTGAATGAAACTGTGAATAAAAGCAACCTTTACATCAAAGGTGTGCAAAGGCCACCACTCAGTACATGCAGTAGAAAAAAATTAAATGCAATGCACCAAATGTAGGGGTTGGTGCAAATGTTTCCTCAAAGTTGATTCCTTGAATTTTTCAAAAGCCTTGCATTGTAATTCTCTGGTTTTGACTTATTTTTAAAAACCCATTTTGTACTCAAAATACTTCTGTTTCGGACCTCCTTCAAACAATCCCTTATTTCTGCCACTTCAAAGACCTCTTTATCCTTCATACTTTGGATTTATTCTTGTATTTCCATTTGCCATTTCTCCTTCTGTTTCAATTGAATCACATTGGTGTAGCTAGTTGGTTCAACCATCAAACAGTCTTAACTGTTAGCGATAGCCAAGACAAAATGATCCTGCTTCACAACATGTTTAATCAGTGAAGCGTTGAATACGTTGTTCAATTGAATCTTCGCCAAGGCGTTTCCTATTTGCTTCCTTGCCTCAAAACATTTATCCTTTTTGAATCTCACACTAGCAGCCTTCAGAATATGTTTCATGTCAGGGATACAGAATAGCCATCCTTTAGAGTCTGGAAGAATTGCCAGATGGTGTCCAAGTATGCTTATTGGAGTCAGGTCTTTTCGAACTTGGTGGTGATAGATGTATTATTTAGTGCTAAAAACTCTCAGAGGAAGCAGAGAAGGTTTCTTCTTGCTTACAAGTTTATAAGGTGCACTTTGGCTATTAGCATGGAAACTATGGCTTAATATCCACACAGTGTGCTTGAGAGCAAATGGCCAGGCAATAGTGTAAAGGTTAGCTGAAATTAATTCCGTTTGTGAAATCTCCAATATTTCTCTAGTGGTGTGTTGAATCCTCCCATTCTGGTGATGTTCATATGGGATGGAACATTCATGAATGATGCTGTTCTGGTTGAGAGAATAATCAAGAAACTGGTTTAAAAATTCAGCCCCATTATCAGTTCTAACAAATTCAATTTTAAAACTAGCTAGATTTATAAATTTCAATATCAAAAGTCAAATTCTAATTTTCCCTTCTGAGTTTTCAAAAATTGGAACACATGTAGTAAGCCTAGAAAAGAAATCTTAAATCAACAGAACATATTTTTTTGTTGTTAATACTATTTGGTAGGGGCCCAATCAGATCAACTGGTTGTAAAATATTATTATGGGGCAGGGATCTAGAAGGCAAATCTTCACTCTCAGATAGAGAACATGGGTGACTTATATGTATATTGTAAAATTTAAAGTTTGGAATACCAGCAGAGGAATTAAATTTTGATAATTGCCTAATATTTCTAAGTGAAAAATGACCTGTATGTTTATGCCAAAGGCAGTTTAAATAATTGGTGAAGGAGTGAGGTAAATTGTTTAGATTTATTGGTTGAGGATTGTTAAGGCTAGGGACATATGTGTTTGATAGAGAATTTATTTGAGGTGGAATAGTAATAAGGGGAAGAAACCATCTAAAATTATGTTAAAAAGTAACAAATTCATTTCTATTTTGACCAAGAATGAATCTGTAACTTTTGAATTCAATGGGAATTTTTTTTGAGAGGAAATGACCACAGGCTGAAATTATACCAGAGAGTGTCAAACAAAACAACACTTTTCTGATAACCAATATTCCATTTTCAGTTTTCAATTCAATGTCACCAATGGCATCTAGGTGAAATTGATCAGAAGATGAAACAGAAAGACAAATTTTAAAGTTTCTCCAACTAGTATAAAGAGAGATGTTTCCCACCACTGAGTGCATTTCTTCAGAGTCTATCAATACTTTATTATTTTATGAAACAGGTATAGCCCCTGATGCTTGCCCAATGCACCTTCCTGGGGGGTTTGAGATCAAGTCTGGGCAGACTTTAGATGATTCAGAAAATTAGTGGCCCAGTGAAAATCTTTCTCACAGTAAAAGAATCCATTCATGAGAGTTGGGTATTTCATCTTCCAGATTTCTGAGAAACTTGCAATGGGGGATTATGAGAAAGATATTTTAACTCTCTGAGATTCAAAGTATTTTTTCTGAGTTGGGATACTTGGTTTTTAAGACAGTGTGGTATTACATAATATCAGTATCAGCTTAAAGCTTCAAAATCCAAGAAAAAAAATATAAAATAATAATAATAAAATATCAAAAAGAAAGAGAAAAAAGAATATAGGAAATACAGATAAAAAATTGAAATGGAAAAGATTCCAGGAAACATAAGGCTCCATTTCACTCTTGGAATATTATCCAAATTCAAAAGGAAAACTTAATTATATCTTTAAGGAACTCAATAGGTAAAATAGAAAACTTAAAAAGAAGGTAGTGCTATACACAAAGTGAAAGTTCCAGACTAAAAAAACCCTTTCTGTCTCAATTGAAAAGGAGAAGCTTTTGACCTCCAGATTTGTCATTGAACTGGCTCAAGCCACATTAGAGAAAGACCCCAAACAGGTTTAATAAAAGGTATTTTTCCAGAATATATGGAAAGATCTAAGAATATTTTGAAATTTTCATGAAAATTGATTGGATTATTTTGAAATGTTCAGGAAGAGATCAAAATTTTCTGGAATATATGGCAAGAGCTATGAGTTCTTGGTAAGGAAAGAAGAAAATTTATTGAAAAAAAACTAACCTTAAATTGTTGACCAAACAAAAACTTACACACAACATATTTAAATGTTACAAATACAGGTTGCACAGAGGAATATACAATGTAAAGCACATGTACATTACAATTACCAAAAAGATACCATACACCCCAAAAACTGATTTTATGCGGAAGAATTTTATGGAAACAGTACAGTATCACAAAATTTTTCCACCTTATTGTATCATCAATGACAAATTATGCAATTCAAAGGAGTCAATATTAATACAGCTATATGCAGTTGTAGAACAGAATCAGAACTGTATTTTTCCCACCTCAGTTAAATTTCAAGAAATAATTCAAGGATATGAAACAACATAAAATGGATCTCCCAAGAATCAATTTTATCTTAGTCATAATAAAATAATGTAATATCTGCATGAATTGACGCTATCCTAAATTCAACCCACCAGAAAAAGTATCTCAAGCATATGTATCAAACATAGAGATTGTTACTAAAAGAAACATAAAATTGAAACTAATACTTCTCCCACCTTTTTTCAAATTTAATGGCAGTTAAATCAACAGAAAATTTTGTATCTTCACTTCCTTTTCTACTGATAAGAAAAAAATCACCAGCTAAATTCTCTCACAGATTTCATATGACTATAAGTCAGTCCACTTCACAGAAGATGTATTTTCTCTGCATTCTCCCAAATAAAAACTCACACCAGCCAAAGTTATTTCAATGACATTGTATTATTTTGATAAGAAAATGACCACTAGAAAAAAAATATTAGAAATTACATAACAAAGCCATAAAAACATAATCTCATTGGTTAGAATTAGAATAATCCCATGTTAAAATTAAAAAATGATATGATTAATGTGATTAGTTCATCTTATTTGTCAGGACTTGGAGCCTGTGTCATGTTCCTACACCAAAACTACAGTCTCACAAGCTTATAACTCTAAAGTCCCTTTTTCTAAGATCCCTGTTTTAAGTAACTCTTAGGAGGGAAAAAGAATATGAATATAAGGCTACTATATCTCATTTTTTGAAAAAAATCATGGAACATTTTTCCACTATCCAGAATCACAACCATCCCTGAACTATCAGGATAACTCATTAGCATTTCTCAGTAGCTTAGTATTATTGAAGAATAGTAGTATAGCACTAGCTCAAATATCAGTAGCCTTTCTCAGCAGCTCAGTATTATGAAAAGAAAATTATTAAATATATATTCTTATCATTCAAAATAAACCAGTTTAATTTTTGGTATTAGTTTTAAACAAATAATTATAAGAAAATAATAACCACATAAATGAATCATCAGTCTTATCCAAGTTCTTTTCTCTTACTCTGAATCTCTTACTAATATGAGTGAACTTATATTTAAAAACATGAAGCTATAGTTTATTCAAAAAAGAAATTTTTACAGCAAGAACTTTATTAGTATTTATTTACAATTACAGTGTTACATCAGAGTTTTTTCTGTAGTGTTATTGATAGGTCTAATTTAAAGCCTACTGATAAGTACTCTCTATTTTCTAAAGCCACAAATATTGTTTTATTTTTTATTTATCTATAGGATAGCTATTCAATATCATTCTGAGGAGAAGCCCAGGATTTTTTCACCCATGGTTATTAGAAAATTATTAAGTTCAAAACAGATTTACCAATAATTCCCCCCTAAGGGTACTTCCTTATTTCATCCCACACCAAAAGGAGTTCCAAAAATGGAGTTAATAGAGTTTATGCCTTCCCTTTTGATTAATACATGTAGAGGTATTCATTTAACCTACCACAAAGCTAGGCTCATTATTCATCTGTGGTTTCTGGTCAATATCAAGAATATCCTCCATATTGACAGATGTGGAGGGATTATAAGCCATTTGGGTGTCGAAAGTGAAGATTATCTGGTCCTGGAGATTAGAAATAGAAAATAAAAGAGATGTAGTAATTATCTAATTGGAATCAAGAGGTCTGATTTTATTTTCAATGGCTTCAATTGTTTCTCCAAGATTAATAGAAATTCTCATGATATCCTGAGAGTAATCACTTGTGTTTAAGTTTTTAGAAGAATGGTAAATAACCAAAGACTACAAAGACTTGTTGAATATATTTTCAAGTGCTCAAATAATTCTTTGAGAATTTTCCATAATTATCCTTTCCATGATGGATTCAAATAGCTTTTTCTCCATACTGTTACAAATGAAGGATAAAGAAATGAGATTTTTACAATAATCACTATCCCATTCCTCTTTTTCAGAATATTTTTACATTCTCCATGAATCAAGCTATCAAAGTGTAAAAATGATCTTTTCAAAAGTACTGATATTTGATCTGTCAATGGATAGATGAGTTTGAATCGTTTTGGCAAGCTGAGACAAAAAATGAAGAATTTCTGCTTGTTTTTCTTCTCTTGAAATGATATCTTCATTTTCTTTTAATGCCAATGAGGAAAGGCCAATAGATTTAGGATCACTTTCCATCATGGGAGGTAGAGATTTTTTTAAGAAGAAGACTTTTGCGGATCTAGTTGTACAATTTTCCAGGCTGAAGCTAGTAATATCATTATGCAATTAGATGAGTGAGGGGTAATAACATCACAATGAATAAATATCCTTCTGGCAGATAGAAGCCTATAGCCTTTTATTTGCTCAATTCTTTGGGTTTTGATAAATTTTACTAGTTTATAATAACTAATATACTAATTAAAAATGGATATAGATTATTTCAAGCTTAATATCTCCAATGAAGAGAAGAGTTCCTAGATTAAAGAAAAAATAAATAAGTATTCAATTAGTAAAAGATAGAAATTGAGAATGAATAGAAGATCTCTCATGTGGGAGAGATTAAAATTTCTGATTTCGGGTTTCAAGTTGGAAGTTCATTGGTGAGTATAGCTGTATTAGTCCTAAGATATTTCCAGTTAGGATATTCATTTTGTATATTGCATTATATGATACAATTAAAACAGGGTGGGGATTTTGGTTCCCTATGTCTCTTCATGTTAAAATCTTTGTTCATTTCTGAGGTCTAACCATGGCAATTCCTTGTCGATAATATCTCCATGCCCCTGAGGACACCAAACAAAAAATTGAAAGTGATGAAGACATCCCCAATATGATTATTCATTTAACTAAGAAGATGAAAAAGATTCAATATGAACATGCTGTCAAGATGGCTTCTCTTCAATCCTCTTTAATTTCTTCTCAAATTGCTGATTATTTTTCTCATTCTCGTGGTCCATCCTCTTCTTATGATAAATTTGTTTCCAATCCTCAGAAGTTTAATGTTCATTTCTTAACCCTCAAGGCTTACACTTCTAACTATATTGATTGGTTGAAAAATTTAAGCAAGATTCTTCATTTTGTTTTTGGATGAAATTGTAAAATTGATGACTCTGATTTTCTTCTTGCGACTATTTGTTCTTGTGAGGTTTTTTCTGTAACTCGTTTTATCCATGAAACCATTGCTAAAGATCTTTCCGAAAATCTGGGTGTCCCTTCTTCTCCTCCAAACAAATATTCATCATTTTGTGCTATTCAGGCTTGCTCCTTTACTGGAAACTATTCTTAAAAATTGGTTTGAAATTATTGTTTCTTCAGCTTTAGATGGGAATGCTTATATTCAGGATCAAAAAATGAATTGGAACAATTATTTTTCCTTGAAATTCTGGCTTAACATTCAATATTATGAGATAGAGGGACTTTTCATTTAGTTAGCTTAGGTCCATCCTTCATCTCTTAATGCAGCCGCATTTCATCAATTGATATCTTTTACCATACTTTCTACTTCTTACATATCCCTTCGGCTGTGTTTGTTGCTCAAGTTATCAGAAACTCAGATGTAAAAATGGCATGCACTTTACAGAACCCCTCTCCTTTTGTCGATTGCCTTTTATATTTCAATTGACCCTCCCCATCCTATTTTCAAATTGAATATCCTTTCCCAAGTGGTGACCCTCATTTCCCACCTGATCAGCTCTTTGATAGGTTTGGTGCTCAATGTTTTTATTGTGGTGAAATAGGTAATTGGAGAGAAGATTTTCCTAGAAGAAATTGTTTTTAAACAGGATCTAGACCATCCAATCCTCAATATTTTTTCCCAAATTCTCCTAGGTTTTGTCCTGCCACTCCTTCATATCTGAAAGCCCTGCATGGAGTTTATGGGAGGGTTTTTCAGGTTTTATTCATGAAATAAAACTAATTTGAAAATGTTTTAGCTGAACGTGGTGCATCCACTTACTTAACTGGGTCTGTCAATTTTGTAATGACAAGGACACTTATAATCCTATTCAATATAATCCTTCCTGAATCTAAAAAAACTATTTATGTTTCTCAGATTGTGAAGCTTAAAATACCTATTATTGGTGGCAGTTTGTCTATTAACAATGTTAATTTCTAAAACCAAATATCTGGTACTTTCCTTTTTCTGGGAAGATTGGTTTGTGTGGGTGTATAATCAGTTCCTGAAGAATTTTCTTCATTCTTTTATTTGTGCAATTTCTCTATACCAACTCTTTCTAATACAAATGTACGGTCAGTTAATACATGTGCCCTCAACCCAAATTCTTCCGTAGTGAAGATAAATATTGCTTCCAATGTGTCAAACCGGCTCACTCCATTCCAGTGGAATAAGAATTTGGGCCATGCATCTGTTCAGATAAATCTGTGAAAAATTCTTTGAAAGTTAATGTACCCAGATATGACTTGAAGTCCTGGGTTTCCTTCATTTGTGATAACTGTGCTTTTTCAAAAAGTAAACACCATCAAGAAAAATATCAAAGAAAAATTCCTAAAGAAAAGCCCATTTATCTACTTGTATCCAATGTTATGGGACCTTTTAAAACTGATATCAATGGCTTGTGTGATATTCTTGGTCTTAAGCACCATGTATCTACATATTTTTTTGTTTCACCTATGCATTCCCATTACAATGTTGCCTCTGTCTTAAAAGATTGGATTAAATTTATCCATATTCAATGTGATTGCTACCCAAGAAGTTTTCCCACTAATAACACGAAAAAACTTATCTCTTCTAGCCTTTTTCAAGCAATTCTTTCAAGGGAATTATTTTTTCTCCATCCTTTCCATATTGGCCACAGAATAACAGTAAATCTGAGCATTTAAGTAAAGCTTTGGGAGACATTGCTGATTAAATGCTCTTGGATAGAATTCCTCCAGATAAATTTGGTGCCACCCGCACCTAATGGCTTCCTTAATATATAATTGGTTACCTAAATTTAGGACTAGAGAAAAATTTCCCTTTGAATTCCTATTCAAATTCCCTCCTTCATTAAAGATGATTTATCCATTTGGTCCAAAATATTTTTTTCATAAACCTCACCCTCACTAGCATTCCAAGTTTCACCCTTGTGAAATAAAATGCTAGTTTTTAAATTAACTGACTGGGTCAGAAGTATTTTTATTATGGGACCCTGTAAATAAGAAAAAAATTATTTTCTTCTTTGGAATAATATCCTATGGCTCATTCTGATCAAGAAGATGCTGTGCTAAACATACCTATCACTCATGACATAACAGCTCTATTAAAATTTAAACAAACAACATGAAATAATTTTTGTGAGGAATGGCAGAAGGTGTTATGGGAACTCCTTTTGGTGTGGGAGTATTCTATGAGCATGTCCAAATTTCTTCTCATATTTTTCAGTTCTTCATTGAATTTTGTTACTTTTACACTATCTTCTACCTTCAGTTTATCTTCTTATGGCTCCTTCTCTTTGGATTTTCCATCAGCTTCAGACTTAATACTTTCTTTTGATGACCATGATACTTTAGGATTTTCTTCTAAAATGATAAGAAGCCCACATAAATGTTTTATTCATTAGCAAAAAGTGACTTAAAGCTTTTAAAATTGGCCAATTGGCTTCAAATAGATATCTGTTGATCTTTATGTGTAAATTTTCTTTCATGGCTATTTCCTGAGATATGATATCCAAATCATTTTTTGCTTAAAAAAATAGCTGGGAAGGGTATTTTTTTTTGGTCCAAGAAATACTATTCTCAGTCTTTTTTAACATTGAACTTCTGCTTCCTCTATTTCTTTTCTTTTGAATGATTCTCCTTGATCTATTGACCATTTTAAAATTTTTGAAGAATCACAAAGCTCCATCCCTCTTTGTGGAGAAGTTTGAAAACCCATATCTTGAGGGTTACATATTGGAAAACATAATCCTCTTCTGTCTTCCTCTTGATAACTAAATATTTCCCCTTTCTTGTGTGAAAATTCCAATTTAACATTATTATCTGCTCAAAATGGTCTTCCAAGTATGGTGTTTACAGCTCCTTTTGCTATGAATAGATGAATTCCTTTTTCTTCTCCTGTTATCATAGTAATTGGGGTAAACTCTGAGAGTCCAACAAAAGGTTTTATATGTCCACCAATTCCTCTGAGGTTACTATTGAGTTTTCTATTTCTAAGTGATTCTTTGATTGCAATTTACTCTGGTATTACATTAATTTATGACACAGCATCAACTAATGCCATTGTAGGATATTATTCTCTTTAAATGAATACCTTCATAAATCCAAGTGGGCATTCATAATGTAACCTTGGTGTATAATAGTCTCTTAGCTTTAATGAAAGTAGTATTTCTTGAATATTTGATTCATTAACTGATTTTTTCACATCCTTATCTTTGTCACAGGGGCTCTTATGGAAGCAAGAATGGCCTGGAACTCAGGAATCAAGAACTCACTTGGAGGGCTCTAAAGATATAAGGAATAATAAAGATTAAACTTCTTCAGAGAAGAATATGGGAAAAGACAAGTATGCCAAAGATAAGAGAAAAGAAATAAGAAGCCAAAGGCCAAGAAGCCAACCAAGTGAATCCTCAATTCACTGTTTCAACCTGCCAGAAAAGGAAATGACCACCAATATCCACTGACAGGCAAGGAAGAAAAGAGAAAAGGTGCTGAATGACGGACTTAAGATTATCAGTATTAACTTTAATAATGTAAAAGAAAATAAAGATTAAAATAAATCCAATATATTAATGAGCTGGGGAAAAAGTCTTCAGGTTCTGAAAGGTGGCCAGTATATGTGAAAAGGTGAAAGACTGATCTTGGAAGGTGAGTCACCACCTGTATTGTCTGAATTGGGTCAATACAGATCTGGCCATCTTGAAATTTGAACTGTGTGATTGAATTCCCACAGTGGAATATGAATTGGCCCAATTGAGCCAAGTACATACAGGTTGATTGATTGACGCCTGTATGGACCAATTGAGCTGTCCAAGGAGTATTGAAATACTTGATGCCTTGACAACTGATTGAAATAATGTATAACCTCTGAGAATAGCCCTTGGAATCATTCTGAATGAAATTGCCAACCCAACTCCTGCAGGGCCAGGTGATTGGGATCCTTGAATGGTCTTCTAATTGCCAGACTGATGAGTTAAGAAGTCCTTGTTCAAAATGGGCATTGGATTTTGAGACCTTGACTTGGAAAGAGGGAATTGGGTCCTGAAAACGTCAACATTGAATTGCTGAGCAAAAATGGTTCATAATGGTATATAATACCATACATGCACCACTCCTGAAACCTTGAGTACGGGGTGCATGGAGGAGTGGAAGAATTCCCCTTAAGGTGAGGGAAGAGATTTAACTGAGCTGATCTGGTGGCCTCTGGTGGATGCCAGAGGCCATGGGCTGAAAAGTGGTCCATGGTGGTTATTGGTCAAAATTGGGTCCTGAGGGTCTTATGGCCATTTTGGGGCCAAGATTTGCTCAGGTGGGCCTAATTGTGGTTTGGGACCCACCTGGCCTCTTTGGATTAGGCAAAAAGGGGCCTAAATGGCCCATGGACTGTAGAAGACATAGGGGGCCTAAATGGCCCAAAAAGGCCATTTAGGCCCTAGACCCCCTAATGAAAAGGGGTGACCCAGGAACAATGATGAGGGCTAGGGGGCCCAGAGCCCCCTAGAAGACAGAGAGATCCCCCAGGCCCAAAACAAAGATAGAATCCTGGGGGTTGGGGATATGAGAATTGGCCAAGGAGGCCAATGATGGCAGGATATGGCCTGAGGCCATAAAAGGACAGGGAATAGTGATATGGCCAACATGCCATAGAGCACCAGAAGGGGCCAAATTGGCCATAATGATATGGTGTGGCCAATTGGCCCCAACTTGGTCCCAGGTTGGAATTGCTGCAACAACAATGGAGGAGGGTCATTCTTTCTGATTGTGACAGTACCCCCCTACCTTGAATGGTGAGCTCCTGAGAACCAAGATAAGGTAGAAGCCTGTTGAGGCTGTTGAGACGGATTGGATGTAGGGATTCCAGAGTTATTTGAATCCTGAAAAGAAAAATTTGAACTGATAAGAGTGTTGGCATATGAATTGAGGTTGACTTGGTCTTTTCTTGACATTTGGCTTGAAAATGTTGAAGACATGATTTTTGCGTAAAGATTTTGGCATTCAGAGTTATAGGAAAAGAAATTGAATAAAATAAAAAGAATAAAAAAGTAAAAGAAACAGATATAACAAAAGAAAATAAAATAAAAAGAAAAATGAATTTTGAGGGAGAGTCCAATCTTCATCACAGATTTTGACAATTGATTTTGAAAGTGGCCAAGAACCTGGATAAAAGAATTTGATTCCAGGTGCTCACAGAATGGCCAAGCTGATGTTTTGAAAGATTGTAGACCCCTCAGGGAAGTGCACACCAGGAGAGGAACTTACTTTTGGTAGTTACCACTCCTCCCAGTGCCATAAATAAAAGAAAGTTTTGATAAATAAATGTGTTGAAAGGATAATATCTTGGGAAGGAAAATAAGAAAGGAATGGTCCATTTTCCCCAAATGGAAATGGCCATAAATTGGAATTGATGTTGAAAGCCAGTCCAAAATATCTGTTTACAAATTGCAAAGTGCTCACAGAGTGGCCAAGGTGATGCTTACAACATAGAAGAGTAGAATACCCCTAAAGGTGCATACCAGGAGTGGGACTTACTTTTGGTAATTCCTTTCCCCACCAAGCACCATGAAAATTCAAGTTTTTGAAGAATTGGGTTCTGGCTTGTCAGGATACAAATAATGAAAATCTTTGACAAGTTCAGGACAATTCTTGAGGTTTTCAGCTGGTTCCCATGTGGATCTTTCTGAGTCTTGACTGAAACCTTTCCATTCCACCAAATACCATAACTTTCTTCTCTTGAGCTTTGAATCCAGTATTTGAGAGACTTCCCATTCCTCTTCCTCTTCAATGATGATTGGAGGAGGAGGCTCTTGATGTCAATTCGGGATTGTTGATGTCTTGACTGGATCCAAGAGTGAAATATGGAATACTGGGTGGATGGATTTCCATTGAGGTGATAAGCATGAGTACTGACTTTATTCAAGATTGGAAAAGGACCCAACCATCTTTCAGACAGTTTTTTGGTGGGTCTGGTTGATTTGATGTTCTTGGAAGAAAGCCATACCATGTCACCAGGATTGAAAACAGGTGTCTACTTTTATCTGCATACCTCTTAAACCGGTTTATGGAAACTTCAAGTTCTCTCTTGACATCTTGCTGTACTGATTGGATTTTTGTTGATAAATTTCCAGAAGGAGTATTTGAGTGATGTGAAATGAGTCAAATTGTGGATCTCTTCCATAAACAGTGAAAAATGAGGATTGCTTGGTTGAAGAGTCATCAGAATTATTGTAGGCAAATTCAGCCAGAGGGAGCCAGGTGCTTCAATCATCTTGATGATAACTGACATACATCCAAAGATACTGTTTGAGTATCTGATTTACCCTCTTTGTCTGTCCATCAGTTTCTGGATGGTAAGCAGTTGAAAAATCTCTTGAAATCTTGAGCTCCTGACAAAGATTGGTCCAAAAGGAAGAAACAAAAAGGGGTCCTCTATCACTGAAAATGCTTGAAGGAAGGCCATGCTTTGAAAAGATATTCTTAATTAATACATGGGCCAAATATAGTGAGGTGATTGAAGACATTGTTGGAACGAAAACCACCATTTTTGAGAATCTGTCCACTATGACAAGGATTGAGTCAAATGAGTTGGACAGTGGCAGTTGAGTGATGAAGTCCATTGAAAGATAAATCCAAGGACCATTTGGAATTGGAAGAGGTTTGAGGATTCCAAACTTCTTGTGGTGAATATTCTTGTTTCTTGAACACTGTTGACAGGATGAGACATAATCCTTGATGAATTGAGTCATGCCGGACCAGTGGAAATCCCACTTGACAAGTTTGAGAGTCTTCTCTTGGCCAGGGTGTCCAGCTAGAGGAGAGTCATGACGCCTTTGAAGGATACTGAGCTGAATTGTGGGGTCATTTGGGACCACCACCCAATCTTTGAAGAGAAGAAATCGGGAAGAGGAATCAAGAGAATAATCCTGAATGGATTTACCTTTTCCCAATTCTTGAAGGATACTTCTGTACTAAGAATATTGCCATAGAGCCTTCTGAATTGAATCAATCAAATTTGAAAAAGATTCCACCTTGACTGAAAAATATCTTGAAGGTTGGACTTCATCCTTCTTGATGAGCTGTTGAAAGTTCATTGGATTCTAGCTGATGAAATCCTCCCCCCTCTCTGGATAAACGTCGTCCCAACATGATAAGGCATCCGGAAGAGTAGCTAGGCGGCCAGGGCAGTAAGTGATTGAGGAATGAAATTCAGAGAGGAACTCAGCCCGGCGGGCTTGACGGCAAGTAAGGACTTTTGAAGACATAAAGTACTGAAGCGAGGAATGATCAGTGAGAACTTCAAAAGAAGAAAAGCCCTCCAGCACTTGAGAGCCCAGACTATGCCAAGGAGTTCCTTGTCATTAATCTCATAGTTGAGCTATTCTGGGATAAGCTTGCGGCTGTCAAATGCAATGGGATGTTTTCCTGAGTCAGAGACCTGACTCAGTACAGCACCCAAGGCATAATTGGATGCATCGGTCTCTACAATGGTGGGTAGAGAAGGATTGGAGCGGTGGTGAAAGCCTCTTTGAGTTGGTGAAACTGACTGAGAGCTTCCTCATTGAGGGGGACACAGGAATCTTTCTTTAGGAAACTGGTGAGTGAACTGATCTTCTTTGAATAATTCTTGATGAAACAGTGGTAGAAGTTGGCGAAGCCAAGGAAAGTTTGAAGAGCCTTGAGGTTTCTTGGAGGTGGCCAATTGAGAATCTGCTGGACCTTTTCTTGGTCCATCTTGAGGCCTTCAGAAGAAACAACATAACCAAGGTATTCTACACTAGAGACATGAAATAGGCACTTTGAAGCCTTAGCAAAAAGGTTATCGGCTCTGAGTCTGGAAAGAACAATGGACACATGAGTGACATGTTCTTCCTCAGATTTGAAAAAGACCATAATATCATCCAAATGAACCACAAAATAAGAAGCAAGCAGATCTTGGAAAATATCATTGAAAACATTCTGAAAAGAGGCAGGAGCATTGGTTAGCCCAAATCGCATAACCAAGTACTCAAAACTGCCATATTTAGTTCTGAAGCATGTCAAATGTTCATCACCCTCCTTGATTCTGAACAGGTTATATGCACCACGCAAATCAATCTTGGAGAAGATAGAAGAACCATTAAAAAGATTGAGAAGCTGATTCATAGGAGGAACAGGATACTTGTCCTTCCTAGTAACAGAATTGAGTTTGCGGTAATAAACACACAAACAGAGGACACCATCTTTCTTTTTGACAAGGAGGACTGGTGCTTCTGTTGAAGAGGAGCTTGGCCAGATGAAACCTTTCTCTACATTCTCTGAAAGATAGGCCCTGAGTGTATCTGACTCTTGTTTGGATAAAGAGTAGATCACCCCAACTGGAGGTAGAGACCCCTCCACCTCAATATGATGATCACAGGCATGGTGAGGAGTAAGTTTCTCTGCTTTCACCTTGGAGAATAAATCAAAATATTGGTGATAAGTAGAAGGAACAATGTTGATCACGGTTTCTATTTCTTCTGGCTCTTCCTCTTTGTCCCACAACTCCTCCGGGGAGTCATACTAAGATGAAGGAGGAAGGTCCATATTACCAAAGAAGAGATGAAGTGAAGATACAGAATTATCTTCTCCAACATCTTGAATCTCTTTGAAGACTTCATCTCCAGATAATGGTAATGACTGAGGGGAATTTATGGAAGGAATATGGACAGAAGATGGGAATGATGGTGTTCTAGAATCACCAACCAGAGCTGCACATGATTTGGCAGAAGAAAATTCATTATAGAAAGAATTGGAAGGATCAGAATAGTCCTTATGATCAGACCTTGCCTCCAATCAATAGAAGGATTAAAACTATTTAGAAAGTCAAAGCCCAATATGAGGTCTTCTCCCTTGGTAGTCTCAATTACTAAAAAGTCCTATTCAAAGCTTGGGAAGGAAGGGAGCTCAACCATTTATTTAGTATGGTGAGTCACAAATAAGGAAGGGGACTCAGAGGAGTCCAAAATGATAAGAGGAATCTTCTCTGGAACTTCTGACGTAGTCAATGAGTACTTGTGAACAAACTGCTTTGCAATAAATGAGTGTGTAGCACCAGAATCAATGGGAATACTGTAAAAAACATGAGAAAGGGAAGAAAAATCAAAATAATTCAAGCGAATTCTTGACACCAGTGTTCAGAATGCACCATTGTGCTCTGGAGGGAAAACAGTGAAGACCATTGAGCACAACATGATCTTCACTCAGCAATTTCCCTGGCTGGGAAAACTTCCTGATGGTTGGGTAAGCTTGTTTTAAGGCCTTTTGACACAGGACTCAAGACTATGCTTCCCACCACAACGAGTACACAAGCCCTCCTTGATTCTTCTTTCTTTTTCAGAACCTTTCAGCTTGAAGTCCTTATTCAACAAGAAAGAATGGGGCTTTTCCCGCTTTTGGGAATGAAAATTCTTCTTCTTAAGACTTGAGATTGAAGAATTTTGATGATGAGAAGAGTTTGACTTTGAGGCTTCAGGCTTCTTCTCCTTTTGCCTCATGGTACCTGGTATCAAGTTCCAGGCTGACGTCCATTATGTCTTGAAGAGAATCAATGTTTGGAGTATGGGAGGACAAAACCTTCCTGAAATGATGAATAAGAGCCCTTTCACCCCAATCTCCAATTATTGAAACCAAAATCCTGAAATTTGCAATGTATAAGGCAACATTCCCACCTTCTTTCATTCTAAGGCCATCCAACTCTGCTTCAGCTTTTCTAACTTCATTTGGGTCCCCAAATAAAGTGAAGAGTTGGGATTCAAACAATGGCCATGAATTGAGAAGATAACTTGAGTCTTGATTATTGAGATTGGAAAGATAAGGCTCAATTCATTTTGCAGCCCTGCCAACTAAGAGTGAAGTGGCATAAAGAACTTTCTTTCTGTCTTGAGAGAAATTTGCTGTGTCATTGTGAAAAATAAGCTGACAAGACTGCATGAAACTTCTGACTCTGAAGTGTTGAGTCCCATAAAAGCATTCCAGTGCCTTCATAGATGGAGTCTTGAAGGCTGGTGGTCTGGAAATTTCAGAAGATGAAGCTGCTTGAAGATTGGCCATAATTTGGGTCATTTGCTGCATGATGGCCAATAAGGATAGTTCAGTCTGATGAGAGATAGGCTGATAAGACTGGGCTAGAGTTGGTCCTCTGGTGCCTTCAGATGCTCCCACAGGAGCAGGAGCAGTCTCAGTGCCATCAGACTCTTCCTCTTCACCATCTTCACCTGGACCTGCAAAAATAGTCCTTGACATGCCTGGAAAACGGCCAACTACTCCTGAAAAAGAATTCAATCTTCTTGGCACTCTTCCTTCCTTCCTGGATGGTGCTGCTCCCTCCTTGATTGGTCCTCTGTCTAATTGGGCCTTCAGTGGTGGAACTGCTGGGGTCCCATCAAGAGGAGCTCTTGGAGTAGGAGTGAGGACAGCCTGAGCTTGGGCCTGAGATCTTGTCTGTCTTTCAGGAGGTGAGTGCTGGAGTGGCATGATTGAATAAAGATAAAATTTGAATAAATATAATCAAAACTTGAATAAACTTGAGGAAAAACTAAAATAGTCTTGAAGATCAAATCAAAATCAAATCTTTAGGGAAAAATAAATAATCAATGAATCCAATCAGATCTTCAGGTAAATCAATCAATTAAATATCAAATGAAAACTTGAAGTCAATAAATCAAATAAGTCAAATCAATAAAAATCAAATGTCAAATCAATTCAAAATCAAAATCCTGCAGAAAATCAATCAATCAAAATGAATTCTTGAGGCAAATCAGCAAAATTAATAAAATCTTCAGGTCAATCAATTATCTTGAAGTCAATGTCAATTTATGTCAAATCAATCAGTCAAAATCAAAATCAAGTGAAATATTCTTGAAAAATCAAAATTCTTGAAGAGGAAATCAAATGTGAATCTTGATGTGAAGACATGTCTGAATGATAATAAAGATCAATTTGAATTTCAATAATGAGGCCTGAATACAAAGGACTTGATGACTTGAATGAAGATGAAAAATGAGATAAGATTTCAAAAAGAGAAACAAAATATACAATTGGGGTCAGCTTTCAAATTTTAGAATGAAGAAATGAATGAGAGATATTTGAGAGGTGACAATAAATCATAAGATCATAAAACGTTAAAGAGTCATAATTTTGATGAAGTGAAATGAATGAACAGAAGAAAAATTATGAGTTAATTAATATAATGTCATAGGGGCTCTTATGGAAGCAAGAGTGGCCTGGCACTCAGGAATCAAGAACTCACTTGGAGGGCTCAAAAGATATAAGGAATAATAAAGAGCAAATTTCTTTAAAGAAGAATACGGGAAGAGACAAGTATGCCAAAGATAAGAGAAAAGAAAAAAGAAGCCAAAGGCCAAAGATAATAAGAGAAGCCAACCAAGTGAATCTTCAATTCACTGTTTCAACCTTCCAGAAAAGGAAATGGAATTAGTAAAGGATATGACCACCAATATCCACTGACAGGCAAGGAAGAAAAGAGAAAAGGTGCTGGATGACTGACTTAAGATTATCAGTATTAACCTCAATAATGTAAAAGAAAATAAAGATTAAAATAAATCCAATATATTAATTAACTGGGGAAAAAGTTCCCAGGTGCTGAAAGGTGTCCAGTATATGTGAAAAGTTGAAAGACTGATCCTGGAAGGGGAGTCACTGGCTGTATTGTCTGAATTGGGTCAATACAGATCTGGCCATCTTAAAATTTTAACTGTGTGATTGAATTCCCACAGTGGAATATTAATTGGCCCAATTGGGCCAAGTACATACAGGTTGATTGATTGACGCCTGTATGGACCAATTGAGCTGTCCAAGGAGTATTGAAATACTTGATGCCTTGATAACTGATTGAAATGATGTATGACCTCTGAGAATGGCCCTTGGAATAATCCTTAATGGAATTGCCAACCCAACTCCTGCAGGGCCAGGTGATTGGGCTCCTTGAATGGTCTTCTGGTTGCCGCCATGGATTGCCAGACTGATGAGTTAAGAAGTCCTTGTTCAAAATGGGCGTTGGATTTTGGGACCTTGACTTGGAAAGAGGGAATTGGGTCCTGAAAATGTCAACATTGAATTGCTGAGCAAAAATGGTGCATAATGGTATATAATACCATATATGCACCACTCCTGCAACCTTGAGTACAGGGTGCATGGAGGAGTGGAAGAATTCCCCTTAAGGTGAGGGGAAAGATTGAACTGAGCTGATCTGGTGGATGCCAGAGGCCATGGGCTGAAAAGTGGTCCATGGTGGTTATTGGTCAAAATTGGGTCCTGAGGGTCTTATGGAATTTGGGGCCAAGATTGGCTTAGGTGGTCCCACCTGGCCTTGGGGGCTAATGGGCTGCCCCCTTTTGGCCTCATTGGATTAGGCCAAAAGGGGCCTAAATGGCCCACAGACCATGGACCATGATTACGGCCCACAGACCATAGAAACCATAGGGGGCCTAAATGGCCCAAAAAGGCCATTTAGGCCCTAGACCCCCTAATAAAAAGGGGTGACCCAGGAACAATGATGAGGGCTAGGGGGCCCAGAGCCCCCTAGACGACAGAGAGACCCCCAAGGCCCAAAAAAAAGATAGAAGCCTGGGGGTTGGGGATATGAGAATTGGCTAAGGAGGCCAATGATGGCAGGATATGGCCTGAGGCCATAAAAGGACAGGGAATAGTGATATGGCCAGCATGCCATAGAGCACCAGAAGGGGCCAAATTGGCCATAAAGATATGGTGTGGCCAATTGGCCCCAACTTGGTCCCAGGTTGGAATTGCCGCAACACCAATGGAGGAGGGTCATTCTTTGTGGTTGTGACAATCTTGGGATTAAGATTTTGTAGCTTATAAATAAATTTTGGAAAGATTGATGATATTTCTTTAAGAGTAGGATTCATATTTTTCTCAAATATTTCCTTCATCACATTTTCAATTATTGGCTTTGGGATATTGACTGTAGATTTTACTTTTTCTTTAATTACATCCCTTGTGAATCCTGTTTTGGTATCTCCTTATTACTGTCCTTTGGAATCATTTCAATATTCTCATCTTCTGGGCCATTTCATTCTTGGGTTTCTTGTATTTTGTTTCAACTTAAACTCTTATATCTTCTTCTGCCTCATCTTCCTCATGGTAAGCAACTGGTTTTTTTTAAAGGATTTTTGTGTTTAATTCTTATCCTCCTGCTAAGTTTGACTTTGACTGTTAACGTGTTGAAGTGTTTTAATTATAAAATATAATAATAGAAATAAAAGATAAAAATATGATAATTATTGAAATCTATTTACAAGCTTAGAAAACGGTCTATTTATAGATTGGTCGTTGAAGATAGAACGTTGTTCCATCACAGTCCCAATACCTAATGCGAGGATAGAAAAGTATCTTACTTTTCTTTTGTCTTTTTACAATGTCAGAGCTAATATACAAGGGAGCTTTTCTTTTTAAAAGCTTTCTGCTTTTATACGAATTGCTAGCTTTTCTTTCTGAGGCGTGCTTTTGATTTGATTCCTCAACACACCCCCTCGATCCAAGCACACATAAGGAAATGTTTGCAACGTAGGATTGAATGTCGTTTAATCCCATGTGGTTATTGAATGATTGATGTTTTACACGATCTAAGGCTTTATTCATGCAGTCAGCAACCATCTCATTTGTAGTGATGTATTCAAGACGAATGAAGTTGTTCTTGATATAATCTATAACAAAGTTATAGTGTACATCAATATGTTTTGTTCTAGAATGATAAACATCATTCTTGGCTCTGTTTATTGCCCCCTGATTATCACAATATACAAGCATCTCTTTTGGATCAGTGCTTGTAATATCACTATGTATTTGACGGAGCCATTTTCCTTCTTGAAATGTTCCAAGTAGTGCACGAAATTCTGATTCTGTCGACAAGACACTGACAGCATTTAATCTCTTGCTTCTCCAACTTATAGCAGCTCCACCATAAGTAAAAACATATCCGCAACATGATTTCCTGTTGTTTTCCTCAGCCCAGCTTGAATCAGAATATCCTATAATATCAGAACTACCATTCATATTGTAAGTTAGTCCTAGGTCTTTGGTTTTTCTTAGATACTTCAATGCTCTTTTGAATGCCGACCAGTGACTCAGACTTGGTTTTTCAAGGAACTGTGATAGTGTTCCCACAGTATAAGCCAAGTTGGGTCTTGTACACTGTGATAAGTAACTTAAAGAGCCAATAGCTGCTCTATAATTAATATTGAGTTCCTTGAATTCTTCATGTTCTTCATCTGTTGCAGTTTCAAGTTTGATTTTACTCTGCATGGGTGTCATACTTAATTTGCTATCCTCCAAACCATATTGACTTATTAATTCTTCTATGTAATGTTGTTGGCTTGGAGTTATCATATGATCAGATTGTGATATTTTTATTCCTAATATATGGCTTGCCAAGCCAAGATCCTTGACTTTGGAGTCTTTTTCGAGTCTCTTGAGTATATTATCAGCTTCTTTGCCAATTAGTATAATATCATCTACCCAAGCAAACAAGATTACGTCTTTACCAATGAAAAGACATGCATCCGCCATGCTCTTGACAAAACCGTTCTTGATAAGCCAGTTTCCCAAGGTTTCATACCAACTTCTAGCAGCTTGCTTAAGTCCATACAAGGCCTTTTTTAATTTTATTACGAAAGTTTTTGGATTATTGATTAATTCAATTCCAATGTCTTCAATGTAAGTTGTCGGTTTTGTTTCTTTTAACCATTCTACAAATACATCTGGTAATTCAATATTAACTGATTCATCTTCAGGTAGCTTAGAGTTAAGATAAGCTGTCACAAAGTCGGCTTGTCTTACTTTTTGGTTTGTTATAGCTGCATGACTTAGAAGGAATCTCATCGTAGTAAGTCTTCCTGTTGGGGAAAAGGTTTCAGTGTAATCTATTCCTTCTTTTTGTTTAAATCCTCTGGCAACACATCTTCCTTTATACTTTTTGATTTGTCCCTTTTCATCACATTTTTTTGTAAATACCCATCTAGTATTTATTATACTTTTTTCATTGGGAACGTTTTTCCTTCTTATGAGCTCAAAAACTCCCCTATCAACAATTGAGTCAAGCTCTGAAAAAGCTGCCTCTTTCCATTTAATAGCTTCAGGACTTCTCTTGGCTGCTTCGTAGGTTGCTGGGAATTTTTTATTTTCAGTTTCTTTGGCAGTTAGTGCAACCGATATACAATCATTGTTATCTTCTTCTAGGAGCTTATTTATATCTTCTGCAATTTGAGCTTGATTTCTTCGTCGATTTGTCAAAATATTACTAGTCAAAATTTTGGAACTAATGTCTTGAGGTGCTTCTGGTTGAATTTTCCAATCCCAACCAGGTTTATTACGTCTTTTATTTGTAACTCTCACCCCCTCATTAGTTTCATTAATTTCTTGATGTGACAAATCTCTATTTTCTATTTGAGGTGTATTCTCCAAAGGTGATACTGGGACATTTATTTGGTTTTCTTGTGTGTCTTCAAGAGCTGGTATATCTGTTTTGTCTTCAGGTTCTATCCGCTTGAAGCTTCCATACTCAATTGGATCAGTGTCAAGAATAGTTTTACTAATTAGAGGCAGTTCATCTTCATCAAATCTTACATCTCTTGATTGAATAACTACTTTTTTTTCTTCCAAGAATATTCTGTAGATACCCCATTCGGGTTCATATCCCACCAATATACCTTTTTCAGCTCTGTTGTCAAACTTCTTTTTGTAGCTATTTGTAGCTACCCATGCTTGACATCCAGATCTTTCTATTCTTTTAAGGTTTGGCTTCATATTGAAGATTTTTTCCCAGGGGCTGATGCCTCCTTCAGATGTTCTGACTCTTAAATAGTTAGCTGTGTTAATAAGTTCAGCCCAGATTTCTTTTGGGACTCCTGTTTCCACCCTCATAGCCCTAGCTTTATCTAGGAGAGTACGGTTGAGACGCTCAACAATACCATTATGTTGGGGAGTATAGGGGGTAGTCGTTATGTTTTCTATTCCCCTATTTACACAAAAGTTTGAAATGAATTTATTTACAAATTCCTTCCCCCCATCAGTAAGTATCCTTTTTACTGATTTTTCCAATCTTTTTTCTGCTTTATTGATTATTTCAACCAATTTTTCCTTAGCTTCGTCTTTAGATTTCAAAAATCTGACCCAAGAGAATCTAGTAGCTGTGTCGACGACTACTAGTACGAAATTAGATCCTCCTATTGACGTTGGAGTGATTGGTCCCATTAAGTCTACTGACAATTCCTCAAGTGGTACCTTTGTTCTTTCTAGATCTTTTTTAAAAGAGGATCTAGTTGTTTTTCCAATTTTGCAAGCTTCGCAATTTCCTGTTCGACCAATGTGTCCCAATCTTTCATACTCTGAAACCTGAGCATCAATCCCTTTGTCATCAAAGTCCACTTCGAGTAAGCCGTTTCTTATATTTCCACTGAAAATTTCATCCTTTCCTTTGCAAATTGAGAATTTTTGATGATTCTTCTTTTTTAATATACCATCATTTTCCCAGATCTCATTTAGTGAAATCAAATTATATGGTATTTCAGGTACGTGCAGAGCATTTTTGAATAGGATTTGTTGTCCATGAAATTGTTTCAAAATATTTCCTCGACCAACTAAGCTGACTTTGCTTCCTTGTTTACCAATTTGTACCTGGCCAACACATGGTTTGTACTGTATGAAATCTTTTCGACTTGCAAACATATGCCTGTTTGCACCAGAGTCAATTATCAATTGCACTTTGTCTTCTTGCATCAGAGCAATTGGACTTGATTGTTCTTGCATTGCCGCAACAAACCCTATGATCTCGTCATGACTTTCTTTTTCTTCAGCGATTTTACCATGGTGAGTCAACGTCTTTACTCCTTTCTTTTTCCAACAGTCTTTCTCTAAATGTCCAACTTTCTTGCAGAAATTGCACTTTCTTTTCTCTTTGACTGGTCTTCTTTCTGCGGACAGAGCCACTTCGCTCTTGATGAAGGCCTTTGAGAATTGTGCTTGATTGGATTCAACACAATCAATGATAGCTTCAATGTCAGGATACCTATCAGAGTGTGTCAACACCCTGATAAGTGATTCAAACTTAGACGGTAACAACCTAATTGCAAATCTTGATATAATATCATTGTCAATGGAAACACCAGACAACTGGATCTTTCTAGTGGATTCACATAAGTCTTCAACCCATTGTTCCACTGTTTGAAACTTAAGATCAAAGAATTGATCCAAAGCAGCTCCTCAAGCTTGTACGCCACTCCCCACAAACTTCTCCTTAAGTAAGTCCCACAACGCTTTCCCATCCCCATCTTGCTGAGGTTGGATCTTGTTGCTAACAAATGATAGTGTATTGTCGTCTAAGCATCTGATGAGTAGACAAAAGGATTTCTCCTTTTTGTCCCCTGAAACATCTGGTTCAATGCCTTTGACATACTTCAGGCAATTAATAAAACATAATTCAGCCTTCATCGCCAAAGTCCAGGCAATATAGTTACGCTTGTTGAGGATGACATGCTTTGCGATCTCGCTTTGATCCATTTCTGGTAAGTGATTCAGTTCTGTAGCTTGGTTAGAGCACCGTACTGATAATGTGTTAACGTGTTAAAGTGTTTTAATTATAAGATATAATAATAGAAATAAAAGATAAAAATATAATAATTATTGAAATCTATTTACAAGCTTAGACAACGGTCTATTTATAGATTGGTCGTCAAAGATAGAACGTTGTTCCATCACGGTCCCAATAACTAATGCGACAATAGAAAAGTATCTTACTTTTCTTTTGTCTTTTTACAATGTCAGAGCTAATATACAAGGGAGCTTTTCTTTTTAAAAGATTTCTGCTTTTATACGAATTGCTAGCTTTTCTTTCTGAGGCGTGCTTTTGATTCAATTCCTCAACATTGACTTTAATGTATTTTCTGCCTAAGGTCATCATTTATTTGATTGTTTTCATTTGATGGTGATATTTGAAAAGGTTTCAAGCTTGACCATTCTTCTATTTGAGCTATAGTAATTCCCTTCTCACCTTTTCTTTCATCAATTATTGTTTTTTCTTGCTTTTTTGGGGGCTTATTGGATTTTCCCATCATTTTCTTTTTAAATTCCTGCTGTTCTTTAGAAAAATGTCTAATAATTTTTTCAGATATAGTGTCTTCTGTGGGTAATCTATGGAAATTTGGAAAAAGGTATGTTCCTCTATATTTTTAAAAAAATCTTTTCTCTAAGTCTTCCATAAGATAATTAAATATTATTACCAAATTTTCTTCTTCTAAGCAGTAATAGCACCTGAGTGAATTTTGTGGAACCACTAAAGCTGAAACATATGTTTGGTGAAGGATACCTTGGCCTGAATGGCTGTGAGTTTTGTGTAATTTTTTGATCTTGATTGTTGCTTGTTTGTATTTTCTTTGGAAATTAAACTAATTTAGAAAGGCTTTTGAACTGATTAAATACTTCCTTAACTAATTCCTTCCCAATATCCTTTGATTGGTGTTCTTGTGGCTGAATATTTTTAATTTTCTGAGTGAGACCTTTCATTTACTTCATAACTTATTCCAAGCTTTAATCTTCTAACCTAGCTCTCTTTTATTGTAGCTTTTCTTGTAAAAATTAATTCTATTCAATTGAGACTTTCTTGTCAAATATATAGCTATAGGATTTCCAATATTGGAATGATATAGACACCATCCAATGCTTGCACCATGGATTTACATTTCATCATTTTCTATAGACAGATTATTGAATACTTGAGGAAGAACTAGCAAATATTTCTTGATTTCTATTAATATACCCTTTTATATCTTGATACCATTCAAGACAATTAATAATGGATTCATATTCCCAATGAAGGTTTTATATTGGGTAATATTTTTGATTCCTCCTTCTTGTTTAATCATTTTAAATAATTGAGCTATTGAGGAAAGCTTGTATCCTCTTTTAGGTGGTGCTGTTTGAAATATTTTCTTTGTATTCAATTTGAATTGCTCCCAATTGCCAGTTTCATATACAGGAAGTCCTCCATATGATAACTAATATATTTATCTTTAGTCCAAATGGGTATATGTCTCTCTACATCCCTTCCACTTTCTCCTTAAATATCTGATATATCTTCCACTCTGTTGATAGGTTTTTCTACTTCCTTTCAATTAAGCAATAAATTAAAATCCTTTGGTCTAATCTTGACAATGGGTGTATTATTTCAAGTAATTCCCTGTTGTAATGGGCTTTAATCTTGTGCCTGAATATTAACCCTCTTTGATAAATTATATGGTCTTTTTTAAGTGAATGGTGTTGATGTGACAATGGGCCTTGAAAATGGTGATGATAATACTTGTTATCTGAAAATTATTGGAATTTTTATAGTTTCTTCCATTGGGCTGTTTTATGTGGTGGACCTTGATTGTTTTCTTTTCCCTTCCTTCTTGAGAACTTAAATTAATTCTTGTTGAATTTAAGACATTTTTTAATGAATTATTTCTGCTTCAGACATATCTTATTGTCCTTTCATGGTTTCTTCATTCATATTTTCTTCTTTAAATTCATCAGAATGATGTGGTATCTTTGATGATGATTCTGACCCCATATTGATATATTTGATTTTTTTCCCCTTTTGAATTTTCTTTTTTATTTCAAATAGTTTCTTCAATAATTTTTGAAAATGATCTGTAAATATCCTCTGGTTGTTCTTCTTGGTTATGGGTGTACCAACTGGTATACTATAATATATGGGTGATTATTCCCCAGGTGGTGTCTCTCCTCTTTTTGGATAAAAGCAATGAATTAGTTTTGTTGACAAGCTTGATGGTGATGATAATTCAGAATTCATTAGGGTTTCTGATTGCAGATTGCATTGATAGGATTTTGAGTTTGACTGATTTGTAAAGGGTTTTTTCACTGCTTCAATTTGAATATCTTCTTGCAGATTGACTCATTATTGATTATTGAAGATGTACAGCCACTGTTGGGACACCAGAGGTGGGGACTTTGTGTGGTGTGGGATGAAATAAGGAAGTTCCTTGAGGGGAAAATTATTTGTGAGTCAGTTTTGAATGTCAAAATTAGTGAATAACAACCATGGGTGCTAAGGTTTATTAGCTTCCCCTCTAAATAATACTGAATAGTCAGCCTATGGAGAATTAAAAAATGAAATAAGATTTGTGGTTTTGAAAGATAGAGAAGGGCTATAAGGAGTCTTTAAATCAGACCTATCAAGAACTCTGTAGCCAAAACTCTGATGTAAAACTATAATTTCTTTTATAGAATAAAGACAGCTATTTTATGTTATTTTTAATAATACTAATAAAAATATTTTTGGCTTTTTTTATTTTTGATTATAGAAGTTTTTTCAGTATGAATACTAATAATAAGACTGATGAATTTAATATCAATAATAATTCTTCAATATTTTTGTAACTATGTTTATATAGCTACTTATTTATTTTAATATGGATAAGCTACTGTGAAAGGTTACCTAATTTTTTACTATGGTTATTGTCAGGGTGAGTCTATATAGTAGCTATAAAATTTAAATAAAAGCTGTCATTGTGAGTGACATGGTTAAATTTAATGATTTAGAATAAAAAGGTCCTAGTTCTACATGGTAACAGTGGTGATGAGTATATTGAGGACCTTGGTTGCACTAGTCTAATTTCTCTGACTGTAAAGATTAATACAATAATTAAGCTTTGATTAAATCTGTATGATTATAAGGGCACTACTGATGGATAACAGCTTTGATATGTAAGGGTACTAATAAGATAATAAGATGGGTCTTTTCTGGTGAGTAAAGACATCTTTCTACATGTTATAGAGACTTTGAAGGGAAAATAGGCTATTAACACATCTTAAGAGTGAATATTTGCACTCTGGAGGCTGGATTATGGGTCTATACCATCAATTCTGAGGTCAGTATAGTCAGAATGGTGGCTTTAAGACCAGAAATGATAATTTGGTTCAATAAAAGGTGAAAATGTTTTTCAAAGGCCACATCAGAACTGTCATGAAGCCTCAAGGGTGCTTTAATGACTAGTACCAGTCATTCTGTAAGGGTTTAAGTATTAAACTTGTGAGACTTGAGATATATTTTACATACCCAATAAGGCCACAATTATCTTTAAAAGAAATCCTAAACTATGCATAACCCATAAGTCATGCATATAATCAAAATAAATCATTTTGGATTTCAGAAAAGATGAATCAATTTTTTGTGAGTAAGTAAATAAATGGATTTAAGGTCAGATTTGGATTCTAGAAAAAAATTCACCCAGGGTATCTCCATGGAGTGAATAAGCTTAAATTAACTCTATGAGGTGGTAATATGGTGTGGTATTCCATACCTTTTTTACCAGTTTCAAGAAATTTTTTGAAAATTAAAAGTTTGGAAATCAAGATCACAATGAATAGTTCAGGAAATTACCACTCCAAGGACATGATTAAAAAACACACACACCCAGGACAAACCTCAATAGTAGGGAGGAATGGAAGAATTTAGCATTCAGAATAGAAATAACCAACATATTTCTACAATTAAATAAATAATAGGGGAATCCAATCTTATGTAATTATACAAGAAAACCTACATATAAGACTTACAGAATCAACAATAGGCTTAACTATCAGTTTATCTTATTGTCTAATATCATCCCTCTTATCATCAATTGTTACTATTATAAGTAGTAATTAACCTATCAACCTTCACCAGTATTTTTTAAACCTATAGTGGTGTTATCATTTATAATTTCTAAATACTTATTAGCTATCACTATTATTATTATCACAAATATAGCTAACATATTATCAAAATTAGTTATCAACTACAACTATTTTAAATCTTAAAACAATATTATTACATATCATCACTTATAATAAATATTCTCATATCAAACTATTATCCATCAAACAAAAGAAATAACTTTAACAAAAGAAACAACTCAAAATTCCCACTCAGTACTATTATATCTACAGCTTATTTTACTCAATTATTACTTTCTTATCCTAAAAATCACCTACAAATTTATCTTTTGAAATTATTTTATCTAAATTAGTATTATTATTTTATCATTAATCTGATTATTGGATAGGTCTGATAGAGACTGCTGAAAAGTCTTCTCTAGTTGTAAAGCCAGAATATTAAATATTTATTTGTGAGCTCTGTAGGGAGATTATTTAGTATATTCAGAGGGGCAGCTAAAACACCATTAGCACCCTTGGTTACAGGATTATTTCAGCAATTCATAACTGTTTACCTGTTATTTTCCCCTCAAGGACTGCCTTATCCAATCCCACACTAAGAGGAGTTTCACAATGGAAAATACTTCAACACCACATCATCAATACCACATGAAAGAATTGTGAATTTTTGGTTCTCAATTTCATGTCAAAATGATGGGGATGTGAGAAATCCCATGTTACATATACACTAAGAATAGTGTTATTCATGTTTTTGGCACTTAAATTTATGGTATTCTTACATACACTTCTGGCACACCCATAGTGGATATCAGTCTTACAGCCTAAATTACTATTTTTGACATGAAGATAGCTAAGGGGGACAAAAGACATAAAAGAGAGCCAGGAGACCCAAATTCTGAGGCCTCTGAGGGATTGATAGCTCCAAAGCTTGAATCCATGGCTGATCATGGACCAATTAGTATGCTAAGACCTTTTGGAAACCTAGTTACCAAGCTAAAATCTCATTAAATCATAAGAAAATTGCAAATAAGCTTCTATTTTGACATGACAAGGAGGTAAAGAGCAACTTAGACTCCTGTAACCATGTCAATTCTTAATAATTTTCCATTTAAAACCTTAAAAGAGAAATAAAAACCGTTTTTGGACTAGTATCCATTGATTTACCTCATAACAACCAGCTATATCATGCTTTTTGCAATTCTACGTAGAAATGAGGTAAAAACTTCAAAAAGTCATTAAAAATACAATTATTAATGAATCTTTCTGAAACTCTCAAGACCAATGGAGAGTAGTATGACTAATGAAGAAACCAAAAAGAATAATAGTCTCATGAGGAAAATTGAAAGTTTTACTTACAGTCAATTCTTGATGATTCCACATGAAACACTGAATCTTCAAGAATTCACAGAAAAGACAACCTGCAATGAAATTTCCAATAATATTGAAAACTTTGAGGAAATAATGTTTTTTTTGAAATAAAAGAAGATTTACAGCTGTTACTCCTTTTATTCTTAACCATAAATGGGTTGGCAGTCACGTAAAAGCATTAATTAAGTAATTATGTTAATCTTACGTGACAAAAGATGATTAAATAAATAATCCAAAAGGATTATTGTTTTCTAACTCACTGGATTTTCAGTTTGATCTATGGCATGCCTCTGTGACTTGTTTTTGACTCAAAAGAGGCCTCCTCTTGCTGTTTTTTCCCAAATCATCTTATTATCCAATTATATCTTTGTTATCAACAAGTAAGTATTAGTTAAATCCTTTCTTAAGTGTTTTAAATCTTTAAGAATCAATCAGAAAGACGTGAGATCATAGAAATCAACTATATATTGTTTCAATACTTCCATAAATCAATTTTCATTCTTTAAGTCCACAATTAATCCATTAAATCTCTCTACCATATTCTTTCCAAGGTTCATTGGAGTATTAGTGAGTTGTTTTAATTGATTATTAAAGTTATTTTTCAAGAATTATAATTATAATTATTAAATTAAAAGCTGATTATATACTGAAATGACTTATTATTTCAATAAAGAAGTTTTATTATTAAATACTTGCAATTGATTCTTGTAGACAATTACTTCTTACCATTATAATCACTAGTAGTGTATAACAAGTAAAAGAAATAATTGAGTAAATAATTATTTAGTTGTGGTTATAATATTTTCATTATTATATTTCATAAGAACAGTCATATTACTGTTTATTAATAGTAATACTATCAACAGTTTCATAGACACATCTTACAAAACTACTATTGCTTTAAGTATAAGACCGGTATTTTTCAGAAATGTTCCAACCTAGGTATCTCAGTCAGTTTTTGAGACAAAAATAATCCAAGAGAATTAGATTGGTGGGCTCAATGGCTCTTCAATTTGGTATTCTTCATGTTCACTCTCCTTAAAGATAACAGAATTTATAAGGGTTTGTAGTTTTTTGATGTATTTTTGTACATCAGTATTTGGCTTCATAACCTTCCAAGCCAGATATCTCTATCAATACAGAAGATATTAGAATTTGAATGATAAAAAGCTGTAGGGCTTTATGAGATCCAAAATCTGGTATACCTCACTGTACAGCTGCATGAATATATAGAAAAGATACAGGGGTTTCTTTATATTTCTGTTTTCAGAAAGCCTGTATTTGGTTTATTAAAACTTTGATCCAGGATCTCTCTGCCTGTTTTGAAGGTACAAAGGTAAGGCAAAGGTAAGGATTATCTAAGATTAGAGCTCTGACTCAGACCTTTCATTTGGCTGTACTTTTGCACAGTTTTGAACAACTAATCTTGGAATTTTGAGGGGCTCTTAGTTAAAAAAGGTGGTATAATGATATCTCCTGAGGGAGGAATGCTACAGAGGAGTGGGTGGTACCATTGTATAGCTCTCCTTGATAAAATATCAATTCAGTGAGGTTTGAAATAGGTATTAATAGGTTAGATTAGAGGTTAGAAAAAGGGTTTTACTTATTTTTTCTTATCTTTCACAAGGAATATCTTTGTCCTTTCTTTTTCTATTTGGGTAAGTTTGGTATATTTATGTCTGGGGAGTTTACCTCTCTATATCATAGCTGCATCGGTTATTTCTGTCCAATAATCTTTATACCATTACTTATGGTATGTTGGATGTCATGCTTGTCATATGTTTAGAATCACAGGCTGACATACCCTCCCTCAAAGGAAGGATTTTTATTGATGAGAATCTTCTGTCCTCCTGGAGGCTCTGAATCATCTTAGCTTAATTTTCGCATCTGGGATGTCTCTCTCAGATATCCATTTATATTTATCTGCTGGTTGATTTTAAGATCTAACAAGGTATTGTCTGTTGTCTTTTACATTGATTCTTATTTCCTGGCTTTGATGATTTTCTTGGCTGGTCTAGGTGAATCATCTTCTTCTACCAGTTTTTTATTGGTGATAATCTTTTTCCTTTGATGATATGGCTTTAGTAGGCTTACAGGGAAGACTGGGTGTTTACTGGAGAACTCGTTGGTTATTATGACCTCCACTGCATACTTTCCCAACAGTCTGTTTATGGTGAATGTTACTACAAGTGAGTCTCTCATTTTTTAGGACCTTTCAGGTTATTGAAGCTTAATGTTGAAATGAGGAATTGGTCCCCTTCCTTGAATTAAGGTTCTTGGTGACTCCTGTCATATATTGGTTTATTTTATAGGCTATCTTCTACTATTAATTTCTCTGCATTATAAAAGGCTGTTTTCCACATTTTTTGGAAATATTTAGCTGTAGGGTGTACTGAGAGAAGGTCTTTCTTCAGGTATTCTACTTTTAAAAGTGGGTATTATACATCCTCTAATATAGCAGGTGTCTTTCTTGTTACTGAGTGTACACTGGTGTTGGATGCCAATTGTACTTCTGTTATAAGGGTTACCCAGTCATGGGTGTATCCCTATTGGTATTTGTATTCCATGCCATAGGCACAAAACCTTTTGATTATATCTTCCAAAGTATGGATTCTCCTCTCTGCAAGGCCATCTGTTTGTGGATGGTAGGTTGTTGAAGATGCTGGGGTTTTTTCCTAACATCTTATATAGGTTAGTCCGAAATTCCAATGAAAATCTTGGATGTCTATCACTCATTATGATTCTTGGAAAACCACCATTGGCTATGATGATTTTTCAAAACAGAATGGCTATGTACATTTATGTATCCTCTTTATGGAAGGGAAGGCATATGAAAACCTTGCTATAACTTTCTACTACTACTAGAAAGGCATTGAAACTTTCTTTCCCTCCAGGGAAAAATCCTGTTACCTACTTTCTGTTTATAATTTCTTAAGGGTGCCTGGGTTCTTCTATGTTTTGAAGTAGCCCATGTCTCTTCCCATGGCTTTTTTTGGCCTTCTGGAATCTGGTGTAGATAATGATATATTCACTCAAGTTTTGTTCCCACTTTGGCCACCAGGCTGTGCTAAAGATTCTCTCTTTAGTTTTTTCTTCACTAATGTGTCCCATTTAAGGACAGTCACGGAATTCTTGTGGTATCAGAGAAATATGTTCTCTGTCTACTATTACTAGTACATAAGGAAAAACTTGTTATCCTTAAGGTTATAAATCCATGGTTCTTATATCTGGCTGTCCATTTCTGGACTTCTTTACTTTTTTTGTAATAGCTGTGTCAATATACTACATTGTTTGCGTTTGTTGTATGATTACCCCACTACTTTGAAGGACTCTGTATTCAAATTTGAAGAGATGATTCCTGATATGGGAAGCTCTTTGTTGTCTTCAAAGCCCTGTGCTGGATTTGTTGGATCATTGTGTAATTAAAAATTTGACAGTTGGAAATTTCTTTCCATGTCCTTTTTAGACCCATTTTCTGAATCATAAGCTGGATTTTCTTGATCATTTTTCAATGGCCCTCTGAATTTGTATGAATTTTACCCTCTTTTTAGATACTGGTCAAATTTCCTCTATAGTATTGTATAGCTATTTGCCACCTAAAAATGTGTCAGTTAGTTGTCTTCATATTCAACAGTGACTTTAATGCTGTGAAATAAGTCAAAACTTATAATACTGCTCCTTCTAAGTAGTAGTAAGGTTTCTCTAGTTCCCATAAAAGGCAGAGAAATTCTGTTTGGGTAGCTCCATATCTAGCTTCTGAATATTTTAGCTGTCTGGATATGTATCATACCAATGCTTGTTTAGGTATTCTATCCACTAATTGTCTTTGGTGGAGTGCTTCACCTAGTCCTTGCCTACATTCTGCATATATGTACAGCTTGAATGTTAGCTCAAAGTCAACCATCATAAAGACAGGTGTATGAGTCAGTTCATATTTTATCTTTTAAAATGAATCCCTACTTTCCTTGGTAATCTAAAATACTACATATTTTGAGCATATTCTGTATAGGCTAATGTTAATATGTGCAAAGGTTTTATGTGGCTTCTATAGTAGCTGGACAAACCTAAAAAATATTGCATTTATTTTATGTTTTTGGGTACGGGGTTTTTCAGTACTTCAGCTAATTTATTCTTGTCTATGGCTTAAGATAAGCCCAAAACCTTGTATCCTAGTTCCAATAGCTCTTGTTTACCAAATTTGCAATTCTAAAGAGAAATTCTCATATTTATTGGTGTGCATTTTCTCAATATTCTGTAACTTTGTCTCATTTTGTTTTGTCATGTTTCTGAGTATACAATGATGTCTTCAATATAAGCTACCATACACACTTCCATTATTTACTCTTAAAATATGGTGTCAATCATTCTATGAAAATGAGCTGGTGGATTCTTAATTCCAAATGAAATTATAATGTATTCATATATTCCCATATGTCATATAATTCTCAGTAATTTGATGGAGTTTGATTTCACTCCATTTTGGTGGAAACCTCTCATGCAGTCCATCTTTGTTATGAACTTGGCCTTTGCAAGTTTGTCCAATGCATGGGGTAGCTGTCTGCTTTGGTGTACTTATTCAGGGATCTGAAGTCTCCACACAGTTTGGACTTTCCATCCTTCCAGGTTATCAGGACTGTGGTAGGGATTTCTACTGTTTCATTGTGTCTTATTTTCCTGATTAACCCCATTCCTAGGAGCTCATTGATTTTTTTTATCAATTTCTTTCCTAATATTCAGGATGGCTGGGTATGGTGGTCTTCTGAGAATAGGTAGTTAGGGTCTTTCTAAATCCAGATATAATTGTATATCATGTACTTTAATTTTTCCTAGGGGTTCATCCAAAATTGAATAAGATTTTCTATGCTTTCTCAATATTCTAAGTAAGTTGAGCTTCATCTTACTGGTGAGCTATGTTCCATATTGAGCTTCTTTGAATTATTCCAATAGGTCTTTAAGGATGTTTTCAGCTTTCATGTGGCTTATGTCAAAAGAGAACTTTTTGTCCTTATTTTTTCCCATAGTAAGATATCTGTTATTATTATTACAAATTCACATACCATAAATTATTTGGTATCCTGTTCCTAGTAGTAATTTGTGTACTTTTGAATTGTCTAAGACTACAAATTCAGGTTTCAGTATGATATTGCCTTTCTTATGTGGGAGAATTATTTATTTGATAATTGTCCCCAGGGAATTCATTTTCCCTGATACACTTTTAAAGTTCCTTGCTTTAGCTGGAATAATGTTGTTTTCCAATCTGGGGAAGTGGTTGTTCAGATATTCCTTTGCCACTATGGAGAAACTAGCCCCTCTGTCAATTATCATTGGGTGTTTAAACTTTTCAATATAAACTGTCAGTATTGCGGGTGTTCCCTGAATTAATACCATCCCCTTGTTTGGTGTTACCAGGTGGTTTTGCGAATCCTGTGTGTGCTTACAGAGCTCCTTGTATGTTGGCACTTATGGGATTCCTTAATCTAAGTCAATGTCTTGTATTTCCAGTGAATTGTATCAATTAAATTCCACTATATATTCTTTGATGTATTAAGATTGACTCTGTGAATATTCTCTAAGACAGTTTACCATTCTATCAGACTCAGATTTATCACCTAATGGATCTTCTTTCAATTCCTCATCAATTGCATATATCTTATTTTCTGGCTTTGTTCAATTTTTTTGCATCATGATCTGGTGATCTACATTTGTGGCACACATATCTCGTTTTTGAGGTCTCCTTTTCCTTATCTCTATGGATTTATTTTACTTCAGACTTGTTTTTGTCTTTGAAGTTCATCTTGTCAGAGGTGTGCCTCCCAATAGATGTCTTTTTCCTTACATATTTTATGACATTTTCTATGTGAGCAATGCTTCGGTCTTTGCTACATCTACATTTTACTGCATTTTAAAAATCTCCTTGTAGTATTTTCTGGAGTTTATGGTTACACATTTCTGATTTAATATTAATATCAATGGATTTAAGTGTTTCTGCTTGTCTGACGCACCATTCATATGGGTCTTTCTCTGTGGATTATTTATCACTCTCAAAGGAAATGGTATTTCATCAAATACAGGTACCATTTCTATACTTCTTTATAATCTTGTTCCTCTACCATCGCCAGCTTTTTCTGCCATTTATTTCTTTCATTTCAGTGTACCATATGTTTGAATAGCCTCTGAATGCAGTGTTGCTTGTTGCGATAAAGTATTCTGATATCTTTTGTCCATAAAAAAGGAGTCCATACATATAATCAATATGCTCCATGTGATTATATTATCCAAAACCTGAGAATCTTGGCCAATTTACCACTTCTGGTAATTGCTTAAGTACCTGTTTCTCTGAGTAGCTCAGGCTTTCACCATTGTTGTAAATTGACTCTGATATCAACCTTGGATCCTGTTATCCAGGTTACTGTTTTTTTGATTTATCCTCTTCCTTTACTTGTTTACAGGTATTGATGATGGCCTCATGAACTTGTGTTGTAGGGGGGAAGAGATTGTCCTCCTTTTCCTCTTTTTAGTAGGGGTAGTCAATCTCCTTTCCAAGATGGTCCTTCTGCTACTTGAAATTTCTCATATACCTCCTTACAGTTTTTTGTTCCTCCAATAATGAGCTCAACTGTCTGTTAGGCTTTTCAAATTATGTCCAAACTTTGGCCAGATTTGTGTTTAAGTCTTTAATTACTATTTATTGGAAGGAATTTTCCTTCTTTAGTGTTTTTAATTCTGTCCTCATCTTTTTTGAGACCTCATGTGTGCACTCCATTAATTGGGTCAACTTGAAGCATGTGAATTCATCATTCACAAGCTCATTGCTTTGAAATTCATGGGTATGAATTGTATTTTCAGTCATTAGTTTAGGATCTATTGATTCTGGACTATTAATAATATTTGTAGGTAAATATATTTTTTTGCTTTTGTGTACCTCTTGGAATAAGTCTATTAGTATCTTCATTGAGGGCTCTGCATCTTTCTTCCTCTGTTTGAAAGAAGTTTTTTTCCCTTGACCTCCTTGTTGTCTGCTGGAAACTACCAGGTTTGATTAGGGTTCCTTGGATGAAGTTTCCCTTGGGTTTTAAGGCCTGGAACTTCTGGATTGTTGTTGGGAAGATGGGACTCTTTCTTCCCTGTCTTGGGGTACCTGAATCTGACTGGACTCTTCTATGTGCCAAGAGTTCTCTATGGCCTGTATGAGTGCCTTGTTTATCTTTCTTCTAAGAGATTGAGATTATTGTTGGGATTCCAACCTTTCATTTCTTTCATGAGAGCCATCCAAGTCATCTTCTTGAGATAGTTCTTCTTTGTTGTTATTACTTCTACCCATTATGCTTCCATAATGAACACTTTTATATCCATACTACATGTGAAAATGTCTTTCAGTAGTTTGTGGATTTATATGAGCTTCTCTACATCTGTAAAATCCCGTGGTTGGACTTCTGGGTTGAAATTTATCTGGAATAAGACTTTGGGAAGGAGTTCCCTGTTGGTAAGTCCTTTGCTGGTTATTTGGTCTAGTAATTGGTTGTCTGCTTCCTCTGTTTCTTCTTCACCATTACTCCGATTGATCTCTTGGGAATCCAATATCTGTACAAAGTGGAGTTTTAATTTTCAAAATGTCAAAATATGACAGACAGCAGAAAATATTGTATGTTTCAAGGTTTATTTGCCTTTGGCAGGTCCTTTTACAATTTTGTGTTTTATACTTTTTGGAAACTTTCTTTGGAGTTTAAAATTGGGATAATAAAAGTAAGTTTCTGCTTTCAACCAGTTTTGGTGATCCAATGGGCTTGGCCGGCTCTCTTCTATATTTCCTGGCTCTTGGTACAGCTATTGGTTTCCACTCTTTTGAGCTTATTGTCACCTCACAGTGTCTGTATTTTCTTGGCTTTGGATTTTGGAAGCACCTCTCTGTCTTCTGAAGCTGTCACAAGGAATTTCTTGTGACTTTGTCTCCAATGGAATAAAGTATTTTTCCACTTTTTTAGAAAGAAGAAAATCATTTTATGTATTGGTCTGTAATTAAACAAAACATTTGAATTTAATTCTGCTGTTATTTTTTGTAGTTTTTGGGGTTTATGAGTGTTTTTATATGTTTTTAATGTTTTTTTTAGAAAAATAACAGTATTTTGGTTATTTTACTTATATTTCATAAGTATACATTAAAGATACAGGTTTTTTGTGAATGATTCACATGGATATTGCTGTATTTGATTTTAAAATCAAAACACATAAAATTTATTAAATTTAATAAATTTGATGGCTATAAATATTATAACAATAATATTTCTCAAAGTATTAATTGTCTACAAATTTTCATGTCAATTTGAGTGATATCAGGTTTCCCAAGGGATTTTTAACCAAAATATTCCTTTTAAAGAAGAAAAAACAATTTTATTATTTATATTTATTGATAAATCTGGTTTTCCTGTTAAATTTGAAAAACTTTGGTGAAAATTAATAGCTTAGATATGAAAATATACTACTTGCATATTAAAATATGTAAGAAAACTGAATAATACAGCTGTGTTATTAACAAATTTTATGGAAATTGAAATTCTACATTATTTAGAGTATATTTACTCTTACTCAACAAAAAATATGCTTTAAATATATATATATATATACATATATTGAAGAAAAACATTAAAGGTTTTATATAATATTTAATAATATATTATATATTGATAGTGAAAAGAATAAAAAATAACAAATAAATTTGAAATTTACTTACTGTTATAGCAAAATACCTTTAAAAAAAGTGATTTTACACCTAACTAAGTACAATAAGGTTTCAAACAACAGCCAGAACCTCAAAATTTCAGGGTGAGTTTATATAGTAGCTATAAAATTTGAATGCAAGCTATTATTGTGACTATGACAGGGTTAAATTTAGTAATTTAAAATGAAAAGGTACTACTGTTATGTGATAAAAGTGGTTATTAGTCTACTGAGGACCTTGGTTTAACTAAGGTAATATCTCTTACTGTGAAGATTGGTAAAATAATTAAGTTTTGATTATATCTCTATGATTCTGAAGGCACTACTGATGGGTAACAATTTTGGTACATAATAATACTAATAAAATAATAAGATGGGGCTTTTCCAATGAGGAAAGAAATGTATCTATATGTTCTGGGTACTGTGAAGGGCTAGTAGGATCTTCCAAAATCTGCAGAGTGAATTATTTTACTATGAAGGCTAAATTGTGGGTCTATACCATCAATTCTGATGTCAGTATAGTCAGAATTGTGGTTTTGGGACCAAAAATGATCATTATTGCTCAATACAGGGTGAAACACTTTTCACAGGCCATGCCAGCACTATTATGATGTCTCCAGGGTGTTTTAATGACTAATACCAGTCATTCTGAAAGGGTTTAAGCTTTGAACTACTGCTATGTTAAGTGTAAGAACAGCAGTATTGGTCAAGAAACTTCCAACAAAGATATCTCAGTCAGCCTTTGAGGTATCCCAGATTCAAGAGCTTAGGATGGAAGGGATTAATGATGTAAGATGTGTGTATGAAACTGTTGCTAATATTATTATTAATAAGGAGTAAGATGACTGTTCTTCTGAAATATAATAAAAAAATTTGTTATAAACACAAATAAAGAATTGATTGTTTAATTATTTATTTTAATTGCCATAAACTACTAGAAATTTTCACAGTAAGCAGTCATTGTCTACTAGAATCAATTACAAGAATTATTAAGGACCAAACCTCTTTATCAAAATAATATAGAATAATTTTAATTTATAATCATCTTTTGTAAGAATAATTATATTTCTAATTCTTGAAGAAAACTCCCTAATATCCCCCAAAATACCTTGGGAATAATTGGTAGAGTGATTTGATGGATTATTTGTGGATTTAAAGGATAAAAAACTGGTTTATAGTAGTAATAAAACAATAAATAGTTAAACACTATTGGAAATAGTTTATTTATATCATTTAACACTCTAATGATTGATTCTGAAATATTTATAACAATTAATAAAATAATTAACTAATCCTTACTTGTTGGTACTAAAGATATAATTTGATAATAAGAAGATTTGGACAAAACAGCAAGAGGAAGCCTCTTTTAAGTCAACTACAACTCAAAAGAGGAATTCCATGGAGAAAAATGCAAACCAGTGAGTGAGAAACCATTAATCATCTTTGGATAATTGGTAAAATCACTTGCTGTCACCTAAGATGATCATAATCACTTTATTAAGTCATTTCACATGACTACCAACCTATTTATGCTTAAGAAATAGAGGAGTGTGTAATTTCAAAATTCTTTCATTTTAAAATAATAATAATAAATATCCAAAATTAATAAATTTTTTTGGAAATTTTATCACAGATTGTATTTTTTGTGATTTGTTGAAGTTTCAGTGGTTCAGGTGGAATCATCAAAAATGGACTGTAAGTAAAATTTTAATTTGAACTATTAATTTATAATTATTTTTGGGTTTGTTATAGATTATCCTTTTCTCCATTGGTCCTGAAATCTTCAGAAAGATCCATTAAGAATTGTATTTTAAATGATTTTTTGATGCTTTTACCTTATTTCTATGTAGAATTGCAAATAGCACAGTTGTAGCTGGTTGGAATGAGGTAAATGCAGGGATACTAGTCCAAAAAAGGGTTTTGGTTACCCTGTTAAGGATTATAAATGCAAAAAATTGAGAATTGACAAGATCATAGGGGTCAGAGTAGATCATTACATTGTCATGTCAAAATAGCGGCTTATTTGTTATTTTTGTATGATTTAATGAGACTTTAACTTGGTAACCAAGTTCCCAAAAGGCTTTAGTGTACTAATCGAGCCATGATAAACCATGGATCCATGCTTTAGAGCTTTCCATGCCTCAGAGGCCTCAGAAGCTGGGTATCCTGGCTCTCTTTGATGTCTTTTGTCCCCTTAGCTATTTTCATTTCAAAAATAGTAATCAAGAATTCAAGAATGATATCCACCATGGCTTTACCAAAACTTTATGTAAGAATACTGTAATTCTAAGTGCCATAAACATGAATAGCACTACTTTTAGTGTGTATGTAACATGGGATTTCTCACATTCCCATCATTTTGTGGTGAAATTTAGAAAAACAAAAATTTTCACAATTCATTTATGTGATGTTGAAGTATTTTCCATATTACCACTTCATAGATTTACTTTAAGCTTATTAGCTCCATGGAGCTACCCTAAGTGAAATTTTGTTTAGAATCCAAATCTGGCCTTACATCCATGGACTTACTAACTCATCAAGAATTTATACATCTTTTCTCAAATAAAAATAATAAATTTTGGATATATGCATGACTTATGGGTTATGAATAGTTCAAAAATTATTTTAATATTAATTATGGCTTATTTGGGTATGTATAATATTACTGAAGGCATACATTCCCTTTAACCAAAAAATAAAATTGTACTACAATTTTATCAATGATATTAAGAAGAAAAAGGCCCCAAAGGGGGTTAATGTCCACTTTCAAACCTCTTTATATTACTCTTATCAGGTAATTAAAGCACATTTATAGGCACATTTAGGCCTGTGGCCTTTTTTAATGCTTAAATACTTCCATATGCTTAGCTGAGTCAGGTATTTCTGATTCTGCCAGCCATTCATCTTCATGCACTGGATTTCTATATCTGACAAGGTATTCTCCTTTATTTGTACCCCTTGATCTCCCTTCTTTAATGAATTTATTTATTTTTTCTTCATTATGTTCCACTGGTGATACAGTTAGAGGAGTTGGGTTCCTTACATGAAAAAAATTCTTTGCTAGTGGGCTGATGAGGTTTAATCAGGATTACTGGAAAGGTGGGGTGTTTGTTTTCCAATTGACTACTCAATCCCACTTGAACTGAATTGGTTCCATGTGAGGCAACAATAAAAAATGTCCTACATAAAAATATTTGAGTTTATTTGGGCCTTTGATATCATCAAAATTCAAGGCTAAAACTAGCACTAAGTGGCCTACTTTTAAATCTGGCACTTTATGGCTCTTGTCCCATTTCTGTTTTGCATATTCAAAAGCATCATTCATACCTATTTATTGCATGATGAATCACTTTATCAAGCATTATCTTGAAGCTGGAATATGTATGATGAATTTAAATCAAGTCTTTTCTCAGTGTGTCTTATGGGAGTCTTGGATTCCATCCTTTTTCTAACATAGCAGGAGTTTGAACTGCAGAAGAATGAACAGATGTTTTATATTCCAGCTCAAATGAAGGTATTAAAGTGCACCAGTCCTGGGTAAAGCCACCTGAGTCTTTCAGCTCTAAACAATAGGCACAGAATCTTCTTATTGTATGAACTAAATTTCAAGTTGTTCTCCCTGCCAGCCCATCAGTTTGAGTATGGTATGCTGTAGAAAATGATATCTTAGTACCAAAAACTCTCTGAAGATTGATCCAAAGTGAGGATGTGAATGTGGAATCTCTCTCACTTATGATATTCTTAAATAACCCTGTATGAGAAATAACTCTATCCCATAGAAGAAGAGCTGTATCCATAGCAGTGTCATCTCTATGACTGTCAGCCTGTGACTCAAAACCAGAGCACAAGCATGACAGCCAAATACCATAAACCAATTGTAAAGCCAAGATACCATCAAAACATGGAGCTGAGCCAAATTATCTCAAAAGGTATCAAACAAAAGAGGAAACTCACCTCTTTCCAAAGATACAAGTCCCATCATCATAGGACAAAGAATAGAAAAGTTATTCCTGCTCAAAGTTGTTGCTGAGCACAAACCTTAATTTTCACCTCTCATCTGAAATACAGATTAAGAGGCTTAACCCCATCAAATGGGTATCTACAATGAAGCTTCAAGTCAGGGCTATCCAATGGTACTAGCCAAACTGAGCTAGCACCAGAATTACTGAAGTTATGACCCAAATAAGGTCAAATAAGGGTGAATAAAGTATTCACCTCTCATCTAACTTCTACAGTTTTAGTGTGAGATACCTAGAGTGGGGTCTTTTTGGAAAGGGAAAAATAAGGGATATCTGATGGTTCCATAAATTCTGCCATATCCCATCTAGAAAAAACATTATAAGGCAAACAAGCCCAATACAGCCTTTTGCCTAGTACACGCATATGTACAAAAGTCTTGTACATGGCATACCTTTGCCATATTGAATGATAACCATATCAAATGAGGTACCATTGTTTAGAACACATACAGGGCTACACACTGAACCAATTTTGAGGTTTACATCTCAGAAACTGACAAAGGTATGGCTGTTTTAAGGTCAAAATCCCACAGTTTGGCCAATACAGCCTTACCATGGGATAATATCCCATGACAATGACTATGAGGTTTTAAACAGAGAAAGAAGCTTTTCTTACTTCAATAAATCACAGTTCATTCAATACTGGGGTCCCATACAGGTTCTGTACAGCATTCTATGCATCATACATGTCAGAATCAGGCTATGTGGTCCCCAGATGAAAATGTTCACCCTGTATTGATGAAAACTGCCCAGATGTGGTTTTGAAACCACATCTTAGACCAATAAAGGATATACAGGCCTTTTGCAAACCACAAGCCTGTCATAGAGAGTGAAAATATTCACTTCCTCTATGTGAAAAGGTCTAGCAGCTTTTTCCCTCCATTTCAGGATAAAAGGAGGCCTTTTCATTGCCAGAAAAGGAATCCCCATCCTGCTCTTGAATTGCTACATAGTACAACTGTCAAAAACAGTTATACTCTTGGAAGATAAACAGGTTATACTATAAATCTTAGTATTGTAGTCTTTATTATTTTAACCCAACAGGTAAAGCTGCACCCAGGGCTTTCAATAGTGCTCACCATCACTAATTCTCATTAGTAAAGCCCTTTTTATCTTTAATGAAACCTTTTTTAATCCTTCTATCCGTGTCACAGTCATAGTTAAAGTTGTAAATAGCCTTATTACATCTCTATCATAGAATCAACCTGACAATGACATGGTAAGAACATGGAAGTTTTTCTATATTGTTCTACAATGACTAAGCAGGAATTATCACTTCCATTACCACTTACAGGTAGTGGTGTGACCCATTATATGTGAAAAACTTCTCAAGGGGATTTTGGTTCTTGAATGTTGATCATATGTCCAAATTCCTTGCCTGTAATTCCATTGGCCCTTTGGAATCTGTCACAAACATGGCAATATTAAAAGGTCTCTTTCCTCCAAGAAGGCCACCATACACAGTGTTTGACTTTTTCAATTATTCTTTATTCTTAAATATTTCCAGAATAGATCTTATGATAAAATTTATGGAGCATGGTATTGAGAAGAAATCTACTACATAATTTCATTACACAAGAAAGTTTTGGTCTGTGATACATTATGCCATCAAAAATGTGAAATATTCCTTTAGGATATGAATCTCACCATATTTCATCTAGTGAATTAGCTAATTCTGTGTCTTTACATTCTTTATCAAAAAATTATGTCAAGACACGGCAATTCTTGTCTTGTTTATATGACTCTCTGACTTCTTCCAGGAGTTAAGTCCCTATATCAGTTATGTTAGTTTGTTCAATTGGGATCTGTGGTCATTCTTCTAAAGGTACATAAGCTGTGCTATCAGGTGTATTAGCTAATGCTCCCTGCTAGGTCCATCAGAATTCATATGTATATTACATGCTTTATGAACTATAATAATTTTCTATCTATATTTTTTAAATGGATATTTGCCACCTCAACATGGGTCTGTTGGGTGTTTTCATGCTAAGAAATGATTTTACTGCATTACAGTCAGCTATCACCTCAAAAGCACTTCTATAAAGATAATAATGTATCTTCTCAAGTGCTCATACCAAAAACAAGCATTTCATTTTGCTTGAACCATATCTGTCTTCTTTTGGTTTTATTTTTTTTGAGATATAAAAACCGGTCCTTTTGTAGGTTTTTCATCAATAATATTGACTTGATGTAGGGTTTCCCCTAATCCATCTCCACATGCATAAATGTAAAATTTGAAAGGTATATTCCAGTCTGGCATGAGGATTAAATGTGCTTCTGTAAGAGCTTTCCTTATCCTCTCACCAGCTTTAATTCTTTCCTGTGTCATCTCAGATACTGTCTGTTGATCACAGATTCTATAGAGTGACTTGGATATAATTGAAAAATATTTCAAGTGTTGTATTACATAAATGGTAAGTCAAAGAAAATAAATCATTAGATTTTTATTCTGGGGCATTGGCTTAAGTAACATTGCTGCTAATTTCTTTTTGTCAATACCCAAGTTAAATGGTAAACACTATTTCCCAATGCTTTCAGTTTTTCAAAGCCAAAATTGCATTTCTTGAGTGAAATCTTCATATCAACTCCTGCAACTTTTTCAAGTACTCTTTGAGATTTTTCAAGGTGCCAAGACCATGATTCTGAAAATATAATCATATCATCAATATAAATAATGAACCACCCTTCAGATAATTCTGTGGGGAAGATGGTATTCATCATCATTTGATAATGAGATGGAGCATTTTTTATCCAAAAGGGCATTCTAAAATACTCATAAATACCACAGTGAGTGATTAATCTAGAGAATTTCTTGGCCTATGTGTCAAAGGATTCCTATGAAATCCCTTCAATGAATCCATTGAGGTTATGTACCTTTATTTGGATAATTGGTTCAAAGCTTCTTGGATTCTAGAAATTGAATTCCTATCTACAGAGGTGTAGGTATTCAGAGCTACAAAATCTCCAACCATCCTTTATTTATCATCATTCCAAGCAATGATTGCAGGAGCTGTGAATTAAACTTCTTGATCATGGCCTACTTTTCTCATTACACCAAGTTGTATTAAATCTTGAATATGTTTTTACAATGCTGTTATAGCTCTGGGGCTTGCTGGGCAAGCTGGTATTCCAAGTACTGGAGGATATGGCCTGTTGATATTTAGAGTAATATCAGCTTAATGTCCTCTAATGATGCCCAATGGTTCATTATCTGAATCAAAAGAATTCTTATATGTGTATAACAAATCTATAAGATCTTGTTTCAATTTTTATGATAACATTTGATTAATCTGTGCTTCTATAAGTTAATTTGACACAAATTTCTCTTGATGTGTATCCTCATTTGAAGATACTACTAATATTTGTTTAGAAAAATTGAAAAAAAAAGATTTGTTTATATTGTTTTCTCCAATTGTAAAATACCTGTCTTTATGGTTATTAATATCAATACCATAAATATTCAGATATTCATTTCCAAGAGTGATATATTGAGAGGTAAAAATGTCAATTACTACTATCTCTGTCTTTATTATCATGATTTCTGCAGTGCGTTGAAATAAAATTTTAGTTTCTAATATTCCAAAAGGGTACAGATTATTACTGTAACTACTTAATTTTTAAGGTGTGGATATGAAACTTTGATTCAAAATCAAGTAATTTTCCTGTCCTCAAAATTTGTATAAGGTAAAAATTGATTGCAAATAGTATAACATATAATTTTCAATAGAAATCATGCCCAATTTATTGTTTTTAGCTTTATAAGTATAAAAAAATAATATCATAAAGATTTATTGTTTTACCAACAATAAAAATTTATCCAAAAATATTCTACAAGAGATATTTAAGGCTACAAAAGAAATTTTTTCAAGAGCAATTTCAATTGGAATGAATTGAGAAAAGAAATTCAGGAAATTAATATGAGAGAAGAGTACCTAAAAATAATAGTAAAGAGAAAAAATGCCCAAAATTGACCAGAGTGAATTTGGAAACAAAGTGACAAAGCTAACAATGATGAAAGATGCTTTAATTCACTTATGGGGTGGTTCAAGGTTGAAAATGACTATAAGAGTTACAAACAATGATTATAATGATTTTTTTAAAGTTTTAAAAGGTTTAAAATGATAAGAAAAGGGTGGTTGGAATCTTCTATTGATTGGTTTAACAGTGTTTAAAGTAACTATAAAAGGAAAAGATTCTAACATGAAGAGAGAAGTGGGGCAAAGTAGACATTCTTTTTTTAGCCACCAATTTTCTTACTCCAAACATATAATTTACTCTTGTCAGTCGTGAAAAACAATCTGACAACAGAAAAGCAAATTATGGAATCATTAAACCCTGGTTTAGACCAAAGAAGGGCTGGTTTTAGCCATTTTGAACCCTTAAATCAGCCATTGCTATAGTAATACCTGTGTTTAAGCCTTGAAGACATGTCAGAATGTGTTTAAGAGACGTAAAAGGCAGTTAAAACTGTTTTTTCTATTACTTTTTTTATCTTAAGGGTAGTTTTCCCCTTGTGGCAACAGTTAAAACTACCCTGGTTGGTATCAAAACCTCATGATCAATTGAGTCACAGACCCTGTGACTCAATTCCAGGCCAAAAGTGATGAACATTTGCATGTATTTTGACATCTCACGCCTGTCAGCAAGGAATTTAGGGGTCTGGCTCCCTTGAATCCAAGATTCCTTTTCCCCCTCCAAAATTAATCTTTCCAATTTATTTTTTCTTTAATTCCTCATCATGTAATAAACTTATAATTTACACATGCAATTCAATTGAGTTCAACATCTAAGCAGCTGTAATATCTGATACCTCATATATAAAGTACTGTTCACTTATGTAACACATGCACACATTTTGACATTTCAACTGAAAATACTTCAATTCCTCATAGCTTCTAAACTACAGACCGCACCTCAATTTAACACAAGAATTGATGGTTAACACCACATGTGGTGTGAATTAAACTAAGTTTTTGAGGATTTTCAATTTTTATACAGAAGTTACTAAAGACTTAATTTAAGCTTATTTAGAGATGAGTTACAGAAATTTCACCCAGAGGTGACACCACCTTATTTTTTATGAGGAATCCAATGGTGAACCAATTTTCTTAGGTTTATTTATTGGATAAAAAGCTATAATAATTTTTATTTAACTTTTTCCAAAAGATATTTCAATTTCAGTAATTTTGTTAAGAATTTATTTTTACTTAATTTTTTCAACTAAAAATGTGTTTCCACAATTTTAAATTTCAATGTAATTTTATTTTTAAATTCTAATTAATTTTTCTTTTTGTGTATAAATTTATATTTATATTTTAATTTTTGTTTTGATAATGTAAATAAATTCATTTTATTCATAATTGTATCTTTTTTTATTATTTGTGGTATTTTGGGTATATGAAAATACCTCTAAAGCTCACATTCCCTCCCCCTAAAAAAAGAATATTAATTTTTAATATTGTTTTTCTAGTGTTTCTGAGCATTCTAAGAAGTTTGGTAGCTTCAGGTATGTCCTTTTCTTTTAACAATTTATCTTCAGAATTTGGGTCACTGTACCTAAGAAGGTATTACCTTACTTCTTTTGTTCTTAGATTCCTTTCTTTGAGAACTTTGTTTATTTTCCTAGTGCCAGATGATTCAATAGGAGTTATATGCTGGGGAACTTTATTCCTCAAAGGAAACATTTCAGCATCACTAGATTTATATGGTTTTATGAAGATTACTGGAAATGTAGGATGCTTATTGCTAATTTCCTCAGATAATTCTACTTCAATTGCATTCTTCCACAAAGGGCCTTAATAACAAAAACTCCTGCAAAGGAGCCTTTGAGATTTTCACATCCTTTGATGTTATTGAAGTTAGTGGTAGATACAAGTACTAAATCTCCAACTTTGCAATCTGGAGTGGCATGTGATTAGTCCCATTTGTCTTTGGCATATGCAAATGAGTCTTCCATTAACATTACTGAACTCTTTCTAGATTTTTCTAGAATTCCTTTGAAGCTACTACCTGTGGGGTGAACTTCAACCAAATCCTTTCTTAATGAATCTTGGGGTAATTTGGGATTCCATCCCTTCTCTAGAATAGCAGGAGTATGATTAGTACTAGCATGAATGGATTTTTTATATGCCAATTCCAGTTCTGGTAAGAGAGTATACCAATCATGGGTGAACCCACTACAATATTTAAGTTCAAGGCCATATTCCCAAACTCTTCTCACCATATATTCCAAGGTTTGGATCATTCTTTCAGCCAGACCATTGGTTTGTGGGTGGTAGGCTGTAAAGAAGGACAACTTTGTTCCAAATAATTTGTGAAGCTCTGTTCATAGTGCTGAGGTCAATTTGTGATCTCTGTAGCCAATGATATTTGTGAATATGCCAGTACATGATATTACTCTATTCCATATTAGCAGAGCTGTATCAATGGCTGTATCATCCTTGTGACATTGTAGAAAGATTGGAGTCTTACTAAATCTGTCAACAAGCACTCATTAGTAATTCATTATAGCTTCTATCACCCGCTGGTGGTAGGCCAGTTACCCAATCCATATGGAAAATTTCCCAAGGTTTTTTGGGTTCTTGGATTTTGATCATATTTCCAAGTCTTTTTCCAGTGGATTTATTTGACTTTGGACATCTGTCACAGGTTTTGAAATACTCTGCAACATATTTCTGCCACATTGGCCACCATATACAGGTCTTTATCTTTTCTCTTGTCCTGTTCTCAGACTGGTATCCTGAGAAGGGGCTGTAATGGCATTGTTTCAGTACAAGATTGATTAAGGACCTGTACACAACTGTCATTACACATGTATTCTTGGTTCTGTGGTAGGTTATGCCATCCAGTAAGTGAAATATTCCTTCCTCATAATATTTTTCCCATATTTCATCTAATTCATGTATCAAAGAGCTGTCTTTATAGTCTCCAGTGAGTAATTGGAATAGGATGCTACAACTCTTATATTGAGTATAACTGCTTCTTAATTCTTAAAAGAATGTTTTGTTCAGATCTGTAACACTGATTCCTTCTATTGGAATCTGTGGGGAAGCTTCTTCTGGCACATAAGCAGGATTATCAATATTATTTGGTAATTTCCATCTACCCAGTCCCTCTGCAATTTTATGAATATTCCCATCTTTGTGAACAATAGTCATATTCCCTCTGTAATCTTTTATGGCTATTTGCCATCTGAGCATATGCATTTTAGGTATTTTAATGTTTAAAATTGATTTAACAGCGGTAAGATCTGTTAGCAATTCAAAAACACATCCTTCCATGAAGTAATTGAGTTTTTCTAAGGCCCATACAAAGCATAAACACTTCATCTGACTTTTCCCATATCTAGCTTCAGTTGGTTTGACTTGCCTGTATATGATACATATCAGTCCTTCCACAGGTTTCTCATTTATAATCTGAACCTGATGAAGTGCAGAACCTAATGCGACCCCTGATGCATCAATATAAAACTTAAAGGGAAGCTTAAAGGCTGGAATCATTAAGAGTGAAACAGTGGTCAAGGATTGTCTTAAAGATTCAAAGGCTTTCACTCTGTCAAAAGTCATTTCAAATACTGTGTCTTTGTCACATAATTTATAAAGAGGTCTTGCTATGGATGCAAAATCTTCAATATGCTGCCTGTAATATCCTGCAAACCCCAAAGGTGACTGATTTTCTTTTTTGTTCTGAGGCATATGTTTAAGTAGCACTGCTGCAACTTTGTTTTTTTCAATCACAAGGGATAAACCAGATAATACATGTCCCAGTGCTTTGAGTTCTTTAAATCAAAAATGACATTTCTTTAGGGAAATTTAAATTTTTACAGATTTAATTTTGTTCAAAACTCTGGATAATCTGTATATATGTTTTTCCCAAGTCTTGGAACAGAAAAAATTTTTGTCAATGTAAATGATTAACCATCCTTCTGAAAGTTCTTCAGGGAATATTTCATTCATAATCCTTTGGAGGTGTGAAGGTGCATTCTTCATACCAAAAGGCATCCTTAAATATTCATACAATCCAAAATGAACAGTAATTCTCAAGTATTTTCTTTCCCTTGGTGTCACCACATTTTGATGAATTCCCTTAAGGGCATCTATAGTGCTTATATACACTTCTTGAGACATTTGGGTAAGGGCAATTTGAATTTTTGGTATTGGGTACCTTTCTGGAACAGTGTAAGTGTTCAGAGCCGTATAGCTCCGAGCAATTCTAGATTTCCCATTATGCCATGCCACTATGACTGGTGTAGTTATCTCTACCTCCAAATTGTGACAAAACTTTCTTATTACACCAAGGTTTAGAAGCTCTTTGATATGGATTTTCAGCACTTCTCTTGGTTTAGGACTTGCTGGATATGCAGGCCTTCTCAAGAGGGGTGGGTAACATCTTTTAATATTATGAATAATGTCAAATTCATGACCAACAATTGTTCCCAGTGGCTCTTTATCTGATTCAAAGGCGTCTTTGTGGTCATGTAAAAGTGCAGAAAGTTAACTTTCTTGTTTATAAGTGAGATGAAGACTTATTTCAGCTTCATTTAACTGTTTGGACTTAAATTTTTCTAGCTCTAAGTTGACTGGTGATACTTTGATTATTGAATTTTTCTTCAAATGGTAAAAAGGAAGGTTTGTGACGCTTATTGTCCCCAATAGTAAAGTATCTGTCTTTATTGTTATGTAAATCTATGCCATACATGATTAAGTAATCATTTTCCAATATAAAATGGGTACTAAAGCAGTTTTCCATAACAACAAATTCAACAGTTATATTTAATTTCCATTGATATGTGGAAATATTAAAGTAGTTTCAGATATTCCCAACTCTTCCATGGGATTACTTACACTGTTGAATTTCATACCATCAATTGGCAACAATTGATCTTCAAAATGTGGTACACAAGTCTTAAGAAAAGATTTGCCAACACAAGAGCAGAAGGCTCCTGGGTCAAGTAGAAGCTTAGTGGGTTTGCTGTCAATTACCACTTCTTTTATACAGGAGCTACCAGATGTATAGCCTTTTCCCCTGTTTGTTTTGGTTTTCATAAGTTGTGCATCTTGAATTTTTGATAATTCAAGTTGATCATTGCTTAATTGTGGCAAGTTGGAATAAGATTCCATGATTTCAAAGGTGGAATTGATATTTTCTATATATTTTGAAGATTCAGAAAGTATTGATGATTTATCATCTGAATTATCTTCATTCACTTCATCATTTTCAACATAAGGTTTCTTTTCAATTTCAATTTCATTAATTTCTCCCTTTATTGGACATGAATTAGCTAAATGTGTGGTGCTCTGGCAGATATGGCACTTCCTGATTATGTCTACAGATCTATATTTAATTTTATTATAATTTTCTTTGTGATTTTTGTCCACAGAATCTTTAAAAGGTGTATTAAACCTTGTTTTGAGATTCACCCTACTAGCAACAATTCTGGTTCTGGTGGTTACTTCTTCCAATATATTAATAATATCTTCTGCTGAAGACTGTTCAGTAGTCCTTCTTTTAACAGGATTCTCCGAACCACCTCCACATTTTCTTAGAATCCTTTTGTGAATCATAAATTCTGACATGTCAGGATATAATGCTGTTAATATGTCTTTTTGGTGGCAAAACCATGGTAAAGCTCTATCTTTGTCAGCATCAAATTTGTCATATTCAAAGGATGTTTCCACCTTAAATCTCCAAGAATCATTGGACCATTTGTTAATGATTTGGGATTTTCACCAATTCCAACTTTGGTGTTCATGTGCTTGTCTTAATTTAATATACCATCTATGGGCTGATCTGGTAAACAAGGCGTTAAATCTTGCTGTTAACAGAATATCTGGTAATTCAAAATCTTCTTTAATCATTCCAATACCACTGATGAATTCCATATAGTAATATTCTCCTTCACCACTGAAGTGAGGCCATTCCTTAAGCTTTGGTACTTGTTTCAACAGTTCTTGGTGCATTGATGTGTCCAAGTTATGGAAAGAGGTCAAAAACTCATTATTTAGTTGTGAATTTTCTACATCCAATACTTGTGGGTTGGGAATTCTTGTGCCCTCATTCTGATTCAGAGGTGGAGGAATTCTTGCTCAGGTGTGCAGTAATTGATCAATATCATTTATTTTACTGTTGCTACACCTTTGAGAAATTTTGAGCTCATGTTGGAAGCTTTGTATTAAATTTATTACTTCAGTTTTATACATATATTCCTTATGTGTTAACTCTTGCCATAATTCTGTCTGTCCATTATTATCAGAAATGAATTTATTCAAATTCATTGTTAATTTTAATACTCCTTGTTGTGAGGTGTCAAAAAACATTTTCAAGGAAATTGTATATGTCTTTACTTCAGTGAATGAATTTGAAGTATCATCAAGGACTTTCTTATCATATCCTTTGATAATATTTATGGCTTGTTTTATTCTTGTTTTGATTATGTCATCAATATTGAATTTATAATACTTGTCTGTTAATTCTTTAATAATGGCAGATTGTTCATTCAGCTTATTTACAAATAGATTGTCATTATTAGAAGTCTTAACTTTTCTTGAACACTTTTTAGAACACAAAGGTTTCTCACTTATTTGGCTCAGAATTAAATTATTTTTTTAAAGATTGTTAAAAATTGATAAATTTTTATCAGAAATATGACTTTTTATGTCATTTATAGGTATGTAAAAGTTTGGAATGCCATCTAGAATATCATAAATAATTTCTGGTATTTTAGTCTGGCTTTTTCCTTTTTCTGTAGTTCCATAATTGTTCTGGCCATCTGGAATACATTTTCCATGGCATCCTGCTGAATCTTTGGGATTCTGTAGCCTTGGCTGTAAGGCTTTGTAGCTGGTGCTTTGCCTTTGCCTTTGTTCTGAGCTTGTGGCTGCCTTTTCATGCTTGAATTGATTCTTCTGGATACAGAAGCTGTTCTTGGCACTTGCTTGGGTGGTGGAGGGTTGTTTCCCCCCATTCTGCTGTTAAAAGAATCACTTTTTCTTTTCCATCAATGTATGACATCCATTGAGTAACTTTCAAGTGTTGGGATGGCCCAGGAATTTTATCACAGTCAGGTAAGAATTCATGCATATTTTCCAGAGATATGAAAGGATATAGTACTCTTTGTACTGCAATGCATTATTTTATGCTTTCTGGCTGGCTTTGTAAATGTCCACTTAGACTTCATGTGGTGGTTTCAGCTCTGTTTTAAGGTAAAACAGTATTATCAGCTTCAGAGTGGACTAATTTTACAGTTTGGGATTCATTCATTGACCCTTGTTCTTCTGTAACTGATTGGCTTCTGCCATAATCACGTCTATGACCTTTTTGGGAGCTGCTTGAGGGGTTATAGCTGGCTCCTGATCTGGTTGAAGGTATATTTATGATTAAAAAAGCTTAAAAATGGCGCACTAACTTCAAAAAAGTGAGTATCGGCCAAATTATTTTCCTTCTGAAGGATATTATTCATGTCCAAGCTAATTAATTCAGAAAAAACTGGCTTTGGTTGGTTGTTCTGAGTTATAATAACTGTGCTATTATAGTCAGAATCAGCAGTACTGGCAGGAATAATGCTAGTAAATGTTGATGCAGTTCCAATATTTTCTTGTCTTACCACATTTTCAGACACTAAAATTAATGAAGAAAGAGAGTAATGAAGTAAAAAAAGATTTTTCAAAAGAGAAATGAAAAATAAAGCATTGCTTGTGATATGAAAAAGTTTTATTTTTTATGAATTTTTTTGATTTATAAGTATTTTTATGGAATTTTTGAATTTTTCAATATAAGAAAAAGGATTTGGAAAGAGTAAAAAATTATGTAACAGATAAAATATCATGGCTGGGCCCCCAAATGTAAGGTGTGGATATGAAACTTTGATTATAAATCAAGTACGTTTCCTGTCCTAAAAATCTGTATAAGGTAAAAATTGATTCAAAATAGTATGAAAAAAGGTTTTTAAGAGAAATCACACCACATTTATTGTTCTTAACTTTATAAGTATAAAAAAATAAGATTATAAAGATTTATTGTTTTACCAACAATAAAAATTCATCCAAAAATACTCTACAAGGGATATTCAAGGCTACAAAAGAAATTTCTTCAAGAGCAATTAAAATTTAAATTAATTGAGCAAAGAACTTCAGGAAATTGCTACAAGAAAATAGTCTTAAAAAAGGACATTAAAGAGAAAACATGCCAAAAAGTGACCAGAGTGAATTGGGAAACAAAGTGAAAAAGCTAACAGTGATGAAAGATGCTTTAATTCACTTATGGGGTGGTTCAAGGGTGAAAATGATTATAAGAGTTACAAACAATGATTATGATGATTTTTTCATGTGTTTAGAAGGTTTCAAATGATAAGACAAGGGTGGTTGGGATCTTTTATTGATTGGTTTAACAGTTTTTAAACTAATTACAAAAGGAAAAGATTCTAACATCAAGAGAAAAGTGGGGCAAAGTAGAAATTCTTTTATAGCCACAAACTGTCTTGATAAAAAGGTAAAATTTAATCTTTTCAGTTGCGGAAAACACTCTGAAAACAGAAAAGTTAATTATGGAATCATTAAACCCTGGTTTAGACCAAAAAAGGGCTGGTTTTAGCCATTTTAGACCCTCAAATCACCCATTGCTATAGTAATACCTCATTCTAAGCATTCAAAAAATTTGATAATGTTTGAAAGAGATGTCAAAGCCAGTTAAAACTGTTCTTTCTATTATTGTTTTATCTTAAGGGTAGTTTTACCCTCTTGGCAACAGCTAAAATTGCCCTGGTTGGTATCAAAACCTCATCATCTTTTGAGTCACAGACCCTGTGACTCAATTCCAGGCCAAAAGTGATGAGCTTTTGCGTTTATTTTGAAATCTCACGCCTGTCAGAAAGGAACTTGGGGGTCTGGCTCCCATGAAGCCAAGATTCCTTTTCCCCCTCCAAAATCAATCTTTCCAATTTATTTTTTCTTTAATTCCTCATCATTTAATATACTTATAATTTAAACATTTAATTCAAACAAGTTTTAAAGTTACAAAAATGTAATATTTAATACCTTATATGTAAATTACAGTTCACTTATGTATTACACACACCCATTTTGACATTTCAATTGAAAATACTTCAATCCCTCATAGCTTCTAAATTACACACCACACCTCAGTTTTAACAGAGAAAATGATGGTTAACAACACATGTGGTGTGTATTAAATTAAGATTTTGAATATTTTTAATTTTTATGCAGAAAATACTAAAAACTTAATTTAAGCGTATCTAGAGATGAGTTACAGAAATTTCACCCAGAGGTGACCCCAGCTTAATTTTTTATGAGGAATCCAATGGTGAACCAATTTTCTTATGTTTTTCTTTGCATAAAAATTCATAATTATTTTTATTTAACTTTTTCCAAAAAACATTTTAATTTCAGTAATTTTGTTAAAAATTCCTTTTTACTTAATTCTTTCAAGTAAAAATGTGTTTTCACAATTTGAAATTTCAATGTAATTTCATTTTCCAATTATAATTAAATTTTCATTTTTGTGTATAAATTTATATTTATACTTTAATTTGTTTTTTGTAATATAAATAAATTTATATTATTGATAATTGTATTATGTTTTATTATTTGTGGTCTGTTGGGTATATGAATTTACCTCTCAGGATCACATAATTGCACTCCCTCTATTGGTAATAGATGATTTTTCCATTGGGGAAGTAGGATTTGAAGGTAAGACATTCCTAAAAAAGTGCGAAATTCCCCAGTGTCCAAATTGACTTCATCTTCAATATCATTCAATAAGAATGATGTAATACAAGATGCTCCAGCAGTGTAACCTTTGCCTCTAGCAGGTTTAGCTTTACACACCTTGGCAACCGGAATATTGATCAGGTTGCAGAAATATTAACTGTATTGTGGTAAATGAGTATGGACTTCAGTGACTTAAAAGAAATATGTAATGTTCTAAATAGAATGATCTTCTGCTGGTGTGTCTTCAGATATTGCAGAATCTTTATCAGATTCTTATTTCTCTTCAGCACACTTCACCTCTTAAATGACTTGAAATTCAGTTATTTTAGTCTTTTTGGTACAGGTGTTTGCTAAATGTGAGGTGCTCCCACATTTATGACACTTGGAGACAGGTCTTTCAGGTATTCTATACTATCTAGAAGTCTTTGGAACTATTTTTGAGTTTCATAGGGCTTCTAGCCCAGGTTTTACCAATTATTGTTGTAGTAATTATATCTTCCATAGAATTAATATACTCCTTTGTTGAACAGGGTTCTACACATCTGAGCCTTATAGAATGTTCTAGTTCTCCTCCACATTTTATTAATATTTTCATATTAATAATAGAGTCAGACATATCTGGATTTAAAGCAGATAATCTGTCTTTTTGTTTGAGGAACCAAGTAAGTGGTTTCTCTTTGTCTGTATTTAAAATGGCACTCTCAAAGGAGCTTTCTATTTTAAACTTCCAGGAACTGTTGGCCCACTTGATGCTTATCTCACATATCTACCAAAGCCAATCATGTTTTCCATGCTCTTGTCTCATCTTGTAATACCATTTCTTTGCAGTTCTGGTAAACAAGGAGTGTAATTCTCCCACTATGATTTCATCAGGTATATAAAACTCTTCCTGAAAAATATAAATTTTTCTAATGATATCAACCTTCAGCAGAGGGTGTTTTCCATTGTTCTATTTTGGGAATATCTCTTGCAGAGATTGCATTTTCTCCTAGAAATGAGTTAATCTTTTTTTCACAGAGAGTTTTTCTTCAGTTAAAGGTGTGGAGTTTCTGGGGATATGTGAATTAGGTTCAGAATTCTTATGAATTTGGTCCAAATTTTCAATTATTTCATTGTTTAATTTCTGCCATTCTCTGCCACTTCTTGCCAGATTTGTGGAAAGAAGATTGTTGTTATCAACTATTCCTAACACCCAATCCTTAAGAGCTCTAAGCTAGTCATTAATGTGATTAATTGAAAGATTCTCCAATTCACGATTTTATACTTGACATTTACTCTCAATCTTCTCACATGTGTTGGAAATTTACTCAAGTCTGGCATTTGTCAATTTTCAGCATTCAGTGAAGGTTCTTTCATTGTTTTGTAATTCATTTATTCTTGATGTTAATTTATTTAAGTCTTTATAAAAAAGTTAAATTATAAATCTATAATAGACTTAATATATCTAACTTCTTCTATTATTTGCATTGAAGGGACCTTTTCATCCTTTGCTGTTTCTTAGATGTGAACTCCATAAGGTTTCTGGCTATATTGAATAAACTGAGCACAGCTGAAGGCTTCAATTTGGGAGTCCTGTACCCTTGTGGGTAAGGCCTGTGCCAATTTTCCTTGAATTTGACCTTGCCTTGATTGTTCTTGGTAACTATATGTTTCTTCTGAGGAACTTTGGGCTTGTCTTTGGACTGTTCTGGAGCTGGTTGACGCTACTAGTCCTTCTTTCTCCAAAACTGGGGTAGTTTCCAGTTCCTCCTTTTGGTCTATGGATAAAAGAATTTGGTTCTTCAGCCAGCTCTTTATCCTTTTAGCTTTGTCATTGAAAGACAAGGGAATCCATCCTCCTACGAGTTCTATGGTATTCTCCTGACCCAGAAAGCTCTTTATGTGTAAGTAGGAGTTCATGCCCCTTCCAAAGGCTTGGAAAAATTTCACATTCCTCTTCTTTGGCTTCTCTGTACCAGTTTTTGTAGTGGTACTGATATATTCCTATGGCTGCCACTTGGAAGTGGTTCAGGCCTTAAAAAATTACCTTGAATCAGTTCAGGCTCAGAGTTAATGTCAATGTTTGTTGGTAAGGACCTTGGGGAATAGGGGAAACTCTGGCATCCTGAAAATGTGCCTTTCTTTAGGAAGGTCTGCCAGGTCAGGCTCTGATATTTTCTCTTCCTTTTCCAGATCCATAATTCCTTACATTTCTGGTATGCACCATTTTCACATCAATTCAAGAGAAAATTAAGAATAAAGACAAAGAACACACACCTTTTGGTGGTTGTCTGGATAACTCTGTCTTGAATAAGTGACTCTTTTAAAAATTTGCACTTCAATGCTGTATTCAGATTCTGATTCCAAATATTGTGTACTGGTAATATATCTTTTACTGAGATTATTACAAGCTGAAATATACTTGATTGAAGGCACTAGAGAAAAATTGAAAAAAGAAAAATTATTTTTCATACTTTGAAAATATTTTTGAGATAGTTTGATAAGCTTATTATTTTGTATATATTAAAAAGTATTCTTTTTAAAGAGAAATAATTGAAATTTAGGATTTATAATCAAAAATTAATTCAGAGTAAGTCCAAGAGAAATCTTATAAGTTCTTGGAGGTGAAAAAGCCATGTGTAAAACAATATAGAATTGACCCAAATTTCTCAATGAAAAATATTTCCAAGAAAATCTCAAAACAAGAATATATTTTAGCTTTAAAATAAAAGAAAAAAATTCATTAAATGAATATATTTTAGGATTCAAAAATATATCAATTAAGGGTTCAAGGTTCAAAACACACAACCAGCCCCCCAAGTATAAGATGTGTCTATGAAATTCTTGATAATATTACTATTAATCAAGAGTACCATGACTGTTCTTATGAAATATAATAAGAGAATATATCATAACCAAAAGTTCATGATTTATTGCCTGATTATTTGTTGTATGTTTTATACACTACTAGTCATTACAATAGTAAGAATTAATTTTCTACTAGAATCAGTTACAAGAAGTATCAACAATAAACCTTCTTTATTAAGATAATATAAAATTATTTTGATTTAAAATTATATTTTTTAAGAATAATTAAAATTAAAATTCTTGAAGAAAACTACAATTCAGAGAAAAAACTTCAATAATTACAGCAAAAACTCACTAATACCCCCAACAAGACCTTTAAAATAATTGGTAGGGTGAATTGATGGATTGTTTGTGGATTTAAAGGATCAAAATTTCATTTATTACAGTAATAAAAATTTTATCTTTAAACACTATTAGAAATGGTTTTTTGTTATGATTTAATGTCCTTCCAATTGATTCTGAAATATTCAAAACACTCAAGAAAAGAATTAACTGATACTTGTTGGTACAAAACATATAATTGGATAATACAATATTTGGAAATAAAACCAGAGGAAGCCTCTTTTAACTAAAAACCAGCTCACATAGGCATGCCATGAGGGAAAATTAAAAAGTGGTGAGTGAGAAACCATTCATCCTCTTTGGATAATTGTTTCCATCACTTTTTGTCAACTAAGATTATCATAAGCACTTAATGAAGTCATTTCACATGAGTACCAACGTATTTATTCTTAAGAAAGAAAGGGATAAAATATGTCAGCCTTATTTTATTTCAAAATAATAATTAATTTCTCAAAGTTATAAATTTTATTGAAAATTGCATCACCAATTGTATTTTATGTGAATTTTTGAAGATTCAGTGTTTGATGTTGAATCATCAATAATGGACTGCAAGTAAAACATTTAATTTGAATTATAAAGTCATAGTTCTTTTTGTTTTCTACGGATTATCCTTTTCTAAATTGTTCCTGAAAGCTTCAGAGAGATCCATTTCAAATTTCATTTATAATGAATTTTTGAAGTTTTTACCTTATTTCTACATAGAATTGCAAATAGCGTAGTTGTAGCTGGTTGCCATGAGGTAAATACAAGGACAATACTCCAAATGAGGTTTTAGCTACTATTTGAAGGTTTTTAAATGCAAAAAAACTAAGAATTGACATGGCTAAAGGAGTCAGAGTAGCTTATTACCTACTTTTCATGTCAAAATAGCAGCTTATATGCTATCTTGTTATGATTTAATGGGACTTTAGCTTGGTAAACAAGTTCCCAAAAGGCTTTAGTATACTAATTGGGCCATGATAAGCCATGGATCCAGTTTTCAGAGCTATACACACTTCAGAGGCCTCAGAAGTTGTGTACCCTGGCTCTCTTTGATGTCTTTGGTTCCCTTAGCTATTTTCACGTCAAAAATAGTAATTCAGACTTCAATACTGATACCCACTGTGGGTGTACCAAAAACTGTGTATAGGAATACTCTAATTTAAAGTGCCATAAGCATAAATAAGACTATTCTGAGTGGATATGTAACAGGGAATTTAACAAATTTAAGTTTTTTTGGCATGAAAATGATAGAAACAAAAAATTTCACAATTCTTTTATTTGGTATTGATGATGTGGTGTTGAAGTATTTTTCATGTTACCACCTCATAGAGTTATTTTAAGCTCATTCACTCTATGAAGCTGAACTAGGTGAAACTTTGTGGAAAATCCAAATCTGGTCTTAAATCCATGAATTTACTTCCTCAAAAAATAGTTATTCATCTTTTCTTAAACAAAAAATGATAGATTTTGGATATATGCATGACTTACGGGTTAAATGTGGTTCAAAATCGATTGTAATATTAATTGTGGCATATTTGGGTATTTAAAATATAAATCAAGAATTACAGATGAGCTCTTTCATTTTTTATGCTTTATGTTCACCCTTCTCAAAAATTACAAAATTTATAAGGGTTTGTAGTTTTTTGGTGTATTTGTGTACAGCAACATTTTTCTTCAAAAACTTCCATGCCAGATATCTCTGTCAATTTACAAAATATCAGAATTTAAATGATTTAAAATTATAGGGCTTTATGAGATCTAAATTTCTATTGTTGTTTTCAAAAACCCTGTATTGACCTTGTTGAAACTTTGATACAGGATCTCTCTGCCATTTTTGAAGGTACAGGAGTAAGGGGTATCTAAAATTGAAGCTCTTTCCCAGATCGTTAATTTGGCTGTACCTTTGTACAGTTTTGTACAAGCCCTGTTGGAAGTCTGAGGGTTTCTTAGTTAGAAAAGGTGGTATAATGGTATCTCCTGAAATAAGAATGCTACAGAGGATTAGGTGGTACCATTAGATATCTCATATTGAGAGCTTCAAGAAGAATAAAAACTTGGTGGGGTTTCAATTGAATATGCATAAGTTAGATTATAGGTGAAAATAAAGGTTTTACTTATATCATCTTACATTTTACAGGGATTATCTCTGTTCTTTCTTATCCTATTTAGGTAAGGTTGTAAAATTCATATTTGGGGAGTTTCCCTCTTTATATCATACCTTTATTGGCTATTTTTGTCCAATACTCTTCATACCATTGCTTCTGGTATATCCTATGTAATGACGGTATTCTTTTTAGAGTCACAGGATGACAGTTAGACTACTTTTATTCAATTATGCTAAGCAACTGACATTTTAACTACTTTCATACTAACATTCTTCAATAATACTAAGGTACTGAGCTTTTTCATGACTGAAACACTTTTACCGCTCTAGATATCCTTCTAGTCCAGGAATGGTTGTGATCCTGGATAGTGGAAGCCTGTTCCATGATGAGTTGAAACATTAGTGAGAGAGGCCCTCTATTTTTATTTTTTGGCTTTCCTAAGAGGCACACAAAAAATGGGTTTTAGAAAAGTGAGACTTGAGAGCTTTTCACTGGTGAGACATGTAGTTTTGGTCTAGAAATGTGAGAGAGACTCCAAGTCCTGACCAATAGGATCAAGCCATCATAGCAATTATCAACTCTTTGAGCGTTAAATTGAGATTATCCTAATTCTGAACAATGAGATCATGTCTTTCTGGCTTTTTTATGTGTTTGCAGAGATTTCTTTGCCAGTGGTTATTTTATTATAAAACTAACATGACATCATTGAGATTATTTGGCTGGTTAGACTTTCTATTTGTGGAAAAAGTGGGAAAAGTAAGTTTTCTTTCAATTTCACTTATTTCTTATATGAAATCTTTGAGAGAATCCATCTGGTAATGTTTTTATTGGAATTTGGAAAAGTGGAGAAAATACAAAATTTGTTGAGATCACAGCCATTAAATTTTAAAAAAAGGGGGAATTATCAATTTGAAATTTTCTGGTTCTTTTATTCCTAATTTTAATTATTTGATATAAAGCCTTGAGATAATTTTTCTGGTGGATTGATTTTAGGATGGAATCATTTCATGCAGAGATTGCATTATTTTATTAAATTTGACATTTTTTATTATAACTAAAATAAAATTTATTCTTGGAAAATCCATTTTAATTGCTGTTTAATAGACTTTAGCTATTCCTTGTAATTGAATTGAGCAGTGGCAAATAAAGTTCTGATTATGTGCTCTATCTTATTATAGCTGTATTAAAATTAAATTCTTTGAACTGCATAATTTCAATTTATGCTGCAATAATGTGAAGAAATTTTGTGATACTATACTGTTTGAATTGAAATTCTTATGCATAAAGCTCTGTGCTTGAGTGGTTTTATATACTTTTGGGGATAACGCTGTCATGGTGTGGAGAAACTGTGTTATTTTTTAATGTTTCCATCAAATTCTTTTGCATAAAATCAGTGTTGGACAGTTATGGTATTTTTTATCTTTAATGTACTTGTGGCTGTGTAAGTCTTGTAGTTGTAACATTAATATATGTTGTGCATATTGTTTTGTTTTTTCAACCATTTAAATTTAATTTTTTCAATAATTTATTTTTTTTATTCCGTTAAATCCTTAATTCTCCTAAATTCTTCTTCACTCTTCCTGGCCCTTCCAAAAAATTCACTCAAATATCCATTAAAATACTAAAATATTCCTAGATCTTTCCATATATTCCAGAAATATACCTTTTATGAAACTACCTTGGTTATTGTCTGAAATGTGGGTTGAACTAGCTAAATGACCAATACAGAGGTGAACAGCTCCTTCTTTTCAACTGAGCCAGAAAGGTTATTATTTTTGGTCCAGAATTTGACTGTGTCTATAGAATTACCTTCTTTTTCAGTTCTTTATATATCCTCAAGACTATTGGTCCTATTGAGTTCCTTCAAAATATAATTAAGGTTGATTTTTGATTTGGATGAAATTTGAAAATCAAAATTGAGACTTTCAATTTTTTTAATCTTTACCATTTTTTTATATTTTTATGTTTTTTATTCTTATTTTTTGGGCTAATTCATTATTTTTATTTATAATATATATATATATATCATTTTTAAGCTTTAAACTCATACAAATGGTATGGAATACCACAGCATGCATTGTTGAATTACAACAGTTGTAGAAACATGGCATATATGAAGTTGTTGATCACTCTCACCAAATGGTGGTTATTTGCTATCCATGGGTTTTTGATATTAAACCCAATTAAAATGGCATATTTGTAAGCTCAACTAATGCTTTTGCACATGGTAACACTCTCAGTGTCCCAGAATTGACTGTGGAGAAACATATGCTCCTGCTTCCTCACTACCATGCTTATTCTCATTATCAAATTCTGAAAGATGTCATAATTGGAGTTTGGCTTCTTTCAATGTTAGTGGAGTGTATCTTTATAGCCCTGTAAATGAGAAGATATTTGTTTTCCCCCTTTTGAGCTTAAAAAAGCTTTGGTGACAAAGTCTTCCTCTTGAAAAAAGCCCTATGCGCCATATTCCAGGAAAGATTCTGTTGGTAGATTTTCAATTTTTGATATTTTACTTGCCTTAGGTTTCATTTATAGTGAAAACAATAATAGCATTATTTACATTTGGATCCATGTATATGATAGTGAAGTTTTGTCAGCCTGTGACTCAAAACCAGAGCACAAGCATGACAGCCAAAATACTATAAACCAATGGTATAGCCAAGATACCACCAAAAAATGTAGCTGAGCCAAATCAGCTCAAAAGGTATCAAAAGAAAGAGGAAAATCACCCCTTTCTGAAAATATAAGTCCCATCACCATAGGACAAAGAATAACAACGCTATCCCTGCTCAAAGTTATTGCTGAGCATAAAATTAATTTTAACCTCTCATCTAAAATCCAGAATAAGAGGCTGAACCCCATCAAATGGGTATTCAAAATGAATCTCTAAGCCAGGGCTATCCAATGGTACTAGCGCCAGCATTACTTGAGTTATGGCCAAATTCAGGCCAAATAAGGGTGAACGAAACATTCACCTTGCATCTAACGTTTGCAGTTTTAGCATGAGATACCTAAAGTGGGGTCTTTTTGGAAAGAGAAAAATCAGGGCTATCTGATGGTTTCATCCATTTCCCTATAGCTCAACTAGAACAAAAGGTATGGGGCAAATAAGCTCAATGCAGCTTTTTGCCTAAACCATGCAAATGTACAAAAATTTTGTACATGGGATAACTTTGCCATATTCAATGATACCCATATCAAATGAGGTACCATTGTGTAGAGCACATACAGGGATACACACTGAACACATTTTGAGGGTGATATCTCAAGAATTGACAAAGGCATGGCTGTTTTAAGGTCAGATTCCCACCTGCTGTCATATACAGCCTTACCATGGGATAATGTCCCATAACCATAAATATGAGGTGTCAAATAGACAAAGAAGCTTGTTTTTACCTCAATACCTCATATGTCAGTCAATACTGGGGTCCTATACACTTTCTGTACAGCATTCTACGCGTCATACACGTCAGAATCAGGCTGTGAGGTCCCCAGATGAAAGATTTCACCCTGTATTGGTGAAAACTGCCCAGATGTGGTTTCAAAGCCACATCTGAGCCCAAGACAGGCTATACAGGTATTTGCAAACAACAAGCCTGTCTCAGAGAGTGAAAAAATCTTCACTTCCTCTACGTGGAAAGGTCTAGCACCCTTTCCACCCCATTTCAGGATAAAAAGGAGGCTTTTCACAGCCAGAATTGCTTTCCTCATCCTGCTCTTGAATTCCTACGTAGTACAACTGTCAAAAACAGTTATACTCTTGGAAAATAATCAGGTATACTCTTAACTTAGAAGTATTGTAGTCTTTATTATTTTAATCCAACAGGTAAAGCTGTACCCAGGGCTTTCAACAGCGCTCACCACCACTATTGCAAAATATTAAAGCCATTTTATTTCATCTATAAACCCTTATTATCAAGAAAACTCTTTATTTTATCACTTTAATTCTGTGTCACAGTCAAAGTTAAAGTTGTAACTAGCCTAATTACTGCTTCTACATAGACTCATCCTGACATTTTGGGGGCCTGGCCGTGTTTTTTGACCATTTTGGACCTTATAAGTGAGTTTTCTACTTATTTTCTTTATTTTCTGACACTTGTTTTATCTTTTTAGGCATAATTATTTCTTAAAAATATATATTTACTATATATTTATCCTTATACTCATATTAAAAAGAGTACTTGTCACGTGGCTAATAACCACAAGACCCTTATTTTTGGCATGTTTTGTATATAAAAACACTTCTGGCCATTAATACAGTCTTAATTTTTAGTTAAATTAAGACACCTCATACTGATAAACTAACAGTTGAGGCATGGTTGGGCAGATTGTTAACTCAATTACCCTCTTACATACCACTTTTTGACAGTTTATACTTGCTAATTACAAGTTATTCTGTGAGATATTGGTATACAAACAATATACGAAATATCAATAAGCTGTATATCTGACATGAAACTGTTAATTAAATTACACTGTCATTGTACAAGGGCATATTGTAGTGATATACAAGCCCAGAGGCCATTCTTAGACATGCAAATAGCATTTTAAGAAGTCTTAACTTACATTAAGCCCTCTTTTTCCTGTTTTATTTCAGTGGAAGATAGCTTCATACCATTAGAAAGCCAGCCACAGGCCAACACACCAGTGACACCCTCAGAACCAGAGGGCAGCAAAGGCAAAGGAAAGAGGCACAGTGAAGGCCTGATAACAGCAAAGAAGTGGACACCCATTGCCACACAGAAGAGTAGAAAACCACAAAATTATTCTTCAATACAAGGTAAACCAACCTTGATAACTTGTACAGGGAAAATTACTATAATTAACCCAGTTGTAACCTCTAAAGGTAAATTGCCCAAATCAGCAGACAAAAAATTTGTACAAGGCACAGTCAAAGGTAAATACCCTAAGAACATAAAGTTTTTGACTGCTTGCAAACACTAAAATGTCACCTGTACACAGAGATATTGGCTTCCAAAGGAACCAGCCAGAGGACAGAAAAGGCTTTTCCAGAACCAGAAGACCTGAAAGAGGTTACCTTGGACACAGTAGTGGATGGCAAAACAATGAGGGAGATAATATCAACCCTGCCATTCACACTCCAATTAAATGGAGACCTCAAACCAGAGGACTGGAAAGACATGGGTCAAGCTCTTCAGCTCCACCAACTCCTCAAGGACCTATTCCAATGGAGCATGGACAACAAGAGGTTTAACCTGGCATCTCACTGGGCAGAACTTGGACCAAGTTTCCAAAAGATCTGTCTCAAAGAGATAGACTTCAAAGACCTTATGATAATCACCAAAGGTTGGAATCCTACCAGACAGTTCAGACTCCTGGAGGAAAGAAAACAGAGGATAAGGGAGAATCAAGCCACTATCCAAGCTATAGAAGAACAGTTAACCCAGACAGGGCTTACTCAGATTCCTTCAGGCTCACAAGGAGCAGGCCAAATCAGCTCTCCAGTGGCTTCACACCATTCAGACACCAACAGATCAATGACCAAGAGTCACCACCCTTCACAATTCCAGGATGTTTCCATGAGAAGAAAAGGATACAAGGGGAAAAACAAGGCCTCTTTCAGCCAAAGGCAGAAAGAATCAGACCCCATGATCCAGAAGTTGTTGGATTTGGTGAAAGAAGTGCACAAGAACCAGAAGTATCTGTAAACCACTCTAGAATCAGTAGTCCTAGTAATAGAAACATTACCCCCACTCAGACTGAACATAAAATTGTCACATCTGAGAGTAACATCAACAGTGATACACTGTGGTTACAAATGTCCCGATATGCTGAGCAATCTGCAAAGCAGTTTGCAGAACTTGAAGCAAGCCATGAGAGGATGAAGAAATTAACAGCCTCCATGGATAGAATAATTAAAAATCTTCAAGAAGGACATGCTCAATTGAGCAAAGCCACTGAAAAGACCAAAAAAAGACTGAATCTAGTCTTTGAAGAACAACACCACAGCAGAAGGGACAGGGATTGTCTGGAACAAGACATAAAAGAATTGCTTAATGTCTACCATAGCTTGAAGCCCCAACCACAAGGCCAAGCTATAGAAAATTCATATCAACCAGATGACATAAAACCAGATGCAATGTTTATGAATAAAGCAAGATCTCCATCACAATACCAGGATGGAGATGGCATGTCTTATTCAGAGAAGGAAGCCTTGAAACAGCTTCCTGAGGCCTCAAGCTGGCCCAAATTCTCTGGAACAGGAGAATATGATCATATGGAACTCATAGATCATATTGATGGGCTCTTCATTGCTGTACCAAGCATACCAGATTACTGGATTACTGCTGGACTGAATATAGCATTCAAAGGTCATGCTAGTATATGGTACCCAGAAATGAAAGAAATACATGGCAGAAGAAACTGGCCATGGTGGAAGAGTCAAATCATCTAAAAGTACAGTAATGGTACTTGGATATGGGAAAAGACCATGTCATTTGAAAATGACAAATACTCTGTGGACAAAGATCCATATGAGTGGTGCCTTAAACAGTCTAAAAGACTTAAAGCCATTGATCCTCAGATGAACATCCAAGTTAGGAATCACAAACTTCTGACACAACTGCCAGGAGAACTAGAGCATTCAGTAAAATGCAGATGCAACCAAAATTGCACTCTAGATGAAATTGCTAATAATTTACAAGACATAAGGAAGAGAACTAATATAGGGAAATTCACCCCATATAAGAGCAGTGGTTTCAGTGAGAAACAACCTTTCAGGGTAGAGGTTAAAGACAAACCCAAAGAAAGAGTGGCAGAAGTGGCAAAGAAGAAAAATTCTTGTCAAAATTGTGGTTCAACAGACCACTATGCCCACAACTGCTGAAAGGCAAAGAAAAAAGTCTATTCCATTGAGAAAGTCCCAGAGGAGGAATACCCAACAGAGGATTCTGAATCAGACTATGGGTGAGACCATCAGAGAACTATCTGATGATTACCAAGACCCAAAGGAAGAATTTTTAGTAGAATACCAAGAGGAAACCCCACTAGAAATTCAGGACATACAGCTGGAAGCAGGCATGCCACAGGATACTGCCGATAAAAACTTGTGCAAACACACACAAGATGCACAAACATTCCTGGTTATACCAACCAAAGGGATGGCATACATACATGGAACAGCCACTAAAATGACTGTCTGTATTGACAATGATCAACATCAATTGATCATTGATAGTGGGGCACACTGCTCCATAGTGGCCAGAAATTATCTGGATAACCATTTCCCAAATTGGGAAAAACAGCTCTTGCCCACCAAAGCAAAGAACTTTAAAAGTGCCTCAGGGAAGATGACTTCCATTGGTACAATTATCAAAGAGATAATTATATCCCACAGGAAGGGTAATATCAGACTCAATCCAGAGTTTGTAGTGCTTGATGATGCCCACATCCAAGGGTTCTTACTGGGAACAGACTACCAGAGGATGTATGGCATAGATATTTACAACCGTAAAAATAGGCACATTACCATTGGTACCAACAAGGAAAAGAAATTTTCAATTGATATATACCATGTATCTTCTCAAGATCCACTAGCAGAACTTCTGAATGAATTCAGAGAGGGAACGTTTAGCACTACCCTCACCAGTAAACAAAAACTAAGTTTACTGAAGATGCTGAGAAAGAACAGACCAGCATTTGCCATTGGTGAAGAACCATTAGGCAAGATCAAAGGCCATGATATAGAACTATATCTAGATGTGGAAAGACCTTATCCACCCATGCTTAGGAGACCTCCTTATCCAGAAATCCTGGAAACCAGGAAAGAAATTGAAAAACACATCAATGATCTCCTGGACATGGATTTTATCAGGAAGATTGGACATAATGAAATAGTGGAAATAACCACTCCTGTCCTAATCACCTAGCATGATGGCAAGTCTAGACTGTGTGGAGACTTCAGAGCTCTGAACATCTACACTAAAGCAGACAGGTACCCTATACCCAGGATACGTCATTCCTTGGATAAACTGGCAAAAGCCAAATACATACCAAAGATGGATTGTATGAAAGGCTTCCACAAAAATGGAGTTAAACCAAACTCCATGAAATTACTCAGAATAATATGCCATATGGGCATATATGAGTACACCAGGATGCCATTTGACATCAAAAATGCACCAGCCCACTTCCAAAGGATGATGGACACAATATTTCAAGAAGAAATATTAAAGGGCTGGATGGTGGTATATATTGATGATATCATTATATACTCAGAGACATGGGAAGACCATGTACAATACATAGACAGAGTGCTAAGTAAATGTACACCCATGAATCTGAAGATTTCACTAAAAAAGTGTAATTTTGGCCAACAAGAGCTACTAGCTCTAGGACATAAAGTCTCAGGTCTTAGTCTGGCAATTGGCCAGAAAAAAGTAGCAGCAGTGATGCAAAAACCAGTACCAAAAAGCATCAAAGAGATGCAATATTTCCTTGGGTTTTCTAGCTACTATAGAAAACACATCAAGAATTTTGCCTACATAACTAGTAGTTTATACAAGTTGTGTTCAAAAGATGTAGTTTTTGAAATTACCAAGGAAAGAAGGGATGCATATGAGAGGATCAAAAATGAACTCACAAATGCACCTTTACTCATACTGCCTGACTTTGAACTACCATTCAAGTTATATTTAGATACAGCATGTAGCCAAGGCTTAGGAGCAGCCCTTTACCAAAGACAAATAATGAATGGTGAACCAAGAGAGGGAGTAATATGTTACATCTTTAGGCAACTGAAAGATTCAGAAGCCAAGTATGGGGCCACCCAGACTGAATGTCTATGTCTAGTCTGGGCTCTAGAAAAACTCCATTATTATCTGGAGGGTGCAGTCTTTGAAGTCTACACAGACTGCAAAGCCTTGAAGTCTTTACTGAACATGAATACTAAAAATAGACACATGCTGAGATGGCAAATAGCCATCCAGGAGTATAGAGGGAACATGACCATCATATACAAAAAAGGTAAAATTCATACCAATGCAGATCGCCACTGGATAATGTCAAGAGAAATCCAGCTTATGACCCTGAAGTTGCAGCCAAGATCCCTATCCATTTCATAGAAATAGATAGGAGAAAGAACTTCAGATTTTCTGAATGGGCACCAGAAGGTGGTACCCTTGCCAGTAGAAACACTGATTCAGAGGGAACAGAAACTCCCATATTGGGAATAAGTTCCTCAGAACTGCACAATACAATTTGTAGTGCAGTACTAAAGTCATACGCCAAACACAAACAGTGTGGCATATTACTACAACTCCTTCAACAAACGTATAGGAGTCCAGAACTGGAATCCCAGCTGGAAGAACCCTGGTTGAGGCCCTATAAGGACAACAAGTTCTTCCTTATAGATGGCCTGCTCTACCACAGAGAAAAACACACAAGTGCACTCACAGTGGTAGACAGGGACCACATCTCTCTGATCCTGCAGGAATGCCATGACTGCCCCTATATGGGACACATGAGTGAGGATAGGACCAAGGAGAGGGTAGAAAGCACAGCTTGGTGGCCCAAGTGGGAACAAGAGTTGAGTGAATACATCAACACTCACCAGGGAGAATCTTGTGTCAATTGTTGGTGATTGACTTCATGTTGCACCACAGTCAGTATAGAATCTTGCTTCAGTCGGGTTAGTGTCACTTTATAGTCACTGGATTTAGTGGGTCACGTCACGTCAGCGTCAAGACAAAATCAATCATCACATGTGTCACATGAGAATGTCACTCAAAGCCCAAACCCATTTCAACACTATTTGCAACGTTTGGGTAATCTCACCTCATTGGCTTCCGCCTCCCTGATGCTTAGCATGCTTACGCTGTGGTATTCCATACCAGTTCTTCCAAGGTTCAAATCCACAATTTCAAAGCTAAAACTTTGATCAATAATAATAATAATATATATATATATAAAGAAAATAAAGAAAAAAAGTGAAAGATAAAAGTAAAGAAAAATTGGCAAGAAAAAGGAGGATAGTTATATTAAAATAACAAAAATAAGTATTCCACTGGAATCTACATCAAATTTTACCTATAGTCACATATTGCCTCAACCCCATAATGTCAATAATTTTCTAGATATCATGGATTAAAGAAGAGAAATGATACTATACACTCTATACTAGGTACAAGAATATGCTTAAAGATAATGCAGCTTGTCTAAATATTCAATATGAATAAACATGTGTAATATTACATAAGTGATACCATTACTCTTACAACATCATGTGTTACATGTCTTGACATAAAAAAAACACTTACATATAAGTTAACATAGTGTTACATTACTCAATCCCCACTTAAACTCCCATAACCAAACAGTACAGGTATTATTTACAAATTAAATTTTACATAAAGAAATACTCAACTGAATACATATCAAGGCTGTGAGGAAGAAAAATAACGTTAGTAGAGATAAGAATACAGTTATTTAAAATGGTGCAATCAACCAAACATATGGTGCAATATCTGTATCAAATGACACCATTCCAAATTTAATCACCAGCATAAATGTCTCAAGGCTGTGAAGAAGAAAAATAAGGTTAGTAGATATAAGAATACAGTTTTTAAAATGGTGCAATCAACCAAACATATGGTGCAATATCTGTATCAAATGACACCATTCCAAATTTAACCACCAGCATAAATGTCTCAAGGCTGTGAAGAAGAAAAATAAGGTTAGTAGAGATAAGAATACAGTTTTTAAAATGGTGCAATCAACCAAACATATGGTGCAATATCTGTATCAAATGACACCATTCCAAATTTAACCACCAGCAAAAATGTCTCAAGGCTGTGCATAATAAGAATAAAGTTTAGTTAAAATATAAGTATAATTCAAAAAGTATGGTGCAATCAACCAAACATATGGTGCAATATCCTGAACAAATGACACCATTCCAAATTTAACCACTAGCAAAAATGTCTCAAGGCTGTGCACTGACAATAATAAGGTTCAGAATGGTGCAATCAACCAAACATATGGTGCAATATCTTGATCAAATGACACCATTTTTAATTTACCCACCAGCAAAAATGTCTCAAGGTGGAATTTTTTCTAAGTCCCTTGTTTTTGGAAGGCTCTATGGAGGGCCCAAAAGGTATAAATAAAGGGCCTCTCTCCCTGTTTTTCCCCCCATGCTTCTGATTCAGACAATAATCTTGAGGATCAATCCATCCCTTCTCTAGTAGGATAATCTAGTATTTATATTGAAAAAGATCAGTAGCAAGGCTCAGTATCTTATAGTATTATTTATGATTAATTAATGAAAGATATTTATAATATTAATGAAAGAGTTTAATATTATTTAATAGTCTTACCATTATAGTAGTAGTGTTGAAGTAGTGTTTGAAGATATTATCATTAGTGATCTTATCTAATTTATCAATAACGCTTATTTATAGAAGGGATATCATCTGACCCTTATACCTTATATCATAAGCCTTTTAGGTATATTGGATTATATTTATCTTTATCCTAATAGTATTATATTACTATTATATAATTTATATCTTACCCTCATATTTAACAAAACCACCCTTAAAGAATTATCTTACCTTTAAAATTATTATAGCTATATTGATAGTATTATTAAATCACCTTTAAAAGTATTATCTAGCTAGCAAGATTATTATTAATATTATTAGTGATCTTAAAAAATACTCTTTAAATATCTCAGGTATTGAAAGAAGGAATACTAGAAGAATTAATTCAAAAGAGTTGTAATCAATAACAAGAAAGTTAAGCAAAACCTAAATTATTAAAAAAAATATTAATTATTACCATTATTATCATAGTGATCTTTTATTGACAGACTGATAGAGACTGCTGAAGAAAATTCTCTAATTGAAAAGCCACAAAACTAAATAATTGATTTGTGATCTCATCAAAAAGGGTATCTTTTTCAGTATAATTAGAGGGGCAGCTAATACACCTTAGCACCCATGGTTATTGGCTAGTTCTGAAATTCAAAACAGACTCACCAATAATTTCCCCCTCAAGGTACTGCCTATTATTTATCCCACAACAAAAGGAGTTCCCACATCTGGTGTCCCAACAGTGGCTTTCAAATCTCAAGTATCATTAATGAGATCACATTATAAATCTTAAAAATCATAAAAAAAAAATCAAAAATAATCAATCAAAAAAAAAAATAATTAAAAATTAAATCATTGTTTAGATCACAACTATAATGGAGGAATCATCATCCTCAAAGAAGGCTCTAACCTTGGAGGAGGAATTGGAAAAAGAGCAGTCCAGAATTGAGGAATTAGGTCAGGAAGAAAGTGAAGAAGAGGATTTTTCTTATTTAGAAAATGATGAAGAATTTCAGAAGAAAAGGTTAGAATTACAGAAGGCTATGGAAAGAGCTGCAAGAAGACATGGAAAGAAGACAAAATCAAGTCAATTCTCACCTGAAACTACTGGAGATGCAACTATTGAAAGAATGCTCAGACCCCAGCAACCATCACCATCACCAACCCCAAAGACATTTGCAACATCCACACCAGGAACATTGCCAAGAGCTGCAAGATTTGCAAAAAGGGTACATATTACAACACCAACTCAGCAACCTGAAAGAGTTACAATACCTACAAGAAAGATTGTTAAAATAAAGGCAAAAGATTATAACCTCAACTTTGATGGAAGTGATGTTGAGGATTTTATCAAGAGAGCTGAAAGGATAGCATCAATTGAAGGAGCCAATGAAAGGGATTTGGCCATGCAAATAGCATTCTGGAGTGAAGATAAGGATATCAGATATGAAATTGAAGGAATGCCAGGATATGAAATGGAGGATTGGGATCAATTGAAAAAGGAAATGATCAATAAATGGGGAAAGGTGGAACCAGAAAGAAGACACAGGAAAGATTCATTAACAAGACTATTTAATCAAACTCAGCAGGAGGGAGGAGTCAAAAGTTTGTCCCAATACAGAAAGTTCATTGGGGAATATGACATAATTTCAAAATATCTGCTGAAGTATGGGTATATCAAAAAGGAAAATGATTATCATGAAGATGTCTTTGATTCCTTATCACCAGAAATTAGAAGTAGTGTTACTAAAGAAATGATCAAAGACAGGACCATGGTTCAAGCAAGAGATGGAGGATATATCTTACCTGAGATGGATATCCTCAGAAATTATATTGAGGCAGAATTGGAGGCAGCAGTAGTTATTAAAGGGAAATCACAATTATCAAATTTAGATGAAATCAAAAACAAAAAGAAAACCAGATTTGAAGATGAAAGCTGGGAGGAGGTTATCAAGCAAATGAAAGATATTACAAAGAAAATAAAGAATCCACCAGCTCAAGAGGCTCATGTTAATGAAGCACCAAAAGAAGTCAACCCAATGAAGGATGTGTTGGACCAGCTGAAAGAACTATCAGAGGCTGTTAATCCACCAAAGAAGGTCTGGAAGGATAAACCAAATACACAAGGATCAGGCTTAGCACCAAATGCACAACCATTTAGACCAAGAAATACTCAGGCACCTTTACCTTCAAATTATCAACCTTATGTTCCAGCACAACTATATCCAAGACCACCCTTAAAGTGCTATTACTGTTTTGAAAATGGTCATTCATTGACAAGATGCAGCTACCTGGCAGAAGATATGGAAAAAAGAATTGTTAGTAGGCAAGGATTAAATTTCCTTTACCCTAATTTCCAAAGAGTACCTTCAGAAGGAACCAAATCTCCAAAGGACTTAGTCAGGGAATTTGATAAGGAACAAAAAGAAATTTCAAATAGGATAATTGAAAAGGAAAAGCCTCTATCAAGACCAGAAGATCAAAAGATAGTTGAGCTGAAAAAGGAAGAAAAAGAAGTTTCAATTGCTCAAGTAGAAGACTGGGGTAATTGGGAACCACCAACAGTATCTTCACCCACTGAGATGTTGGAAACACATGCAACTCTCAGACAGACAAAGCAAAGATTGGCTAAGCAAGAAAGCCAAAATAGAGAAGATTCTCAAAGTAAAAAACCTATACTACCAGGAACCTATCATGAGGATGAGGCTGAAGAAGAGATGAAGATTATTGTTCCAACCAAATATAAAGATAAACATACAAAAAGAGATGAAAGATTTGAAGGAACTGAAAGTAAAGAAAAAGAGAATTTTGAGGAGGAAAGTGACAAGTTAAATAAAAGGATGGTTCACCACAAAACTGAAAAGAAAGAATCAAAACCAAAATTAGCAATTGAAAATGTGATAAAGAAAATATTGGAACAGAAAATTGACTTAACCTTGAAAGAAATATTATCAGTTTCACCAACCTTCATTCACAGGCTTCAAGGGATCTCTCTTGAAGAAAAGGAAGCTATCAAATCAGTTAACACTTTGGACATTAAAGAAGGTGTTATTTCTATAAAAATTAAAGACTTTGAAAAACCAAGACTTCATTATGCCTGTCCACTTGGGTTTATGCAAGTATTTGTTGGAAAAGAAGAATATCCAGTAATGGCACTGGTAGATACAGGATCAGAGCTCAACATAATTACTGAAGATGCAGCAATAAAAGCCTCTCTTCCAAACAGAAAGCTCAACATGAATTTAAGAGGAATTGGAGGACATACAACATCATTAATTGGATTAGCTGAATTTACACAAGTACTTTTGCCTTCTGGAGAAGAAAAAGAAATTCATTTCTTCATTGCCAAGGGAGCAGTACATACAGTCCTTGGAAGGCCCTTCTTGGCAGACAACAACATTAGATTGGACTTTTCACAGAAACAAGGTGAAATATTTAGCTATCAAGAAGCAGATGGTAGAAGATTATGTATGCCAATATGCAAACCCCATATGTTAGGATGGCAAACAGGACCACCAAGAGGAATGGAGCTTTGTTCAATGGGAAAAATAAAGGATTGGTTTAGCAAAGTAAAATTAAAAGAAGCTGAAGATAAATCTAAATCAAAAATAAAAAGTATTTTCAAATCAACTAAAAACAAAGATTTTCAAAAGATAAAGTCTATGGAATGTAATTTAGATGAAAGATTATCCATAATAGATAGGGGAATAGAGAATGAACCTCAGGAGGAAGTGGAAGGAGACCAACAGGTAGAAACACAAGAGCCAGAACAGGGACCATCAACAGAAGCACTATCAAACCAAATAAAATCAGAAGAACCAAAGTCATTAGCCTGGTACTTAGACAAGGCAATAAAAGAAAACAAGGAATGGGCTACATTTGATCCCAAAAAGTGGGAGGAATGGATCAACAGAAATCTACCACCTTCAAGTGAATATGAAGATTATGTTAAAAATAAAAACCCTCAAGTAAACAACTTAAGCTTAAGCCCATGCCCTGACTTCTGGAAAATTGATTATGAACCTGAAAACAATAAAAGTTATATATGGAAACAAGATGAAAAATCAAATTTGTATATGGAAGAAGTTAATGAAGCAGAGAAAAAGGAAAATAAAATTATTTATAAACCAATTGACACCAATGATATGTTATATCAGGTTATGGTTAATGGCTCAGAAATCATAGAAGGACAACCAATACATAGCAGAAAGAATCTGTTTGACATATTTTCCAAGCAAAAATACCCACAAGATATGGAAATTGAAATGAAGCCAGAAATGAACAGTGATCAATACTATGAAGACTCATTGGAAGATCTTAGAAATAAAATTAATGACTGTTTCAAAGATGAAGAATTTATGAAGGAATACAATAAAGAAGAATCTAATCAAACTGATGAATTCCAAATACATGAAATTTCTCAAGATCCTCCAAAGAAGAAAATAAAGCACTCTCATGCTTATGAAAATCTTTGGGAGGCCTACAATAATCAGGACTCTTTAAAAGAAATTAAACCAAGATTATCTTCATATTCAAAGCCAGAAGCAAATTTGATAGAAGTTGAAGTCTCACCATTGCAAAAGGATCTCATGAACACTATTCTGTCATGTGATTTAAACCCAAGAAGCCCATGGAGAATTGATAAAGACAAGGAAATGGACTTGGATGAAGAAAGTTTCTTGAAGTATTATGATGAAATGTCTTACTGGCAACTTCCAACACCTGAAGAAGAGCCAGATTTCATAATTCTTCCCTACATTGAATTCAAAGATATATACTTTGAGGGTCCATCAAGAATAAAAGGTGGAAAATGGTTGAAGAATCTTGCAGGATATGACCTGTCAAAATTAGACTTCATGGAACTCTTGAATGAGGAAGGAATTAAGGGTAATTTGGAAAACCAGTATTGGGAGGAAGTTTTTTCCTTTGATGAACAAACAAGGAAGGCTCTTTATGATGGTAGAATTTGGCCACAAGAAGACTTCAATTTGCATAATATGGAGCTTCTTGGTGGAAATCTTTTCTGGGAAGAGTATGGATACCTCTTTATACACAAAGAAGAAGGATTCATAAGAAATTGGAAAGGTAATACCCTAGAAGAAAGGAAGGAAGGAAGGAAAATACTGGGAGAAATAGCCAAGGATATATGTGTGAATAGAATTCTTCAGAAAAAATAAAAAGGAAAATGGGTTTCATGAATTGAATATATTTTTCTGCACATGTAAAAAAAAAAAAAAAAAAAAAAAAAAACTTATAAAAACTTAAAAAAACATAAAAAAAAACAATTATTAAAAAATATAAAAAAAATATAAATTCAAAAAAAAAGAAATAATATTAAAAATAAATTTATGAATGATGATTTGGGGGTATGCAAGAGTTTTAACTGTAAAAGTATCATAAGGCTATGTTTAAATTAAAAAAATGGGGGTGGGTGTCTGTTTCTTATTCCACCTCTAATGGTTTAAGTTTTTGGGATGAAATCCTTGGGAATTTCAATATCAATTTCTATTCAATTTAAATATCAATATCATTAATTTCAAGACCTTTTGAAAAACAGAAAAAAATTGATAAGATCATAATCTTTAATAAAATTAACAAAAAATCAAGATGCCAAAGCTTGGATGTTATGGGGATGAATTCTTGGAGGATGAAGAGATTTTGGATCAAAGGCAAGTGAAGAAGCAATATGAAGAATTCATTTTTGAGTATGAAGATGAATTTCAAGAATGTCAGTCATCAAGTCACCAATCAAGAGAAGAAAAGGAAAAATTGGAAGAAATAAGGTTGTTATTGGAGGAACTTAGAGTTTTGAATGAAAAATTAGCTTATTATAGAAATTACTTACCATCAATGAGTAAAGTACAGCTGAAGCCAATTCTGAAAACCTCCAGCTTACATAGCTCAAAAACAAAGAAGAGAAGAAAATCAGTAAGATTCAATTTAAATCATCAAGTCCAGTATTTTTGGCAGTGACTTCCTGCCTTATCAAAGAGGACCCAAATATTTCTTACCTTATTACTTAAAAATTTAATTGATTCAAGCTTTTGGAAGTGACTTCCTGCCTTATCAAAGAGGATTAATTGTTTAAGAAATATTTTACTTAGATTATTTATTTCATCCACCTTTACCAAGAAACTATTATAATTATTCATATTTTTTTAACATCAAGAAACCATTAGCAATTTTTTTTATTATATTTTATATTTTATAATCATCATGTCTGAACCTAATGAAGCAGACAATACCATCTGGATCTATTGGCCACACTCAGAAACAAATGAAGAAAGCCAAGACCTCTGGATTAATCATCATTTTGAAGGACTTAACAATGAAGACCAAAGATAGGGCTTACCAATTATTGAATACTTCAAGATACCAATTATTCAAAGTATCCCCTTTATTGAATTTGAAGATTTATTTGGAAATGAAGATATTACTCAAGAAACCCCTGCAGAAGCCTATTTAAGCCAGCTTCCTGGATCAAACCTTTCAAAGCTAGAATTTATGGATATACTTAATTATGATGGAATTAAAGGAAATCTCAATAATGACTTTTGGAATGAAATTTTCTATATGGATTCAGATATAAGGAGTAGTCTTTACTGGGGAACAATACAAGCTCAGAGATGGTTTTGTCTTGAAGAATATCAAATTGAGAGTAGAAGTATTAAATGGAGAGGGGACTGCTATATTATTGAAAAGGAATTGGATTTTGATTTAGAGGATAAAGTATTACAGTTAATAGTTATAATGAAGAATCACAAGTTTTGTTTGAAGAAAGAAGAATGGGATAAGTTATGGAAAGAATTTGTCAGCAGCAAGATTGAAATGAAAATGAAGAAGAATCAATATTATTTTAAGAAAATTATTCTTCAGAAAATTAAAGGCCCAGCATGGCCTTAAACTGCAATTCAACTATTTGGTTACTGTTTCTCTTAATCTATTTTAAGTCAGTTCATCAAAAAAAAAAAAAAAAAAAAAAAAAAAAAAAAAAAGAATATATCAACAAATGCAAGGACCAATGATACATGATGGCCCAGCATGGCCTTAAACTGCAAATTTAATTTATGACTTTTCTGTAATAGTATCAAAAAAAATTTTTTTAGTAATAATCAATAAATCAATCAAAAAAAATCTATATATAACTAATAAAACAATAAAAATGAATAATTGATATGGAGTTCATAAGTGATATCTGTGGTCAAGATATTTCAATTGATATAAAAAAAAGCTACAGTAATAAAACAAAAAAAAGAGCTGGTTATCAAATTCATCTAGAAAGATTGCTTTAGTTTTTTTACTCTGTAATAGTATCAGTAGTTTCTCATAGTTAAAAAAAATAGGGGTGGTTAACTATTTCTTATACCACCCAAAGCACAAGTGGCTATAAGTTTTGGGGAAAGTGGGACTTTATTAATTAAAGATCAGTTTATAGCTCTAATCAATGAAAAAATCAATTTCAGTTATTTTACCTTAATAAAGAATTATCAATTTACTATTAAATGATAGCTTATTTTCCATTAATAAAGTACTTAGATATCTCTTGAATTATAAATTTCATAAATAATTACCTTTCATATGGTCAAAAAAAAAATCACTTATCATTGCACTTCTTCAAAAGAAGATCATTTTTTTGTTGAAAAAAAAAGTTTCAATTTCAAAAGAAAATAATTTCAAAATATAATTCAACAAAATAATCTGAAAGCAAGGAAGGATTAATCAGTATTATGTTGAAATTGAAAAAAAATGAAAAGAAGTTTCATTAACTTACTAATACAAGAGTAGAGCTCAAATTAATATTGAAGATCTCAAATATACAGCACAGAATTTCTGCATTTTTCACAAAAAAAAGGAAATGTTGAATAAAAAAAAAAAAAATTCAAGATTTTTTCACTACAAGAAGACTAGACATTTTGGAAGGAAGAAAAAAAAACTCATCAGTTGTGTGCAGTATCAATCCTCAAAGAGAAATTAAAAAGAAACTTATCTTAACATTATAGAACTGAATCAGTCAGGAAGCCAAGGAAATTATTGAGCTGAACTACTCAATACACATACATGCTACACACATACACACAGCATGCATACACACATAGCACATACAAAGAATCCAACTCACAAGGAGGGGTGACCAGATTTTTTAATTTAATTTTTCTCTTTTTTCAATTTTCAATTTTTTTTTAATTTTTTTTAATTTTTTTAATTTTTTTTTTTTTTTAAAAAAAAAAATTAATAAAAAAAACTGGCCACCCCCCCTTGCTTTAAAAAAAAATTAAAAGAAATAAACAAAATAAAACCAATTCATGTGGAAGGAGGAATAAATATAGCACATCAATATAAAGCTATATTGAATAAGATAATATTATAATAATATAAGTATCATAATATTATAATATTGAAAATAAAATAATATTAAAATAAGAACAATATCATAATACTATAATATTCTAAGGGATGATGTATAATCCCAATAATATATTATATTTAAGAAACAACTATTGTTTTAATTTAGTAAAATTATTATTTGATAAAAAAAATAAGGTTATATGGATATACTTAAGTGATTTTGTGAAAATACTATAATTTTAAATTCAATAAATAAAAAAAACAGCTATATTAAAAGGGATATGTCCCTGAATGATGAATAAATATAAATAATCTTATTTATTTAACATTATAATATTTAGAATATAATTTTAACCTCAAAATATATATAATGATATATATTATCAAGGTTATTCAAAATATAAATATACAGAGGCAACTGGCCAGGTTGACCCTACATAATTTATTTTTTTAACCCCACTTGGTTTAAAGCATAACAAAAATTTAGAATATTTTTCTCTAAATATATAAATAGAGAATTACTTTGAAAAGAATAATTATAAAAATAATGGGAGAGTAGCTTGAGATCGTAGCTCCTTTTATATTGAAGAGAAGGGCTTTTGGCTTACCCACAACTTGACCATCATAACACTAGAAACAGAATAAACTTTGTGGTTCTTTGCAAGTTTTTTAGTTTAATTTATCTTTATTTAATTTCTTCTAAACAAAGATAAATATAAATATATATAAATAAAGATATATAAACATAAATATATATAAATAAAGATATATAAATATAAACAAATATAAATATATATAAATGAAGATATATAAATATATATAAATATAAATATATATAAATAAAGATATATAAACATAAATATATATAAATAAAGATATATAAATATATATAAATATAAATATATATAAATAAAGATATATAAATATAAATATATATAAATAAATATATATAAATATAAACAAATACAAGTAAATTAATATATATAAATAAATATATACAAATATAAATATATATAAACAAAGATATATAAGGATAAATAAATACAAATAATTATAATTAAATATAAATAAATATAAATATATATATACAAATACAAATAAATATAAATTTATATAAATACACATAAATATAGATAAGTGTAAATTTATATAAAGAGATATATGCAAATATAAATATAGATAAATATATGAAAATATAAATATAAATATGAATAAACATATAGAAATATAAATTTATATAAATAAATATATACAAATACTGTACAAATAAACAAATATAAATATAAATTTATATAAGTAAATATATAAAATACAAATAAATATAAATAAATGTAAAGTTTAAATAAATTAATATATACAAATATGAATATAAATTAATTTTAATTAATATAAATTAATATAAATACAACTTAATAAATATAAATAAATGTTAATTAATATAAATAAATATAAATAAATATAAATTAGTATAAATTAATACAAATAGATATAAATAAATTCAAACAACTATTGATCAATTGAAGAAGTTTCTTTTTTTTTCTTTTTTTTAAGCAAAAAAAAAAGCATCGGAATTACAGCAACAATATATTTCACACCTTACAATACAGTAATGTACAAATATTATACAATGATTAAACAATATAAAAAAAAACAAGAAAAACTCCATGCGATTGAGCAGTAATGAAAAGTTTAATATTTTTTTTAAAACATAATAGCATTTGACAGTAGTAAAATAACTATTCAATTACAAATTAAAATAATAATAATAATAAAACAATAAAACAATAAAAAAAAAAAAAAAGATCGCTCAAGCGATCAAATATAAAAGAAATCAATAAAAAAAAAGAGACTAGACGCGATTAAAAAAATAAACAGAGTACTTGTACAGGGCATTATTGTACTGTACTAAAAAAAAAAAAAAAAAAAAAAAAAAAAAAATCATCATATATAAAAAAAAAGAAGAAACAAAACGATAAAAAAAAATATTAAATTTGAATTTAATCATTTAAATAAACAAAAAAAATATATTATTATAAACTTTTTTTTTGAAAAAAAAGATAAAGATCCCTCATGCAACCAAATAATAATGAAAAAAGAATACATGCGATTAAAAATAAAGAGTGTACAGTACCTACTATACAAAAAAAAAAAAATATAGAATTATCAACAATAATAAAAAAAATAATAATAACGAAAATCACAATATAAAATAAATTACATTACAAAACTGTACTGTACTGTACTGTAATGTAATGTAAAGCTCCTCCAATGTAAACTTTACAGTAATGTGCTTTGAAATTTCTGTACAGTAATTTAGTAATTAAAAAAAAAAGGGGTCGCTACTACGATGAAATAAAAAAAAAAAGAATTAATATAATAAAAAGACTGAAAATAAAAATTAAATAAAATAAAGAAATAAATTGCAATGTCAATTTTTTAAAGAATGAAAAAAAAAAAAAGAAAAAAAAAAAAGAACTTTGTGACAAACATTACAAAGTTACAATGATGTACTGTACTGAAATTTACACTACATAAAAAAAAATAAGTAAATAAATAATAAAATAAATAATAAAAAAATAGAAACTCTAACACTACACAGATAGTATAAGTGCATTAATAAAAAAATTATCTTATCTTTAAAAAGAAAAATATTATTATTCATTATTATTAAAAGAAACAATAAGAGATATTACAGTGAATAAAATAGAATATATATATATGATAACATAAATTGAATTGATAGGATGATAATAATAGGATAATCAATGAAAGATAGTTAGAATTTAAAATTAAATTCTTCTCTTGTATTTTTGTTAAAAAAAAAGAGAAGAAGATTATTTAAAAGAAATCAAAAAGTAATAGTTATAAGAAAATAATAATAATAAAAACAACTAAAGTATAAAAAAATCAATTTATTATAGTCAAAGCTCAAAGTTGATAATTTTCCAGTTAGTATTATACAATCAGGTATTTGAAAAATAATAATAATAATAATAAAATGTGGTTACAAATATTATAAAATAATACATATAAGAATATATAAATATTTGTTTAATATGAAGATCAATATCATGAAGAAAATTGAAGAAGCAAGTATATTTAGAAAGAAAGAATAATGATAGTAATTAATTTAGCCAGGTCCACTATGACCTAAAATTGGATTATTTAGTAGAATTATAAGATATGTTTTTTTCTTATAGGTCCTCTATGACCCTAAACTGGATTATTCTTATTATTATTATTCTTCAAAAAAAAAAAAGTAATCAAAAAAAAAGAGAAATATTTATTTATTTTAATATTAATTCCCAGATACATCTTAATATTTAATTCAACAAAAACCTTGATAAGTACCTTTATATTTAAATTATTTATTCAAAAATTCATTTGAAATCATCAATTTCAATTTGGTCCTCTATGACCTAAAACTGGAAATTTGCTTTTTTAATTTAATTTATTATTATTGAAATATATTTATGACTATATCATTATAAATAGAATAATGATATCTTACAATTAATTAAATGATCCATTTATTATTGCTATATTGCATATCAAATAAAAAAAAGTCCTCTATGACTTTAAACTGGAAAATTATTTAAATTATTAAATTTATCTTTGATCTTTTATTTTTTATATTTTTTTTAATTCATTTTTTTTATTTATAAAAAAGTCATTAATTTCAATTAGGTCCCCCATGACCTAAAACTGGAAAATTATTCCTCTACTTATTATCTATTTCAATTGATACTTAATTTCTAATCAAAATAATATGATACTATATAGAAATATTCATTACCACATAAGCTATAAGATTGATTATAGTAGGACCTTAAAAAAAAAAGAAGAAAGTCCTCCATGACTTTAAACTGGAAAATTATTGAAATAATTAAATTTATCTTTTATTTTTTCTAATTCATTTTTGATTTTTCCTTTTTATTTTTTTTTTTAAAAAAAAAAAAAAAAAAAAAAAAAAAAAAAATTCATTAGTGTCAATTGGGTCCTCTATGACCTTAAACTGGAAATATTAAAATCTCAATACTATAAAAGATTATATATAAAAAATTCAAATATATATATATATATAGATATAAATATATATATACTTAAAAAAAAAAAGAAAAGAAGAAACAATAAAAATTATCAATGACTTGAAGATTAGAAATATGATGTTTATTTTTAGTATTATTATTGAAAATCTCATTCAGAAAAGAAAGGCTTTAATGGTCTTCCTGCTCTAGGTGGCACTTGGACAACTGGTTTGTATGTACTTAAAAAATACATATACACTGAGCAGCCAAGGTCAGACCTGGTCTGATGAGGGGAAATAGCTCTGAGTTGATTAGAGCTATAGCCTTGTAGACTGCCACTATATAGTGTCAGGCCACCACACAAATTAAACCCTCTTCTTAGTATGAATAAGACTCACAATAATAATAGTAATAATAATAATAATAGAGCCAAAAAAAAAATAAAACTCCTCAAGAAAATATGACAAGAATAAATAATCAAAGACAAAATACAAAGAAAGTAGAGAAACCAACTACAGAAATTTAAATGGAGAGGGGGGTATTATCCCAAACCTGAAGATTAATATTACAGATAGAAACAACAAAGAAAAATAAAAGAAGATATTCTAATAGTATCTTGGAAGCTCAATCATTATATGATGAATTTTCATAAGAATGAATGGAAGATGATAAATATAGAATGATGGTCTTTCAAGCTCATCATCAAAACATCCTGGAGGAATATCCAACTCTAAAGTTATGAGAATTTCTTTCAATATATAAAATTGGCAATTTAATGAATCCATGAAGGGAGTAGTGGAATGTTAAGTCCTTGTATGACTTAAAACTGCAGGGGTGGCACACCTGAGGGCTTATAGTCTATTTCTTTATTTAAGTCCATGAAAGGAGTAGTGGTATTAAAGAAATAATGTGAAGAAAGAAGAGGTCAGATTTGAAATGGTTCAAATAAAATCCTCAAATATATATATGATAAATTGGCCAAAGAATAAAGTATTGAAGAAAGAAGGACAAAAATGTAGAATTGGAATATGCAAGAAGATTGGTAATGACTGAAAAGAAGCAAGAAATATCTATCAACCCAGACATTTTATGAATTATTAAGCCTCAAGGTAGCTCAAGTTGATATTAGTAGAAGGGATCTTTCAGCTAAAAAAAAAAAAAAAAAAAAAAAAAAAAAAAAAAATTGCCCTTGGATCAAGTCAAATTGAAGACCAAGAGGTCCTCAGCATGACATGAAACTGCTCCCTTGTGAAGAAATGGACAAGGGGTCTTATTGTCCTTGTATGACATAAAAAGGCAGGATTTTGTATACCTAATATACAGGTTCTGCACACCTGAGTTGTAGGGTCCTGTATGACTTTAAACTGCAACCTCAAATATATGGACAGAAAAAAGATAAAAGAAGTGAAGATTTATTTAATTTAAGAAATTATTAAAATAAGGAGAAGAAATAAAGAAAATAGAAGAATTAATACTATATTGATTTCAACTTAACCAGTTTTAAAAAGAAAAAAAATATATAAAAAATAGAAATATCAAAGAGAAAAACAGAATCATTTCAGTGATATTACAAAATGGATTACCAAAATAGTGCAGCAAAATACAAATCAGTACTCAAGAAGGTCAAACCAGTTAATGAGCCTATGCCACAAGACATAAATCCTCCTTTGGGAAGGCCACCATTATCAAGAGACCCTTATAATACACCACTATCACCAAAACCACCTAAGTTTATGGTCACATCAAAAATAACACAAGAAAGATTTGAATTGATAAATTTTGGACCACCTGGATGGCTTTCAGAAGAAGAAAGGAGTCTTCTGATGAGTGTCATAGTTTTAAGAGAAAAAGCAATTGCATTCAGTGCAGAGGAAAGGGGTTTACTGAAACATTCATATGGAAAACCCTACAAAATACCAGTAATACCACATACACCTTGGCAAAAGAAGCCAATACCAATACCAAAGCCCATAATACCCCAGTTTATTGAATTGGTAAGGGAAAGGATTAGAACAGGCTTGTATGAGCAGTCTACCTCTAGCTATACAAGTCCAGTATTCTGTGTTGCAAAGTCAAATGGAAAACTCAGAATTGTCCATGATTTACAGGATCTTAATAAGGTAACAATTAAAGATGCAGGATTACCACCACATATTGAAGAATTTGTAGATGCCTTTTCAGGGAGAGCTTGTTATGGACTTGGTGACATAATGGGAGGGTATGATGAAAGAGAATTAGACATTTCTACAAGACCCTTAACTACATTTGAAACACCACTTGGAAGGCTACCACTCACAAGATTACCACAAGGAGCAACCAATTCTGTTGCAGTTTATCAAGCCCAAATGATTTGGATACTTCAAGAAGAAATACCAGAGAATGTAGGAATTTTTATTGATGATGGAGGGATAAAAGGTCCAAGATCAACATATAATAATGAGGCTTTACAAGAAAATAATTTGATAAGAAGATTCATTTGGGAATATGCAGTTACATTAGAGAGAATATTATTCAGAATTGAAGAGGCAGGACTTACCATATCAGGAATCAAATTTGAATGTTGTGTGCCAGCATTGGACATAGTAGGGCATGTAGTTTCTTTGAATGGAAGAAAAATTTCAAAGCAGAAGATTAATAAAATACAAAGTTGGCCAAAGCCCCTCAATAAAAAGGAAGTAAGAGGCTTTTTGGGACTTTGTGCATATGTTAGAATGTTCATTCAAAATTTCTCTCAGATTGCATCACCACTAAGAAGATTAACAAGAGATGATGAAGATTGGGAATGGAATACTAAATGTGATGAAGCATTTGAAAAGTTAAGAAAAATTGTAGGGGAGGAAATAACATTAAAAATTTGGATTATGAAAAGGGAGCAGGGAAGATTAAATTAGCAGTGGACTCAAGCTATATAGCTGCAGGAGCAGTACTTACTCAAGAAGACAAAGAAGGAAAGGACAGACCAGTTCTTTATGAATCAATTACATTCTCAAGATTGGAATCAAAATACTCACAGCCAAAGCTGGAGCTATGTGGAGTGGCCAAAATGCTCAAGAAACCCCAAAAAGTACTTTGGGGACAGCATTTTGAGCTACAAGTAGATGCAAAAGCCTTAATTGAAATGATAAACTCACCCTGTTTGCCAAATGCCCCAATGACAAGATGGGTTGCATTTATTCAATTGTTTTCTTTTGACTTAGTTCATAGGCCAGGGAAGACCTTCACAATGCCAGATGGGCTTTCAAGAAGACCTCAGTCAGAAGATGAAGAAAAAGAAAAATCTGATTTTGATGAAGAAGAAGAATGGATAAAACCACACCCAGGGTTTGGAGCAAAACATAATAATATAATAAAATTGGCAGGAATAAAGCTACCATCAAAGCAAGAAGGATTTTGGAAAAGAATGGTGGAATACTTAAATACATTGAAAAGGCCCTTTGGTAGTAAAGAGGATGACTTCAAAAAAATTAAAAGGAAGTCATCAAATTTCTTTCTGGAGGAAGGCCAACTCAAAAGAAGAAATACACCAAATCCACAAGTAGCTGTGTCAAGTCAGAGTTCTCAAAGAAGAATACTAAAATCATTACATGAAGAAATGGGACACAGAGGAGAAAATGAAACATACAGAAGAGTTAAAGAAAGATTTTGGTGGGAAGGAATGAAGAAAATAGTCAAAAAATGGGTCAAATCTTGTAAAGCTTGTCAAAAGAGAAGTCATTATCACCAAAAAGAGGAAGGAAGAATCTCATTCACCTCAACATTATTTGAAAGAGTCAGTATAGATGCAGTACATGTAAAAGCAGGAAGATGGAAGTATTTAGTAGTGGCCAGGGATGATTTCTCAGGATGGCCAGAGACAATTGGTTTAGGAAAGCTTACAGCAAAGTCAGTATCAGAATGGTTCACTTCTGAATGGATTTGCAGGTATGGAGCCTCAAAAGAGGTCACAGTAGATGGAGGGCCTGAGTTTGGAAAGGAATTACAAGATGCAGTAAAAAAAGCAGGCTCAAAGATAAGGGTAACAACACCCTACTACCCTGAGTCACAAGGAATGGTAGAAAGGGGGCATAAACAATTGAAGGATGCATTGGTGAAGATGTGTGGTGAAAATGGTTCAAAATGGAAAGAATACTTACCTTTGGTTACATTGGCTGACAGAATATCAACCAAAAGAACAACAGGTTACTCCCCATTTGAGCTTCAATTTGGTCAAAAGGCAGTACTACCAATAGACATTGAAGCAAAAACATACTTATCAATTGAATGGCACAAAGTCAAATCAACAGAAGATTTATTGGAAGCAAGAGCTGAACAGCTATCAGGAAAAGAAGAAATAAGAAAAAGGGCAAAAGAGAAATTAAAAAAGGCCAGGGAGGATTCAGTAAAATATTGGGACAGGAAATTAGCACATCAATTAAGAAAGCCAATTCATCCAGGTGAAATTGTTCTTGTATACAATAAAGCATTAGAGTCACAATGGGGATTATTGTTCAAGAATAGATGGGATGGACCCTATAGAGTTGTGAGACAAATAAACAATGGTCCATATGAGCTAGAAGAATTAGATGGTACAAAGCTAGCAAGAAGGTTTGCAGCAAGTCAAATAAAAAAGTTCTATCCAAGAGGAAAAGAGTTGGACTCAGAGGAAGAAGAGGAAGAAGGAGAAGAGGAAGTTGAAGATGAATCTCAATTTGAAGATGAAGAGGACTTTGATGAATAAAAATTCTTTTATTCAAAAAAAAAGGGGGGAAATGTTTGATTGTTTTTTTTAAAAAAAAAGTAAGTGGATTATCACCTTGAATGCTGGGGACAGCATTAAATGGAGAGGGGGATGTGGTATTCCATACCAGTTCTTCCAAGGTTCAAATCCACAATTTCAAAGCTAAAACTTTGATCAATAATAATAATAATATATATATATATAAAGAAAATAAAGAAAAAAAGTGAAAGATAAAAGTAAAGAAAAATTGGCAAGAAAAAGGAGGACAGTTATATTAAAATAACAAAAATAAGTATTCCACTGGAATCTACATCAAATTTTACCTATAGTCACATATTGCCTCAACCCCATAATGTCAATAATTTTCTAGATATCATGGATTAAAGAAGAGAAATGATACTATACACTCTATACTAGGTACAAGAATATGCTTAAAGATAATGCAGCTTGTCTAAATATTCAATATGAATAAACATGTGTAATATTACATAAGTGATACCATTACTCTTACAACATCATGTGTTACATGTCTTGACATAAAAAAAACACTTACATATAAGTTAACATAGTGTTACATTACTCAATCCCCACTTAAACTCCCATAACCAAACAGTACAGGTATTATTTACAAATTAAATTTTACATAAAGAAATACTCAACTGAATACATATCAAGGCTGTGAGGAAGAAAAATAACGTTAGTAGAGATAAGAATACAGTTATTTAAAATGGTGCAATCAACCAAACATATGGTGCAATATCTGTATCAAATGACACCATTCCAAATTTAATCACCAGCATAAATGTCTCAAGGCTGTGAAGAAGAAAAATAAGGTTAGTAGATATAAGAATACAGTTTTTAAAATGGTGCAATCAACCAAACATATGGTGCAATATCTGTATCAAATGACACCATTCCAAATTTAACCACCAGCATAAATGTCTCAAGGCTGTGAAGAAGAAAAATAAGGTTAGTAGAGATAAGAATACAGTTTTTAAAATGGTGCAATCAACCAAACATATGGTGCAATATCTGTATCAAATGACACCATTCCAAATTTAACCACCAGCAAAAATGTCTCAAGGCTGTGCATAATAAGAATAAAGTTTAGTTAAAATATAAGTATAATTCAAAAAGTATGGTGCAATCAACCAAACATATGGTTCAATATCCTGAACAAATGACACCATTCCAAATTTAACCACTAGCAAAAATGTCTCAAGGCTGTGCACTGACAATAATAAGGTTCAGAATGGTGCAATCAACCAAACATATGGTGCAATATCTTGATCAAATGACACCATTTTTAATTTACCCACCAGCAAAAATGTCTCAAGGTGGAATTTTTTCTAAGTCCCTTGTTTTTGGAAGGCTCTATGGAGGGCCCAAAAGGTATAAATAAAGGGCCTCTCTCCCTGTTTTTCCCCCCATGCTTCTGATTCAGACAATAATCTTGAGGATCAATCCATCCCTTCTCTAGTAGGATAATCTAGTATTTATATTGAAAAAGATCAGTAGCAAGGCTCAGTATCTTATAGTATTATTTATGATTAATTAATGAAAGATATTTATAATATTAATGAAAGAGTTTAATATTATTTAATAGTCTTACCATTATAGTAGTAGTGTTGAAGTAGTGTTTGAAGATATTATCATTAGTGATCTTATCTAATTTATCAATAACCCTTATTTATAGAAGGGATATCATCTGACCCTTATACCTTATATCATAAGCCTTTTAGGTATATTGGATTATATTTATATTTATCCTAATAGTATTATATTACTATTATATAATTTATATCTTACCCTCATATTTAACAAAACCACCCTTAAAGAATTATCTTACCTTTAAAATTATTATAGCTATATTGATAGTATTATTAAATCACCTTTAAAAGTATTATCTAGCTAGCAAGATTATTATTAATATTATTAGTGATCTTAAAAAATACTCTTTAAATATCTCAGGTATTGAAAGAAGGAATACTAGAAGAATTAATTCAAAAGAATTGTAATCAATAACAAGAAAGTTAAGCAAAACCTAAATTATTAAAAAAAATATTAATTATTACCATTATTATCATAGTGATCTTTTATTGACAGACTGATAGAGACTGCTGAAGAAAATTCTCTAATTGAAAAGCCACAAAACTAAATAATTGATTTGTGATCTCATCAAAAGGGTATCTTTTTCAGTATATTTAGAGGGGCAGCTAATACACCTTAGCACCCATGGTTATTGGCTAATTCTGAAATTCAAAACAGACTCACCAATAATTTCCCCCTCAAGGTACTGCCTATTATTTATCCCACAACAAAAGGAGTTCCCACAACGCGCCCGCACCGCCCTCCAGATGAGACTCCAACACTACCCCCCATCTCCATCCTCACCACTCCTTATGCTTTCACACCCCCGCCCTTACCATCCTTATGCTTGTGTAGTGCCCTCCCGACATTCTCCCAACACTGCTTACCATCCTTGCGCTTGCGGAGTGCCCTCCTGACACTGCTTACCATCCTTACGCTTGCGGAGTGCCCTCCCAACATACTCCCAACACCACTTATCCTTACGCTTGTGTAGTGCCCTCCCAACATGCTCCCGACACCACTTATCCTTATGCTTGTGTAGTTCCATCCCGACATGCCTCCCACACAGCTTACCATCCTTATGCTCATGGGGTGCCCTCCTGACATGCTGCCAGCACTGCTTACCATCTTTACGCTTGCAGAGTGCCCTCCTGACACCACTTATGATCCTTATGCTTGTGTAGTGCCCTCCCGACATGCTCCCGACACTGCTTACCATCCTTACGCTTGCGGAGTGCCCTCCCAACATGCTCCCAACACCACTTATCCTTACGCTTCTGTATTACATCCATAGTGTATGGTGGCTTTTTGGCGTACACAATGAATGCAATCGCCAAAATATGCTGAGTGGCCTTCTCTGCCAACAGGACCTAAGGGGAAATTTGTCAGTATATTCCCAATGTTGTAGTTAGGGCTTAGATCATGAGACTCACAAATTAAAACCTAATAAGTGGAATGTTTGAGACAATAATTGTGTCTCCTGTTTACCCAATAAAACCATTTTATTTCATATCATTCAAATGGAACACTTTGCTTAGTCCTTACCTCATGAGCGTTGAATAGTTCAAAAGTTGACTTTAGTAGGTTTCTCACTAGTCAACTTTATTCAATGTCTCACAGGGAAGTGATTTCATTTTAATTAGATGAAATAATTTGCAACATATGGCCTCCTTCAATTTCCCAACAAATTGTATTTTGCAAATGCAATACAATTTCAATAGAAGGTTCCAAGTCTGTTGATGTGCAGTTTTATTTTGGTCAGCTTGTGGTTCTAAAATGTATTTTTTCTAGAATATTCAATAACTCTTAAACTTCTTTAAATGGATGATTAACTTCTTTCAAGATTGCCAAAATTATCCAATATTACCTCAAAAAGAATCAATTATTTTAAACTTATTTTACTTCCACCTTTTTTCTTAAACATTTTTCAAACAAGTTATCAATCAACTCGTCACCCTCTATTTTCTTAATAAAGTACCTCTGCTATGGACCAAACCCCGGGAAATTCAACTTAATTCAATGAACAACCAACTTCAGCCCCAGAGATTGGAAGTGAAATCTCTGATACGGCCAGTAGTCGTGAATTAGGCATTGAAGTAGAGAGCCAGTCACATGAAGATAATCAAGATCCACCAGTTCTTCCAGAATGTGAGTATGCATCCATCTTGAATATTTCAAATCTCTCAAAACCTGATATTGTGTCATAGACTTTATTTCAGGTCAGCCTCCAAGCTCTCAGAAACCAAATTTTAAAAGCTATGAGAAGGAAAAAACTGTTTAACCTTGTGCACCAAAAAAAGATTATGGGCAAGATGATGTAATTTTCAGTGGGGAGGTAGAAATTTTATCCAAGGAACAATTTGTATCCAACATTGCTCAAACTATCCTAAGGCTTGAAAAAATTCAAAATGATAGTAAAATTCCTGATTATGTGCGTCAAAAGATTGCTGAAGCCATGAGCCTCCTCAAAATGGATTTGAACCATAAGTCCATTACTAATTCAAAACAAAATTGGTAAAATAGCTGCTTACAATATATGGGCCGGTGTGGAGGTGGGAGAATCTCTACCTGAAGAATCTTGAGTCATAATTGGATTTCCAGGCAAAGGATTAGGAAAAAGACCAAATATACATGTGACCAAAAAAACAAACAAAAAATGCGGTACCTTTGAAGCCGCAAAGGACTCTCAGGATCAAGGTGATGAAATGATAAATGTTGAAGTGGACCATATTGATAATGAACCTCTGCATACTGAAACCCCCCATACTCAATGAAAAAATCCATGATGAAGCTCCACATACTGAAAGCCCCCCAATACTCAATGAAACAATCCATGATGAAACCCCTCCTGCCTCTCCTTGAAATATTCAAGCCTTTCAAGAAAGGGAGACAATTAAACATGATAGAATGGGATGAGATATGACTGATATAATTCCTGACCCTGAGCCCAAAGTGTCATTGTCTGCTAATTTTCAAGGAATATTTTTATCATGAATGGAAGAGTTTGCAGGCATTTTGAATTATCATTCCAATATTACTCAACAATCATGGAAAAGGGGGCTTGATAATATCAATAGTATTTACAAAAATCAATGGGACAACTTACCAACAAAGGATGCTCATACATTCCTGCCTGTTGGTATTAAGGTGATCAGTAACCAAGAGCTTGAAATGTCAGCCTGGCTGGAGGACCTTGAGATGGCAGGTGAGGTTTATCTTTGTGCATCATAAATGATTATTGGCTGTTGACTGGTGATATAAATTGCAATATACAGGGTTAGATTTTTTTAAGCCTACAGAAACAGAAGCATGTTTTGATCACAACATTTGGAATCTCAAATTGATGAAGGAATCAGCTAAACCTCTAGATAATCTCCCAAAATCTGAACACTCCTTCTTCAAAATGTTTCAGAGCCTTCTTTACCCCACCAATCCAGTTAAACATTTTTGCGAAAATGTTATGTTTGAATCCCTTTGTTTAGTCTCATACAATGTGATTGCACCCAAACCATATGTTGCACCAACATGATATTCAACTGATCCTCTGGGACTCAAACGGGGAGCAGTTGAATACCTTGCCTCCTGCTTGAGTAAATCAAAGAAGCATGAAACCCAACTCAGCATTGAAGATGGCGGGGCTGACAATGAGATATCCACAAAGCTGCACAAGAACCTGGAGGATCTAATGGATACAGTTATCCATTTGATGATTGCGTACAACATGGTATGTGCACACACAAAAGTCCAAGTTAATGGCATCAAAGGCAAACTCACAAACTCAAAGAAAATGGGGCCATCAAAGATCTTTTGATGTGTCACAAGAGTCTTGGAATAAATCAAATTTGCTATGGTATATTAGCGGCATTCTGTGTGGCGGGGGCTTGTGGTTTGATGGTATGCTCAGATTACTGGGGAACAAGCTCAGTTAAAGGGGCTTTATCACTAATTGACATTTCCAAAAAACCTTCAGAGGGTAAAAATCTAGTGGAGCCTGTGTGGCTATGTACTAATAAGTATATATGTAATTTACTGAATAAAAATTTCTTCTCATCAGAGTCTTTTAACCCCACTGTACCTCTTAGATTTGAACTTGCACAATGCTTAGTATTAGAATTTGGTGATGCCTCGGTGGCAAAGGGCAGTCTTGGTTCAAGTGATGAGGTAACATTGACTGTACCCAGGTCTGCTAAGCTTACAACCAGGATTGACCCATTTTAGATTAGCTTTGTACCAGGTAGATTTTAATTTAATTTTGCAAAGTCATTTATGAATTTATTAATAGTGAATACCTATCCTACTACTTCCTGGATGCCACAGAGCATGAATACCAATAGTAATTGTACGGCGGAATGCCTCTGTACACCATTGAAAATACTCTGACAAGACGCAAGCTGGGTCAGGAAGTTGTGCTCACAAGTAGCACACGCGGGGGCAATGCAGGCAGTCGCTTTTATCACTTCCCGCCACCCCATAAGAGGCCAAATGTTCCTTTGTCTTTCAAGAGGACTAGGATAACTAGGGATCCGCAGCAGGGTGCATATTGCATTTGCGCGTGCTTGCGATATTCCACATGGCTGGATTGGAAAGTGATTGCATGGGAACATCAATATGTGAAATTGAATAATGCACTATCCACTGCAATTTTCAGGTTCAGGTATTTGAGATTGCAAATTTGCGAAGGTCAGGTGTGATCTTTCTTTTTAGACACAATTAAAAAAGTTTCATCGACTGCAATCAAATTTAGGTGATATTAATAAATCAGTAATCATTTGGTTTCATTTCATTTTCCACTGCAAGCATGCCATTCACAAAAAAAGGGAAAGAGCGTAAAAGGGAACTCGCGGGAAAGCGTTGAGGTGAGGAAGGAAAGTGTGAGTTGCTCGCTTAATCTCAGTGTATATATATAGATAGATATATATGCTTCCACATTTATGTGGCACCCTCATTGGGCCCCATGGAAGAACATTGGCTTTAGTCGGTTCAGATTGTGCCAATGTGATGTGGGCTCCAAAAGGGAAGTCAAAGGATGTGTGCCAAATATGGCTCCTTGGGCATTGGGAACAATTCTGGACTCAAATGTCCTTAGCTTCAAATGGCAGGAAGCAGTATCTGATATCTTGTCTTCTTTAACACATAGTGATCCCTCAACCACTCGAGAATAGTGGGAGATCCCAAAAGAAAAATGAGCGCAAAACAACCCAAATGAATAGGTTGTTTTCCTACTCCCGCGCAACAGCACAAATATCAATGCCAGTATCAGCAAATATGACCCGAAGTGAAATTCGGAGGGTTGTGGATGTCAATCAGATCAAACGCATTCACTTTGGCTGTGTGGCAATTTTCTCTTCAACCGGATTACTCATTGCCCTTGTTGAATTCTGACCATTCACAACAATGAGTGAAGTCGAGGTCAATCAATGGGATGAATTATCACAATTCTTATTTCGCGAAAAGAGATTCACCGACCCAATTGCAACAAATTGAGCATTACTGGAGGGATTTATGTTCGCGATTGGGTGGCACAAATGCAGAATTAAGAATGAACAATTTGGTCTGTATTGAAGTGTTGGGAAAATTGAAAACGCAAAAGATGAATGGCGGAACCGAGGTGCCAATCTTAACTCGGTGGGTTGCATTCTAGGTCAATCCTTACAATATGTTGGGGAAAATTTATTTCAGAAGATTCAAAATTGCTACAACTCATTGAGGGTTCTGTCTTTTGATCAAGTCAGCTATGAAGGCAATATTCCCGCAAATCAGGGTGCATGTGAGTTTGCTTCTGCACTCACTTTCACCATGAATGGATTCAAAAACTCACCTCATCTTGATAAGGACACATTTCTGTATGCTTCAGGATGGTGGTTTCAAGCTGATAAGTGGACCAGCCAAATTCAAAGAGATGTGTCAAAGCGGTGTATAGGGGGAAAATTTATCTTCCCAAATGAGCATCTTTAGATTGATCTATCCAATTGTCATGGGCTCATTCATGTAGTGTGGGCCAGTAGTAAATTTTCTCATTATACTGATCCAGCACAGGACAACAAAAGCACAACACTAGTGGGTATGTCCGCACAATGCTCAAGGAGGTTGGCAAAAACAATGTGCCAAAAAAGCCACAGCTATTATGAGATTGGTGAGGGAGCGGGCTATCAAATAAGGGATGGTTGTACAATCTCATGCCAATTCAAAGAATCAGGAGATTTGCATGTGTGTTGGAATTGCAGCGTGATAGGTAAATAATGGTGGGGTAAGGCAGAGGACAATATACACCAGGATTGGATGGTTTGGAGTGTGGGAGATGAGGTGGCTCACATGAAAAAGTGGTGAAGTGGATTATGTACGGTGGCATGCCATTGTACATATGTCCAGGATTTCAATGTTTCACACGCCAATCCTTACACTTGTGAAGGTTCTGACAATGCTAAAAGTTCCTTACGCCTGTGCAGGCTGCCGACTCTTCACACACCAACCATTATGCTTGTACGAGCTCCTGACAATTCAAAAAACTCGCTATGACAGTGCAGGCTCCCGACGCCACCCATGGAATTCCTTACGTTGTGCAGGTTCCTGACAATTTAACAGTTTTCTTACGCCGGTGCAGGCATCCAATAGCTGACACACAAATCCTGACGCTTGTGCAGGTTCCTGACAATGCTGAAAATTTCTTACGCCTGTGCAGGCTCCCTACAATTCACACGCTAATCCTTATGCTTGTGAAGGTTCCCCACAATGCTAAAAATTCATTACACCTGTGCAGGCTTTGCACAATTCACACACCAATCCTTATGCTTGTGAAGGTTCACAACAATGCTGAAAATTTCCTATGCCTGTGCAGGTGCCTGACAAGTCACACACCAATCCTTATGCTTGTGAAAGTTCCCGAAAATGCTTAAAGTTTCTTACACCTGTGCAGGCTCTTTAGTCGGTTCAGATTGAGCCAATGTCAACTTTTATATCTTGTCTGCTTCAAAACATAGTGATCCCTCAACCACTTGGGAATAGTGGGAGATTGCAAAAGACAAATCAGCACAAAACAACCCAAATGAATAGGTTGTTTTCCTCCTCTCAAACAACAGCACAAATATCAATGCCAGTATCAGCAAATATGACCCCAAGTAAAATTTGGAGGGTTGTGGATGTCAATAAGATCAAACGCATTCACTTTGGCTGTGTGGCAATTTTCTCTTCAACCGGATTTGTGAGCCTTAGAGGTAATTTCATATACTCAAAAGACCACAAATACAAAATTAATATATAAATATAAATAAAATAAATTTATTTATATTATTAAAATGAAAATCAAAATATAAATATAAAATTATATTCACAATTAAAATTTAAAAATAAAATTACATTAAATTTTGAAGTTGTAAAATTACATTTATACTTGAAAAAATTAAGTAAAAATGAATTTTTAACAAAATTGTAAAAAAATAAACAAATTTGGAAAAAAGTTAAATAAAAACTATTATAACTTTTTATCCAATAAGTAAACATATAAAAATTATTTCACCATTGGATTCCTCATAAAAAATCAGGTGGGGTCACCTCTGAGTGAAAAATTTGTAACTCAACTCTAAATAAGCTTAAATTAAGTTTTTAGTATTTTCTGTATGAAAATTGAAAATTCTCAAAACTTTAATTTAATTCACATAAAATGTAGTGTTAATCACCAAAAGTTGTCTTAAAATTGAGGTGTTGTGTATATTTTAGAAGTTATGAGGAATTAAAGTATTTTCAATTGAATTAAATTGAAATGTCAAAATGTGTGCGTGTATTACATAAGGGAACTTTAATTTACATATGAGGTATCAATTATTACTGTATTGAACTGTACAACTCCATTGAATTACATATGTAAACTATAAGTATAATACATGATGAGGAAGTAAAGGAAAAAATAAATTGGAAGGTTAAATTTGGGGGGGAAAAGGAACTCCAGCTCTAAGGGGGAGCTAGACCCCCAAAATCCTTTCTGACAGGCGTGGGATGTCAAAATTCACGCAAAGGTTCATCCCTTTTGGCCTGGAATTGAGTTACAGGGTCTGTGGACTCAATTGATGATGAGGTTTTGATACCAACTGGGGTAGTTTAAGCTGTTGCCAAGAGGGTAAAACTATCCTTAAGATACAACAATCATAGTAAAAACAGTTTTAACTGGCTTCTATGTCTCTTACACACATTCTGACGTGTTTTGAAGGCTCTAGACCAGGTATTGCTATAGTAATGGCTGATTTAAGGGGCTAAAATGGCTAAAAATGGCTTAAACCAGCCCTTTTTGAGTCTAAACCAGGGGTCAATGATGCCATAATTTGCTTTTCTGTTTTCAGACTGTTTTTCACGACTGACAAGAGTAAATGTTACTTTTGAAGTAAGAAAATTGATGGCTATAAAAGAATGTCTTCTTTGCCCCACTTTTCTCTTCATGTTAGAATCTTTTCCTTTTATTAATTAGTTTTAACACTGTTAAACCAATCAATAAAAGATTCCAACCACCTTTTCTAAATCTTTTTGAACCTTTTAAACACGTGAAAAAATCATTATAATCATTGTTTGTAACTCTTACAATCATTTTTACCCCTGAACCACCCCAAAAGTGAATTGAAACATCTTTCATCACTGTTAGCTTTGTCACTTTGTTTCCAAATTCACTCTGGTCACTTTTGGGCGTGTTTTCTCTTTAATATTATTTTTAGAGACTCTGTTCTTTAATTAATTCCCTGCAGTTCATTTCTCAATTAATTCCAATTGAAATTGCTCTTGAAGAAATTTCTTTTGTTGCCTTAAAATATCTCTTGTAGAGTATTTTTTGGATAAAGTTTTATTGTTGGTAAAACAATAAATTTTTAAAATATTATTGTTTTATACTAATAAAGTTATAAACAGTAAAATTGGCGTGTTTTCTCTTAAAAATAATATTTCTTACTATTTTTAATTGATTTTTATGTTATACAAGTTTTGAAGACAGGAAAAGTACTTGATTTTTAATCAAAGTTTCATATCCACACCTTACATTTGGGGGCCCAGCCGTGCTATTTTACCTGTGAAATATTGTTTTTACTCTTTTTAAACCTTTTTTCTTATATTGAAAAATTTAAAAACATATAAAAAAATACTTATAATTCAAAAAAAACCCATAAAAAATCATTTTTTTCATATTATAAGTGAGGCTTATATTTTTATTTCTTTTTTTTGAAATATCCTTTTTTTACTTAATTAATTGGTTTTGTCATTAATCTTAGTTTCTGACAACATGGTAAGACAAGAAAAAATTGAAACAGCCTCAACAGTAACCAGCATTATTCCTGCCAGTACTGTTAATTCTGATCATAATAGTACTATTATTGTGACTCAGAATATTCAACCAGAGCCAATTTCTTTTGAATTAGTCAGCTTGGAAATAAGTAATACTCTTCTGAAAGCCAAAGACTTGGCCAATAGTAAGTATTTTGATGTAAAATTACTATTTTAAGCCTTTTTAACCATAATTATGCCTTCAACCAGGTCAGGAGCCAGCTTTACCCCCCCAAGGAGCTCCCAGAAAGGTAATAGACATGATTATGGCAGAGGCCAATCAGGTACAGAAGGAAAAGGGTAAGTTGATGACTCCCAAACAACTAAAATGGGTCATTCTGAAGCTGATAATACCATTTTACCTTCAAAAAGAGCTTACACCGCCACAACAAGCCTCAGTGGACATGTACAAAGCCAGCCACAGTGCATACAACAATGCACTTCAGTTCAAGGAGTACCAGATCCTTGCATACCTGTGGAAGCATTGCATGAATTATGAACTGACTGTGAGATAGTTCCTGGGCCATCCCAAAACTTGCAAATTGCTCAATGGATGGCATCCATTGATGGAGAAGAAAAACATGATGCTATTCACACTAGAATGGAGGAAAAAAAACCCTCCACCACCCAAAACAGTGCCAAAAACAGCCCCAGTGGCCAGAAGCAGCAATTTCAATGTGAAAGAGCAGCCACAAACTCCAAACAAGGGCAAAGGGAAGGCACCAGCCCCAAAACCTTACAGCCAAGGCTACAGAATCCCAAAGATTCAACAGGATGCCATGGAAAATGTATTTCAGATGGCCAGAACCATGATGTAATCACAAAAGAAGGAGGAAGCCAGATTAAAATATCAAAAATGATTTCTGATACTTTCAATTGTATTCCAGAGCTGTAGAAAGCTATTATTGACGTAAAAAGTCATCTTTCTGATAAGAAAACATCAATTTGTGACAATCTTAAAAAAAATAACTTGAGTCTGAGCCAAATAAATGATACACTTAAATGCTTTGGAAGAGTTTTAAGAACAATCAAAACTTCCAATAATGATAATTCTTTTGGCATTAAGATAAATGAACAATCTGCCATTATTAAAGAATTAACAGACAAATATTCAAAATTCAATATTGATGACATAATTGAAACAAGAATAAAACAAGCTATTAATCCTATCAAAGAGGATAATAAGAAGGCTCTTGATGATATTTCAAAATCATTTGCTGAAGTAAAGACAAATACAGTAGCCTTGAAAAAGCATTTTGATACCTCAAAAGAGGAAATATCAAAATTAACAATAAAGCTAAATGAAGTTATATCTGATAATACTAAACAAACAGAATTATGGAATGAGATTACATATAAAGAGGATGATCATAGAAAGAATTTCATAGACTCTATACAAAGCTTACAACATGAGTTAAGAAATTCACAAAGGTGTAATAACAGTAGAATTAATGATATTGAACAACTGCTAAACACTTTACAAAAAATGTCTACACCTCTGAATCAAAATGAAGATGCAAGAATTCCCAATCCACAAGTATTAGATATTGAAAATTCACAGTTAAAAAATGAATTTTCTACTTCTTTTTATAACTTAGAACCATCAATGGGCCAAGCACTCTTGAAAGAAGTTCCAAAACTTAAAGAATGGCCTCACTTCAGTGGTGAAGGAGAGTATGACCATATGGAATTCATTAGAGGTATTGACATGATCAAAGAGGATTTTGAATTACCAGACAGATTGGTAACAGCAAGATTTAACACCTTGTTTACCAAATCAGCTCACAGATGGTACATCAAAATAAGACAAGCACATGGACACCAGAGTTGGACTTGGTGGAAAACCCAAATCATTAACAAATGGGCAAATGATGCTTGCAGGTTTAAAGTTGAAACAGCCTTTGAATCTGCCAAATTTAATGCTGATGAAGACAAAGCTTTACCATGGTTTTTCCAACAAAAATACATATTAACAGCATTATATCCAGACATGTCAGAATTTATGATCCATAGAAAAATTCTGAGACAATGTGGAGGTGACTTAGAGCATGCTATCAAAAGCAGGACTACTGAAAAATCTTCAGAAGAGGATATTATCAATATATTAGAAGAAGTAACCACCAGACCCAAAATTAGTTCTAGTAAGGTGAACCTCAAAACAAGGTTTAATACACCTTGGAAAGATTCTGTGGACAAAAACCCCAAAGAAAATTCTAATAATATTAAGTATAAATCTGCAGATTCAGTCAGAAAGTGCCATATTTGCCAAAGAACCACCCATTTAGCCAATACATGTCCAAAGAAGGGGAAAATCAATGAAATTGATATTGAAAAGGAACCTGATGTTGAAAAATATGACATAATTGAAGACAATTCAGATGATAAGTCATCAATATTTTCTGAATCTTCAAAAGATATAGAAAATATCAATGCCACTTTTGACATCATGGAATCTTATTCCCACTTGCCACAAATGAGCAATGGTCAACTTGATTTATCAAACGTTCAAGATGCACAACTTATGAAAACAAAACAAAACAGGGGGAAAGGTTATACAGCTGGTAACTCCTGTATAACAGAAGTGGTGATTGACAACAAGCCCACCAAACTTTTGCTTGACCCAGGAGCCTTCTGCTCTTGTGTTGGAAAATCTTTTCTTAAGACTTGTGTACCAAATTTTGAAAACCAATTGTTACCAATTGATGGTATAAAATTCAATTTTTCAAGTAATCCAATGAAAGCACTAGGAATTTTTGAGACCAATGTCATATTCCCACAAATAAATGGGAACTTAAGAATCACAGTTGAATTTGTTGTTATGGAAAATTGCTCTAGTACCCATTTTATATTGGGAAATGACTATTTAATAATGTATGGGATAGATTTGCATAACAACAAAGACAGATACTTTACTATTGGAGACAATAAGTGCCAAAAATTTGCCTTTTTACCATTTAAAAGACAAATTACAGTAAAAAAAGTATCACCAGTCAGCTTAAAGTTAGAGAAATTCAAGTCTGAACAGTTAAATGAGGTTGAAATAAGCCTTCATCTGACTGATAAACAAAAAAATTAACTTTCTTCCCTTTTGTATGACCACAGAAGAGCATTTGCTTCAGACAAAGAACCTCTAGGAGCAATTATTGGTCATGAAGTTGACATCATTCTTAACATTGAGAGACCTTATCCACCACTCTTAAGAAGACCTGCATATCCAGAAAGTCCAAAATCAAGAGAAGCTTTAGAAATTCATATCAAAGAACTTCTGGACCTTGGTGTAATAAGAAAAGTAGGCCACAATGAAAAGTAGAAATAACTACACCAGTCATAGTGGCATGGCATAATGGAAAATCTAGAATGGTTGGGGACTTTAGAGCTCTGAAGACGTACACTGTTCCAGACAGATACCCAATACCAAAAATCCAAATTGCCCTTACTCAAATATCTCAAGAAGTGTATATAACCACTATGGATTCCCTTAAGGGATTCCATCAAAATGTGGTGATACCAAAAGCAAGAAAATACTTGAGAATTATTGTTCATTGTGGAGTGTATGAATACTTGAGGATGCCCTTTGGTATCAAAAATGCACCTTCACACTTCCAAAGAATGATGAATGAAATCTTCCCTGAAGAACTCTCAGAGGGATGGTTGATCATTTACATTGATGACATTATTGTCTGTCCCAAAACTTGGGAGGAGCACATGTACAGATTGTCCAGAGTTTTGACAAAAATTCAATCAGCAAACATGAAAATCTCCTTGAAGAAATGTCATTTTGGATTGAAAGAACTTAAAGCACTAGGAAATGTTGTATCTGGTTTGTCCCTTGGAATTGACAAAAACAAAGTTGCAGCAGTATTGCTAAAACCCATGCCTCAGAACAAGAAGGAAATTCAGTCATTCTTAGGTTTTGCAGGATATTACAGGCAACACATTAAAGATTTTGCATCCATAGAAAGACCACTTTATAAATTGTGTAACAAAGACGCAGTATTTGAAATGACTGTTGACAGAGTCAAAGCTTTTGAGTCTCTAAGAGAAGCCTTGACCACTGCTCCACTCTTACTGATGCCAGACTTTAAATTTCCTTTCAACTTGTATATTGATGCATCAGAGGATGGACTGGGTACTGCACTTCACCAAGTTCAGATCATAAAAGATAAACCTGTAGAAGGACCCATATGTTTCATATCCAGGAAAGTGAAACCAACTGAAGCCAGGTATGAAGCAAGTCAAATGGAATGTCTATGCCTTGTCTGGGCCTTGGAGAAACTGAACTACTTCTTAGAGGGATGTGTTTTTGAGGTGATAACAGATTGTACAGCTGTCAAATCACTTTTAAACATGAAAACACCCAACAGGCATATGCTCAGATGGCAAATAGCAATACAAGAATACAGGGGCAATATGACTATTGTTCATAAGGATGGGAATATTCATAATAATGCAGATGGACTAAGCAGATGGCCATGACCAAATAATATTGATAATCCTGCTTATGTGCCAGAAGAAGCTTCACCACAGATCCCAATAGAAGTAATAAGTGTTACAGACTTGAACACCACTTTCTTTGAAGAAGTCAGAAATAGTTACACACAAGATACTAATTGTAGCATCTTATGCCAATTACTTAACAAAGACTGTAAAGAAAACTCTCTAATACATGCCTTGGATGAAGTATGGAAAAAATCTTATGATGAAGGAAGATTTCACCTACTGGATGGTATAATTTACCACAGGACCAAGCACACATGTGTCATGACAGTTATGGACAGGTCATTAATCAATCTTGTACTAAAAGAATGCCATGATAGCCCCTTTTCAGGACATCTGTCTGAAGGCAGAACAAGAGAGAAAGTACAGACCTGCATATGGTGGCCAATGTGGCAGAAAGATGTTGCAGAGTATTGCAAAACCTTTGAAAGATGCCAAAAGTCAAATAAATCCACTAGCAAGAGACTTGGAAATATGATAAAAATCCAAGAACCAAAAAGACCTTGGGAAATTGTCCATATGGATTGGGTAACTGGATCACCACCAGGAGGTGACAGAAGTTATAATGCTTGCGTAGTAATTTTGGACAGATTCAGTAAAACTCCAATCTTTTTACCATGTCACAAGGATGATACAGCCATGGATACAGCTCTTCTGATATGGAATAGAGTAGTGTCATGGACTGGAATATTTACAAATATCATTAGTGATAGGGATCCCAAATTCACTTCAGCACTATGGACAAATCTTCACCAATTATTTTGCACTAAGCTGTCTTTCTCTACAGCCTACCACCCACAAACTGATGGACTGGCTGAAAGGATAATCAAAACCTTAGAGGACATGGTGAGAAGATTTTGTGCATATGGCCTTGAATTCAAAGATTGTGATGGATTTACCCATGATTGGTGTACTCTGCTGCCAGCACTGGAATTAGCATATAAAACATCAATCCATGCCAGTACCAATCAAACTCCTGCTATCCTAGAAAAAGGATGGAACCCCAAATTACTTCAAGATTCCTTGAGGAAAGATTTGATTGAAATAAATCCCGCAGCTGCTAGCTTTAAAGGAATGCTAGACAAAGCTAGGAAGCATGCAGTAAGGTGCATGGAAGACTCTTTTGCATTTGCTAAAGACAAATGGGATAAATCACATGCAACTCCAGATTTTGAAGTGGGGGACCTAGTTCTTGTATCCACCACTAACTTCAATAACATCAAAGGATGTAAAAAGTTGAAAGACTCCTTTGCAGAATCTTTTGTTATTAACGGCCTCCATGGAGGAAATGCTGTTGAAGTAGAGTTATCTGAAGAACTTAGCAATAAGCATCCTACATTTCCAGTGAGCTTGATAAAGCCATATAAATCTAGTGATGCTGAAAAATTTCCCTTGAGGAATAAAATTCCCCAAGATATACCTCCTGTTGCGCCATCTGGCAGTAAGAAAATTACCACAGTTCTCAAAGAAAGAAAGTTGAGAACCAACAAAGCTAGGGAATACCTTGTTAGGTACAGTGACCCAGCTTGTGAAGATGAATGGTTGCCAGAAAAAGACATACCTGAAACTACTAAACTTCTCAGAAGGTTCAGACACACTAGAAATAACAATATTACAAATTAATATTCTTTTTTGAGGGGGAGGGAATGTGAGCCTTAGAGGTAATTTCATATACGCAAAAGACCACAAATACAAAATTAACATATAAATATAAATAAAATAAATTTATTTATATCATTAAAATGAAAATCAAAATATAAATATAAAATTATATTCACAATTAAAATTTAAAAATAAAATTACATTAAATTTTGAAATTGTAAAATTACATTTATACTTGAAAAAATTAAGTAAAAATGAATTTTTAACAAAATTGTAAAAAAATAAACAAATTTGGAAAAAAGTTAAATAAATATTATTATAACTTTTTATCCAATAAGTAAACATATCAAAATTATTTCACCATTGGATTCCTCATAAAAGATCAGGTGGGGTCACCTCTGAGTGAAAATTTTGTAACTTGACTCTAAATAAGCTTAAATCAAGTTTTTAGTATTTTCTGTATGAAAATTGAAAATCCTCAAAACTTGAATTTAATTCACATAAAATGTAGTGTTAATCACCAAAAGTTGTGTTAAAATTGAGGTGTTGTGTATATTTTAGAAGTTATGAGGAATTAAAGTATTTTCAATTGAATTCAATTGAAATGTCAAAATGTGTGCGTGTATTACACAAGTGAACTTTAATTTACATATGAGGTATCAATTATTACTGTATTGAACTGTACAACTCCATTGAGTTACATATGTAAATTATAAGTATAATACATGATGAGGAAGTAAAGGAAAAATGAAATTGGAAAGATTAAATTTAGGGGGGAAAAGGAACTCCAGCTCTAAGGGGGAGCCAGACCCCCAAATTCCTTGCTGACAGGTGTGGTATGTCAAAATTCATGCAAGAGTTCATCACTTTTGGCCTGGAATTGAGTTACAGGGTCTGTGGACTCAATTGATGATGAGGTTTTGATACCAACTGGGGTAGTTTTAGCTGTTGCCAAGAGGGTAAAACTACCCTTAGGATAAAAAAACATAGTAAAAACAGTTTCAACTGGTTTCCAAGTCTCTTACACAAATCCTGACATGTTTTGAAGGCTCTAGACCAGGTATTTCTATAGGAATGGCTGATTTAAGGGGCTAAAATGACTAAAAATGGCTTAAACCAGCCCTTTTTGAGTCTAAACCAGGGGTCAATGATGCCATAATTTGCTTTTCTGTTTTCAGACTGTTTTTCACGACTGACAAGAGTAAATTTTACTTTTGGAGTAATAAAATTGATGGCTATAAAATAATGTCTTCTTTGCCCCACTTTTCTCTTCATTTTAGAATCTTTTCCTTTTATTAATTAGTTTTAACACTGTTAAACCAATTAATAAAAGATTCCAACCACCTTTTCTAAATCTTTTTGAACATCCTAACCACGTGAAAAAATCATTATAATCATTGTTTGTAACTCTTATAATCATTTTTACCCCTGACCCACCCCAAAAGTGAATTAAAGCATCTTTCATCACTGTTAGCTTTGTCACTTTGTTTCCAAATTCACTCTGGTCACTTTTGGGTGTTTTTTCTCTTTAATATTCTTTTTACAGACTCTGTTTATTAATTAATTTCTTGCATTTCATTGCTCAATTAATTCCAATTGAAATTGCTCTTGAAGAAATTTCTTTTGTAGCCTTCAAATATCTCTTGTAGCGTATTTTTTGGATAAATTTTTATTGTTGGTAAAACAATAAATTTTTATAATATTGCTTTATACTAATAAAGTTATAAACAATAAAACTGGTGTGTTTTCTCTTGATAATAATATGTCTTACTATTTTGAATTTCTTTTTACCTTATACAAATTTTGAAGACAGGAAAAGTACTTGATTTTTAATCAAAGCTTCATATCCACACCTTACAGGATTACTCAATGCCCTTGTCAAATTCCGACCATTCACAACAATGAGTGAAGTCGAGGTCAATCAATGGGATGAATTATCACCATTCTTATTTGCCAAAAAGAGATTCACCAACCTGATTGCCACAAATGGAGCATTGCTCGAGGGATTTATGTTTGCCATTGGGTGGTGCAAATGCAGCACAAAGAATGAGAAATTTGGTCTGTATGGAAGTGTTGAGAAAATTGAAAATACAAAACATGAATAGCGCAACCAAGGAGCCAATCTCCGCTTGCTGGGTTGCATTATAGGTCAATCCTTAAAATATCTTGGGGATAATTTATTTCAGAATATTCAAAATTGCTACAACTCATTGGGGGTTCCATCTTTTGATCAAGTAAACTATGAAGGCAATATTCCCGCAAATAAGGGTGTATGCAAGTTTGCTTCTGCACTCACTTTCACCATAAACAGATTCAAAAACTCACCTCATCTTGATAAGGATGCATCACTGTATTCTTCAGGATGGTGGTTTCAAGCTCATAAGCGGACCGGCTAAATTCAAAGAGATGCATCAAAGCGGTGTACAGGGGGAAAATTGATTTTCCCAAATTAGCATTTTTGGATTGATCTATCTAATTGTCATGGGCTCATTCAGGTAGTGTGGGCCAGTAGTACATTTGTTCATTATACTGATCCTGCACAGGACAACAAAAGCACAACACTAGTGGGTATGTCCGCACAATGCTCAAGGAGGTTGGCAAAAACAATGTGCCAAAGAAGCCGTGGCTATTATGAGATTGACAAGGGAGCGGGCTATCAAATAAGGGATGGTCATACCATCTCATGCCAATTCAAAGAATGAGGATATTTGCATGTGTGTTGGACTTGCAGCGTAATGGGTAAATAATGGTGGGGTAAGGCAGAGGACAATATACACCAGGATTGGATGGTTTGGAGTGCGGGAGATAGGTTGGCTCACATGAAAAAGGGGTGAAGTGGATTATGTATGGTTGCATGCCATTCTACATATATCCTGGTTTGTTGCTCTGGTCCAGGATTCCAATGCTTCACATGGGAATCCTTATGCTTGTGCAGGTTCCAACAATGCTAAAAGTTCCTTATGCCTGTGCGGGCTGATGACGCTTCACACACAAATCTTTACGCTTGTACGAGCTCCCAACAATTCAAAAACTTGCTACGGCAGTGCAGGCTCCCAATGCCTCCCACGGAATTCCTTACGTTGTGCAGGTTCCCAACAACTTAAAAGGTTTCTTATGCTGGTACAGGCATCCAATAGTTGACATACAAATCCTGACGCTTGTGCAGGTTCCTGACAACGCTGAAAATTTCTTATGCCTGTGCAGGCTCTCGACAATTGACATGCTAATCCTTACACTTGGGAAGGTTCCCCACAATGCTAAAAATTTATTACGCCTGTGCAGGATTTGGAAAATTCGTATGCCAATCCTTACGCTTGTGAAGGTTCACGACAATGCTGAAAATTTCTTACGCCTGTGCAGGCTCCCAACAATTCACATGCCAACCCTTATGCTTTTGAAGGTGCCTGGAAATTCTAAAAATTTCTTACACCTGTGCAGGCTCCCAACCATTCACATGCCAATCCTTATCCTTGTGAAGGTTCCCAACCATGCTGAAAATTTCTTACGCCTGTGCAGGCTTCCGACAATTCTCATGCCAATCCTTACACTTGTGAAGGTTCCCAAAAAATCACATGCCAATCCTTACGCTTGTGAAGGTTCCCGACAATGCTCAAAATTCCTTACGCCTGTGCAGGCTCCCGGCAATTCACATGCCTATCCTTACGCTTGTGAAAGTTCCCAAAAATCTAAGCAAATCAATATATGACTAAGATTAATAGTGTCTGACCATAGGAAAGGCAATGTCTCATGAATCTGGAGTGGATTTCTCACATGTGGGAGCCTCCTGCTTTTTTACAGTTAATATTTTATATGGCTCTAAACCATGGAAGAAGAAAATATAGGAGATGGTAACGGTGACCATTGGCGCATTTTTGGCAAAAGAGGTTCACACAAAGAAATGCTGACTCAAACCTTTGGTGGGGCACTTACAAAAATTATTCTCACACAATCAGGGATTTTCTCTAAGGAGGAAATAAGTAATTTTTACATGAACCAAGAATGTAATAGAAATTGAACATAAAAATGATTGAATACAAATAATTTATTTAAAAGAGAGTATTACAAAAGAAAAAAAGTGGAAATAATGAGATTTTTTAAATTTTTATTTTTCTAGGGATTTGGAGACTATCCCGGTGATGTCCTCCTTTGGATAAGCCTCCAGTGCCTGGGAAAGGAGGGAGCTTAGTTCCTCCCGGAATTCCCGGTGCATCTCATTTTGATGAGTTGCATCCACAAAAGGAATCATGTGGAGCAAGCAACAATGCTCCAACAAGATTCGGTTGATTGATTTGTGGACGATGGCTCAAGGAATCATCAAAGTCGGTTGTAAGTTGGTAAATTCCTGGTGAGCGTCATTGTGGGAATGAGAGGGGCTTTGCACCGGGGGCACTGGGGAGCGGACTGGGGTTGCTGTAGAGAGGGTGGAAACAGGATGGGAAGGTGAGGGAGTTGGGAAAGAAGAAGGGGGAGGGGGAGGGGGAGATGCAACAGGCGTATTGTCAATGATAATTATCGAGCAGGGAGTGGCGGGACAAGCTGGAGATGGTTGAAGAAAAGGTGAAGAGAAGTTGATAGGAGTGAAGAACAAGAAGTGGTGACTTACCAAAAGGTTCCTCCATGGATTGCGTAGGAGCTACCTCAGGTTCTGGCTCACGAGTTGTAACGTCCTCAGGTGGTTGGGAGGAGAGACTCCGGCCAGGAATAGGTGGCTCTTTGGTTTGGGAGGGTTCTAAAAAAGGAGTAAGAGTCAGTTAACTTGACTTGAAAGTGAAAGTGAAAATGAAATGAAACTTTGGCTGCTTACTGCGGAGGAATTCTTCCAACCATTGGGTGCCACTTGGGACTGGAGTGGGTTGCTGCGGGGTTTGCTCGCAAGGGAAACTAGGAATGGGAGAGTCTTGTTAGGGGGGTTTGGTGGGTTTTGTTCTATGAGTAATGGAAAAAAGTCAGTATTATTGCGTGAAGAGAAATGAGATAAGGAGGAGAAAGAAAACTTACTTCGGCGTTTGAATCCCATTGGTGACAAGACATGGTGATGATCAGCCCAAGCTTGAATGTCCTCTTGCCATTGCCATCCTTCATTGGCCAGATAATCACTTCGCTCAGGTTGAGGAGTGAAGTGACCATGGGATGGTGGCCTAGGAGGGGGGTGGACAAATAAATAATTGAGGGGACAGGGCTAATTGTCCGGAATTGTTCCCGTTGGCCTGCTTGGGGTCCCAGTGTCAATTTGCGCTTGGATATGGTTTCATCATCATTTACCACAAAGGAGCCCTTGCAAGGGCATCTTGGGCAAGAACTCCTCTGGCCGTGTGGTTGGAAGGGGCAGACAACAAACAAACATATCTTGTGTGCTTGTCAGAAAGCATCACAAGCCCTGGTTGTCATTGAGGAAGGAATGCAGGGGATACCCCGCTTGGTGCATAAAGTGCACGACATCTAAAACAAAACAATTGAGGTTTGTAACTGAATAGGAAGTAAACAGTAAAGAAAGAAAATGAAGATGTAAAATGAATTATATAAATTTAAAACGGAAACAATGTAAGGACGCTCTAGTCGGAAGTTTTTAAAAGTCTGGAAGAGAGTCGTGAAGAAAAAAAATAATTAATATCGGAACATAATGTGGACAAAATTTTTAAATGAGGAGACACACAAGGTGGATAGAAGTGGGGTTCTGAAAGTATCAGCAGGAGAAACAAACAGGCAAAAGGAAGGGGAGTGGGTTTGGTGGAGTGCAAAAGAAAAGAGTGGAAAGGCAGGAAGACCAAGGGGAATATGCACAAGAAGGACAACAGTGGCTGAGCTTGAACAAAGTGGAGCGGGTGAGAAAGAAAGTGAAGGGCTTGTCATGTGAAGATGGTCTTTTATACCATGGTGAAGCTGAGACAATCTCAGCAGTTGCAGCACCCGCAAAAGTCTCAGCTTCAAGGCGTGTGGGAAAAATTGAAGCTCAGTTGCAGCCAATGCTGCAACTGAGAAGGGAAATGCTGGTGTGAGGCAGAAGAACAATGGGGTTCTGGCTGAGTATTGCAATTGATTGAATTGTCAAGCTCAGTCAAATCCCCTGTGTTTCCTTAAATAGCCACCTGATCACCCAGGAGGGTGGTTGTGAGGCCCTTGTTGTATGTGCATGGTGGGTGCAATGCACAAGTGCCCCATGCAGAAATGCATGTGGTGCATTTGGTCACAAGTGACCGTGGCAAGATTACTGTCCGTATGGCCTGGTGATAGTGTTTGAACAAAGGGGGGGGCTGTAAGACAAGTGAATACAGCCTGAGCTTGCCTCGACCCATTGCTCAGGTTTGCTTTTGGGTTGTAATTGAAATGCTCAGTGGCTGAACATTTTAATTGCACAGTAATTGAACGATTAATATAACTATATCAAATGCACCATGCTGAGAAATTTCTAGGTCATTTTTTTAAGCACACAATCTGAGCATTTGGCACAGCATTGGATGACATTTCAGCCAGGTGCAGCATTTCACACGCTTTGGTGAAGTGCTCCAAGCTGAGCCTTCCAATGAAATATTGAAAAAATGGTCCTGACAATGGCTTTACTGAGCACTTCCACACGGTGCTTTTGACCATGACATGCTCAGCTTGCGTGTGCAAATTGGGTGAAACGCAATGCTGAGCATGTGGCACATGAGCTACATATATGCAAACAATTAGAAGGTGGATACCCATTGGCTATATGCATGCAGGCTGAAGTAGTATTACAGCTGACACTGTAGTACGCAGTACACCTTTGTAAATGTATGCTGCGGGGCAGACCAAAAGCTGTTCAACAATGTAACATGCAATCATGTCAAGCCATCAAGTCACATATCTCAACTGCATCCCTTTGATTCACCTTGTTGGGCAGCTCTGCCTAACTACGGCACAGATGCTGGTGTAATCCAAGTTAATGAAAGTGGGTTATAATGGGATGACTTCATATTTGGGTCATACACAAACAGTGGATTCACTCCGGTGCCATTGTTGGGGAAAACTTTGACTGGCTGCGCTTCTTCATTGCGCATGCTCATTGGCGGGCAGCCACATGCTTTCATACGCACCCCCAACGGGTCATATGCAGGCAAATTTCACATGCCTGGAAGACATTTTACTGCCAGTCTTCCGACCGGCTATTTTCTTGGTCAGGTGGTCAGGTTTACTGTAGACGCTCACCCGCTTGCGCGTGGAAACCTGAGGCCAATCAGTGTGGATTTGCTTCAGCCTCATCCGCATTAGAATAATCCCGGCCTATGATTGCGTGGGGATCTCCCACTGCAGGTCATTTTCTGCATGTTCTCACGCTCCCCGCGCAAGTTGTGGCTCCTGGCTTGCAGCCAAAAATTCCCTTGGGAAGGTGGCCTCTTTTGCCAGAGTTTCATATACACGTGAGGCAAAGACCCTGATGCCAATCTTGGTGGATTAGTACCCGCCTCAAACACAATAGGGGTGAATGTATATGTGGATCATGGTTCACGGCCGGCGCCCCCTTTGATCATGCCACAAATTCCCCCCTGGAAGCCCAGTAGGCATCAGTCAGCAAAAAACTTCAGGAAAACCCAAGCTCATGTTCGGTGGAACGCCACCAAACATATCTCACCCGCCCGCACACAAACATCCCCACAGTGAGATTGCCCTTTGAAACCGCCAAAATTGCCCAATAGGTCCCTGTGCAACAATTAACCTGGGGAAGATATGCTCATTCTTTGCTGTAACACCAGTGAACATGTCTGCATGCCTCTAATATGCCCCTCCGCAATAAGTTGCTACAACCCACCAAATTTTGGATATGCTAATGCCAACCTTGTTTCACCAAAGGTTGCATAACTTGCTGCAGATCCAGAAGTCATATCGGTGCACCCACATTTTTGCCACCTTGCCTTGATATATGCCCCAAATCGGATATGAAAATTATGAGTGCAAGAGGCCCACCTCCATCAAGACCATGCACGTAACCACAGGCCATCCCCCCTTGAGCCCATTGCTGCCTCTCATATAAGTTCCCCACCTGCGCTTATTCATCTTCATTCCCTTTAGCTACCCCTTCCTGATCATATAATTTCCAACTGTCCCCAAATAATTCATAATAGCCACATGTCAACCCCTTCACAACCACTTTGCATTTGGATGATTAATATTTGTATTCAAATAAATAGTGATATAACCTTAAATCCTGAGAATTCTCACTTAGCTTCTTGGATTATCCTATGGCACAATCAACACAACATATTCGTATATCTCCCCAATCACCAGCGTGCTATTGGCTCTCTCCCTGGAGCCCTTTCCAAAACGTTGATACCATTCCTTGGGGCACCACAAACTTTCATGCACTGTGGTCCTGGTGGGGCATGGATTGAAAATTGCCAATCCAATCCTACTCAAGTATTATTTGTTGAGGGAGTATTTATGACTGATGCAAATGATCCCTTCTCATCTCAGAAACCCAATCTAGCATTTATGTTCTTCACATGGTATCCAAACATTCTATTCATAATTGAAAGGTTTTGAACACAAGATTTCAAGCTTGAAATGCCCAAAGAATATTACTGTAATACTCATAGTCAATGTCAACTGTTTACTCCGACATTTCCCGCTTCAAACTCAATGCCAGCTTCATATCCTGCTGCTTCATCATTGATTTCCAAGCAAAAACTGATACAATTACCCAGTGGATCAGACCTCCCCATGATGACCCCGCCCCATTCCATTATCCAAACCCCCCTCCTCCCTCATCAAAAGACCAGACTAGCTATTCTATGGTATTGAGAAATCCCCAATGGCCAATCAGCCTGTAACCTTTGGGCCACCTCACCCCCAGGATCCACTTTTAATGCCAGGCACATCATTACAAACAAGGTTGTTAGCTCATTTGAATCCCTTTCAACCAATAACCCTTTTGTAGGACTGCTTGCGGATGATATGGGATTAGGTAAAACCATTCAGGCCATTGCTCTAATTGGTACCTCCAAGGAGCAGTCGATTGCAAACCCCCATCGCTCCATGCCCACCATGATCATCTGCCCCCTTGCTTAATTACCAACTGGCAATCAGAAATATCCAAGAAAGCTCAGGCTGGAGCGCTGCATGCCAAAATCTACCATGGTCGCACTAGTCACTCATTATCCAAGGCCGACATCTTAAAATATGATATCATCATCACTTCTTACAATACTATCACCCAAGAATTTAAGCAAACCAATACCTCTACATCATTCATTTTTCAAATCAATTGGCATTGTATAATTTTGGATGAAGCACAGTGAGTGTCTGAGCTTAAATGATTCAAATTATCGTTTATATCCAATAACCCTTCCCCTATCTTATAGCTATATTTTCTCTCAATACACTGCCACTCACCGTGCCATTAATAGCCTCCTTTCATCCCATCAAATATGTTTAATGGGCACACCTATTCACAACACCATTGATGACCTTTTGGGCATAATATCATTCATCACCCAACCTCAGAGCTCAGATCAAGATAACTGGTCACCATTCATCCTGAGTAGTCTTTCCAAAGGTAGCAATGATATTTTTCATTTGGCATTGTGGCATTTAAGTTTGCGCCACACCAAAACCACACATCTCAAATCCCTCCCCACTATTAGCCATCATTATGAGCTGCTCCCACTCAACCCAACCATGCAGCAAGAATATTCCACATTATACAAAGAATTCCTATCATCCAAAAGCAAAGAACCAGGAGAATTTATCAGAAACATTAATAAGCTGCGAATATGTTGTAACCATCACATCATGCTTAACACAATTGGGGGGGCAGATTTGGAAGACCACAAAGGCAGGAGCACTCAGGATAACTCCCCAACAATCACACAAACTATGGTGGATGTGGAAACATGCATGATGATTAGTAATATTGCACACCTCCTACAAAGCTTAATGAAGAACAAACAAACAAGGTGTGGTCCAACCAAATCGGTGGTTTATACCCAATGGACCCAATTTCTTGATTTGTGGGTTAATTCTAATATGCATCCATTACCAATTGAATCCATCTGACTGTTTTTTATTGTAGAATTAATATTGCACTTGCCCATCACTCTATCCTTTCAGCAGGAATTGACGGAACAATTACAGCACAAGTGCAGGAGAAGGCACTGGAGAATTTCTTCAATAATCCTGAATGTGAAGTACTGATTGCATCCATTGCCGCAGCTGGAACTGGCCTCAATATAACTTGTGCTAATATTGTCTATTTAATGGTGAGGGGACCCCCAAAATTCTACCCTGATTTTTGGCCCCTGGCATCCACATTTCCAGGAGCCCAATTGGAACCCAGCCATTGAGGCTCAGGCTGTTGATTAACTCCATTGTATTGGCCAATAACAACCTGTAAAGGTCATCCACTATATCACTCCTCATTCTGTTGAGGTCAACATGCAGAAGGTACCTTTCAAGCTCATCTTTTTCCCTGATTGTATTCTGAAATACTGCTTTATGGGAATGCCATATTCCAATCACCAATAGGTCCAAGAAAAGAAAAAATCATTAACTGCGTGAGCCTTACTGATATTATATAATTTGTGTTTGACCAAGTTGATAACTCCTGCTAACCCTGGCACAGGTCAACAATTATGAACACCATGAGCTGGATCAAACTCCTTCAATATTTCCTCAATTAAAATGAGCAATGGAATATTATTTCTAAGGGAGACACTGATACATTCCAATTCATATTGTCTATATTCTGACATATTTAGCAAGTTGTTGCATCTTTAAGAAATAATAATCAGATTGTATTGCACCTGCACAAATAATTCACAAAATGTTAATTTGTAACAGTGCTATACATTTATTTTGCTAAGTTATTGCAGAGCATCACCATTTGGCCTAATAACTGACATGTCAAGTATTTTGAGGGCGCTAGTCTGCATCTTACTACAGCTCTTGAGCCAATCTTGATCAAATACCTGAAATGATAGGCCTTCCGGAATATCACCATCATCTGTCGATTGTAATTCTGGCAATCAATCAATAGTTTTTTTACCCTTTTTTCAATGCAATTACAAAACTCTATGTCTCAATCCATTTTTAATACCAATTCATTAAATAACTGGGAGTGCCAGCCTAATCCCACTTTGCGGTAAACTTGACAGCCATTTTCCAGTACCTCCTCAGTATCTGAGCATACTCAAGGGTCATTGAATTGTGATGCTAGAATGGGAAATTTAGCCGTATCACACCATTCACGACGGGCTCACAGGTCTGCACATAATCAAGTAGATAATCATCAGTCTTTGCTCACAATGAAGAAGAGATAAAGTAACTAACCCTTTGACAAATATTTGCAAGCTTTTGATTCTCCTTCTTTTTAACCAAATACTCGGCATCCTTTTTAATAGACTTCCATTCTCTTTTCAAATAAGTGAAATATTGCTCCATTAAAGCCACCACGACCCCATAGTTATTATGATCCTTGTTCCAACAGTAATGATGATACTTGGTGCTGACAAGTGCGAGACAGAATGTATGGTAAAACACCATAGACATCAGCTCATTGAATGGATGTTGCCATGAGCTCTCCCAGTCCCAAGTGAATTGCTTTAGTCCTAGCTTGTGAAGCTCATTTTCGCAGTAGCTTTGGAAACCCTGAGACTGAACCTGTGTTGATGGCTCATTGAAAACATCCTTGGGGACATATCCAAGATAACCAGCCACTTAAATTGCAATTTCACGCTCTTCTGTGCTGGGTGGTGCTGGTAGTGAGGAAAAATCCTTATCCCTAAATTTGAGTAGGAACAGGCAATGGGCATTTACTGCTGATCTCATTCCATGGAAATTCTCTGGAAGTTCTGATTTCAGCAATTTTTGTTTCTCCTTTGGGCTTGCACGTTTTGCCACATTGTGAGCTTCATGAGCCTGGTTCCTTTGCTGTCTGACCTCGGATTTTTCAAGAATACTCTGGGCAAGGGGTATTTGAGGATGGGTGAACTCACTATTTGACTGAGTGCCATGCTTATGCGCTGTGAAATTGTCCCTCCTTGGTTCATCATTTGTTTCCATTTGAGTCGGAGACATGTTCTCATCCTCATCATCCACCACTTTTTCTCTTGATGAGCTGGCATGAGCTGTTCTTGGTTTGGAGGCATATGGATGATGATGTCCAGTGACTTTCTCTTTATGGACCACAGGTGAAGATGCATAAAGTTCATCACCTGCCATGCACATCATCAGTTAATAAATCAAAAAATTAACAAAGACTGATCATACTCACAATATTCAATTGGCTCCTGAGGTTGGACTGACTTTCCTTTAGGTTCCATATCTAACCCATGAAAAAAACATATCAAATTGTGAAAAAGGTTATACTCCGAAATTAAAATGACTTACTTTTATGAAGTGTCAATCCTGGATTTCCCTCTGACAGACCACTCCAAGTTACATTTTCCAATGGCCTTTTTTGTTGCCCATCATCCACGGGCCTTTCATCACCCACATGAACCTGAGATCCTGATGGGATATTAAGGGTTGGCTGTTTACTTTGTCCAAAGGGATCCTGGGATGCGACTGGATTGCAACCGGGATTAAGGAGGAACTCACGTGGAAATTTTGATTGGGGATTAGAGTTTGATGATATTTGAGGTGTGCCTTCTGGCCCCTGAGACACATGCATTTGTGTATTAGTGGGATTCAGTGGAATTGGAGTGACAGAAATATTTGGGATCGACCAAGTGCTTGAAGTTGGAGCCTTTGGTTTTCCCACATCAATGTTAAGACCTGATACATTCATTGAGGATGCAATAGGGGTTGTGAGAGGAATGTTGGGACTCAATGGTGACTGTGTTTGAACATTATATATGCTAGATTAACTATATGAGTCATGAACAGAACCTGAATGGGATTTATGTGACTTGGAAGATGACATAAGGGCCGAAAAAGTACAGTAATATCTTTAACTAGATAAAACACCTCAGTATTATGATAAAATGGAGTGATATGAGATGAAATGTTTTAAAATTTAGAATAGAGATATTCTATGAATATTTCTCAAAAGAGTCTTATTGGAAGTCAAATAAGCCTCTTTTTAGGAGAATCCTCCCTGCCTCCTTTTGAGCTCCTCCGCTTTTGTCGGAAACCACCCTGCATGGCCTACCACCATATAATGTAATATTCCCTTGATCTCAAAGGGGACCTATCATTCATAAGTAATCACATTTGGTAACATTTCCGCCTCCCCATTGTCACATTTTGTGAATTATCCAAACTGCCAATATATGCATTGAAATTCCACAGCATTGTACATCTGTAAAGGGGTATATTAATGAAGGATTTACCCACAAAAGAGACATCACCTTTTCAAGAAAGGCAAGACAATCCAAATCACATTCCAACCGATTGAAAGCCTTCTGAACTCAAACCAAATACCAAGACTTTAGCTGCACTCCAACCCCTTATGTAATAGAGCTATATTGTTATGTCTGTAATAAGGTTTAAGCCATGTACAATGGCGTGCCAGCATACATGGTTTGAATGTCAATCCCCTCAATTCAATGTTGACAAATCCCTATTGGAACGCCCCTCAAGGGTCAAAACCGCATCATCACCATGTGTAAATAAAATAGAATATGTATGAGCATTGAGAAGCATGCAATTTTACCCAATTGAACTCCTAACCAATTCCGCCATCCAGATGAGACATGTTACACTTTACCAGCTGCAGCTCATGCACCATTACAAATGGGGTAAAATTCTCAGATGGCTCAAATCATCTCCCCCTTCATAAATAATCACTCAATTTTTTTCCAATTAATTAAACTCCTAAACACTTTCACATCAGCCATAGATATTTATACACAAACCAACCGTACTCTCAATTCCTGAAACAATGACAACCTGCCACTATTCCTCAATGCATATATGCATGTGTCAACACTGCTTAACTCAAACCCACTCTTCCCCTGAGGGTGATAGGCACGGAGCTGCCTTCACACCTTTCCAATATAAACAGCACATTAAAAAGCTCAAATAAACCATTGCACCCAAATCTCTTCCAAACATCCATCCTTCTGCATCAGGATCTGAGTGCCCACAAATTCCATTGGATCAAATATTCCCAGCTGATTATTCACAATTGACCCAAAGCACCTTCTCCACAGCACCGGGTCTCAATTCGACTGCACAGAAACCATACAGCAGCAGTCAAACCCTTCCCCCACAAGAACTTGGAATGATGATATCTGCCATTCTATCATTAAGGTATATTATACCCTGCAGGGCTTCACGCATTGTCAAACACTCCCTAAGCCTGCTGATCAAGTCCAGAATCTCAAGCTCCAGTGGTCCCCCCACTCCTGCATTCCATATACCTCAAGATCTGAGTACCATATTTAAACATCTCCAATTGGAACCAGCTATTCAAAGCTATATATGTTGTCCTCAATTTTTCTCTCTTAATGGCCTTACCAAATCAGTTACAACTGACCAACCCCACTGTCAACTCCATAATGACCCAAATGCTCATGATCCCCCTTGCACACAATCATTAGGAAAATTCATCTATTCATTTGAACCCCACACCCAAAACACAACCAACATGAAGCAAAAGTTTATACCAACAAAACATTTCATTTATCAACCATTCAAAAATTGGCTTGCCAGATTTCTCCAGCGGGCTGGAATTATGGAAATTCTGAATCAACATCAACAATCCCAAACTCCCAAAGCTTCCCCAAAATGTGATGTCTGGGATGGATTGGTCTGGAGACGCTTCACTGGAACTAGAAATATCAACAACCCCCCATTCTGGTCCATTCCTGGTGCACTGGCCTTCTCCATTTATGTGGACTGGTTTAATGCACATGGAAAGTCAACCCGGTTGGCCAGAATTGGACCTATCATGCTTATTTGTCTTAATCTTCGCCCAAGTGAAAGATTGAAGCCAGAGAATGTCTATGTTGCAGGATTCATCCCTGGTCTGAAGGAGCCCACTTCCCTTCAATTGAATTACCTATTAATGCCACTCATCAACAAGCTCAAAGAGCTATGGAAAGGTTACCATTTTTCACCCACCTCAACAGGTCCTTCAGGATCCTTTATCCGTGTTGCCATCCTCACAGCCATTGCAGATGTGGTTGCCATGCGCAAGCTTAGTGGATTTATTTCCCATTCAGGCAACCACTTTTGTAATTTTTGCACCATTCACAAAGCTCAAACTAAAGAAATTGGTCCTCAATTTCACTACACATGCTCATACCAAAATCATAAATCAACCATTGCTAAATGGCTTCAGGAAACCCCACAACAAAGACAAGCAATTTTCTCTGAGTATGGAGTGCAATATTCAATTTTGGAAGACCTTCTGTATTGGGATGCAACCAGAATGGTTAATCTTGAAAATATGCATAACTTTATACTTCAAATCTTGAAGGATCATGCAACTTTCAAATTGTGCATTCCAGAGTCCAAATGAAAAATTTACCTCAGGTCCCACAGCAAATCCAATGACACTAACAGTTCAGACTCAGATTCCATGACCTCCAACAGCTCTCTTGATAAAATAACATTTAGAGAGGCCCTCTCCCTGAGAAGAGATGCAGCAAAAATAATAAATGAGCCACTCCCCACTACTTCCTAATGCCCACTCCTCACATGGAACATCCATCTAGTGGTTCTGCGGAGATTCCTTCATTTGATGTGGATTGAATCCCCTCTGAATTGGATATCACTGCACTGAGTGATCACCAGATCAAGGGTGAGGCTCTGAAGCATCTCCAACAAATCATATCTGAGACCATAATTCCCTCATCATGGACAAGAGTACCTTGAAACATGGGTTCCCCCTCTTATGGTAGCTTAAAAGCTGCTGGATAGGCTCTCTTATATAAGGTCTATATTCCATTTTTAATGCTCAGTCAACAGATGTCATTAGATGCACACCAATCCGCCAACACTGAAAGAAAAATGGGTCAGTCAGAAGAGCTTGCAAATGAACTAACCAAGAATACATTCCATTTGATTACTGCTATCAACATTGCCACAAGCTGGACTGTTTCAATAGATGATGCGACTGCGTTTGCTGAACATTGGAAAAAATTCTGCCTTTTGTATCAACACCTGTACCCAAAAAAGAAAAGTAAACCAAATCATCATTTTGCTGATCATATTCCCAAACTCTTCCAACGTTGGGGCCCAGAACAAGCCTCAACCACATGGGGTTATGAGCACCTGATTGGAGTATTTGCAAAGATGCCAACAAATAACAAAATATGTACGTCAATTAATAAGATCAATATATTCACATTGATTAAACACCTGAACTGAATAAGACTAACTTCTTGCAACTCTGAATAGATGATATAGATAAAACCTTACTTCAACATATCTATTGATGTTCCAACCTTTCCTTCTCCTGAAATCCCCATCTGTGCCATGTGAAATAAAACAGCTTTTTGAATCACAGCCACCTGCCCTGTTCAATCACCATAAATAGAACAAACCATCCCGCCATGAACAAGAAAATTATGATTTCCTGGTTGAGTACCTACAGAACTTTCATGCAACAAGGGAAATAGCTGATTGGATCAGCTTAGACACTACTGTGCAATCCACAAGTCATTCCACTTCAAGGATTGTCTCACCTTGGTATTTTCCAGTTTCAAAAATTGATATTGGGAACAATATATTTTTAACTGAATCCAAAAATGTCAGCAACAGTGTGATATGTTTTCTGAGGGGCAACTCACAACAATTTGGTATTGTTTATAGCATTTTCAAAGTCTCTGAGCCATCTAGCATACTGAACAATAACTTTTTGATCTTGAAAACTTTGAAGATTGATGTGAATATATTACCAGATTGGCTGCATCTCAATATTTATAAAGCTGTTGGTTTTGATGATGGACACTTGATTATATCTGAAGAAGAAATAGAAGGTAACTGTGGATTGTATGATAACAACGTTCTGTCATGTGGACTGCTTGTAATTATAAAGCCGTTATTTCATGATATGTAGTCTACAAAAATGCAAATCTCTCAGATTCATTAGCAATTTTGCTAGTGAAATAACTGCCTCAAAATTTAGTGACAGAGACATGCCATTGTGACAAGAAAAGCCCATTATTTCACATTGCCACAAAGAACTTACTATTTTGATATTGGTTACAGTGTGAATAAGCCAAGTTCAATGATCAAATGACCCACACACTCACCTTTCACAGCATCCAAAATTTCTAACTGCGCCATCATCACGTTGGAAGGGGAATTGGCCCTTGCGCACCCGCACACGCCAATGCACACGCAAGTGCACCTGCACCTGCACCCGCACATGCCAATTAAATTGCAACTGCACCTTCCAAGAGTGGTTTCATGTGTCACCCACAAATGGTCAATGCCACCTGACATTAGGCCCTCACATGTATTGCCTTTGTGTGCATGTGTCACCCATGCACCCACTGCATTGTGCAGCAGGCTCTAACCATGTCACCCCCTCCTGCTGAGCTAGCTGATTGATGGCTACACAAAATTAGGACAACACATCATTTGGCCATGGTGTGCCCATCACACACACACACCCGCACCTGCGATATTGTGTGGTGGGCTCTACCAGTGTCATCTGCAAAACAACAATCCCGCTCAGGTGGAGTCCTTTCATGGATAACCTGGTGAAGTCAAACCCCCCCACTTACGTCAAGACTGGCTGAAGGACCTCTTTGATGTGTATTTGTGCAAACAGGCGGGTCTTATGTAATTCTTACCAACCATTGGACGGTTGTGGTATGATCAGGTGGTGAGGAATCTGAGTTGAAGGCACAGGGGAACCAATATTGGTGGATGTCACAGGATTTGGTGTAAGACAAGAGTGTGATGTGTGCTTGACCTTTGCTTGATTTTTGCTTGACCTGAACTTGACTTTTATCCTGTTTGATGTTTGCTTGATGTGAAGTCAATCTCCAACGATTGAAACAAGATTTGCCCTGGTTACTTGTGAAAGATGCCTAGAGGCAAATAGGAAACATGGGAAGAAGTATGGGTTACTTCAGCATATAGAAGAGCCCAAACACCCATGGGAAACCATCAAAATGGACCGGGTTACAGGACTTGTCCCAGGAGGCAAAGAAAACCACAATGCCTGCTTGATCATAGTTGATAGGTTCAGCAAGAGAATGAGGTGTCTACCATGCCACAAAGAGGAAACAGCCATTGATACTGCTCTGTTATTTGGGAATAACATCATATCTACCTGTGGAGTCCCTAACATCATCATTAGTGATAGGGACCCAAAATTCACATCTGAATTTTGGACCAACTTGTATGACATGCTTGGAACCAAGCTTTCTTTTTCCACAGCTCACCATCCACAAACAGATGACCTAGCTGAGAGGATGATCCAAACAATGGAGGACATCCTTAGAAGGTTCTGTGCCTATGGCATGGAATATAAGGACCATGAGGGATATACCCATGACTGGGTTACCCTTCTACCAGCTGTCCAACTGGCTTATAATACAAGTCAGCACTCTACCACAGGAAAAACACCTGCACTGATAGAGAAAGGGTGAAATCCCTTGTTGCCTGTGGATCACTTGAAGAAGAATCTTCTGAACATCCACCCCACAGCCAAAGACTTCCATGATATGTGGAAGAGAGCTTGTGACACAGCTGCTAAATGCATAGCTGAAGCAAAAGATTATAATAAGCAGAGGTGGGACAAGACACACATGGAACCTGACTTTAAGGAAGGGGACCAGGTGTTGGTGTCTACACTGAACTTAAACAACCTTAAAGGACCCAAGAAGATGAGAGACTCATTTTTAGGGACCTTCACTATCATTAAGCTGGTAGGCAAGAATGCAGTAGAAGTCAAGCTCACAGAGGAGGTTTCCAGGAACTACCAAGTCTTTCCAGTGAGTTTAGTCCAGCTGTACTTCCAGACAGAGGAGGATAAATTCCCCTCCAGGAAGAAGAACCCCACCCCATCAGAAATACCTGTGAAGAAAAGTATCAAGGCCAAGAAGATCAGAGACAGTGCTTAGTCAGATTCAAGAACCAGACATCTGATAAGGACAGGTGGTTGGCAGAAGATGCCATACCAGATGGGAAAATTAATTTAAGAAGATTCAGATCCTCTAGGAGGACTGAACTGTCTCATCCATGATGCGCCTTTTTTAGAGGGAGGGTATGTCATCCGGTGACTCAAAACCAGAGAACAAGCATGAGAGCCAAATACCATAAATCAGTGGTATTGCCAAGATACCACCAAACCATGGAGCTGAGCCAAATGAGCTCATTAGGTATCAAACAAAAGAGGAAGCTCATTCCTTTTCAAATATACAAGTCTCATAATCATAGGACAAAGAACAAGAAAGTTATTCCTGCTCAAAGTAATAAATTTCATTGAGAGAGAAATAAGTAAATTCTTGGGAGAGGGTTCTTTTTATTTTGTCAAGAGGGTACTGGAAAACTAGCTATGAAGATTTAAGACCAACAAGTGAGATCCATAACTAGGATCCACAAATGTAATTAGTTTATCTGCTGAAGCTTGCCACCCACTGTAAGGCCTTGAAATCATGTATTTTGGGAGTTTTCTTATTTATTGCTTGAAGAAGAGTGAACCAGAGCTAGCACTAATATTTGGAAATTTCTCTCCAACTGGGTGCCACTCAGTGTGTGATTCCCTGTGTTTCTCACTCCTTTTTATGTTAATTTTTCTGTCAAGTTTGCAGGAAAGTCCAGCATGACTAGTTAAACTTCCAAAAGAAGTCCAAGTTCATAATTCTAATTTTTCCCAATAATTATTCCTGTGAGCCTTGAGGTATATTTTACATACCCAAATAGGCCACAATTATCTTAAAAATGAATTTTGAATTATGCATAACTCATAAGTCATGCATATATCCAAAATTCATCATTTTTAATTTCAGAAAAGATGAAGCGCTTTTTATTGAGTAAGTAAATCCATGGATTTAAGACCAGATTTGAATTTTACACAAAATTTCACCTAGGGTAGCTCCATAGAGTGAATAAGCTCAAATTAACTCTTTGAGGTGGTAAAATGGAAAATACTTCAATACCACATCATCAATACCACATAAAAGATCCGTGAAAATTTTTGTTTTTCTTAATTTCATGCCAAAATAATGGGAATGTGAGAAATCCCATGTTACATATACACTAAGAATAGTGTTATGCATGTTTTGAGCACTTAATATCATGGTATTCTTACATGGACTTTTGGTACACCCATAGTGGGTATCTCACTTTAAGCTTAAATTTCTATTTTGACGTGAAAAATAGGCAAGGGGGACAAAAGACATCAAAGAGAGCCAGGGTACCAAACTTCTGGGGCCTTAGAGGCGTGGACAGCTCCAAAGCTTGGATCCATGGCTGATCTTGGCCTAATTGGTAAACTAAAACCTTTTGGGAACTTGGTTACCATGTTACAACTACAGTAAAACTTAATAAAATAGCAAATAAACCTGCTATTTTGACGTGCCAAGGAGGTAAAAAGCTACTTAGACTCCTGTAATCATGTCAATTCTTAATGACTTTCCTTGGATAAACCTCAAAAGAGTAATCAGAACCCTTTTTGGACTTGTATCCATTGATTTACCTCATAGCAACCAGTGAAACACTGATATTTGCAATTCTATGTAGAAATGAGGTAAGAACTTCAAAAATTCATTAAAAATACAATTCTTGATGAATCATTCTGAAACTGTCAGGACTAATGGAGAACCCTATTATTTATGGTACAACCAAAAAGAATTACAGTATTACTAGTAAGATTAAATGTTTTACTTACAGTCCATTTTTGACTATTCTAAGTGAAACACTGAATCTTCAAAAACTCACAGTAATTACAACCTGTGATGAAATTGGCAATAACATTGATAACTTTGAGAAATCAATGATTCTTTTGGAATAAAAGAAGATTTACAGATGTTACACATTTTATTCTTAACCATATTGGGGTTGGTAGTCACATAAAAGCATTAATTAAGTAATTATGATAATCTTACGTGACAACAGATGATGCAATCAATAATCCAAAAGGATTTATGGTTTTCTCACTCACTGGTTTTTCAGTTTGCTCCATGGCACGCCTCTGTAAGCTTTTGTTGACTTAAAAGAGGCCTCCTCTTGCTGTTTTTTCCACATCATCATCTTATTATCATTTAAACCATTATTACCAACAAGTAAGTATTAGTTACAGCTATTCTTAAGTGTTTTAAATCTTTCAGAATCAATCAGAAAGACGTGAAATCATAGAATCCAACTATATATTGCTGTAATACTGTTATAAATCCATTTTAATCCTTAAAATCCACAATTCTACATCAAATCTCTCTATATTATCTTTCAATAAGCTCTTTGGAATAATAGTGAGTGATTTATTTTTAATTCTTAAAGTTTTCCTCTAAAATTAGTTTTCTTCAAGAATTATCATTATAATTGTTCTTGCAAAAGATAATTATATATTAAAATAAATTTATTATTTTAATAAAAGAAGTCTTATTGTTAAAATCTTTTTGTAATTGATTCTTGTAGACACTTACTTGCTCACTGTTAAAATCACTAGTAGTGCTTAACACGTGAAAGAAATAATTCTTTAATTATTTAATTGTGGCTATAATAATATTTTATTATTATATTTCATAAGAACAGACATAGTACTATTGATTAATAGTAATATTATCATCAGTTTCATAGTCACATCTTACATTTGGGGGCCTGGCCGTGTTTTTTGAACCTTGTACCCTTAATTAATATATGTTTAAGCTCTAAAATATATTAATTTAATAATTTTTTCTTTCATTTTAAAGTTAAAATAATGCTTATTTTTGAAATTGTTTTGGAAATCTTTTTCATTGAGGAATTTGGTTTAATTTTATACTGTTTTTACACGTGGCTTTTCACATCCAAAAACTTATAAAATTATTCCTTGAGTTACTCTGAATTAATTTTCATTCAAAATCTTGAATTTTAATTTTTTTAATATTAAAAAATATAAAACTTATAAAAAATCTTTAAAAATATTTTAAAAAGTATAATATATAATTTTTTCTCTTTTATAATTTTTTTCTAGTGTCTTTAATCAAATACTGTGCAGCTGGAAACAGACTCAGTAAAAGATATATTACTAGTCCAGAATCTTCAGAAGCAGAATCTGAAGACAGTATTGAGGTGCAAATTGCTAAAAGTGGCACCTTATTTAAGTCAGAAAAGGCTAAATTACCACCAAAAGGTGTGTATTTTATCTTATATTTTCACCTTTTATCTTTAAATTGAAGTGAAAATGGTGCATACTAGAAATGGAAGCAACTATTCAGTCCAACCAGATGAATGTGGACAAGGAAGAGGCAAGACCAAATCCAGAAGTGCCAAATCTTCCACAAGAAAGACACATTTGGAGGATGCCAGAGTTGCCCCTCATTCTCCAAGGTCTGTACCCACAGATTTTGACGTGAATTCCAAGCCTGAACTAATTCATGACAATATTTCCAGGGCTGAACCATTTTCAAGTGGAAGCAATCGAAATATATCAATTCCAGTACAAAAATTGGTTCAGAGAAACCAAAGAAGAAGAGTGGGAAATATGCCCAAGCCTTTGGCAGGGGGCCATGAACTCCTACTTACACATCAAGAGCTTTCTGGGTCAGGAGAAGACCATAGAACTCTTAGGAGGATGGAGCCCCCTGTCTTGCAAAGACAAGGTCAAAAAGATAAAGAATTGGTTAAAGAACCAAAGTCTTTTATTCACAGACCAGAAGAAGGAACCGGAAATGACTCCAGCTTTGGAGACAAAGGCCCCAGTGGCGTCTACCAGCTCCAAACCAACTCCAGAAGTGTCCAAAGACAAGCCCAAAGGACCTCAGAAGAAGCAGAGAAGTCCCAAGAACCATCAAGGCAAGGGAAAAGGCAAAGCAAATTGGCACAGACCTTACCCACAAGGGTACAGGATCCCCAAATTGGAGCCTTCAGCAGTGGACAGTGTGTTCAACATCGCCAGAGCTCTAATGGAATTCACAGCCAAAGATCAGGAAAGGATGAACAGGACTTTTCCACGCAAATAATTGATGAAATACACTTTGTTAAATCTAGTATTGATGTAGAACTTGGCAGATTTGATGCAAAGTTAAATAAAATCATATTGGAAATAAGTGAATTGAAAAGAAATGACAAGAAATATACTGAATGGTATGAATTGACAAATGTCAGATTTGATTCAATTATCAATGCTTGTAGCAGAATTGAGAATACATGTCAAATTCAGAATGATGAAATGGAAGATCTTTCTATTTTTAAAATGAATGATCAACTTAAAATTCTGCAAGATCATGTCTTGAAGATAGTTGAAAATACCAATCAGTTTGCCACACATTCTCACAGGGGCTCTTCAAAGTAAAGAGGGCCTGGCACTCAGTAAACTGGGACTCATTTATGGAGGGCTCAAAGATATGGTAAGAAGGGATACGCTCAAGAGTGTTAAAGATGAATTACTAAAAGAATTAATATAAGTAGCAGCAACAGAGAATAAGAATAAAAGAATAGAAGAGCCAATCACAAACAAGTCCAAGTCCACTGTTTCAACCTGTCAGAATGGAAAGAGAAGGGTTAATAAGGATATGGCCACCCAGCTCATACTGTACAGGCAAAGAGAGAAATGCAAAGACTAACTTAAAATCAAATAATTATAATACCCAAAATAAGGATAAGAATAATTATAAAATAATAAATAAACTAAATTAATTAACTGGGGAAAAGTCCCCAGGGGGGAGAAAGAGGGGCTGGTATATGTGAGAAACACCAGACCTGATCCAGAGGAAGAATTTTCATGAGAGGATTAAATTATTGAATTGAGTCTGTCCAATACAGGTCCTGTACAGCTGCACAGAACCTGTACAAGAGGTGTGGTGTATTTGAGTGATCATACAGTTTCATGCTGGTGTATTGAAACTGTATTGGGTGAATCCAACCTGTACAGGTATTGACAGGCTGTATTGATGTACCAAACTGTATGCATGTTTCAGAATGAAGATTGCTGAAACTGAATGCTGATGCAGATACTGGATCTGCTGATTTGAGGTGTTTGAGTGGGTGTATTGATGAATACCCTTACCCCTGGTGAGTGGTTGTTACAGTATCCCCCTCTTGAAACTGGTGGGCTCCTGAACACCATAATACCCTGCCACTGTTGAGTGGCATCTCAATATCCCCACATTTTTTCAAAAAATTTCTTTTTAATTTTCTTTTCCTCTTGACCATTATTCTGAAAATCCTTCTTGAATTCTTCTGTGTCAAATTAAATTGATGCCCCCCTTCTTTCAAGTTTTGAGTAAGTACTCAACTTCAAAATATGCTTGTCTTTTCTTCTGATTCAATCAACCTTTCCCTTGGGGTATGGCCTTGGGATATATCCCAAAATAACGGCCACTGAGCTCTTGTGCTCAAAAAATGATGCCCAATGAGTATATGAAGTGTACTCATTGGGAAAGGCTTAATCCAATGAAATCTTGAGAAAAATTTCCTCCAAGGGGTCTTGTCCATATTGTCCATGAAAATGGCCTCAAAAAGCCCTCAAAGTGTTTTGGGGCTGTGGCCTCTTCCCTGATGAATCTTGATAAATTTTGATTTTTATGGCCTTTTGGGCCTTTTTGGGATTTTGGTGAATTTTATTGATTTCATGATCTATGGCCATTTCTTGCCATTTTGGGTCTTTGGGGTCCTACAGTCCGTGGGGGCTATTGGAGGCCCCCAGGACCAAAATGGAGCCCCTGGGCGCAATTTTGCTGGGGACCCAGGGTGACCAAGGGGCCCAGAATTGGCCCAAACCCAATTTTCACCATATATGGCCTGGACCCATTGGTGGGGTCCAGGACCATCAAGATCCTGGCCTCCCCAAAGTTCCAGGGGAGGCCCTGGGTGATGAGTTCAGCCCCAAAGGGGTATGAATCCTCACCTTAGAGGCTTTGAGGGGGGGCATAATTGAGTTATGGCCCCCATTTCGTTGAGGTCAAAATCTTTTTCTTGATATGGAGTGGATTGATTCTGACATCTTGAATCTTCTGCTTGCATATTCTTCAGTTATGAGTTCCAAACTGACTGAACTCACTGAATCTTCCCCTTCGTCACCGCCACCGTCTGTTCTTTGTGGTTCTGGCGTCTTCAGTCAATTGTCTTCCCCTTCCATGGCATCTTCTGGTCATTTTGATCCCTCCCAAACCTATGATGGGTTCAGAGAAGTTGAAGTTCTTGATCCTGCCTGTACTGAATGTTTGGCCAAGGGTAAGGATTGCTTTCAACATTAAAATCCTCGATTGTCAAAATGCCATTGTTGCTTCATTGGAAAGAAGACATGTCGTTGTACCGGGTCAGCTTTGTCCAATGTCAGGAGGCCTTTATGGAGCAGGAAAGATGGGCCTTATGGGCAGGAATTCCCCATTCTTGAGGAACCTACTCCTGATGCAACCTCAGGATTTTCTCAATGTGAGTGATTTGCATATCTTGATTGAATTGGTACTGATCTTTTGATGTAGTGACTGGTTCCAGGCAGAGGGATGTGGCCAGGTGGACTAATGTTGGAGGGCCCATTCCAATTGGTGGTAGGCCCATACATTACAGCTCAGAAATTCCAATCTCAAGGACCAATACTGATGGAGTAGTGAAGGTAGTGAAAAAACTAAAAAGAATTGTTGATTCCCCAACAGATCCAGATGCTGAAGGAAGTGATGAGTTGGATGGTGAAGAAGTTGAATTTGCTCCTCATTCAGTTGGCCATCCATCCAGCAATTCCTCTTCTCAACCTCTTGCCAACACTAGATTCCAAAGCCAAATTATTCCCGGCACTCCCAGAACCTTCCAACCAATGCTTGCTTCCATTCCTACAACCCTTCCTCCTACTTCACCAACTACTGCCCACACCACCAGGCCTGCCTTGAATCCAGCAGTAAGACCATCACCAGTTCAACAACCCAGAAACTCACCCATAACCACCTCCCGTCAACTCCAACCTGTGGCCAGCTCCAGCAGAAGAAGAGATGGATTGTCCCCTTTGCCATTTCCTGCCGCTCAAGTTTTTCAAAGAAGAGAACGCTGGCCTATCCGGGTTACCAGAGAAGATTCCAACGCGGCTAGTGAAAATCAAGATGCTGTAGCCAGATTATTCAGGAGGGTTGATAGAAATAGCAGAGAGGTTATTATGTATGCCAATGAAAGGACTATCCCAGGTACTGCTTCTGAAGAGATGGCTGCCAAATGTTCCTGGTATGAAGATGAGTTGATAAATGATTTCAGAGAACTTTTGATGATTTGGGTAGAGATAACTAGTTTTCCTTTTCCTTGTTTGTGTTTGATTTGACTTCTATCCCCACTCTTTTAAATACTAAAAAATGAAAAATAATGGAACATCCTAATACATTATTTGGGGAGGGGATGCTGCTGCTTTAAAGAAATAAAAGAAAGAAAATTATACAAGTAAAGAAAGAAAGAAATAAAAGAATAAGAAAAAATGATAGTAAAGAAAATAAATAAAGAAAAATCCTGATGGATGGTCCTCCTTGTGGTGAGTTGCTTGATTCCGGCCAAGAAGTGTCTAAAAATGAAAACCAAGCATTTGATGCTCACAGAGTGTCTAAGGTAATGTTTTACAAGAAGTAGAACCCTCAGGGATGCATACCAGGAGATGGAACTTACTTTCATAACTTCCACTCCCCACCAAGCACCATAAAACTGAAATGAATTGCCATAAATGACTTCTGAAATGAAATTCCATAAATGACTTGTGAAACAATATGCCATAAGTGACTTGAAGTAATTAAGGTCTTGAATTATGATGATTGGCATAAATGAAATGATAAATAAGAGAAAAGACAGAGGAAAAGAAAGAAAGAAAACATTTGGCCATATCTTGATAAGGTCCAAATGGAGGGTATTGATGTCATATGCTTCCTGAACCTGTCCAAGGAATTGACAAGTGCTCACAAAGTTGCCAAGGTGATGCTTACAACAACATATGGGTAGAATACCCCCTTAAAGGTGCATGCCAGGAGAGGAACTTACTTTCATAACTTCTTTTCCCCACCAAGCACCATAATCAAACTCTTGAGGTATTTAGACCAGGCTTTTTTGGATATAATGAATAGAAATCCTTGACAAGGTCTGGTGAGTTGGTAAGGTTGGAAGCTGGTTCCCAAGTGGTTCTTTCTGGGTCTTCACTGAATCCTTTCCACTCTACAAGATACCATAATTTACCTCTTTTGAGTTTTGAGTCCAGAGCCTGAGCCACTTCCCATTCCTCTTGCTCCTCCACTAAGACTTGTGGTGGTGGCAATTGATGATGATTTGGGATAGTTGAATGCTTGACTGGTTCTAATAAGGACACATGAAATACAGGGTGAACTGTCTTCCATTGCTGAGGCAACTTGAGGTGATATGCATGGCTGCCAATCTTCTTCAGAACTTCAAAAGATTCCAACCATCTTTCTGATAACTTCTTGGTGGGTCTTGTGGTCTTGATGTTCTTGGAGGATAGCCATACCTTGTCCCCAGGTTGGAAATCAGGTGGAATTGCCCTATTTCTATCTGCATACTTCTTGAATCTCCTTATTGCTGAGTCTAATCCTTCTTTGACAACTTGCTGTACTGATTGGAGTTTTGTTGATATCTTTCCATCAGGTTAGTCTTGAGAAATATGGATTGATTCAAAGCTGGGATTTCTTCCATAAATGGTGAAAAAAGGTGATTGCTTTTTTGATGAATGTTCTGCATTGTTATATGCAAATTCAGGCAGAGGGAGCCAGGTGTACCAGTCATCTTGATGATAGCTGACATACATACAAAGATACTGTTCTAGAATCTGATTTACCCTCTCTGTCTGTCCATCTGTTTCAGGATGAAAAGCAGTTGAAAGATCTCTTGATATCTTAAGCTGCTGACATAATTTAGTCCAAAATGATGAAACAAATAAAGATCCTCTATCACTGATGATACTTACTGGAAGGCCATTCTTGGAAAATACATGACTAATGAAGATTTGAGCTAAGTCCAGTGCAGTGATTGTTCCATGAGTTGGAATGAAGATTTCCATTTTTGAAAACCTGTCCACAACTACTAGAATTGAGTCAAAGTTGTTTGACAAGGGCAATTGAGTGATAAAGTCCATTGATAAGGAATTCCAAGGACCAGATGGAATTTGAAGAGGCTTGAGTAGTCCAAACTTCTTGTGATGAATGTTCTTGTTTCTTATACATTGCTGACATGAGGAAACATAGTTCTTGATGATTTGATTCATTCCAGCCCAATAAAAATCTGTCTGGATGAGCTTGAGGGTCTTCTCCTGGCCAGGATGGCCAGCCAATGGTGAGTCATGACGCTTTTGAAGAATATTGAGTTGAAGTTCTTCATTGCTTGGGATTATTACTCTATCTTTGAGTAATAATAACTTGGCTTGAGGTTCAAGAGAATAATCTGGAACTGATTCACCTCTTGCTAGTTGCTTGGGTATTTCTTTATAGTCTTTGTCTTGCCATACTTCTTTTTGAATCTTGTCAACTAAATCTGAGAAAATCTCCACTTTGATTGAGAAGAATCTTGACTCTTGAATTCCATCTTGCTTAAGTACTTGATGAATATTTTGAGGATTATTGCTGATGAAGTCCAACCCCCTCTCTGGGTACACGCCGTCCCGACATGACAAGGCATCTGGTAAAGTGGCCAGCCTGCCTGGGCGGTAAGTGATAGTGAAATGAAATTCTGAGAGAAATTCAGCCCAACGGGCCTGACGACAAGTAAGAACTTTGGAAGACATGAAATACTGCAAGGAAGAATGGTCTGTCAAGACCTCAAAGGGATTGGAAAGAGAAAGAAGAAATGCTCTCCAGCGCTTGAGAGCCCAAACTATGCCAAGGAGTTCCTTCTCATGAATTTCATAGTTCAGCTCAGCTGGGAGAAGCTTGCGACTATCAAATGCAATGGGGTGCTTTCCCAAGTCATTCACCTGACTCAGTACGGCGCCGAATGCATAATCAGAAGCATCAGTCTCTACAATAGTAGGTAGAGATGGATTGAAATGGGATAAGATAGGAGCAGAGGTGAAAGCTTCTTTGAGTGCTTGAAACTGACTAAGAGCTTCCTCATTGAAGATGAAAGGAGAATATTTTTTAAGGGGGGAAGTGAGAGCAGTTATTTTTTTGGAATAATTTTTAATGAAACAACAATTAAAATTGGCAAAGCCAAGAAAAGATTGAAGTGCTTTGATGTTTCTGGGCTGAGGCCAATTGAGGATCTGCTGAGCTTTTGAAGAATCCATCTTGAGCCCATCACTTGAAACAACATAGCCCAAGTATTCCACACTTGAGGCATGGAATACACACTTGGAGGCTTTGGCAAATAAATTATTCTCTCTGAGTCTTTGGAGGACAGAGGTCACATGTTTGACATGTTCTTCCTCAGAACTTGAGAATACCATAATGTCATCCAGATAAACCACAGCAAACACATCCAAGAAATCTGCAAATATATCATTCAAAAGATTCTGGAAAGAAGCAGGAGCATTGGTCGAACCAAATGGCATGACCAAATACTCATAACTACCATATTTGGTTCTAAAGGCAGTTAAGTGCTCATCCCCCTCTTTGATTCTCAAAAGGTTATATGCACCACACAAATCTATCTTGGAGAAGATAGTGGAACCGTTGAATACGGTGAGGAGCTGGTTCATAGGAGGAACAGGGTATCTGTTCTTCCTAGTGACAGCATTGAGTTTGCAGTAGTCAACACACAAACAAATACCTCCATCCTTTTTCTTGACAAAAAGGACAGGTGCTCCTGTTGAAGAGGAGCTTGGTCTAATGAAACCTTTCTCTACATTCTCTGAAATATAGGCCCGTAGTGTTTCTGACTCTTGATTTGATAAGGAGTAGATAACACCAACTGGAGGTAGAAGACCCTCCAATTCAATATGGTGATCACAGGCACGGTGTGGAGGAGGTTTCTCTGCTTTCACCTTGGAGAATAAATCCAAATATTGGTGATAAGCAGGAGGGACAACCTTCAACACAGTTTCAATTTCTTCTGGCTCTTCCTCCTCATCCCACTGCTCCTCCAGGGATGCATGAAAAGATAAGGGAGGAAGGTCCATATCCCCTTGAAAGAGATGAGGTGAAGATATAGCAACATCTTCTCCAACATCATTTATCTCTTTGAAGACTTCATCTCTTAATGGAAGTAATGACTGAGAGGGATTGATGGAAGGGATATGGACAGAAGAAGGAAGGGAAGGTGTCTTAAGCTCACCAGTCAGAGAAGCACTGGTGACAGCAGTGTCAAAGTCATTACTAGCAGAAGGAATAATACCACTAGAATCCTCATGATTAGAATCATAGGTGATCAATCCATTTTTCCAATCAATAATGGGATTAAAATGGTAAATGAAATCATAGCCCAATATGAGGTCTTCTCCCTTGGGTGAATCTATGATAAAGAAGTCCCATTCAAAGCTTGGGAAGGAAGGCAAGTCAACTACCCACTTGGTATAATGAGTGATGAACAAGGCAGGGGATTCATTAGAATTCAGAATGAAAATAGGAATCTTTTCAGGGAGCTCTGACAGAGTCAATGAGTACTTGAGAACAAAATTCTTTGCAATAAAAGAGTTTGTAGCACCAGAATCAATGAGAATACTATAAAAAATATCAGAGATAGAAGAAAAAATAAGAAACTTTAAAGATTTCTTGACACTAGTATTCAGAGTGCACAATTGTGCTCTTGAAGGAAATAAGTGAGAACCATTGAACACATCATGATTCCTACTCAGGCTTTTCCCTGCTTGCTAGGGAAGCCTCTTGATTATGACCCAGGCTTGTTCTGAGGTCTCTTGAAGCATTTTTCAATTGGGTGCTTTCCACCACAATAAGTACAAAACCCCTCTTTAATCCCCCTCTCCTTTTCAGAACCAATTAATTTATTGTCCTTATTGAGGAGAGCAGCATGAGGCTTGTCCTTTGAAGATTGAAATCGCTTGCCCTTCTTGTTCTTCTTCTGGTGAGGCCTCTTGGAAGATGAGTTTTAAGGAGGCCTAGATTGATTTGATCTATTAACTGGAGGCTTATTTTCTTGATTTCCACCCTTTTCTTTTTGCCTCTCATGATATCTTGTGTCTAACTCTAAATTGACATCCATAAGTTCTTGAAGAGTATCAAACGTTCCAGGGTGAGAAGCCAACTGATCCAATAATCTTGATGCCAATCCCCTTCTGTAAACATGGATATAAGCTCTTTCCCCCCAATCTCCAATTCTTGACATTAAGCTTCTGAAATCTGCAATGTAAAAGGAAACATGACCACTCTCCTTCATCCTCAAATTGTCCAACTCTTGTTCAGCTTTCCTGACTTCATTGGGGTCAACAAACAGAGTGAATAATTGAGATTCAAATAATGGCCAATTATTGAGGAGGTAGGAAGGGTCTTCATTGGAAATATTTGAGAGATAGGGTTCAATCCACTTTCCAGCTCTACCAGTGAGAAAAGAATTTGAGTAAAGAACTTTCTTCCTGTCAGAGAAGAAATTTGCTGGATCATTATGAAAGATTAATTGACAGGATTGGATAAATCCTCTCAATTTATGAGCTTGAGTACCATCAAAAGAATCAGGTGCCTTCATGGATGGAGTCTTGAAAGCAGGGGCTTTGGAATTGTCCCTGGGAGCAACTGCTTGAGTGAGTTGCCCCATGAATTGAGTCATCTGCTTCATCATCTTGAGGAGACTTGGATCAGTTTGAGAGACAAGAGGTTGACTAGAAAGGGATAAATTAGAACCCTGAGGCACCTCTGGAGCATTTGCCAAGGAGGTTGACTAGAAAGGGATAAATTAGAACCCTGAGGCACCTCTGGAGCATTTGCCAAGGCATCTGCAACTTCAGTTTCCCCAGAATCTTCCTCTTCCACAGACTCTTCCCCCTCTTCATCTTCAACTTCCCCTAATTTTGCTCTTGCACCTTCAGACATGCCAGGATAGCCACCCAAACGTTCAGAAAAGGATCTTGATCTTCTAGATTTCATTCCACCTCTTCTTGAGGGTGCTTCTCCTTTCATTGGTGGTCCTCTGTCCAAATTTGCACTCAGTTGATGAACTGATGGTGTGTGGTCAAGAGGAGCCCTTGTTGTAGGAGTAAGAACAGCTGGAATTTTTTGGGATCTAGTGTTCTTTGCTGGGAGACTATGCTGAACTGGCATTATGAACAGAAGTTGAATAAAAGAAACTTGATGGTATTGAGAACAGAAATCAAAACTTGGCCAAATCAATCACAATAAAATCTTGATGAGTCTTGAGGAATCAATTCAATTCTTGAGGTGAAATCAACTTCAATCAACAATCAATCAATTCAATCAAAATCAACAATAAATCAAATTCAAATCAAATATCAATAATCTTGAGTAAATCAACAATCAATCAATAAATCAGTGTCTTTAATATGAATAAAGGTCAATTCAAAGTCTTCAGAAATCAATTCAAATATCTTGATGAGTCAAATCAATCAATAATCAAAATCAATTCTTGAGGATCAATAAAATATCTTGAGAATTCAAAGTCAATCAATCCAATCCAAATGAAAAATCCTGAATTGCTGAATCAATAAACCCAATGAATCCCAATGATTAATCCAATCAATTAAACCAATCAATAAATCCTGAAAAAGACCTGAATGAGAACACAGAAAAAATTTGATTTCATAAAAAATAAAATGAAGTGATGAAATGGTCAGCAATGATTAAGAAAGAAGAAAAATCAATTTCATGTGAATGAAATGAATGAGATGAAATTGATGAGAGAGAAAGATCATAATCATTAAAGATCATTAAATCATAAAAGAGATCATAATTGATGAATGAGAGAAATGAATATAAATGAATGAAAAGAAAGAATCAAATATTAGTTAATTAATGTAATGTCACAGGGGCTCTTCGAAGTGAAGAGGGCCTGGCACTCAGTAAACTGGGACTCACTTATGGAGGGCTCAAAGATATGGTAAGAAAGGATACAATCAAGAGTGTTAAAGATGAATTACTAAAAGAATGAATATAAGAAGCAGCAAAAAAGAATAAGAATAAAAGAATAGAAGAGCCAACCACAAACAAGTCTAAGTCCACTGTTTCAACCTGTCAGAATGGAAAGAGAAGGGTTAATAAGGATATGGCCACCCAGCTAATACTGTACAGGCAAAGAGAGAAATGCAAAGACTAACTTAAAATAAAATAATTATAATAACCAAAATAAGGATAAGAATGATTATAAAATAATAAATAAACTAAATTAATCAACTGGGGAAAAGTCTCCAGGGGGGAGAAAGAGGGGCTGGTATATGTGAGAAACACCAGCCCTGATCCAGAGGAAGACTTTTCATGAGAGGATTGAATTATTGAATTGAGTCTGGCCAATACAGGTCCTGTACAAGAGGTGTGGTGTATTTGAGTGATCATACAGTTTCATGCTGGTGTATTGAAACTGTATTGGGTGAATCCAACCTGTACAGGTATTGACAGGCTGTATTGATGTACCAAACTGTATGCATGTTTCAGAATGAAGATTGCTGAAACTGAATGCTGATGCAGATACTGGATCTACTGATTTGAGGTTTTTGAGTGGGTGTATTGATGAATACCCTTACCCCTGGTGAGTGGTTGTTACACACATTTAGCAAAAAGTGAAAGTGAAAGGCAGAAGTTAAAGAATGAAATCATTGCAAATGTAGAACAAATTCATAAGAATTATGAACCACATATGCCAAGACATTCTACACCTTTGACTGAAGAAAAACGTTCTGTTAAAGGAAGTTTTACCCCACTTCTAGGAGAAAATGTTGTCTCTGTCAAAGATATTCCCAAATTAGAAGAATGGCCAACATTCTCTGTTGAAGGAGAATATAGCCATATTGAGTTCATTAGAACTATTGATATGTTACAGGAAGGATTTTATATACCTGATGAAATCATAGTGGGGAAATTACACTCTCTGTTTGCCAGAGCTGCAAAGAAATGGTATTACAAGATGAGAATAGATCATGGAAAACATGATTGGTCTTGGTGGAAATCTGAAGTGATTACCAAATGGGCCAACAATTCTTGGAGGTTTAAAATGGAAAATTCTTTTGAAAGTGCCATTTTTAACTCAGAGAAAAATAAACCACTTCCTTGGTTCTTCAAACAAAAAGACAGATTATCTGCTTTACACCCAGATATGTCTGACACTATGATTAATATGAAGATATTAAGAAAGTGGGGAGGAGAACTGGAACATGCTATCAAAAGCGGATGTGTAGGTCCCTGTTCAACAGAGGACTACATTAATGCAATGGAAGATATCATTACCAGAACAAGAATTGGTAAAACTTGGACTAAAATCCGTATGGAATCCAAGATGGTCCCAAAGATTCTCAAAGAAGATAAAAGACCAGAAAGACCTGTCTTGAAGTGTCATAAATGTGGAAGTACTTCACATTTAGCTAACACTTGCACCAAGAAGACAAAAATCAGTGAAATTCAAGTCATTGGAGACATTCAGTGTACTGAGGAGAAAGAGGAGTCTGATCAAGATTCTGCAGTCTCTGAAGATACACCAGTGGAGGACTATCCCATTGAAAACATTACAGCTTTCTTTGAGGTCACAGAATTCCATACCCACTTGCCCCAGTACAGTGAGGATTGCTGCAACCTGATAAATATCCAAGATGCCAGAATGTGTAAAACAATACCTGCTAGAGGAAAAGGTTACACTGCTGGAGCATCCTGTATCACGTTGTGGTATTCCATACCATTAGTACCAGCTTTAAGCTTACCAATAAAACAAAAAAAAATGATAATACGCAAAACATATTTACACATTACAACTACAAATCTCAAAAAGAAATATACAATACACAGCCTCAAGATCTTATCAAAACAGTATAGTATCAAAGGATATATCCACCTTATCGCATCATCAATAACAAGTTATGTCATTAAAGGCAGTTAATCTAAATAAAGGTATATGAAAATAGACCAAAGCATCAGAAGCTGTATTTTCCCCACCTTGATTCAATTGAAAGAAGAAATACCTCAAGGCTATGCATAAAATTACAATATATTTTCCAAGAACAAATGTTTGCTTAGTAATAATGGCACGCAGCAAACTTGATAGAAATGATGCAATCTCCATATGAAATAATACAATACTAAAACAGAAACACCAGCATAATTTTCTCATATATATCATATGACTAGAAGAATTTTCAATTGTCAGGAGCTGTATTTTCTCCACTTTCTTGGCAAAAAGAAAATCTCACCAGCATAATTATCTCAAACACATCACATGATTTTGATAAGAAAAAGTACCACTAGCATAATTCTCTCATAATATACGTAAAAATAGAAACAAAAATAATTTCCCCGCCTTCAAAAAAAACATCACCAGCCAAATTATCTCAAATACATCACATGATTTTGATAAGAAAAAGAACCACCAGCATAATTCTCTCAGAAAATACATAACAAAGTCACCAAAAAATGAAAGTGTCACCAGCAAAATTATCTCGAAGACATCACATGATTTTGATAAGGAACAGAAACACCAGCATAATTTTCACATATATATCATATGACTAGAAGAAAGTTCAATCATCAGGAGCTGTATTTTCTCCACTTTCTTGGCAAAAAGAAAATCCCACCAGCCAAATTATCGCAAACACATCACATGATTTTGATAAGAAAAAGCACCACCAGCATAATTCTCTCAGAGCATACGTAAAAAATAGAAACAGAAATAATTTCCCCGCCTTCAAGAAAAACATTACCAGCCAAATTATCTCAAACACATTATATGATTTTGATAAGGAAAAGAACCACCAGCGTAATTCTCTCATAACATACAAAAAAATAGAAACAAAAAAATACTTTCCCCACCTTCAAGAAAATCTCACCAGCCAAATTATCTCAAATACATCACATGATTTTGATAAGAAAAAGCACCACCAGCATAATTCTCTCAGCAAACACGTTGCTACACCAAAACTACACGTCTCACCAGCTAAAACATCTCAACTATGATTTTTTCTAAGTACCCTATTTTGAGAAGCTCTATGGAGGCCCAAAAGCTATAAATAAAGGTCCTCTCTCCCTCATCTTTCCCATCATCATGGAACAAGTTCCCACTATCCAGGATCACAACCATCCCTGAACTAGCAGGATATCTAGAATAGTAGTAGTGTTTTAGTAGTGAAAAGCTCAGTAGCCTTGCTCAGTAGCTTAGTATTAGTGAAGAATAGTAGTATAACCGTAGTAAAAGCTCAGTAGCCTTGCTCAGTAGCTTAGTATTGGTGAAGAATAGTAGTATAACCGTAGTAAAAGCTCAGTAGCCTTGCTCAGTAGCTTAGTATTAGTGAAGAATAGTAGTATTAACGTAGTAAAAAGATCAGTAGCCTTTCTCAGTGGCTTAGTATTATTAAAAAAAAGTAGTAGTGATATAAAACTCAGTATTAAAAAAAATCTAAAAAGAATCAAATCCAGTAGTCTTATTATTAGTACTCATATCAAAAAAAATCATTATAATCAACCTAAAACCATAAAAATATATATATTCTTATCATTCTTATTAAAAAAAAAAAAAATATCTTATTAGTTTCATTAAAATAGCAGAAACCCAAAACATATATATATATATATTAACATCACTTTTATTTAAATAAAAAAAATCTTAGTGTTTATTTTATCAGAAATTTTAGATCAAAGTTTTTACTGTAGTGTTATTGATGGGTCTGATTTAGAGACTGCTGATAAGTCCTCTCTATCTGTCAAAGCCACAAATATTATTTTATTTTGTGATTCTCTGTAGGCTGACTATTCAGTATTATTTAGAGGGGCAGCTAATACACCTTAGCACCCATGGTTATTGGACAATTCTGAAATTCAAGACAGACTTACCAATAATTTCCCCCTCAAGGTACTGCCTTATTTCATCCCACACCAAAAGGAGTTCCCACATCTGGTGTCCCAACAGTGGCAAACAACAACTTCAATCATCAATAATCCGTCAATTATTAAAGAAAAAAAAATCTAGTCCATAAAAAGGAAAAAGCCTTTTATCAATAAACAATTTCAAGCACCTATCAAGTCAATCTGGAATCAGAAAAATACAAAATCCTAAATCATCATCACCATCAAGTTCTTCAACAAAATCATTTCACTATTATTATCCAAAAGGAGGAGAAACACCACCTGATGAAGAATCACCTATAGATTATAGTATACCAGTTGGTACACCAAGAACTAAGAAGAAAGATCAAAAGATAGTTACAGATTATTTTCAGAAATTACTCAAGGAACTATTTGAAATTAAAAAGAAAAGTGAAAAAGAGAATATAAATACAGAATATATCAATATGGATTCAGCATCATCATCAAAGATACCACACAATCCAGATGAATCCAAAAAAGAAATTATAAATGAAGAGACCATGCAAGGACAAGAAGATATTTCTGATGTAGAAAGACTTCATCAAAGAATGTTGGAAATGCAACAAGAATTAATTGAACTCCTAAAAAAAGAAGGGAAAAGGAAAGAGTCAAGTTTTACCGCAGAAAACAGCCCAATGGAAGAAACTACGAGCATGCCAAGAATCTTTAGACAAGAAGGGTCACCATCACCATTTTCAAGGCCTATGGCGTCATCAACTCCATTCACTTCACAAAGACCAAATACTCTACCAAAGCGGGTTAATATTCATGCACAGGCTTCAAGCCCATTGCAACAAGAGATCCCACGAAACAATACACCCATTGTCAAGATCAGACCAAAGGATTATAATTTATGGTTTGATGGAAAGGAAGTGGAAAGATTTATTAAAAGAGTAGAAAATATAGCAGAAATTGAAGGAGCAAGTGGAAGGGATATAGCAAGACAGATATCCTTTTGGACTAAAGATCAAGAAATTAGCTACCATATTGAAGGAATGCCTGGATATGAAACTGGCGATTGGGAGCAATTAAAATTGGATATGAAGAGGAGATGGGGAACAGTTTGACCTGAAAGAAGATACAAGCTGTCCTCAATTACTCAATTATTTACAAAGATTCAACAAGAAGGAGGAATTAGAAATATGACCCAATATAAAAAGTTCATTGGTGAATATGAATCTATTATTAATTATCTCAAAAGGTATCAATATATACAAGGAGATATCAATCACAATCAAGAAATTTTGGCAAGTCTTTCCTCAAGTGTTCAAGAATCTATTCACAAAGAAATGATTAAAGATAAGGCCATGGTGCAAGCTTTGGATGGTGGTTATATCATTCCAAGATTGGAAATCTTAAAGCTGTATATTGAACAAGATCTAGAAGCCAAAGTCTTAATTCAACAGAAGGAATTCTCACAGCCAAAGTCACAAGAGAAGAAAGCTAGGTTTGAAGAGGAAAGCTGGGAAGAAGTCTTAAAGCAAATGAAAGATCTTACCAAAACAATTAAAAATCCTCAGCCACAAGAAAATCAATCAAAGAATACTGGGAATGAAGCAGTTAAGGAAGTATTGAATCAGCTCAAACACCTCTCTGAAGCAGTTGAATCTCCCAAGAAACCTCAACCAAACAATAATCAAGATCACAGAACTATACAAAACTCACAGCCATTCAGGCCAAGATATCCTTCACCACCCATATCTTCTGGTTATCAACCATATGTTCCATCTCAAATGTCTCCAAGACAGCCATTGAAGTGTTATTACTGCCTAGAAGAAGGACATTCTGCAATAAGATGTAATCATCTCACAGAAGACTTGGAGAAAAGAATGGTCTTGAAGCGTGGAGGAACATATCTTTTTCCAAATTTTCAAAGAGTACCCACAGAAGGCCCTAAATCTGCAAAAGAATTAGTTAGACATTTTGCCAAAGAGCAGGAGGATTTTACAAAGAAAATGATGGAACAATCAAATCCACCCCCTAATAAGCAAGAAACAACAGTAATTGAGGAAAGCAAAGAAGAGAAGGCAACTGCTATAGCTCAAATAGAAGAATGGGGAAACTGGAAACCTCCTCAAATATCACCAGCAAATGAAAATATTCAAATAAATGTTGGGCTTAGACAGACAAGGCAAAGAGCTTCAAGACAGGAAACTCAAAGTCAAACCCAGCAAGAGGATAAAAATGAAACACACAAACCCTTTAAAAAGAAGATACCAGGTGCCTACCACGAGGAAGATGAGGCAGAAGAAGAAATAAGAGTTCTAATTCCAACAAAATACAAGAAAACACAAGAAGGAAAGGAAGTAGATAATGATATTGAAATAATTTCCAGGAATAAGAATAAGGAGGGACTAAGACAGGAGTCGCAAAAGATGGAATTAAAAGACAAAGTAAAATCTACAGCCAATACCCCAAAGCTAATAATTGAACATGTAATGAAGAAAATACTTGAACAAAAGATAAATCTTACTCTTGAAGAAATATTATCAATGTCACCAACCTTTATTGATAAATTACAAAATTTAACTATCCAGGAAAAAGAAGTGATAAAATCAGTCAATACGTCAAATATTCAAGAAAGACTACTTTCAGTAAAGCTACGGGACTATGATACCCCAAGATTACATTATGCATGCCCACTTGGATTTATGGAAGTATTTATTGGAAGAGAAGAATATCCTACAATGGCATTGGTGGATACTGGATCAGAAATTAATATCATACCAGAGGAAATCGCAATTCAAGCCTCACTTACAAGTAGAAAGCTCAATATGAATCTCAGAGGAATTGGTGGACATACAACATCTTTGGTTGGACTCTCAGAATTTACACCAATCACTATGATAACAGGAGAAGAAAAAGAAATTCATTTATTCATAGCAAAAGGAGCTGTACACACCATACTTGGAAGACCATTTTTAGCAGATAATAATGTTAAATTGGAATTTTCACACAAGCAAGGGGAAATATTTAGTTATCCAGAGCAAGATGGACGTCTATTATGTTTACCAATATGTAACCCTCAAGCTATGGGTTGGGAAATTTCTCCACCCAGAGGAATGGAACTTTTTGCATCTTCAGAGATTGGAAAATGGTCAATACATGGAGCAGAATCATCCAAAAAAAAGAAACAGAGGAAACAGAAAGTCAATCTTCAACAATAGTGAAGACAATATTTCTTGGAGCAAACAAAATACCCTTCTCAGCTCTTTTTGATGCAAAAAATGACTTGAATTTTATAACTCAGGAAATGGCCCTAAAAGCAGAATTAAAAATCAGCCCTTACACATCAAAATCAACAGATAACGTTTTGAAGCCAATTGGTCAAATTAAAAATCTTGAAGTCACTTTTGAAAGTGAAGAGAAAACCTACCTGGACTTCTTAGTATTTGAAAATTTCAACCAGATAATAGATGAAGAAAAGTCAAGCATATTATCTTCATCTAAAGAAAGTATTCCACCTCAAACTGAAACAAAATCTAAAGGGAAGGATCCAGAAGAGGATGAATTGAAGGTAGAAGATAGTGAAGCAATAGAAAAAATAAAAATGGAACTTAAGAAGATGAGAAGAAATTTGGACTTGGCCATAGAAGACCCAGAGAAATGGCTAGCACTTGAGTTAAGTGGTATGAATGAAGAAGATAAAGTAGAAAGCCCACAGAAGAAATTTAAAATGGATCTGAAGCCACCTGAAGCAAATTCCTCAGGAATTGCAGAAGATTATTCAAATTTATTTCAGGAGAAAGCTTTGTACATTAGTGATACTAAAAAAATAAAAGACGGCATAATCAAGCCATTGGCAAAAAGAAAATTTGAAGAATTGAAAAAGGATAGTGCCATAATTACTGAAGACAAAATGGATCAAGTTTGGGATAAAAATATTCAAAAGAGGATTGATAAAAAAATGGAAACAGCAGAATCAGAAGATGACTTGAAGTTATACCAACAAAATAATGAAGATTTGGAAGATAAATATAAGAAAGGAAGAATATTTGAAGATCTAGAAGAAGGAGAGTTATCAGAAAATACACAAAGGCTAGCTGGACTTAGCATTCTAGAAGAATTTCATCATGCCTATGATAAAATATTCTGCTTTTCAAGCGCAACTGATCTATTTAATCAAAATAAAGGAATTACATCTGAATTACCAAATGACTCCCAGAATCAAAAGGGCATACAGGAAGACATACCAGAATATGAAGGACTGGAAGATTACATAATACTTCCAATAATAACATTTAAGGAACTATATGATTATGAGCTAGATTCACCAATAATTCAAACCAAACATATTTCAGAACTACCTGGATCAAATCTTACAAATGTTGATTTTCTGGAATTACTAACCACTATTGGAATCAAAGGAAATTTAAGGAATCCTTACTGGAAGAAGCCTTATGGATATTATCAAATGACAATAGAAGGACTGTATCACAAAATGTTATGGGCTCAAGAAGATTTGAATCTAGATGGTTTGGAAATCTTGGGAGGAACTCTTTGCTGGTGTGATGTTGGGTACATGTTTATTCATGAAGTCAAAGGTTTTGTTTCAGAATGGAAAGGAAATACACAAAGAAAACAACGCAACAAGATATTTGGAGAAATATTGAAGGACATATGTCTTTCAGTAATTCACAACAGAAGGTTGAATATTTCTCAATAACAGCTGAAGTAATCCAATTCCAATCACCAAGTAAAAAATAAAAAAAACCATATAAAAAATAGCAAAATAAAAAAAAAAAAAAAAAAAAAGAGAATTCTGTATATATCTGTATTAGTATCAAGGGCAGTGACCTCCTGCCTTATCAAAGAGGAATTTCAAATCATTCAAACTAACTTATAAAAAAAAGATCTTTTTTAAACACTCTTATAATTCAGGGCAGTGACCTCCTGCCTTATCAAAGAGAAATTTCAAATCATTCAAAAACAAAAAAAAATCTTTTTTCAACATTCCCATAATTCAGGGCAGTGACCTCCTGCCTTATCAAAGAGGAATTTCAATTTTTTAATTTTTTTTCAAGTATGTTATCACTCAAGGCTATAAATCAGTATTCAATAAAGGACTTCAAACTCAACATTTTTCAAGATATTTTTTTTTTCAATGTATAAGTATTATGATTTTATTTTTTAAAAAACAGGGGTGGTTATCTTTTCTTACGCCACCTCATATTAAAAATGGCACAAGTTTGGGGAAGTGTGGGCCCTTAGGCCTTTATTAATCTTATTTCTCTTTTTTGAAAAAAAAAAACAATGAAAAGATGGTGTGAAGAAACAGCAAAAGAAGATATAGATAGCTCAAAATATCAAAATTATGACCGCCGGTCATAATTTGGTTCTTTGAGATAGGAAGAGAGAAAATATGGAAAGGAAAACAAGAAGAAACAAAAACCAACCAAAAAAGCTAGGCTATTCAGATACAGAAAAAGAAGATAGAAGATGTTCAAAATGTCAAAATTATGACCGCCGGTCATAATTTTCCCTAAAAGCAAGAAAATTATATCAAGACATGGGAGAAAAATCAACCAAACAAGCTAGGCCATTCAGATACAGAAAAAGAAAATAGAAGAAGTTCAAAATGTCAAAATTATGACCGCCGGTCATAATTTGCCATAAAGCAAGAAAACTATATCAAGAAAGGGAAGAAAAACCAACCAAACAAGCGAAGCCATTCAGATACAGAAAAGAAATATCAAAGAATTTAAAATGTCAAATTATGACCGCCGGTCATAAAATGAACACTTCAATACAGAAAATAATTCAGCTCATCAAAAGGCTGCTATAAATACTGGATGACGTTCTTATAGCCCCAAATTAATGAGTTTAGCCAATCTTTGACAAGCACGCATCCTTCCAGCATTTTCAATAAGGAAAAAAAAAAATTTCAACAAAAAAAAAAAAAAAAAAAAAAAATTTTCAACATAAAAAAAAAAAAAAATTATTTCAACATAAAAAAAAAAAAAAAAAAAAAATTTTTTTTTCAACATAAAAAAAATTTATAATAACAAAAATAAATAAAATAAACTGTTGTGATTAAAATTAAGGATAAAAAGATCAGATCAAATAAAGAAGGCTAAAATTAGTCTTTGTATGACTTTAAACTACAGGGTAGCAACCTTAAGGCTAAAATTAGTCCTTGTATGACTTTAAACTACAGGGTAGCAACCTGAAGGCTAAAATTAGTCCTTGTATGACTTTAAACTACAGGGTAGCAACCTGAAGGCTAAAGATAGTCCTTGTATGACTTTAAACTACAGGGTAGCAACCTGAAGGCTAAAATTAGTCCTTGTATGACTTTAAACTACAGGGTAGCAACCTTAAGGCTAAAATTAGTCCTTGTATGACTTTAAACTACAGGGTAGCAACCTGAAGGCTAAAATTAGTCCTTGTATGACTTTAAACTACAGGGTAGCAACCTGAAGGCTAAAGATAGTCCTTGTATGACTTTAAACTACAGGGTAGCAACCTGAAGGATATAATTAGTCCTTGTATGACTTTAAACTACAGGGTAGCAACCTTAAGGCTAAAATTAGTCCTTGTATGACTTTAAACTACAGGGTAGCAACCTGAAGGCTAAAGATAGTCCTTGTATGACTTTAAACTACAGGGTAGCAACCTGAAGGCTAAAATTAGTCCTTGTATGACTTTAAACTACAGGGTAGCAACCTTAAGGCTAAAATTAGTCCTTGTATGACTTTAAACTACAGGGTAACAACCTGAAGGCTAAAATTTAGTCTTTGTATGACTCAAACTACAGGGGTAGCACACCAGAGGGCTGAATATGGAAGTAAAATCAAGGAATCAAGAAATAAAAAAAATGAAGATATCAAAATTAACAACTAAATTGAATAATAGGAAAATGAAGAACATTCAATGAAACAAAATATCAACAAGAGAAGAGCTATTGGAAGCAAGAGCATTACAGATTGCAGCAAAAGAGGAAACAAGATTAGCAGCAGCAGAGAAATTAAGAAATTCAAGACACAAATCAGTTCAATATTTGGACAAAAAGATGGCACATAGACTGAGAAATCCACTTGAACCAGGGGACTTGGTATTAGTTTATAATAAACCACTTGAGTCACAGTGGGGATTACTCTTCAAGAACCGTTGGAATGGACCTTATAGAGTCATAAATCAAGTTCATAATGGACCTTATGAGCTTGAAGAATTGGATGGCACCAAACTTACAAGAAAATTTGCAGCAAGTCCCATCAAGAGGTTTTATCCAAGAGAAAAGGAAGCTCCATTAAGTTCAGAGTCAGAAAATGAAAGCAGTGAAGAAATTGAAGATGAAGCGTTAATATTGGAGGGAGAAGAAATTGAACAAAATGAATATGATTGATAATGGCAAGCTTTTCAACTGGAATGCTGGGGACAGCATTAAATGGAGAGGGGGATGTGGTATTCCATACCATTAGTACCAGTTTTAAGCTTACCAATAAAACAAAAAAAATGATAATACGCAAAACATATTTACACATTACAACTACAAATCTCAAAAAGAAATATACAATACACAGCCTCAAGATCTTATCAAAACAGTATAGTATCAAAGGATATATCCACCTTATCGCATCATCAATAACAAGTTACGTCATTAAAGGCAGTTAATCTAAATAAAGGTATATGAAAATAGACCAAAGCATCAGAAGCTGTATTTTTCCCACCTTGACTCAATTGAAAGAAGAAATACCTCAAGGCTATGCATAAAATTACAATATATTTTCCAAGAACAAATGTTTGCTTAGTAATAATGGCACGCAGCAAACTTGATAGAAATGATGCAATCTCCATAGGAAATAATACAATACTAAAACAGAAACACCAGCATAATTTTCTCATATATATCATATGACTAGAAGAATTTTCAATTGTCAGGAGCTGTATTTTCTCCACTTTCTTGGCAAAAAGAAAATCTCACCAGCATAATTATCTCAAACACATCACATGATTTTGATAAGAAAAAGTACCACTAGCATAATTCTCTCATAATATACGTAAAAATAGAAACAAAAATAATTTCCCCGCCTTCAAAAAAAACATCACCAGCCAAATTATCTCAAATACATCACATGATTTTGATAAGAAAAAGCACCACCAGCATAATTCTCTCAGAAAATACATAACACAGTCATCAAAAAAATGAAAGTGTCACCAGCAAAATTATCTCGAAGACATCACATGATTTTGATAAGGAACAGAAACACCAGCATAATTTTCACATATATATCATATGACTAGAAGAAAGTTCAATCATCAGGAGCTGTATTTTCTCCACTTTCTTGGCAAAAAGAAAATCCCACCAGCCAAATTATCTCAAACACATCACATGATTTTGATAAGAAAAAGCACCACCAGCATAATTCTCTCAGAGCATACGTAAAAAATAGAAACAAAAATAATTTCCCTGCCTTCAAGAAAAACATCACCAGCCAAATTATCTCAAACACATCATATGATTTTGATAAGGAAAAGAACCACCAGCATAATTCTCTCATAACATACAAAAAAATAGAAACAAAAAAATACTTTCCCCACCTTCAAGAAAATCTCACCAGCCAAATTATCTCAAATACATCACATGATTTTGATAAGAAAAAGCACCACCAGCATAATTCTCTCAGCAAACACGTTGCTACACCAAAACTACACGTCTCACCAGCTAAAACATCTCAACTATGATTTTTTCTAAGTACCCTATTTTGAGAAGCTCTATGGAGGCCCAAAAGCTATAAATAGAGGTCCTCTCTCCCTCATCTTTCCCATCATCATGGAACAAGTTCCCACTATCCAGGATCACAACCATCCCTGAACTAGCAGGATATCTAGAATAGTAGTAGTGTTTTAGTAGTGAAAAGCTCAGTAGCCTTGCTCAGTAGCTTAGTATTAGTGAAGAATAGTAGTATAACCGTAGTAAAAGCTCAGTAGCCTTGCTCAGTAGCTTAGTATTAGTGAAGAATAGTAGTATAACCGTAGTAAAAGCTCAGTAGCCTTGCTCAGTAGCTTAGTATTAGTGAAGAATAGTAGTATAACCGTAGTAAAAGCTCAGTAGCCTTGCTCAGTAGCTTAGTATTAGTGAAGAATAGTAGTATTAACGTAGTAAAAAGATCAGTAGCCTTTCTCAGTGGCTTAGTATTATTAAAAAAAAGTAGTAGTGATATAAAACTCAGTATTAAAAAAAATCTAAAAAGAATCAAATGCAGTAGTCTTATTATTAGTACTCATATCAAAAAAAATCATTATAATCAACCTAAAACCATAAAAATATATATATTCTTATCATTCTTATTAAAAAAAAAAAAAAAAAAAATTCTTATTAGTTTCATTAAAATAACAGAAACCCAAAACATATATATATATATATTAACATCACTTTTATTTAAATAAAAAAATCTTAGTGTTTATTTTATCAGAAACTTTAGATCAAAGTTTTTACTGTAGTGTTATTGATGGGTCTGATTTAGAGACTGCTGATAAGTCTTCTCTATCTGTTAAAGCCACAAATCTTATTTTATTTTGTGATTCTCTGTAGGCTGACTATTCAGTATTATTTAGAGGGGCAGCTGATACACCTTAGCACCCATGGTTATTGGACAATTCTGAAATTCAAAACAGACTTACCAATAATTTGCCCCTCAAGGTACTGCCTTATTTCATCCCACACCAAAAGGAGTTCCCACAACGTTAGTTTTGATGAGTGATATTGCAGCCAAAGTAAATTTGGATACAGGGGCATTTTGCACTTGTGTAGGCAGCAATTATCTCCAAATTACACTTCCTGAATGGAAAAACCATCTATTACCAATAGAAGGTGTAAAATTTAGTAGTTCCAGTAAAAATATGTACCCCTTGGGTATATTAGACACTAATCTTTTATTTTGACACCCAGCAGGAAGCATAAGAGTGAAAACTGAGATTTTGGTGATGGACAATTGCACATCTCAGCATATCATTTTTGGAAATGATTACTTGAATATTTCTGCTATTGACATCAATAGCCATAAAGACAGATATCTCACAATTGGGGATAACAAAAGACAAAAATTTGCTTTTTCCAATATGCCAAAACAAATATCTGTAGTATCTTCTGTCAAGGATACTTACAAAGATGAATTTGTGTCTAATCAACTTGTTGAAGGACAAATTAATCCATAATTGTCACCAAACATGAGGAATGAACTTATTAATGTGTTATACACATACAAAAATGTATTTGCCTCTGATAATGAACCATTAGGTGCTATAAGAGGACATGAAGTTAATATTACTCTTAATATTGACAGGCCATATCCTCCAGTACTTAGAAGACCAGCTTATCCAGCCAGTCCCAGAGCTAGAGAAGCCTTGGAAAAACATATCAAAGAGTTATTCCAACTTGGTGTACTAAGGAAATTAGGCCATAATGAGGAAGTTGAAGTGACAACACCTGTTATTATTGCATGGCATAATGGCAAGTCAAGAATGGTTGCAGATTTCAGAGCATTGAATACCTACACAGTTCCAATAGGTATCCAATCCCTAGAATTCAGGAAACCTTGACTCCATTGTCTAAAGCCAAGTATATAACATCAATGGATGCATTGAAAGGCTTCCATCAAACATTTTTGACGCCTAAAGCTAAGAAACTACTTAGAATTATCACTCACTGTGGTATTTATGAGTATCTTAGAATGCCATTTGGCATTAAAAATGCTCTGTCCCATTATCAAAGAATGATGAATACCATCTTTCCCACAGAATTGTCTGAAGGATGGCTTATCATTTATATTGACAATATTATCATATGTTCTGATTTATGGTCTTTGCACCTTGAAAGACTTGCAAGAGTACTTCACAAAGTTGCAGAAAAGAACATGAAAATTTCACTTAAGAAATGCAATTTTGGTCTTGAAGAACTCAAAGCATTAGGACATATTGTTTCTGGTTTAAGCTTGGCTATTGACAAAAACAAAGTAGGCGCAGTGTTACTTAAGCCAATACCCCAGAATAAAAAAGAAATGATGTCTTTTCTTGGGTTTTCCAGTTATTATAGGCAACACTTGAAGGACTTTACAATTGTAGCCAAGTCACTTTATAGAATCTGTGATCAACAGACTGTATTTGAGATGGCACAGGAGAGAATTAAAGCTTATGAGAAGATAAGGAACGCTCTTACAGAAGCACCTTTACTCCTCATGCCTGACTGGAATATGCCTTTTAAATTTTACATTGATGCATGTGGAGATGGATTAGGGGAAGCCCTACATCAAGTCCAAATTATTGATGACAAACCTACAGAAGGACCAGTTTGTTACATCTCAAGGCAAATAAAACCAACAGAAGCCAGATATGGTGCAAGCCAAATAGAGTGCTTATTTTTGGTATGGGAACTTGAGAAGTTACACTCTTATCTTGATGGCAGTGTTTTTGAGGTGATAACTGACTGTAATGCAGTAAAATCACTTCTTAACATGAAACCTCCCAACAGACATATGTTGAGATGGCAAATAGCCATTCTAGAATAAAGAGGAAACATGACTATAGTCCACAAAGCAGGAAACATTCACAAGAATGCTGATGGACTGAGTAGGTGGTCAGTAGCCAAAAACTGTAATAACCCAGCTTATGTACCCTTGGAAGCTGAACCACAGATTCCAATTGAAGGTATTAATATAACTGATATTGGGATTGAATTCTTTGAAGAGGTCAGAGAATCTTATAAGCAAGTCAAGAATTGCCATATCTTGACTTCTTTATTAGATAAAGACTGCAAAGATACATCTTTATTTAATGCACTAGATGAAGTTTGGAGAAACTCCTATTCTGAAGGGAGATTTCACTAGTTTGATGGGATTATTTACCACAGAACCAAACATTCTTGTGTAATGACATTATGCAGCAGCTTGCTTATCAATACAATTCTTCATGAATGCCATGATAGCATCTACTCTGGACACCTCTCAGAGGACAGAACACTTGAAAAAGTAAAGAACTGTGCATGGTGGCCATCTTGGAGAAAAGACACCATTGAATATTGCCATACCTGTGACAGATGCCAAAGCGCAAACAGGAGTACAGGCAAGAAATTTGGACTTATGATCCATATTCAAGAACCAAACTTCCCTTGGGAAGTTGTTCACATGGATTGGGTCACAGCACTTCCTCCAAGTGGTGACAAATGTTATAATGCTTGTTTAGTCATTGTAGACAGATATAGCAAGACTCCCATATTCTTACCATTTCATAAAGATGACACTGCTTCGGACACAGCTCTTCTTCTATGGAGTAGAGTTATTTCTCCTACAGGATTATTTAAGAATCCAAGTTCACATCTGCACTTTGGACCAATCTTCATAGATTGTTTGGGACTAAGTTATCATTCTCTACAGCATATCACCCTCAAACAGATGGGCTAGCAGAGAGGATGATTCAAGCTTTAGAAGACATGATCAGGAGATTTTGTACTTATGGGTTAGAATTCAAAGACTCAGATGGCTTTACCCATGACTGGTGCACTCTGATACCTGCACTAGAATTGGCATACAAGACATCAGTCCATTCTTCCACAGGACAAACTCCTGCTATGTTAGAAAAAGGATGGAATACAAGACCCCCAGCAGACACACTGAGGAAAGACTTGATTGACATTCATCCTACAGCTTCCAGCTTCAAAATAATGCTTGATAAAGTAAAACATCATGCAAAGCAAAGTATGGATGATGCTTTTGATTATGCAAAACAGAAGTGGGACAAGAGTCATAAAGTACCAGACTTCAAAGTAGGGGACTTAGTTCTAGTTTCAACCTTAATTTTTAATAATATCAAAGGCCCAAAGAAACTTCAAGATTCTTATGTAGGACCTTTTGTTATTGTTGCCTTACATGGAACCAATGCAATTCAAGTGTAATTGAGTGGTGAATTGGAAAATAAACACCCCACGTTTCCAGTCAGCTTGATAAAGCCTTATCAACCAGCTGATAAAGAATTGTTTCCTTCAAGGAACCCGACTCCTTTAACCATTCCACCAGTGGAACAGAATGAAGACCAAAAGATAAAGAAATTCATTAAAGAAAGGGGACTTAAGGGTAAAAATCAGAGAGAATATCTTGTCAGATATAGAAATCCAGTACATGAAGATGAATGGCTGGCAGAATCAGATATACCTGACTCAGATAAACTCTTGAGAAGATTTAGACATGAAAGAAGGCCACAAGCCTGAATATGTCTATAAATGTGCTTTAAATTACTTGATTTGAGTAATGTAAAGAGGTTGGACAGTGGACATCACCCCCCTTTTGGACTTTTTTATTATTTCTACCATTGATAAAATTTTAGTACAATTTTATTGTTTGGTGGGAGGGAATGTGAGGCTTGAGGTATATTTTACGTACCCAAATAGGCCACAATTATCTTAAAAATGAATTTTGAATTATGCATAACTCATAAGTCATGCATATATCCAAAATTCATCATTTTTAATTTCAGAAAAGATGAAGAGCTTTTCATTGAGTAAGTAAATCCATGGATTTAAGACCAGATTTGGATTCTACACAAAATTTCATCTAGGATAGCTGCATAGAGTGAATAAGCTCAAATTAACTCTTTGAGGTGGTAAAATGGAAAATACTTCAATACCACATCATCAATACCACATAAAAGATCCGTGAAAATTTTTGTTTTTCTTAATTTCATGCCAAAATAATGGGAATGTGAGAAATCCCATGTTACATTTACACTAAGAATAGTGTTATGCATGTTTTGAGCACTTAATATCATGGTATTCTTACATGGACTTTTGGTAAACCCCTAGTGGGTATCTCACTTTAAGCTTGAATTTCTATTTTGACGTGAAAAATAGGCAAGGGGGACAAAAGACATCAAAGAGAGCCAGGTTACCAAACTTCTGAGGCCTCAGAGGCGTGGACAGCTCCAAAGCTTGGATCCATGGCTGATCTTGGCCTAATTGGTAAACTAAAAACTTTTGGGAACTTTGTTACCATGTTACAACTACAGTAAAACTTCAGAAAATAGCAAATAAACCTGCTATTTTGACATGCCAAGGAGGTAAAAAGCTACTTAGACTCCTGTAACCATGTCAATTCTTAATGACTTTCCTTGGATAAACCCCAAAAGAGTAATTAAAACCCTTTTTGGACTTGTATCAATTGATTTACCTCATAGCAACCAGTGAAACACTGATATTTGCAATTCTACGTAGAAATGAGGTAAGAACTTCAAAAATTCATTAAAAATACAATTCTTGATGAATCGTTCTGAATCTATTAGGACTAATGGAGAACTGTATTATCTATGGTACAACCAAAAATAATTACAGTCTTACTAGTAATATTAAACGTTTTACTTACAGTCCATTTTTGACTATTCTACGTGAAACACTGAATCTTCAAAAACTCACAGTAATTACAACCTGTGATGAAATTCGCAAGAACATTGATAACTTTGAGAAATCAATGATTATTTTGGAATAAAAGAAGATTTACAGATGTTACACCTTTTATTCTTAACCATATTGGGGTTGGTAGTCATGTAAAAGCATTAATTAAGTAATTATGATAATCTTACGTGACAACAGATGATGCAATCAATAATACAAAAGGATTTATTGCTTTCTCACTCACTGGTTTTTCAGTTTGCTCCATGGCACGCCTCTGTGAGCTGTTGTTGACTTAAAAGAGGCCTCCTCTTGCTGTTTTTTCCACATCATCATCTTATTATCATTTAAACCATTATTACCAACAAGTAAGTATTAGTTACAGCTATTCTTAAGTGTTTTAAATCTTTCAGAATCAATCAGAAAGACGTGAAATCATAGAATCAAGCTATATATTGTTGTAATATCGTTATAAATCCATTTTGATCCTTAAAATCCACAATTCTACCTCAAATCTCTCTATATTATCTTTCAATAAGTTCTTTGGAATAATAGTGAGTGATTTATTTTTAATTATTAAAGTTTTTCTCTAACATTAGTTTTCTTCAATAATTATCATTATAATTATTCTTGCAAAAGATAATTATATATTAAAATAATTTTATTATTTTAATAAAAGAAGTTTTATTATTAAAATCTTCTTGTAATTGATTCTTGTAGACAATTACTTGCTCACTGTTAAAATCACTATTAGTGCTTAACATGTGAAAGAAATAATTCTTTAATTATTGAATTGTGGTCACAATAATATTTTATTATTATATTTCATAAGAACAGACATAGTACTATTGATTAATAGTAATATTATCATCAGTTTCATAGTCACATCTTACAATTCCTCTCCCAAGTTAAAGAAAGCCTAGAACCTCCCCCCAAATTCCCTCAAATTTTCTGTTTATTCTGTCATAAACAGAAGCTGTGCACATATTTTGAAATTTGACATATAACAAGTCTTCCAGGGAGTAACAGCTTGCAGTAGTTGGCCACATATCAGCTTTTCCAAGATAATAATCTCAGGGTGGGGTGTAAAGTAGCCCCTCAGAATGTTGTGACTGAATAGGGTTATTGCAGTGGTGAGACAGTGTATGGTGGACCTTTTGGTTCCCCATCTCTCTACCATATTTCAAGCTGATAAATTTAAAATACTAACTCTTTATTGATATATGTTGAGCTTTAAGTCCATTCATGTGACCCCCATACACAACTTTAAGTGTGAATGCGTAATTCTTGCTCAACTAAATTGTAAAATTTTACCTTATTAAAAAGGTTATATGGGTTTTATGAAACAGAGGAATTCAGAGTGAAAATGTTTCACCCATATAATAATCAGCATTATGATTAACAAATGTTGTATCCTAGATTGGCTAATAATATTAGAGCTAATTATAATCATATTAATGATGATTCAAGCCATCCATACGTACTTTCTTGTTTGAATCTGATTGCATATTCTCAGAATATTCTCTGCATTTATATTAGCTCCACTAGCCAATCATATGACCAAATGGATCCAGATTAACTTATAGTAACTGAGTCAATCCTGATTCCACAAGTATGGTTAACTCAATTCCATATAAATTTAGACAAGAAATAATCTGTGATTAAGGTATCAATTATTACAAACCACAATCAGCTGAATCAATCACCTCACATAGCCACATTACAAGTCAACTTCAAAGTACAATGGCAAATGAAATTATCCCAAAAATGGAAAATTTACAGAAGAGGAGAAAAACAAAGAACTCAAAACTTTATGATTCAAATAGGTACTTTTAAAAAGATAGGCAAAATGGGGAAGACAGCAAACATTAATAATAATTCAGCTTTGCAAAAATGTATGACTATGTGGAGATTGAGAAATACTACAACAATTGATTTGGTAATTGGAAAAAAACCAATTGGGAGAAAGAAGGAATACTTTCTTTGTAAAGCACTTAAATATTAATTTCAAAAAAGGAACTAGAAACCTGGACACCAACAAAATTAAATAAAGGTGGCAAATTTACAAGCACAAATATATATTAGCATCAAAAAATGAAAAAAGTACTGGGGCTGGAACTGAACTTGGAAATGAAATAACACTAAAAAAACATCTGGAAAATCAATGTCCTTTCTATAGAGAAATGGATGCTATTTTTGGAAACAAATCCAATGTATGAGGTCCTTATTCTAATGATACTGGTAAAAAAGGAAAAATTAATAGTTAATGGGACATGGAAGGTGATACAAATGATGATAGCAATAAGGATGAGCTAAGAAGTCATAAGGAGAAAATACCCAGAGTAGTCCAAGCTGATCAAAGGGTAAAATCATTGGAGCCTAAAATGGTTTTGGTGAAAGCTCAAGTGAAACCAATGAAGGTGGGTCCAAAAGGAGGCTTTCCTTCCAAATTCATTCATAGGAGAGATAAGGCATTCCTGGCGGCTTTGTAGTGTATTATGGGAAAATGTGAAATTCAGATTTTGAAGCAACTAAAATATACTTGTATAAGGGAAGAAAGGCAATCTAAATTGATTATGCAATATGAGGAGAGAAAAAAGAAAACAAAAGTGTATTTTACAAGAACAAGAAGGAAGGGAACAATTTAAGTTGTTGGAAATTAATAAAAATGATGAAATTTGGTGTGATTAATTAGAAGTGCAAAGAAAGACCTGCAAGGAAAATTCAACTCAAGATTCTTAATTGATAAAACTGTAAGCTGAGGAGCATCACTTAAAAATAGAAGTAAAAATTACAAAACTAGTTGAAAATTCATAGAAAGAAGTGCATCCGAAGCGGGGGGAATTAGATATCAAATAAAAGAAATTGGCTCACAAAACTGAAACCTCTCATAATGCTGACCATTTAGAAGCGCCAACATAGCTCGTTCCTACGGGTTCCAGTGCAGATGGAATTGAGCACATACTTTGATTAATATTAAAAATATGAACTTATTTGAATGGTTCTTTATTCATTATTTAAATAAAAAAACAATTGTTAAACTTAACTCACTTAAACTAACTGAAATTAATAGGTAATGTTCCAGTTCTGTAATTATGCTGGAAACATCTATCACAAATTGTGTTTCAGAATTCTTGACTTGATTCCAGCTCATAATTAATCGGTCCTTTTTGTGTTATCAATTGGTCTTTTAGCTCCTAATCCTCCCATGGATCTTTTAAATGGGTATTAATGTTGTGTAAAACACAACAGCTTGTGATCGATTAATTTTAGTGTTTTTTGTGCTTGCGCTCATATACTTGCAGATGCGGTCCTCTCAAAGATTCACACCTATCTTTGAGGATACCAATAGTATGTTTGTTACAAGCACAGGCTTGTGAGATACAATAGTTAAATTCTTGATCGTTACACTTATTTTCAGTAGGAGCCTTGAGCTATTGAATTAGCAGCTGACTAAGTGAATATTCTGAATCAGCAATTAGATATTGGCCTCAAATCATAACTCATCCGTATTATGTTGAAAGTTTGAGCTTTGAATTAAGTAAAAAAACTTACCTGTATCAAAAAATTATTGGCTATGTTTTCAAATAGCTCTCCTTGTAAAGACTTTCATCACATGAGACATGTGATAAACTTATCAAAATTTCACACAATCGGCGCATTGAGGTAAAAATGTTTCTTAAGATAATAATTAATTGCACCATCAAATCCTGGCTTTTGATAAATGGGAAAGGCTTTGCCATTGATGAAGCCAATGAAACCTTTCAAAACTTCCTGAGCCAAAACCTGTGGAATCTTTCTACAGCAATCCATTTCAAGCCACTTGATATATTTTTCTTCAAGTGCGTTTGTGGCCTTCATTACCCTTTGTGAACAATGAAACACTCAGCCTTTACTAATTCCAAAGCTTCTTGAGAATTGACCCACCAAGGCACAATTACCATTTGTGCCTAGTTGCTCAAGTGTCAGTGAAAGCTGATAAGCAATTGGAAATCGCTTGTGATAAATTTTATTTTTGAAAAAATTGTGATATTCTATTTCATTAAAGATAAAGTGAAAGCCTTTGAGATTTTTCCTGACACTTTGTTTGAAATTCTTTTCTGACATTTTAAAAAAATGGTGAATGTTGAACATTGGGGACTTGGGTATTTTTGGAAATTTTTCCAAGTATTGTGAACCTAAAATATGTGAGATACAGAGGTGATAAACCTCTGTATCATCAAAATTAGATTAATTTCTGGAGGTATCAATGGGGGACAGCTTTAGATCATCAGAAGCTCCCTTAGCCCTTGCAAATGATTAAAATCAAGCTGAGTTATCAAACCACTGGTTCATTGGATCCATTTCTGACATGATCAACATGATGAGAAGGTAATTCATGACTTTTCTTCTGGTTGATATCTTGGGAATTCTGTTTGTATTGTGCGATCCCCCCAAAAAAGTGTTACCAATATGAAATACTAAATAACAAGGGGAACCGAAAGCTTTATAAATAGTTTAGTGTGAGAAATAAACTGAACAAAAACAAAAAAATAAATGAAGTTATTCTTTGAAAAATGGTCAATCTATAGTTTAACAAAAAAAGTAAAATTAAATGGAGAACCCTGGCCGATTGTTGCAGTATTTGTGAGTAGATGAGTTAAAAACCTTTTTGAAAACTTATTCTTACCTGATAAATCACTCCAATTTCATTTTTACTAAAAATAAAAAAAAATCATCTTGATTTTAACTTGCGAAGTGGAGATGAAAGTATATGTGTAAAAAACCAAAACTGGCCGAGTCATAAGTTCTCTCTGGAAATATAATTGTTTCCACAATGGGCTTTGGTACCAAAAGAAGTCAATTCTTGATTTTTTTAAAAAAATTCATGTCTAATTGTAAGCTCTAAGATAGTGAAAAGTCTTTGGGCTTTTATTTAAACATAACCAAAAAACAAATGGTCAGCAATGGCCTCAAATTCATGTATTTATGAAAAATGAATAATAAACCTGAAACGAGTGGGGTATGGGTTTTTTCTTAGAAATCGAGATTATAAATGAGAATTAAACCCCAGAAATTCGTGATCCAAAAAAAGTTAGATAAATTCTAACCAGATCATAGAAAAACACTGTAAATTCTTCCCAAAGCTAGGTTTATCAGGCCTGTGAGCTATGTTGTTAGAGGATTTTTGTGGTTGCGATTTAGCAATTTTCCTTCTGAATATAAGAGTTAAATTTTCTGGTTAAAAGAGAAAATTGAGTCCCCCAAATAATACCAATCACTTCAGGATTCTCACCTCTCTGGGGAATTTATCTAAGAAATACACTTAAGGACTTTTATCTACCTCATAATCTCTAAGACTAGCTCCGTCAACTGTTTACTAATAAAGATAGAAATGTTAATAGATGATTTTCTGATTTTGTATCCTGAAATGATGTAAATATTATTTTAGATTTATGGGAGATGTGATGAAACTGAATTTTCTTCCTACAGTGTTCATTCTTTTACTGAAACACAATCATGCATTTTAGCTGAATATGGGTGAAAATATTGGCTTATAGGCCATTTTCAAAAACAAGACTATTTCCACTGTGAAAGCTTTAAGTAATTTGATCAAAGATATGAATTAAATTTCTAATGTTTCAAATGCCTGTGAGGTTGATATTTGATCAAATTTCTCTAAAGAATAATAATAAAGAGACTTTGAAGAGAGCTGAATAACGTGGAGTTTGATTAGGATTAGTTTCAGTTTACTTCTTTACATACTTCAAGTAACTAGGGATAATCCTCCTGTTTTGTGAACTTACTTTATTTCATGTTTCCCACACATATTGCATCCAATTACTGCGTCTTGCATGAAGTAAAGTACTCTGGTGGAACTCAGATCAACAATATTATACACCATGAGTAAAGTGGCAACACCTGAAAGAAGGTGTTTCATTTGGAAAATGACATGGGAGATAGATTTGATAAAGGTTGGAAGACATAAAAGAAATTAAATTAGAGATTAGAAGGTTTGGAAGAAACTCAATCCACATTTGCAAGCCAAACACTTTCAGTTAGCTTGCCTGAATATTAGTGTTTGGTGAAATTTCTCAAATATTCATCCCTCAAGAGGGGAAGGAATTTTCCATTTAGGATGTATTTTACTTTTTATCCTAATATATATTATTTAATTAAAAATAATAGTCTTGTATGGTACTCAAAACCTACAGATATCACATTCATTTAATTTATGGGCAAATAATTTGTAAGCTATTTTGATATTAGATAATTTTTATTGAAAAATAAATTCAGTGAAAGAACAGATATTTTAAAAGTCAAAGAATTTTTGAAAGCTTGTAAAAATTCAAACATCAATCTGTAATTGAACCTGTGCCTCTTAGGAATTTTTTTTGACCCTCAAGCTATATCTCTTACTTTTCCCCTCTCATTAGAGAAATATAATTAATTTTTCAATGAAACATAAAATTCTTATAGGTTAATGAGTAAACATTAACTTCATAGAGAGCTTATTGAAAGGCAACATATTATGGATAGATATTACCAAGAATTACATATGAGAAATTCTGAAGAGTAGCTTTGGTATATTGTTGAAAAAAAAATTAAAATACCAAAACAATCATGTTTTTTAATTTCTAACTGAAGGAATTTGATTGTCTTATAATATCAACCTATATACTTAAAATATTCCCGATTTTAAAAGTTTGAATATTTGTAAATATTAGCATAGATCTAAATAATGAAAATAGAGAAGATCTTTATCTGAACATCTTTACTTATGCAGATGATTCTTTTCCAATAAGCTATTAATATGCCTCTTTTCTATTCCTTCGGCCTGTAAAAATGATCTACTAGCTTCATTTATTGTATTTTTGTAGGAAATTGTCTAATTATAAGGTAGGACAAACTAGCTGTAATTTGATCAGAATCATTCTTTTTGGAAAAAAGTTGAAGAAGAGGGGAGAAAGTGAATGACTGGGTATTCGTTAGCCCTTTCATATTAATATTTGTATTATATTTTAAACAAACTCAATTATACTTGTGAAACTTTAAGAAATCTTATTTGGCTTTCGCAATAGGCTCAATGTCCCTTTCTCATATTATCTTATAAGCTAAGTAATATGGCTAAATGAAGAAGCTCAATAAAATACTAGGAATTATGGAAATATTATGGAAATTTCTCTCTCGGTAGCCTTTCTGAAAAAGAAGATGAAAGCCACGTATATGCATACAAAGTGTAAATAAGTGTGAATCTTGGTTAGAAATTGGCAAAAAGTAAAAGTCTCTAATTCTTCAATGGATGATAGAGCTGACGTTATTTATTCTCAAATTATTGAAATTTCGGATTTTCCTTCAGAAATATCAATAGAAAAAGTATGCGGCTCTTTTCTATTTTTTCTGCCAAAATTTATTTATCATACCAATTTCCATTTTTGCTAATATGAAAGGTAATTTCATCCATAGATACAATTAAAAGGGGAATGTAATTGATATTATAAGCTTTTTATGGAATTTAGGTGATTCAAAAGTGCCTGAATACTATTAATATACCTTCAGATAATAGTGGCGGGAAATTATTTTACAGTATTTTTGTTTGTATGAATTCTCAATAAAAAGGCTTAGAGTACCAATTTTAGTCATGGTCTCCCAGGAGAGGAAGTAGAGATGGCTTAGAAGTAATATTTGATTTATGCACATGTTCTTTCTCAGACAGATCTAGCCGGTTTTGAAAAATCATCTAAAGTATTCGCTAAAGCCTTAACTCTTCCTATCAAAAATCACCCAGAGTATATAGCCAATTTGTTTTTCTACTCAAAATCATATTTATCAATATTTCATTTTCAACAAGATCTCAAATTCCCATAGAAACCCCGTCCAATACAATCAGTTTTCTTGTATTCAAAAATAATTGTGTTCTAGATTCAATAAAAGAGAGTTAGTATTTTCAAGGATATTCTGTTGATGGTCTCCATACTTTCTTCAAACCTTTTTATAGTAATTCATTTTTTATGAATATTGTTTTATCTCCCCTTCACAATAACTACAAAAAAAGCATTTTTGGGTCATTTTTTGACAGCCCATGTAGGATTCCTTAAATCTCTTACATAATATAAATAGTTTTACATTTACATCTTGAGTTGAACTATAGAATGGGAAAGATAAAAGGCTTCATTGTGCCATATTCTTCCCAAAAGCTTTGAGGCTTGTTGCCTAATAGTTTTGACATCTTTCAAGAATACAATCAAAGTAAAAAGAGCTCCAAAAAGAGGAATATAATTAAATGAAAAAGGTTTCTTTGTACTCAAACTACTCAAAAAAAGCTCCAATTCATTTCCAAGTATATGATATGAGACTCAGCCAAAGAATTACAAAAAGAAGGGCTTAATTTGATTATTATTATATTTATCCTGTGTTAACATTTTTCTTTGAAATGATTCTTTTTGTGAATTTTTTATTTTTAGTCAATCTTCCTTTTTTTTCTGAATACAGTCTAAATATGTCATTTCTGGCTACTGCATAAAATAAAAATTCTTTAAAAAAATTGTTTTTCTACAAATAATTATCATTTTTATAATTGATTCTAATTTTCCTCATTTTAAATATGAGAATCTTTTTCAACAACATTATTATTTTGAAATTAAATTTAATTGAATTTAATCTAGTAATTCTTTTTCAAAATTAAAGTAAAAGGAACTTTTTAGATCCTGCTACTGTAAATTTGTCGACGATTGCTGAGATATTTACAGTACCGCCCCTTACAGTACCTGATACTGTAGTTTCATACAAGAAATTATATGAAAATAATTCATATTTTAAAAAAAGATCAACAAGTAAAAATAAAAAGAATAATTATTGAAATAAAATCAAAAATGAAAAGAAGAAATGAAGAAAATTCATGATAATAATAATAGGGATATGAATAAGAATGATACTACTTCCAATTCCTAGTGATAAATTTTAAAACAAATTCAAATCATTTTGATTTGAAAAATATAATTTAACAATTAAAATGATGATTATTTCATTTGGAAATTTATAAACAAATTTCTGAAAGAAAGAAGATTTTTTGCCTTTGGCTTTTTTTCAATATAAAAAATTTCAAATAAGAAAAGAGAAAGACTGAAATTCTATATGAATAGAGCTAAGAGGGCCACCCATTATTGCTCTATTATGATGGGAGCTTTATTAAATATAAATATTCTAATAGAGCCTTTTGTTTATGATGTATTATTATAATTTAATAAAGATCTTGGATGACATAAATCATAGCTTTGTTGTATGAAGTCTTTTCAAAAAATGAGTAACTTTATAAATCTAAAATATACCTCTTATCTTATAAATTAAACTTAATTGTGATTTTGATTAATATTCTGAAGCAATTTGTAGAAAAATTTAATATATCTCAAATTATTAGTAGAATAAGAGTAAAGTGAAATGTATCTAACTTGATGGAATAAAAAAGAAGAAAGGAACTTGTAAGTTCTGTAGTATTCCAGTGTCTAAGAATTTCTTGGAATCGCACCAAAAAATTAAGTTCTGGTGTTAACTCAGCTCAGAGTAAAGGTCCAAGCTCACACTAATCTGGGTCCAAGCTATTTACCAAATGAAACAACTGCTGTCACGTGTAGCCACTTTTATCACGGTGATAGAGGATGAAATTCCTTTTTCGAGCCACTTTTGTTGCATGGTGCTCCTAGGATGAGTAAACAATTCAACCTAACTTCATTTGAAAACTCTTTTGCTAATTTCTACTGAATCTCATGCCTCAAGCTCCACTTTATACATTTGATCCCTAGCATTTTGCTCTAAATTACATCTCACAATAATTCATAACCTTCTTTGGCTTGTACTAATTACTTTCCATTTTCCAAGATTTTCCACTCAGATGCAAAAAAATAATATAGCATCTCCTTGTAATCCTCACAGGTCTACTCATTTGTGTTTTTATATGAATGATGTTTTTCAAAATTGTAAATAAAAGCTGGTTAACCTTGAACTAATTTTTTGATAAGAAAATCTGAGTATTAGGCTCCATTTCTTTAAAAAACACCTCAACAGAATCTCTGAAAAAATCTAGATAATAAAATCTTTAAGATCATTGTTTCTTATATTTACTGAATAATATATATAGCCACTAAACATTTCTAAAAATGTTTCTTTCAAAATCTTCCATAGGGCTATACTTTTTCTCTTGTTTTTTGGTCAAGCATTATTGAAACAAATGAAATTTTATCTTAATTGAGATATCATATAATCAGATCATATGACTTGCAATTGGTATTTTCTTAAATTTAGCTCTCTTGGTGATAAGTCTGCAATATGAGATCCAGTTCTTATTTAATCATTGTAGCTCAGGTAACATAGCTTTCTAAATTAAATAATAAACAGTTTACTGGTTTACTTGATTAAATATTAACCAGTAGGATACTCTCTCCTGGATATGTCAATTAAAAGACGACTAGTAGGAATATCCCCCCTGAATTGTACAATTATCAGTAGGATTTTCTTTCCTAAAACTTACAATGACCACTAGTATTTTCCTCCCCTGAAATTTACAATCAATTAATAAAAATATAATGATTATGTGCTGTGATTAATCCAGTAGGTTTCTACTCTTGGTTCTAGAAAGTAGTATAGTTTCTACAATGCAAATGACTTGAGTATTTGCATTCAGAACACAAATCGTGCCAATTTCTGAGAAATCGGTACTGATAGCGTGTTAAGGAAGTGTTCAAAATGGTTATTAGAATTTTATTTTATTTTTGGAATATATGTATTTTTTCATATCCAAATTACAACAAGCCACTGTCTCGTTAGATACAAAAAACTACAGTACTTTTCTAGTAAAACATATAAAATAAATAGTATACAGAATTATTCTACTTTTTTTGATAAAAAGAGTAATGATATGCATGAGGAATTTGATTTGGGATGAAAAGAGCCATTCAAAAGTGAAATACTCCAACATACTACAAAAAATAACTACCATAAAATAAATTACTCCTTAAATAAGTATTTAATGCTTCCAAACAATTAGAATCAGAAGAACATAGGAGTGAAAAATAACTCAAGATCAGTTAGTATCATATAAATTTCAACAACCTTCTTCCTGATCAAATACAGCCTATAATATTCATACTTCTCTTACCTTATCATTTCAGATATTGTTTACTATTAACTGGTAATAATAAGTCTTGATATGAACTTTTCCTTTATCAAAGATTGAGATTAGAAGATATATACTTGTAATTGAGTTTTAAAATTTACTTAATTTATAAAAACATACATGCTGAAATTATTTAAATAAAACCAATCTACCCCTCAAAACATTTAGGATTATTAATATTTCCATCACAATAAAGTCCCTCAAAAATGAAGAATTTATTATGATTAAGCTTTAGAATATCTTCCAGAAATTGATTAGAAGACAGCAATTAATAATGAAACGATATCTTAAAATGTAAAAAACCCATATCATTCCTTTGTTTTAATCTTAAGGCATTGTTCGAAGTGAAGAATTAACAAAATAATATAAAATACTACAGATAAATAATTCATTTTCTGGCTAAAAGTTTCCCCCAGATAGAATTTATGAAAAAACTTAATGAGAATTACTTTTAAGGAGATACTGGTACTTATAAGTGGACTTAGTTATTTTATATGGGAGAGGATATGAGTAAAATTAGATTTGGTAAAACACTTAAGGAAAAGAACAAATTTTTCTTCAATGATATGAAGTTTATGGTAGAAGTATTGAATAGAGGGGAGATTTCTATGATATTGAAAATATCTTTTCTAATAATCTAGGAGAGACTGTCTTGAGCTTTCCTACTATAAGTATAGATAATCAGTTAAAATTGAATAAATAAGATTAGTATAGTTGATGTCAAGATAGTATTTTGGAAGATATAGATAAAAAGAGAAAAAAAGTATCATTTGTGTATGAAAAAAATAATTACCAAAGCCCTTATTGGTCTTGAATGACGTGAATTTGAAGCCAGTCACTTCAATTTTGAGTCATCTTCTATTTTTGAATGTATTTTGATCAAGAATTCAAAATGAATATTTCAATAGTATTATTAATAAATTATTAAAAATTTGCTGCCTATAATTGGAATAATACATGTTTCACTTGATGTTTTTTTAAAACCTTAATATTGAGTATATGAATATTCAATAGCTGTTTGAAGATAAAAATATATCAAAACTCATCAGACATAATATCAAAAAATTGATATGAAGATTTGGAAAACTCTAATTTATAGGTATATATTTATATTCTTATATTGAAGTTTTGGACTTCAAAGGAGTGGGAAATTACATTCTTTGTCTATCCCCTATACCACCAAAATTGGCTGTGAGCTTTTGAAATGTGGGGCCCTGATATTATAAATATCCGATCATAGGCTTGGATATTGGATGAATAAGCTAATTTTTAGCTTATAGTGCGCAAAAGTATTCCTATTTAGCAATTAAAATTTCCCCCCTGTGCCCGTTACTTTGACAAGGAAAGAGGTAATTTGAGATAATGCCAATTAATTGACAAAGAGTTAGAATTAATTGAAATTCAGAGAGTATATTTCAAGGATTTTTATGATCATATATTTTTTAAAATGAATAAGGTCTATGTGAATGAAAAAAGAGCTGGAAGAAATTGAATTTAAAAGGTCTGAATGAGATCACCAAGATATTAGTAAAAAAAGGATTATTATAATTGATAGTATCTCTTAATCAAAAACGGATATACATTTATTCAAAAAAATTTCAAAAAAATACTTGAATCCTTCCCCATCAAGAAAAATCAATTGATGAGAAAAATGAAATTTAAACCAGTCTTTTGTTGAATATTTTTTCACAAATAATTAGATATATCTTATATCATATTTTACTTCAAGAATGAATAAAATAACGATATTGGAAGCTCACATAAAACTTTAAATTTTACACAAAATAATTCTGCTGATATTCTTCTTTTTGGAAGCCTACCCTGGTTTTAGATTGTTTCAATTATTTCTATAGGGTTTTGGTAAACACATGTAAGCTTTTAGTAAAAAAGTTTAAGGTCTTACATTTTTTACCAATTTATGGCCAAAACATGTGCATTTATGGTAAAAAACACATAAGTGGCCTATTCTTTCAAAGAAAGATCCTCAGGATTTTTTTGAGGATTTCTTTTATTTTTTTCCATATTCTTTCCAACATGGGATGTCAAGATCCCCAAATTTTTGCAATTTTTTCTTTTTCCAAATTTCTCCAATTTGAAAAAATTGGAACAATTGCCTAATTTTTTTGAAAATTCATTAAAAATGTGCCCACTTATTACCTTACATATCCTTTTCTTAAAATAAAGGTGAGAACCTTGAGAATATAAACCCATAAGCCCATAGTTTTGGTAATTGTTTCTGGTGGGACAAGTGAACACCAAAAAAGGTGTTTTTTTCCAATATTTTCTTTTCATGTTTGTAATATGACTATTTTTAAGTACAAAAGTGCCATATTCTTGATAAAAAAGAGACTGAGGTTGAATCAAAGCAATAAGTATGACTGAGAAGGGGGATATTTGGCATAAAATGTAAGTACCAAAAAACTCAATCTGAATCAACCTGTAATATAGTGGGTTTTTTCTGAGGGGGAGGAATATTGGAAAAATATAATATCCTGTGTTTCTTAAAGTTATCTACTCACCCCAGGGCTTGTGGTTGGGAATAAGATTTACAATTCACAGTAACAGGGGGACAGGGTAAGCTTTAGAAATGATGATATCCAATGGAAAAAATGAGAACAGCTATGCAAGAAACAGCTAAAAATGGGTGGATTGTCATTTGGAGGACAGAAAGAAGGGAAAAGAGAAAAATTGGACTGCAGAATAGAATAAAACTGGTATTTTATGCTTATTTTCAATTGGATCCCCCATATCCAAAATGGAAATCAACTTTCTCTTTGGAGCCTGGCCAAAATAATCATACCACTCAATTCTGTCCAAATGAGTAGTTACTGAGGGAATCAAAGCATTCATGCCTTCATAAAGGTCTTTATTTTTTTGAATTTCTTTAGCCAAGTCACCTCTGACGTCAGCCCAGAGATTTTTATTCTTGTGAATGTAATGGGATACTGTTCTGTAGCCACAGTCTCCATTGCCCTGTAAATTGATGGGCATGAAGGCATATTTCAATATAAACTTTGTCAAGTCTTCTGAGCCAGGTAACTGATATTAATAGGTCAAAAAAAAGAATAAATTTTAAAATAAACAAAAGAAATAAGCATTAAAATAAATAAGAAACTCACAAAGAGCTTTGAGCATTAGTTACTTGTGTGATAATTGCTTTGGCAATTCTCACAGGTCAAATCAATTGAATCCTATATCTTCAAAGCTGTTGCAGGCTTGGTGGACTTTCTTTGTGAGGCTTTTCTACCCATCTACAATCTTCTGGACTTTCTTAGAGTGACTCCCAATTTTCCATATTCATTCAATTCAGTTTCTGAGGGTAGTTAATCTAATGAAGTTATGGATTTGGATAATGAGGCCTCAGAATCTTTAGTTGAATTGTCTTCCAGAATTTGAGAGGTTGAAATTGACTGTAATATTGATTTTGTTGTTCTAGTTGCTTTTGATGGGGGTCTTCCTCTTCTCTTGGATTGACTTTCAATTATTTCAAATCTTGAGGGATCTCTTTTTTTTTTATTTTTGGCCCATTGAGATCTTCCACAGATATTCTTCATTCTCATGGGTATTCATGATATTGATCATCTTCCTGAATCTTGAAAATTTGATTGAGAGGGACATTTCCAGTAAAAACATCTTGAAATTGCTGAATAATTGGGGTGATTTCTTCCATTTGTCTTTGAAAAAGGTCTTCCCCAATATCTTCAAATATTCTGTTGGCTTAATTCTTTTTTATTTATCACCACTTTGATCATAACCTTGTTAACCAGTCTGAGAAGAATAGGACAAAGGAAATTAGCTAATAAGAAAAAACTAAGAATTTGAAGATCAAAACCTCCTTACAGGTAAATTCAGATTTCACTGAGGATAGAAGTCTTATATCTGGAGACTTTGGCACTTTGAAAATTCCTGTTGGGTCTTGTGCTTGCAAGGTAAGCCTTGATAATTGCTGTATCTGTTGGTTCATTTATCATTTGGGGGAAATTTGGTTGTGAAATTTTCAAACACAATCTGGAGGGCATAATGAGACATCTTGCAATTGAGAGCACATATTTGTGGAGGAAAATTATTGACATGAAAAATCATTTATTTGGAGATTGGGTGGATTATTTCAATATATTTTCTTGAAAGCCATGTGGAAAGCCCTAACTACATTCATGTGAGCCTTAAGGTATATTTTACATACCCAAATAGGCCACAACTATCTTTAAAAATGAATTTTGAACTATGCATAACCCATAAGTAATGCATATATTCAAAATTCATCATTTTTGATTTCAGAAAAGATGAATAAATTTTTTGTGAGTAAGTGAATCCATTGATTTAAGACCAGATTTGGATTCTAAACGGAACTTCACCTATGGTAACTCCATATAGTGAATAAGCTTAAAACAACTCTAAGAGGTGGTAATATGGAAAATACTTCAATACCACATGAAAGAATTGTAAAGATTTTTGTTCTTCTCAATTTCATGCCAAAATAATGGGACTGTGAGAAATCCCATGTTACATATACACTAAGAATAGTGTTTTGCATGTTTGTGGAACTTAATATCATGGTATTCTTACATACACCTTTGGTACACTCATAGTGGATATCAGTCTTTAAGCCTAAATTTCTATTTTGATGTGAAAATAGTCAAGGGGGACAAAAGACATCAAAGAGAGCCAGGGTACCCAACTTCTGAGGCCTCTAAGGAATGGAAAGCTCTAAAGCTTGGATCCATGGCTTATCTTGGCCCAATTATTATACTAAAACCTTTTGGGAACTTGGTTACCAAGTTAAAATCTCATTAAATCATGAGAAAATATCAAATAAGCTGCTATTTTGACATGCCAAGGAGGTAAAGAGCAGCTTAAACTCGTTTAGCCATGTAAATTTTTAATAATTCTCCGTGGATAAAACCCAAAAGAGTAATAAAAACCCTTTTTGGACTATTATCCATTGATTTACCTCATAGCAACCTGTAATATAGTATTATTTGCAATTCTACATAGAAATGAGGTAAAAACTTCAAAAATTTATGAAAAATACAATTTTTAATTCATCTTTATGGATTTTTCATTATCAATTAATAACAGTATCATTCATATAGAGACCAAAAGGAATCATAATTTTATAAACAAAATGAAAAGTTTTACTTACGGTCCATTTTTGATGATTCCACATGAAACACTGAATCTTCAAAATTTCACAGAAAATGATCTCTGAGATGAAATTTACAATAGAATTTATAACTTTGAGAAATAAATTATTATCTTTAAATAAAAGAATATTTCCGGTTGTTACTCCTTTTATTCTTAACCATAAATATGTTTTTAGTCACATAAAAATCAATTAAGTAATTATGATAATCTTACATGACAATATATGATGCAATCAATAATCCAAAAGGGATTGTTGCTTAATAACTCACTGGTTTCTCAGTTTGCTTCATGGGACGCCTCTGTGAGCTGTTGTTGACTTAAAAGAGACCTCCTCTTGCTGTTTTTTTCAAAAATGGTCACATTATCCAATTATACCATTATTACCAACAAGTAAGTATTAGTTAATCTTTTCTTAGGTTTTTTATTCTTTCAGAATCAATAAAAAAGACGTGGAATCATAGAGATAAGCTATATATTGTGGTAATTGTGTTATAAATCAATTTTGATGCTTTAAATCCACAATTATCCATAAAATTAATCTACTATTAAAACTCAATAAGTTCTTTGGAATATTACTGAGTGTTTTGTCTTAATTCTTAAAGTTTTTCTCTAGTAATTGTTTTCTTCAAGAATTCTATTTATAATTATTTTAATAAAGAAGTTTTATTATTAAATACTTGTTGTAATTGATTCTTGTAGACAATTACTTCTTACTGTCAAATTCACTAGTAGTGTATAACAAGTAAAATAAATAAATAATTAATTAATTGTGGTTGTAATAGTTTTTATTATTACATTTCATAAGAACATTAATAGTACTCTTGATTAAGAGTCATATTATCAACAGTTTCATAGACACATCTTACACTCCAGGAGAGTACCAGTGGACCTTTGGAGCCAAATTTTAACCATGGCATTGGCACCTTCAACTCTTGAGGTTGGGTCCACACCCAGGTGGAAATTATAGCTGGTCCAGGCTGAAACATAATACTCCTTTACAGGAATTCATATTTTTCCAAATATTGAAAGACTTCAGGACTTTGACTTGCTTTTGAAGCTTCTTCCAGTTATCTTTGAAAGACTTTTCAGTGGATGAATATATAACCTGAGAAATTAATCTCAAAGTCATTACCAAAAATCATAATAAGCATAAAATTGAAAGATAAAAGTATATTACTTGATTCCAAAGGCCCATAAAATTTTCAAAATCAGGTCCATTACCCATTTTGTTCATGTAATTGGAAGATACATCTTTATTGATGTTCCAGATGCAAAATTTTGTCTGTGAAAAGCTTCTTAAGAGAATTTTTCAAGGCCAAATCCCTGCCAATAACAATTACTGGAGGAGGAACAATATTGCTGTTATTAAGAAATTTTTCTCTGCATTGATTCAAATCCCAAGTATATAAGGGTTCATTTTCACTCTCCATCAAACAAAAAGCCCCATAAAACCTTATGTTTTGTGAGCTAAATCCAACAATATGAAAAGGGGTATTTTGTGCTTATTTGTTTTCTGATTGAAATCCAAAAGAATCCCATTCCAAAAGCCATGAAGGAGTTGGATGGAAAGGGGTTGAGTGTCAGCCTGTGGCTCAAAACCAGAGCCCAAGCATGACAGCCAAATATTATAAACAAATGGTAAAGGCAAGATACCACCAAAACATGGAGCTGAGCCAAAAAAGCTGGAAAGGTATCAAAAAAAAGAGGAAACCCACCACTTTCCAAATACACAGGTCTCACCATCATAGGACAAGTAATAACAAAGTTACTCCTTCTCAAAGTTTTTGGTGAGCGTAAACCTTATTTTTCACCTCTCATCTGAAATCCAGAGGAAGAGGCTTAACCCCATCAAATGGGTATTCAAATTGAAGCTCTAAGTCAGTACTATCCAATTGTACTAGCTGAATTGAGATATCATCAGAACTACAGGACCTTTGGCCAAAATAAGGTAAAATAAGGGTGAACAAAATATTCACCTCTCATCTAGCTTCTACAGCTTTATTGTGAGATACCTAAAGTGGGTCTTTTTGGTAAGAGCACAATTAGGGCTATCTTATGGTGCAACACATCTCCCAATATCCTATTTAGAACAAAGGTTATGAGGCAAACAAGCTCCATACTGATTTTAAGAAAATCATACATATGTACAAAAAATCTTTTACATGGCATAACTTTGCCATATTTAATGATAGCCATATAAAATGAGGTGCCATTGTGTAAGACACATCCAGAGCTACACAATGAACCAACCTTGAGCTTGATATCTCAAAACTGACAGATTTATGGCAGCTTTAAGGTCAAAATCCCACAGTGAAACCAATATTGCCCTATTGTGGGATAATCTCCCATAGCAATGATTATGAGGTGTCAAAAAGACAAAGAATCTTGTTTATAGTTCAATAACTCATAGTTTGGCCAATACTGGGGTCCTGTACAGGTTCTGTACAGCATTCTACATGTAATACACGTCAGAAGAGGGCTATGTGGTCCCCAGATGAAAATCTTCACCCTGTATTGGTGAAAACTGCCCAGATGTAGTTTCAAAACCACATCTGAGCCCAATAAAGGAAATACAGGCCTTGTGAAAACCACAAGCCAGTTGTTGGAAGTGAAAAATATTCATTTCCTCTATGTGGAAAGGTCTAGAAGACTTTTTCAACCCAGTTTAGGATAAAAAGGGGCCTTTTCTCCACCAGAAACTGTTTGCTCATCCTGATCTTTAATTCCTACATAGTACAGCTGTCAAAAACAGTTATTCCTTTGGAAAATAATCAGTTTATACGTTAAAATTTAGTATTGTAGTCCTTATTATAGTAACCCAACTGTTAAGACAGCACCCAGGGCTTTCAACAGCACTCACCACCACTGTTTCTTAATAGTAAAGCCTTTAATACATTATTTTTAACCCATTATCATCATCTTCAAACCTTTTTTAATAGGCTTCACTGTGTCATAGTCATAGTTAAAGCTGTCAATAAAAAAATTATAACTTCATCATAGCCTCAGCCTGACATTTTAGGGGCCTGGTAGTGTTTTTTTAACTTTTTGGACCTTATAAGTGAGTTTTTTCTCTTATTATCTTATTTCTGATATTTTTTTAGGCATCATTTTGTTGAAAAATAAATTATAATATATATAATAATTATGTTTTGAGTGGTATATGTTATATACCACTGTGTTTTGTATTTTTTAATTGCCTTGTTGCATGGTGGATTATAATTTAATCACCACAAAACCTTATCTTTTGCTGTGTTTTGCATGTTAAAAGACTTAAAGCCATTTATATCTTTATTTTTCAATTGAAAAAGACACCTCTTTTACTGTAAACCAACAGTATTAGAGGCATGGCTGGGTATATTGATAATTTCAATTGCCCTTTACATAACCACTTCTAGATTACACTTGTTAATTACAAGTTAATCTGTGAGATACTGGTATACAAGCAGTGTACCAGAAATACACACAAGCTTTATTTTTGATGTGTAATTGATAATTTCAATTACACTGTCAATAGACGAGGGTATAATATAGAGATATATTGCCCAGAGGCCATTTTTAGACGTGCAAAAAGCATTATAAGAAGTCTTAACTGACAATAAGCCCTCTTTTTCCTGTTCAATTCAGTAAAAGGAAATTTCATACCACTTGATACCCAGTCACAGGCCAACACACCAGTGACACCCTCAAAACCAGAGGGAAGCAAGGGCAAAGGAAAGAGTCACATTGAAGGCCTCATCACAGCCAAGAAGTGGACACAAATTGTCACTCAGAGGAGTAGAAAACCACAAAACTCTGAATCAAGACAAGGTAAACGAACCTTCATCACTTGTACAGGGAAAACTACAATAATCAACCCAGTTGTAACCTCTAAAGGCAAATTCCCAAATCAGTAGACAATAAATTTGTACAAGGCACAGTCAAAAGTAAATACCCTAAGAACATTAAGTTGTTCACTTATTTCAAACACTGATATGTCACCTGTACACCTTAGAGACCTTGGCATCTCAAGGAACAAGCCAGAGGACAGAAAAGGCTTTTCCAGAACCAGAAGACCTGGAAGAGGACACCTTGGACACAGTGGTGGATGGCAAGACCATGGGAGAAATCATAGCCACTCTGCCATTCACTTTCCAATTCAACAGAAACCTCAAACCAGCCGACTGGAAGGATATGGATCAAGTTCTTCAGCTCCATTAACTCCTCAAATACCTTTTTCACTGTAGCATGGATAACAAGAGGTTCAACCTAGCATGCCACTGGGAAGAACTTGGAGCAAGTTTCCAGAAGATACGTCTCAAAGAGATAGACTTCAAAGACCATATTGTAATCACCAAAGGTTGGAATTCCACCAGGAAGTTCAGACTTCTGGAGGAGAGGGAAGACAGGATAAGGGAGAATCAAGCCACTATCCAAGCTATATAAGAACAGCTGACCCAGACAGGGCATACTCAGATTTTTTCAGGCTCACAAGGAGTAGACCAAACCAGCTCTCCAATGGCTGCCCACCATTCAGGCACCAACAGATGAGTGACTAAGAGTCAACATTCTTCACAATCCCAGGTAGTTTCCAGGAGAAGACAAGGATACAAGGGCAAAAACAAGACCTCTTTCAACCAAAGGCAGACATAGTCAGACCCAGTTATCCAGAAGCTGTTGTACTTGGTGAAAGAAGTGCACAAAAGCCAGAAATAGTTGTAAGTACTTCTAGAATCAGTAGCCCCACTAATAGAAATATTACCCCCACTCAGACAGAACATAATGTTGTTACATGTAATATTTGACTATGAAACTGATGAAAATATTACTATTAATCAACAATACTATGTCTGTTCTTATGAAATATAATAATAAAATATTATTATAGCCAGAATTAAATAATTAAAGAATTATTTCTTTCACTTGTTAAACACTACTAGTGATTGTAACAGTGAGCAGTAATTGTCTACAAGAATCAATTACAACAAGAATTTAATAATAAAAACGTCTTTTATTAAAATAATAAAATTATTTTAATATATAACTATCTTTTACAAGAATAACGATAAAGATAATTATTGAAGAAAACTAATTTTGGAGAAAAACTTCAAGAATTAAAGATAAATTACTCACTTATACTCCAAGGAACTTATTGAAAGACATAAGTAGAGAAATTTGATGTAGAATTGTGGATTTTAGGGATCAAAATGATTTATAGCAGGATTACAACAATATATAGTTGGATTCTATGATTTCACGTCTTTATGATTGATTCTGAAAGAATTAAAACACTTAAGAATAGTTTAACTGATACTTACTTCTTGGTAACAATGATATACATGGATAATAAGATGATTTGATGGGGAAAAAGCGGCAAGAGGAGATTGCTTTTAAGTCAACAACAGCTCACAGAGGCATTCCATGGAGCAAAATCAAAAACCAGTGAGTGAGAAAACAATAAAAACTTTTGGATTATTGATTGCATCATCTGTTGTCACATAAGATTATTATAATTACTTAATTGATGCTTTTATGTGACTACCAACCCCAATATGGTTAAGAATAAAAGGAGTGACATCTTCAAATCTTCTTTTATTCCAAAATAATCATTGATTTCTCAAAGTTATCAATGTTATTGGAAATTTCATCACAGGTTGTAATTACTTTGAATCTTTGAAGATTCAATGTTTCACATAGAATAGTCAAAAATGGACTGTAAGTAAAACTTTTAATTTTACTAATAAAATCAGAATTCTCTTTGGTTGTACCATAGACAATACAGTTCTCCATTGGTACTGAAGGTTTCAGAGAGATTTATCAAGAATTGTACTTTCAATGAATTTTTGAAGGTTTTACCTCATTTCTACATAGAATTGCAAATATCAGTGTTTAACTGGTTGCTATGAGGAAAATCAATGGATACACGTCCAAAAAGGGTTTTAATTACTCTTTTGGGGTTTATCCAAGGAAAGTCATTAAGAATTGACATGGTTACAAGAGTCTAAGTAGCTCTTTACCTCTTTGGCACATCAAAATAGCAGGTTATTTGCTATTTTCTTAAGATTTACTGTAGTTGTAACATGGTAACCGAGCTCCCATAGTGTTTGAGTTTGCTAATTGGGCCAAGATCAGCCTTGGATCCAAGCTTTGGAGCTTTCCATGCCTCTTAGGCCTCAGAAGTTGGGTACCCTGGCTCTCTTTGATGTCTTTTGTCCCCCTTGCCTATTTTTCATGTCAAAATAGAAATTTAAGCTTCGAGTGAGATATCCACTATTGGTGTACCAAAAGTCCTTATACAAATACCATGATATTAAGTGCTCAAAACATGCATAACACTATTCTCAGTGTATATGTAACATGGGATTTCTCACATTCCCATTATTTTGGGGTGAAGTTAAGAAAAACAAAAATTTTCACGGATCTTTTATGTGGTATTGAAGATGTGGTATTCAAGTATTTTCTATATTACCACCTCAAAGAGTTAATTTGAGCTTATTCACTCTATAGAGTTACCCTAGGTGATTTTTCGTGTAGAATCCAAATCTGGCCTTAAATCCATGGATTTACTTACTCAATAAAAGGTAATTCATCTTTTCTGAAATCAAAACTGATGAATTTTGAATATATGCATGACTTATTAATTATGTATAATTCAGAACTTATTTTTAAGATAATTGTGGCCTATTTGCGTATGTAAAATATACCTCAAGGCTCACATTCCCTCCCACCAAACAATAAGATTGTACTACAATTTTATCAATGGTATGAAGAATAAAAACCCCAAAGGGGGTTAATGTCTACTTTCCAACCTCTTTACATCACTCAAATCAAGTAATTTAAAGCACATTTATAGACATATTGAGGCTTGTGGCCTTCTTTCATGTCTAAATCTTCTCAAGAGTTTATCTGAGTCAGGTATATCTGATTCTGCCAGCCATTCATCTTCATGTACTGGATTTCTATATCTGACAAGATATTCTCTCTGATTTTTACCCCTAAGTCCCCTTTCTTTAATGACTTTCTTTATCTTTTTGTCTTCATTCTGTTCCACTGGTGGAACGGTTAAAGGAGTTGGGTTCCTTAAAGGAAACAATTCTTTACCAGCTGGTTGATAAGGCTTTATCAAGCTGACTGGAAAAATGGGTTGTTTATTTTCCAGTTCACCACTCAATTACACTTGAACTGCATTGGTTCCATGTAAGGCAACAATAACAAAAGGTCCTACATAAGAATCTTGAAGTTTCTTTGGGCCTTTGATATTAATAAAATTTAAGGTTGAAACTAGAACTAAGTCCCCTACTTTGAAGTCTGGTACTTTATGACTCTTGTCCCACTTCTGTTTTGCATAATCAAAAGAATCATCCATACTTTGCTTTGCATGATATTTTACTTTATCAAGCATTATTTTGAAGCTGGAAGCTGTAGGATGAATGTCAATCAAGTCTTTCCTCAGTGTGTCTGCTGGGAGTCTTGGATTCCATCCTTTTTCTAACATAGCAGGAGTTTGTCCTGTGGAAGAATGGACTGATGTCTTGTATGCCAATTCTAGTGCAGGTATCAGAGTGCACCAGTCATGGGTAAAGCCATCTGAGTCTTTGAACTCTAACCCATAAGTACAAAATCTCCTGATCATGTCTTCTAAAGCTTGAATCATCCTCTCTGCTAGCCCATCTGTTTGAGGGTGATATGCTGTAGAGAATGATAACTTAGTCCCAAACAATCTATGAAGATTGGTCCAAAGTGCAGATGTGAACTTGGGATCTCTGTCACTTATCATATTCTTAAATAATCCTGTAGGAGAAATAACTCTACTCCATAAAAGAAGAGCTGTATCCATAGCAGTGTCATCTTTATGACATGGTAAGAATATGGGAGTCTTGCTATATCTGTCTACAATGACTAAACAAGCATTATAACATTTGTCACCACTTGGAGGAAGTGCTGTGACCCAATCCATGTGAACAACTTCCCAAGGGAAGTTTGGTTCTTGAATATGGATCATAAGTCCAAATTTCTTGCCTGTACTGCTGTTTGCTTTTTGACATCTGTCATAGGTATGGTAGTATTCAATGGTTTCTTTTGTCCAAGATGGCCACCATGCACAGTTTTTCACTTTTTCAAGTGTTCTGTCCTCTGAAAGGTGTCCAGAGTATATGCTATCATGGCATTCATGAAGAATGGTGTTGATAAGCAATCCTCTACATAACTTCATCACACAAAAATGTTTGGTTCTATGGTAAATAATCCCATCAAACAAGTGAAATCTTCCTTCATAATAGGAATTCTTCCAAACTTCATGTAGTGCATTTACTAAGGATGTATCTTTTCAGTCTTTATCTAACAAAGGAGTCAAGATATGGCAATTCTTGTCATTCTCATAAGATTCTCTGACTTCTTCAAAGAATTTAGTCCCAATATCAATTATGTTAATTCCTTCAATTGGAATCTGTGGTTCACCTTCCAAAGCTAGATAAGCTGGGGCATCAGGAGTGCTCTCTAATGATCACCTGCTAAGTCCATCAGCATTCTTGTGAATGTTTCCTGATTTAGGAACTATAGTCATGTTTCCTCTATATTCTTGAATGGCTATCTGCCATCTCAACATATGTCTATTGGTAGTTTTCATGTTAAGAAGTTATTTCACAGCATTAAAGTCAGTTATCACTTCAAAAGCACTGCCATCAAGATAATAGTGTGATTTCTCAAGTGCCCATACCAAACATAAGCACTCCATTTGGCTTGCACCATATCTGGCTTCTGTTGGTTTGTTTGGTCTTCAGATGTAACAAACTGGTCCCTCTGTAGGTTTGTCATCAATAATTTGAACTTGATGTAGGGCTGCCCCTAATCCATCTCCACATGTATCAATGTTCAATTTAAAAGGAATATTCCAGTCAGGCAGGAGAAGTAAAGGTGCTTCTGTAAGAGCTTTGTTTATCTTCTCATAAGCTTGAATTCTCTCCTGTGTCATTTCAAATACAGTCTGTTGATCACAGATTCTATATAGTGACTTGGCTAGAATTTAAAAGTCTTTCAGGTGTTCCCTATAATAACTGGCAAATCCAAGAAAAGACATCATTTCTGTTTTATTCTGGGGTATTGGCTTAAGTAACACTGCTGCTACTTTGTTTTTGTCAATACCCAAGCTTAAACCAGAAACAACATGTTCCAATGTTTGAGTTCTTTAAAACCAAAATTGCATTTCTTAAGTGAAACTTTCATGTTCACTTCTGCAACTTTGTGAAGTACTCTTGCAAGTCTTTCAAGGTGCAAATACCATAAATCAGAACATATGATAATATCGTCAATATAAATGATAAGCCATCCTTCAGACAATTCTGTGGGAAAGATGGTATTCCTCATTCTTTGATAATGGGACAGATCATTTTTAATGCCAAATGGCATTCTAAGATACTCATAAATGCCACAGTGAGTGATAATTCTAAGTAGTTTCTTAGCTTTAGGCATCAAAACATTTTGATCGAAGCCTTTCAATGCATCCATTGATGTTATATACTTGGCTTTAGACAATGGAGACAAGGTTTCTTGAATTCTAGGGATTGAATACCTATCTGGAACTGTGTAGGTATTCAATGCTCTGAAATCTCCAACCATTCTTGACTTATCATTATTCCATGCAATAATAACAGGTGTTTTCACTTCAACTTCCTCATTATGGCCTACTTTCCTCAGTACACCTAGTTGTATTAACTCTTGTATATGTTTCTCCAAGGCTTCTCTAGCTCTGGGACTGGCTGGATAAGCTGGTCTTCTAAGTACTGGAGGATATGGTCTGTCAATATTAAGAGTGATATCAACTTCATGTCCCCTTATAGCACCTAATGGTTCATTATCAGAGGAAAATGCATTATTGTATGTGTATAACACATTAATAAGTTCATTCCTCATCCTTGGTGAGAATGATGCATTAATTTGTGCTTCAACAAGTTGATTAGACACAAATTCCTCCTTATAAGTATCATTTTTAGAAGATACTATTGATATTTGTTTTGGCATATTGGAGAAAGCAAATTTTTGTCTTTTGTTCTCTCCAATTGTGAAATATCTGTCTTTATGGTTATTGATGTCAATACCAGAGATATTCAAGTAATCATTTCCACAAATGATATGCTGAGATGTGCAATTGTCCATCACCACAATCTCAGTTTTCACTCTTATGCTTCCTGCTGGGTGTCGAAATACAAGATTAGTGTCTAATATACCCAAGGGGTACATACTTTTACTGGAACTACTAGATTGCACACCTTCTATTGGTAATATATGGTTTTTCCATTCAGGAGGTATAGCTTGGAGGTAATCTTTGCCCACACAAGTGCAAAATGCCCCTGTATCTAAATTCAATTTAATTTGGCTTCAATATCATTCATTAAAACTGATGTGATACAGGATGCTCCAGAAGTATAAACTTTTCCCCTAGGAGGTTTGGCCTTACACATACTGGCATCTTGGATATTGATCAGGTGGTAAAGGTTTTCACTGTATTGTGGTAAGTGGGTGTGGACTTCTGTGACTTCAAAGAAAGCTGTGATGTTCTCAATGGGATAGTCCTCCACTGGTGTGTCTTCAGAGATTGCAGAATCTTGATCAGATTCTTCTTTCTCTTCAGTACAATGAGCTTCTTCAATAAAGTGAACTTCATTGATTTTTGTCTTTTTGGTGCAAGTGTTGGCTAAATGTGAAGTACTTCCACATTTATGACACTTGAAGACAGGTTTTTCTGGTGTTCTGTCCTCCCTGGGAATCTTTGAAACTATCTTGGATTCTATAGGTATTTTAGTTCAAGTTTTACCAATTCTTGTTCTGGTAATGATATCTTCCATTTCATTAATGTAGTCCTCTGTTGAACAGGGCTCCACACATCTGCTTTTGATAGCATGTTCCAGTTCTCCTCCACATTTTCTTAATATTTTCTTATTCATCATAGTGTCAGACATATCTGGGTGTAAAGTAGATAATCTGTCTTTCTTCTTGAAGAACCAAGTAAGTGGCTTATCTTTTTCTGAGTTAAAAATGGCATTTTCCAAAGCATTTTCATTTTAAACCTCCAAGAATTATTGGCCCATTTGGTAATCACTTCGGACTTCCACCAAGACCAATCATTTTTCCCATGATGCATTCTCATGTTGCAATATCATCTCTTTGCAGTCCTGGTAAACAGAGAGTGTAATTTTCCCACTATAATTTCATCAGGTATATGAAAGTCTTCTTGAAACATATCAATAGTCCTCATGAACTCAATATGGTTGTATTCTCCTTCACCAGAGAATGTTGGCCATTCTTCCAATTTGGGAATATCTTTTGCAGAGATAACATTCTCTCCTAAGAATGGGGACAAACCTCATTTAACAGAACGTTTTTCTTCAGTCAAAGGTGTATAATGTCTTGGCATATGTGGTACATAATTCTCATGAATTTTTTCTACATTTGCAATTATTTCATTCTTTAACTTCTGCCTTTCACTGTCACTCTTTGCTAAATGTGTAGCAAACTGATTGGTATTTTCAATAATTTCTAAGACATGATGTTTTGGAATTTTAAGTTGATCATTCATTTTAAAAATGGAAATATCTTCCATGTCATCATTCTGAACCTGACATGTACTTTCAATTCTGTTACATGTATTGATAATTGAATCAATTCTGGTATTTGCCATATGATACCATTTGGTATATCTTCTGTCATTTCTTTTTAATTCACCTATGTCTGATGTAAGTTTATTTATCTTTTCATCAAATTTACCAAGGGCTACATGAATACTAGATTCAAAAAATGTATCTTATCTATTATTTCTTTGAAAAAGTTCTGTTCATCCTTTCCTGCTATTTGGCTGTGAATTCCATCGAAGTCCTGTCCATGGCTGAAGGCTCCAATTTGCGGATCCTGTACCCTTGTGGGTAAGGTCTGTGCCAATTGGCTTTGCCTTTGCCCTTTCTTTGATGGTTCTAGGGACCTCTCTGCTTCTTCTGAGGTCCTTTGGGCTTGTCCTTGGACATTTCTGGAGCTGGTAGACACCACTGGGGCCTCTGTCTCCAAAGCTGGAGTCATTTCCAACTCTTTCTTCTGGTCTATGGATAAAAGACTTTGGTTCTTCAACCAATTCTTTATCTTTTTGACTTTGTCTTTGAAATACAATGGGCTCCAACCTCCTAAGAGTTCTATTGTCTTCTCCTGACCCATAAAGCTCTTGATGTGTAAGTAAGAGTTCATGGCCCCCTGCCCAAGGCTTGGGCATATTTCCCACTCCTCTTCTTTGGCTGCTCTGAACCAATTTTTGTATTGGCATTGATATATTTCTATTTCTGCCACTTGAAAATGGTTCAGCCCTGGAAATATTATCATGAATCAGTTCAGGCTCATAATTCACGTCCAAATCTGTGGGTACAGACTTTGGGGAATGGGGGGCAACTCTGGCATCCTCCAAATGTGTCTTTCTTGTGGAAGATTTGGCACTTCTGGATTTTGTCTTGCCTCTTGCTTGTCCACATCCATCTGGTTGGACTGGATAGTTGCTTCCATTTCTGGTATGCACCATTTTCACATCAATTTAAAGTGAAAAAGTAAAAAATATAAGATAAAACACACACCTTTTGGTGGTAATTCATTCTTTTCTGAACTAAATAAGGTTCCTCTTTTAGCAATTTGCACCTCAATACTGTCTTCAGATTCTGCTTCTAAAGATTCTGGACTAGTTATATATCTCTTACTAAGTCTGTTTCCAGCTGCACAGTATTTGATTAAAGACACTAGAAAAAATTATAAAATAGGAAAATTATTTTTTATACTTTTTTAAAATATTCTTAAAGATTTTTTATAAGTTTTATATTTTTTTAATATTAAAAAAATTATTCTTTTCGAACAAAAAATTAAAACTTAAGATTTTTAATGAAAATTAATTCAGAGTAGCTCAAAGAATAATTTTATAAGCTTTTTGGATGTGAAAAAGCCATGTGTAAAAACAGTATAAAATTAAACCAAATTCCTCAATGAAAAGGATTCCCAACACAATTTCAAAAACAAAAATTATTTTAACTTTAAAATGAAAGAAAAAAATATTATTGAATTAATATATGTTAGAACTTAAAAATATATTAATTAAGGGTACAAGGTTCCAAAAATATGGCCAGGCCCCCAAATGTAAAATTTCACTATGAAACTGATGAAAATATTACTATTAAGCAAAAGTACTATGTCTTTTCTTATGAAATATAAGAATAAAATATTATTATAGCCACAATTAAATAATTAAAGAATTATTTCTTTCACTTGTTAAACACTACTAGTAATTTTAATAGTGAGCAGTAACTGTCTACAAGAATCAATTACAAGAAGAATTTAATAATAAAAACTTCTTTTATTCAAATAATAAAGTTATTTTAATATATAATTATCTTTTACAAGAATAATTATAAAGATAATTCTTAAATAAAACTAATTTTAGAGAAAAACTTCAAGAATTAAAGATAAATTACTCACTTATACTCCAAGGAACTTATTGAAAGATATAAGTAGAGAGGTTTGACATAGAATTGTGGATTTTAGGGATCAAAATGATTTAAAGAAGGATTACAACAATATATAGTTGGATTCTATGATTTCAAGTCTTTCTGATTGATTCTGAAAGAATTAAAACACTTAAGAATTGTTTACCTAATACTTACTTGTTGGTAACAATAATATAAATGGATAATAAGATGATTTGATGTAGAAAAAACAGCAAGAGGAGGCCTCTTTTAAGTCAACAGCAGCTCACAGAGGCGTGCCATGGAGCAAACTGAAAAACCAGGGAGTGAGAATACAATAAACCTATTTGGATTATTGATTGCATCATCTGTTGTCACATAAAATTATCAAAATTACTTAATTGATGCTTCTATGTGACTACCAACCCCAATATGGTTGATAATAAAAGGAGTAACATCTGTAAATCTTCTTTTATTCCAAAACAATTATTGATCTCTCAAAGCTATCAATGTTATTGGCAATTTAATCACAGGTTGTAATTACTGTGAATTTTTGAAGATTCAGTGTTTCACATAGAATAGTCAAAAATGGACTGTAAGTAAAGCTTTTACTTTTACCAGTAAACCTATGATTATTTTTTATTATACAATAGATAGTACAGTTCTCCATTGTTCCTGAAATATTCAGAGAGATTCATTAAGAATTGTACTTTTAAGGAATTTTTGAAGGTTTACCTCATTTCTACATAGAATTGCAAATATCAGTGTTTAACTGGTTGCTATGAGGTAAATCAATGGATACAAGTACAAAAAGGTTTTTAATTACTCTTTTGGGGTTTATCCATGGGAATTCATTAAGAATTGACATGGTTACAGGAGTCCAAGTAGCTCTTTACCTCCTTGGCACGTCAAAATAGCAGGTTATTTGCTATTTTCTTAAGATTTACTGTAGTTGTAACATGGTAACCGAGTTCCCAAAGTATTTTAGTTTACTAATTGGGCCAAGATCAACCATGGATCCAAGCTTTGGAGCTGTCCACACCTCGGAGGCCTCAGAAGTTGGGTACCCTGGCTCTCTTTAATGTCTTTTGTCCCCCTTGCCTATTTTTCATGTCAAAATAGAAATTTAAGCTCCAAGTGAGATATCCACTATGGGTGTACCAAAGGTCCATGTAAGAATACCATGATATTAAGTGCCCAAAACATAAATAACACTATTCTTAGTGTATATGTAACATGGGATTTCTCACATTCCCATTATTTTGGCATGAAATTAAGAAAAACAAAAATTTTCATGGATCTTTTATGTGGTATTGAAGTATTTTCCATATTACCGCCTCAAAGAGTTATTTTGAGCTTATTCACTCTATGAAGTTACCCTAGGTAAATTTTTGTGTAGAATCCAAATCTGGCCTTAAATCAATGGACTTACTTACTCAATAAAAAGTTATTCATCTTTTCTGAAATCAAAAATGATGAATTTTGGATATATGCATGACTTATGAGTTATGCATAATTCAGAATTTATTTTTAAGATAATTGTGGCCTATTTGGGTATGTAAAGTATACCTCAAGGCTCACATTATACCTGAGAGTCAGTTAAACAGTGATAAAATGTGGTTAAAAATGTCTCAATTTTCAGTTCAAACTCAAGAATCATTTGATGATCTCAAGAGGATAAATGAAAGGTTGCAAAGAAATGCAATCTTACAAGAGGCTACAATTAAGGCCATCAAATAGAGCTGTGCTCAATTGATCAAAGCCTCTGAAGAAACCAACAAAAGACTCTATCAAGTCTTTGAAGAGCAACATCCCTGAAAAAGGACAGAGATTGTCTAGATCAAGACATAAACAAATTGTTCAATGTCTACCAAAACATGAAGCCCCAACCAGAACGCCATAGTTTGGAGATTTCATACCACCAAGGAGACATCAAACCAGATTCCGTATTGGTGAATAAGACAAGGTCTCCATCTCAATACAAAGATGGAGATAATATGTCTTATTCTGAGAAGCAAGCCTTGAAACAGCTTCCAGAGGCCTCAAGATGGCCCAAATTCTCTGGAACAGGAGGATATGATCATATGGAGCTCTTGCTTATATTGATGGACCCCTGATTGATTTACCAAGCATACCAGACTACTGTATTACTGCTATACTCAATACAGCATTCAAAGGACATGCTAGTATTTTGTACACAGAGATGAAAGAAATCCATGGCAGAAGGAACTGGCCATGGTGGAAGAGTCAGATTACACAAAAGTACGGCAATGTTATTTGGATATGGTGAAAGACCATGTCATTTGAAAATGGAAAATATTCTGTGCACAAAGATCCATATGAGTGGTGTTTTGGATAGTCTAAAAGACTCAAAGCCATTGATCCTCAAATGAATATTCAAATGAGGAATCACAAACTCCTGACACAAATGCCAGGAGAACTAGAGCATGCATTAAAATTCATATGAAACGAAAATTGAACTCTAGATGACATTTCAAATACCTTACAATATGTAAGGAAGAGAACAAATATAGGGGAAAATCCCTCATATAAAAGCAGTGGTTTCAAAGAGGAGCAACCTCTCAGGATGGAGTTCAAAGACAAGCCCAGAAAAGGGTGGCAGAAGTGGCTAAGAAGAAAAATTCTTATCACAATTGTTGCTCAACAGACCATTACTCCAACAACTTTCCAAAGGCAAAGAAGAAAGTCTATGCCATTGAGAAAGTCCCAGAGGAGGCATCCCCCACAGCGGATTCTGAATCAGACTCTATGGGTGATGCCATCAGAGAACAATCTGATGATGACCAAGACCCAAGAGGAGAACTTCTAGTGGAATACCAAGAGGAAACACCACTAGAAATTCAGGATATACAGTTTGAAGCAGGCATGCCACAAGACACTGCAAATAAGAACTTGTGTAAACACACACAAGATGCACAGACATTCCTAGTTACACCAACCAAAGGAATGGCATACATACATGGGACAGCCACAAAGCTGACTATTTGTATTTACAATGCTCAACACCCATTGATCATTGACAGTGGAGCACACTGCTCCATAGTGGCCAGAAATTAACTGGACAACCACTTCCCAAACTGGGAAAACCAGCCCATGCCCACCAAGGCAAAGAACCTCAAGAGTGCATCAGGGACAATGACTTCCATTGAGACAATTATTAAATAGATAATTATACCCCATAGGAAAGGTAACATCAGAATCAACCCAGAGTTTGTTGTGCTTGAAGATGCCCACATCCAAGTGTTTTTACTGGGAACAGATTACCAGAGGATGTATGGCATTGATATTTACAATAGTAAAAACAGGAATATAACTATTGGTAAAAACAAGGAAAAGAAATTTTCAATTGACATATACGAAATATCTACCCATGAACCTCTAAAAGAATTACTGAATGGATTCAGGGAGGGCCGATTCAGCACTACCCTTACCAGTAAAAAACTCAGTTTTATGAATATGCTAAGGAAAAATAGACCAGCGTTTGCAATTGGTGAAGAGCCATTAGACAAAATCAGGGGCCATGATATAGAGTTATATCTAGATGTGGAAAGGCCCTATCCACCCATGCTGAGAAGAACTCCATACCCAGCAAGTCTGGAAACAAGGAAGGAAATTGGAAAACATATCAATGAACCCCTAGACATGGATGTCATCAGGACAATAGGACACAATGAGATAGTGGAAATTACCACTCCTGTACCTATCACCTTGTATTATGGAAAATCTAGGCTGTGTGGAGATTTCAAAGCCCTGAACAACTACACAAAAGCTGACAGGTACCCTATACCTAGGTTACCTCATGCCCTAGAAAAACTGTAAAAATCCAAATACATAACCAAGATGGATTCTCTGAAAGGCCTTCACCAGAATGGAGTTAAACCAAACTCAATCAAACTACTCAGAATCATATTCCATATGGGCATATATGAGTATACCAGGATGCCATTTGGCATCAAAAATGCACCAGCCCACTTCCAAAAGATGATGCACACAATATTTCAAGAAGAAATATTAGAAGGCTGGATGGTAGTATATATTGATGACATCATTATATTTTCAGAGACATGGGAAGACCACATGCAGTTCATAGACAGAGTCCTAAGTAAATGCACACCCATCAATCTGAAAATTTCACTTAAGAAGTGCCATTTTGGCCAACAAAAATTACTGGCACTGGAAAACAAAGTCTCAGGTCTTAGTCTGGCCATAAAACAGAATGGAGTAGCAGCATTACTCCTAAAAACAGTACCAAAGAACATTAAAGAGATGCAATCCTTCCTTTGGTTTGCTAGCTCCTACCAAAACCAAATCAGATATTTTGCCCACATAACTAGTAGTCTATACAGGTTATGTTCAAAAGATGTAGTTTTTGAAGTTACCAAGGAAAGAAGGGATTCATATGAGAGGATCAAATATGAACCCAAAAATGCACCTGTACTCATATTACCTGACTTTGAGCTACCATTCAAGTTATACAGAGATTCAGCATGCAGCCAAGGCTTAGTAGCAGCCCTTCACCAGAGACAAATTGTGAATGGTGAATCAAGAGAGGGAGTAATATGCTACATTTCTATGCAACTGAAATATTCAGAAGCCAGGTATGGGGCCACCCAGACTGAATGCCTATTTTTATTCTGGGCTCTAGAGAAACTCCACTATTATTTTGAGGGTGCAGTCTTTGAAGTCTACACAGACTGCACAGCCTTTAAGTCTTTGTTGAATATGACCACTATCAACAGACACATGTTGAGGTGGCAAATAGCCATCCAACAGTATAGAGGCAAAATTAACATCATATACAAGGTGGGAAAGGCCACAACAATGCAGATGGCTTCAGCAGATGGCCATTAGATAATGTCAAAAGCAACCCAGCTGATGACCCTGAAGTAGCAGCCAATATTCCTATTCATTTTATGGAAATAGATGGGAAGAAGAACTTCAGATTTTCTGAATGGGAACCAGAAAGTGGTACCCCAGACAGTGAAGACACTGAACCATAAGGGACAGAAACTCCCATATTAGGAATACGTTCCTCAGAATTGCATAATGAACCTTTCAGTGCAGCAATGAAGACATATTCCAAACACAAACAGTGTAGCATATTTTTGCAACCCCTCCAGCTAAAGTACAGGTTCCCAGAACAGGAATCCCACTTGGAGGAACCCTGGTTGAGAGACTATAAGGACAACAAGTTTTTACTTATAAATAGCCTTCTCTATCATAGAGAAAAGCACACAAGTGCACTCACAGTGATATACAGGGACCATATATCCCTTATCCTGCAGGAATGTCATGACTGCCCCACAGGGGACACATCAGTGAAGACAGGACCAAGGAAAGGGTAGCAAGCACAGCTTGGTGGCCCAAATGGGAACAAGAGTTTAGTGAATATATCAGCACTTGTGAAAGATTCCAGAAGGAAAATAGAAAACATGGGAAGGAATATGGGATGCCTCAGCACATAGAATAACCCAAATATTCATGGGAAGCCATCAATATGGACTGGGTCCCAGGAAGTCTCCCAGGAGGCAAAGAAAACCAAAATGCCTGTTTAATCATAGTTTATAGGTATAGCAAAAGCTTGAGGCTCCTACCATGTGATAAGGAAGACACAGCAATGGATACAGCCTTGTTATTTTGGAACAACATCATCTCCACATGTGGAGTCCCAAAGATTATTATTAGTGACATGGACCCAAAATTCACATCAGAATTTTGGACCAACCTCCATGAAATTCTAGGTACAAAGCTTGCATTTTCTACAGCTTACCATCAACAGACAGATAGCCTAGCTGAAAGGATGATCCAATCCATGGAGGGTATCCTTAGAGGGTTCTGTGCATATGGTATGGAATATAGGGACAATGAAGCATATACCCATAACTGGGTTACACTTCTACCAGCAGTCCAACTGACTTACAACACCAGTCAGCATTCTACCACAGGGAAATCAAACTTGCTGGTAGAAAAAAAGTGGAACCCCCTATTTCCTGTGGATCACCTGAAAAAAATCTTCTGACTATCCACCCAACAGCCAAAGACTTTCATGATATGTGGAAGAGGGCTTGTGATACAGCGGCTAGATGCATAGCTGGTGCAAAATAATACAACAAACAGTGGTGGGACAAATCCCACATGGAACTTGACTTTAAAGAAGTGGACCAGGTGTTAGTATCCACAATCAACTTCAACAATATTGAGGGAACTAAAAAGATAGGAGACTCATTTGTAGGGACCTTCACTATCATTAAGCTGATAGGGAAAAAGGAAGTGGAGGTCAAACTCACAGAGGAATTTTCTAGGAAACCTCCAGTATTCCCCCTGAGCTTGGTCAAGCCATACTTCCAAACAGAGGAGGATAGGTTCCCCTCCAGGAAGAAGAATCCCACTCCACCAGAAAAACTGGAAGTGGAATACTCCTGTGGCCCTGTGAAGAAAATCATCAAGGCCAGGAAGATTAGAATGAATGTTAAAGACCAGAGACAGTACTTGGTTGGAATTAAAAACCAGACAGAAGATACAGACAAATGGTTGGAAGAATATGCCATACCTTCTGGGAACCTTCATCTAACAAGATTTAGGGCCTTTAGGAGTACTGAAAAGTCTCATCAATTATGAGCCTTTTTTAAAGGAAGGGTATGTCAGCCTGTGACTCAAAACCAGAGCCCAAGCATGACAGCCAAATACCATAGATAAATGGTAAAGGCAAGATACCACCAAAACATGGAGATAAGCCAAATAAGCTCAAAATGTATCAATTGAAAGAGGAAACCCACAAATTTCAAAATAAACAAGTCCCACTATCATAGGAGAAGGAATAACAAAGCTGTTGCTGAGCATAAACCTTATTTTTCACCCCTCATCTGAAATCCAGAGGAAGAGTCTTAATAAAATCAAATGGGTATTCAACTTGAAGCTCTAAGTCAGGGCTATCAAATGGTACCAGCAAAATTGAGCTATCACCAGAACTACAGGAGGTATGGCCAAAATAAGGTCAAATAAGGGTGAACAAAATATTCACCTATCATCTAGCTTCTACAGCTTTAGTGTGAGATACCTAAATTGAGGTCTTTTTGATAATAGCACAATAAGGGCTATCTGATGGTGCAATCCATTTCCCTATATCTCATCTAGAACAAAGGTTATGGGGAAAACAAGCTCCATACAGATTTTAAGCAAATCATACATATGTACAAAAAGTCTTGTACATGGCATAACCTTGCCATATTCAATGATAGCCATATCAAATGAGGTACCATTTTGTAGAATACGTCCGGGGCTACACATCTAACCAACCCTGAGCTTGATATCCCAAAAACTGACAAACCTATGGCAGCTTTGAAGGTCAAAATCACACAGTTAAACCAATACAGTCTTACTGTGGGATAATCTCCCATAAAAATGATTATGAGGTGTAAAACAGACAAAGAATCCTGTTTCTAGTTCAATAACTCATTGTTTGGCCAATACTGAGGTCCTGTACAAGTTCTGTACAGAATTCTACCCATAATACACATCAGAAGAGGGCTATGTGATCCTCAGATGAAAACCTTCACCCTGTATTGGTGAAACCTTCCCAGATGTGGTTTCAAAACCACATCTGATCCCAATAAATGCTATACAGGCCTTGTTAAAACCACAATCTAGTCATTGGAAGTGAAAAATCTTCAGTTCCTCTACGTGGAAAGGTCTAGAAGACTTATCACCCCAGTTTAGGATAAAAAGGGGCCTTTTCTCCACCAGAAAGGGCTTCCTCATCCTGCTATTGAATTCCTATGTAGTAAAACTGTCAAAAACGTTTATACTCTTGGAAAATAATTAGTTTATACTTTAAACTTTAGTATTGTAGTCCTTATCATAGTAACCCAACTGGTAAGACTGCACCCAGGGCTTTCAACAGCACTCACCACCACTATTTTTAAATAGTAAAGCCCTTAATACATTATTTTTAACCCAATATCATCATATTCAAACCTTTTTTAATAAATTTCACCATTTCACAGTCATAGTTAAAGTTGAAAATAGTATTATTATAGCTTCACCATAGACTCAGCCTGACAGTGAGTGAAAAAGAAGGAGGTAATGTGTCCCTCAGCATCCCTTGCAGAGGACCACACAAAGCTTTCTCCTTTGAGGGTTTCAATAAGAGCATCAATGGTAATTCTTCCTTTCAGTTTGTCTTTCTTAATTTTACTGAATTGTTTGTATATGTCTTGAAGGATTACAGGCCTTTCAGTCTCCCTCTGGCTGCATAATAGGGCCATAATTTGCCTTTTATGAGCAGTGATTCAGACATTTGAACCGTTTGGGATTTTTCTTGATCATTGAGCTTTCTGAAAGCAGGATGTGCCATGATATTTCCAGTGGAATCATGGCTGTGTTCAGGATTTTTGACTTTAAGAGTCTGGGTGATACTCTTGGAATATTTTCTGGCATTAAGCCTAAATGGAAAGTCAATCTTTCTTGAAGTGACTGTTTTGGAGGTGTTCTTGTGGGAATTTTGGGTCCCATAACTGTCACAACCTATTTCAATTTGGTTCTGGATCATATTGGACCTCAAGGCTGACACAGCATACCCCCGTGTGCTGGAAACATTATGCACATGCTGCCAAATAATTTTGAAGGTCTGAAATTAACCCTCAGAAGGGGTTGAAGAATTATATAGTTAGAAATATTTATAAATTTTACAAAAAGGGGGAACAAGGAAAGAACCTTTTGAAATTGGAAAAAGAAGAGATAAAATGTTTTCAAATTCAAACAAAGTGGGAAAAGGTGAGATGGGGATGTTTAAATTTAAGAATAAAAGAAGAGGGAATGTAAAAAAAGGGAACTTTAGAGGCTTGGAAGCAGGTTGTTTTGGAGGAAAATGCAGTCTTTGGGGGAAAAAAAGAAAAAAAAGTGTGGAAATCTTTGCAAAATTCGTTGTGTAATGCTGGTTTTCAAAAACAAATTCTTTTTGGGGATAATGTGGATGATCTGGGTGTTTGGTCTTTCTTTGGGGGAGGTGCAAAAAAAGTGAAACAAATGGGTTAGGGGGGTTTGAGAAGTTTTGGACCAATACATGTTTTGTGTTTCATTTCAATCTAAAACAGGCACAGGGCACCTGTTACATGGGTTTCCCAACACCCTTTTATATGATAAAGTTATTAAATTGGATACATTACTACCCAAGGAGTAGAAAATCCACTTAGAAATTTAAAAGAAAATGTCCTGAAAAAAGGTCCTTTTTTGTGAGGTGGGAAAAATTACTTTGAGAAATTTCCATCCCAATCAAATATTAGCATAAATATGAAATTGTATTGAAATTGAGTTTTAAAATATACAAGAAAATAATCCACATGGTCATTCTATGAGGGCCTCTTTCTCTTATTGAGTACTTCTCTTACTTGATCACTTCTTCCCAAAATCTTTGGTGTGGGATTAAAATGAGGCAGTACCTGGAGGGGTAAATTACGGGTAACTAGTTTTGAGCTTCTAATAACTCCTGTAACCAAGGGTGGAAAGGGTGGAAAGGGTGTATTCCCTGCCCCTCACAAAATACTGAACAAAATCTTCCTTGAAGCTCACAAACAAAACGTAAAACTATTAAGTTCCTTTAAAACTGCAGAAGGGGAAATTCAGAAGTCTCAGATCAGACCTATTGAATATTTAATAAGAAATTCAATGTCAGTGATTTGGTTAATTTTTTTAATTTTAATGAAATAATTGTCTTTATATTTTGTATTTTGAGTGAAATTGGGGTGATTGGTTTCTTCTTGTTGATAAAAGTCTTGTGAAATTGGTTATTCAAGGTGTTCTGGAAAATTTGATGAGTGTTAATAAAGGTAATTTTGACAAGGTAAAGTTATAATAGAGAAAAACAATCTTTTTTAAAGTTTTTTTATGAGTGATTAATAATGATATAAGACTTTATTTGTTAAGCTTAAGAGCTAATTTTCTTTGATATTGGATTTTTAAAGGGGTAAGTTAATTTTAAATCTTGATAAATGGTGTTAGCATTTCTGGATTAAATATTTTAATAGAGTAGTAACCCTAATCTTGGGTACTGGATGATTTTCATTTTTAATATTAATATTCCACTGAGCTTAGCTACTGTTAATTCTTCAATACTATACTTCCACTGAGCTTAGCTACTGCTAAATCTTCAATACTATACTTCCACTGAGCTTAGCCACTGGGAGAGTAAGTTTACTATAATACACTGGACTACCTCCCAGGTGAGGGGTGAATTATTCCTATTCTTACAATGTGCATGGGAGGGATTTTTAAATTTGAGTGGAGAGAGACACTCTATTTTTACCTTTTGGGAGCCCAGGGGGGCCTCTGTGGGAGCTGTCTTTTGCCACTTTGATTCCTCTTGATTTCATAATCTTACTTTGTTCTTGGTGAGGACCTTTCTTGCATGGGTCAGGTGATTTAAGGTTTGGTAACATTTTTTTCTGTGCACAGCCTCCATTAATCACATGATGATCTTTTGGTGAGCTTATTATGACATAATATTCTTGGTTTTACTTGAATGCATCAGATGATTTCATTTTTTTCTTGGGATTTTTCTTGTGTGAAGCCTTTTTTCTATCACATGATATGCTGTTGGTGGGTGTAGTGTCACATTATTTCCTTGTATTTCCTTTTCATATGTCATATTATAGGCTTGGTTGAAGCATATTTTTAATTTATGCAGGTGTTTTAATTGTTGTTCTTCTTTGTGAACTTTAAAATGAGGTCAGGTGATAATTTCTTGCACTGGGGAATTTAGTGTTGTTTATGAGATGATGTGATTTTTTAGTTTGACACATGCTGTGCATAGTCATGTGGTTAATATTTAAATAGGAGTTTCTACTGCATGAATCCTGTTGTAACTAGCTTTGGCTTTCATGAGGTGATGAGTGGTGTAAAGAATTTTGAGGCTTTTTCAAGGTTTCAAGTGGGGTTACTGTGGATATAAGTGGAATTCTTCTTGTGGCTGTGCTGCAAATGACTTGCAGGAATTCCATGGGTTGATATTTTCACAATGTGACCTTTCATGTTTAATGAAAGGTGTATTTGTAATTCATGCAGGTGTCATTTTCATTCTGCATGATTCCTGTGGCTATAGAGGGGTGTAAAGCTGGGTGGGGTGTGTGGTTTACAGGGTGGTGCCTTATTTGTTGTAACTATTTTTCTATATGTAGCTTGACTTTTACATATTCATAATGAAATTGAAGAATTCATTTCAACACATACACTTCCCTTTGATGCCTGTCCCCTTGTATTATGAACTAATTCCAGCTTCTTGCTGTAAGACTGACCTTTTAGTTTAAAATTTGACAGTAAGTCTGCCTGTGGGTTGGATTTACTGCTGTTATGGGGTACTATTAGCTTGAGCCTGGTGAAAAAAATGATATTGAATATCACAGTGGCAATCTCATAATAAAGATTATGAAATAGAGATTTTTAAACAAATATAATAAAGTGGGGATGATAGAAAAGCAGAGTAAATCTATATAATGGCTTCAATATAAGTCAAGTTCTTAATCCAAAGTCATCTCTTTAAAAGGAGTAGAGGTTTAATATAAGTACAGTATCTTATGTTATTTATTTTTTCAGTCCAAAAAACAATTGAGGTTGAAAATAAACCTCCCTAAGGATATTCATGGAAGGAATAGGACACTCCTAGTGGTCAATGAGTAAAGCTCATAGGCAATATTTTCTGAAAGTACCTCAACATTTCTGATTTAAAAAAGTAATATGGATTTTATTGGAAAATTGAGGCCCCCAAAAATACAAAACAACAAAACTAAAGCTTATTTAATGATAATATTTTACTTCTTATCATAGGTTTTTTGCCATTGGCAAATTCTTTTAAAAAATAAAATTATATCAAACAGGTTATTTTTTAATCCTTTTATACCAATACCTTTGTTATTTTTAAAGAAAGTGAAAGTAATTTTCTAATTCTAATTATTATTTATTGATATTTCATGTAATCCTCATATAGAAGTAATAAAATAAGTCTTTAACATAACAGGACTGATAGATATTTTAATAACTCAAACACTTTTCTGTATTTGGAACTCCCAGAGGACCATCTTTTGAATTAAAATTAAATATCTAAGCCCTATTCCATTGAGATAACAAAAATTTAAAAGATAAAAAATCCATCATAATAAATATCAGGTTTATTATGGTTAAAATAATACATTAAATATTTGGGCTTTGATAAATACCAGCCTGAAAAAGCTGTGGTATTTCAAGGCACAAAAATATAGTTTTTGGTACCAGATAACACACTTAAATGGGATGAATTCCAAATTTAGCCTTCCTAATATTGGATTTCTCTTTTACCCGCACACTGAGATCCAATTTTACTTCATAAAAATACCTCAAAATTTATCAATTTCAAGCTTCCTTTTTAATTTTTACAAATTTCATCCCCCTCCAATTTCTGAATAATTACTAAATACTCCAATCATATTTTTCATCAATAAATCTCAATTCCAAAAACTCCTGCACAAAAACATTTTTTATGGTTTATTGTATATCACAGTCATTCTTATAGTGATAATTACATATTCTTAATTGATATTCTATGTAATAATAGATACAGTAGAATTTTTCAAAACCCATACATGTTGGTGGAAAGCTTTTGAATGGGTTAAGACAAGTTATGGGACTTGAGAGAGCCCTCCAACTCCCATATTTGCGAACCCATGATCCTGTATGAGTTTTTTTCACACACCTAAACACCCCATAAATGAAACCCATATGTTTCATGGTAAGAAATAAATATTTCACAACTTCATTCCCAGATTCAAGCATGGTAGAAAGCTCCACAAGCTATAATAGAGATAAATTGTATCACACAAATATGTAATATTTTAGTTTTAAAAGATAAAAAACATAAAAGTAACTAATTAAATCAATCATTAAATAAATAGTCCAGAAGCGACTTTTGCTTACAATGGCTAGGGGCCTGAGAGTCAAGACAACAATTAAGATCCTCCAAGTTTTTACTTAACTGATAATTATCCCTTGAATAACAAGAAAGAATGTACTTAATAATGCAATTGATTTAATTTTAAACTTTGGATAAAAAGGGTATTGGTTTTATGCTTCCTAAAAGTGAATTTCATCCTCTTCCTGAGTAAAGAAATCTTTTTGATCAAAGATGCCAACTGTAGAAAAAATTTCATATTTGTTTTCACGTTCTGGATTGAGAATCTCTGAAATTGACATTTGGTTTTGCTTTGTAATTAGACCCAGAGATTCCAATATTTTATTTTCTTGACTCAACAATTCTTCAGATTTAGTTCTTCCAGAATCAATGAGGATTTACTCAGGCTCACCAATTATTTTTGCGTGAGATCAGCAATTATCAATTGTTCGATTGGTGATTGCATTCCTTGAAATACAAAAAAGGCGCTTGGCACCTAGGTGATTTATGTTGTATTTGTGGTTTGCTTTGATCTTGGTTCTTTAATATTGAGTATCCAATTATATAAGATTTTTGCAGTAATTAGCTTTTAATTCTCTTTTTATTTCTGAATCCAGGGGCTGAACATGTGCTGTGAGGTTTGGACTAAAGAAGATGATTTGAATTTTTGATAGAGGGATTTGTGGTGGCTCATGCCCTTTAAGATTATGTAAGAGAAGGGAAATCTTGCAATTCTTCTCACGTAGCTCTACATTCCAGTTAGAAACCCATTTCTGAAATATTGTGAGGTCATTCATGCCTTGGAAGTGTGATACTATTGGTATCCAAGCTGAAACCCATTCTTTTCTGAAAGCATCAGGGTTGTTCATATTTTGCAATAAAAAGAAGGGGTAGGAATTCAGTTCCTGTTGATTTACATTTCAATGAAATCATAATCTGAGTTTTTTTTGACTTGATCACATTTTCTTGAGTATAAGCTAAGCTATTATCAGGTGGAATCCTAAACAAAATATTTTAGTACAAGTTTTCAAATAATATCTTTTCAAGCTACTTATGCATAGAAGAGCCCAGTTTTATCCATATCAAAAGTGTCTTCAGGTTTGAACTTCAATAGAATTGGAATTAAATGACTTGCTTCATTTGTAACCTCAATTTCATTCTTTGCAGCTTCTCGTCCATGCTTTCTATAATTATATAATTTGTTTTAATTTTAAAAGCATCTAGCCAACTTTTTCTTGGTATACCACATAATCATGCAAAGTATTTCCATTTTTCATGGGGGAAATCACCTGTTAACACAACATTTTTCTGCAGCCACTCCTCAAAAATCTCATCTACCTTTGCATGCATTACCAAAACAATTCTTTTCATTTTCTTGGAGCTATTATTTTGAGCTTCAGTTTGGATTTTCATCTCATCCTTTAATCAGGAAGATATGAAGGCTGTTTTAGCTCTAAGTTTGGATATCTTTCATTGAAGTTCATTGCTGTTGAATGCTGTTTCTTCCCGTTCTTTTGAATAAAATCTAGGATCTCAATTTTCTGGGACAATGTTGCAACATGAAAGGTTGAATTCTTTGCTTCAATGTCTTTAGCTTTCTCTTCATTGTAATCTGTAAAAAGTTTGTTTTGGTGGCTTTGATTGAAGATTTGCTTTATCCTGTGCAAAGATGTTAGTCAATGCAATTAATTCATTCTTGGACATGCTAATTGACTCCTTTAAGCTCTTATTCATTCCAATGAGCTTTCTGATGATTATATTCTCTTCAAAAGGATTTCCTTGTTGATAAAGACACTCTTCTTCTTTATTTGTTAGTCCTCCATTTTGTTGTTTGTCTTGAATCTTTTTTGTTTTCAACTTATTGATCAAGTGCATGAAGACTTGCCTCCAACTAATCAAGTACAATTCTCTCAAGCATATTGCATATAAGTGAAGATCTTATAAAATCTTCTTCATTAAGAAAAAACATTGTGTTTTCACTACTTGTGGAAAAGAGTGGAACGTCAGGTGGAAGTTTAAGATTTAGAAATGTCATTGGGGCAGGAGAGCAGAAATAATAAGAAGTTGTTGAAAAAAAGTAGTGGATCAGTAATTTATGGGTTTGAAGAGGTTTGGGAATTATTTCTCAAATTATTGATTATAAAATGTTCATGGGGCATGGCATTAGGCAGATTATGGGTTTAGGGTAAGTTTTAAGAAGGCACGAACCCAGTGGACCCATGACTTCATGGGTTTATGCAATTTATGGGTCTTGAGATGTATGCATTTTGACATGTTCTACTATATTTGAATATCTTGAAGAGAAAGACTCATATATATATTGGGGTATGACAGGGTTAAATCATATTATATACTCATGAGGTAATATTTGTATGAATGAATTAAAGAAAAAGTATACAATGTGGATATATAACAAGTATCTGAAGTTATTAAGGCTAAAGGAATTCCTTATTCATTGGATTTACTGATAGGAGTCTCATTCCTTTTTCACAGAGCCAGAATGAGATGTTGGGGCATATTTTTATATCAACAAAGCTTCAACACGTCTACTGACCCTCAATTTGCTGAAAATTGGAATTTAAATGAACAGTTCATTAATCTTGATTTTTTTTTTGTAACTTGAATATTTCTTAGCAAATTCAGATATTTATTATTCAAAATACAAGTATTTTCTTTCTGATTAATAATATTGAATATTGACATGGATAATTTTATAATATAAAAGGAAATATAGTCCACAGGAAGATAAAGAAATATTTTAACAAATTTTAGATGAATTCACCATGGGGAAAGTGGCTACACCTGACAGAAAGTGTTTCATTGAGAATTTGAAATGAGAGATAGATTGGGTGAAGGTTTAATATATGACATAAATTCAATTTAGAAATAGAAGTTTTGGAGGAAATTGAAGCCACATATGCAAGCCACACAGTATAAATTCAACTGACTAGATAGAAGTTCTTGGTTGGGCTTGTCAGGTCTTAATAATTCAGCAATAAATGATTAAAATAATTCTTTCAATTTACCCTGTTTTTTAATCCTTTTTATTACTTTTTATCATTTCATTTTCACAATATTGAAGCTTTGAAATATTTATTGTATATTTTTTCATATATATTTCAATTTCAATATTAATTCTCTTTCAAGGTCACTTATTGGAGCCAATAGATGAATAATATTGAAGTTGTAACCCTTAAAGTTTGAAAAAAACTTCTTTTAAATGTTTAAATGTCTTGGGGAACTTGGGAATTTCTTCACATATACATATTATAGAAAATATAACCATCCACTTAGTTTTTTTCTCAATTCTAATATGTATTTTTTCAGACATTATATCCTTTATTTTTTCTCTCTTTTTAAAGTGAGATATGGATCAAAATAAAAAAAAGCTGTCAATATTCAATGTACAAAGTCATTTCAAGGGGATGATCACAAAGCTGTAGTATACATTGAGAGACTATACCCCTTTTTCAGCCCATAAGCTTCTTGAGAGGAGGCTTTTACACTTATAGCTAGATAATATAGATATTCAAAGTGTAATATTGGGTACCTTTTTATTATAAATTTTCATAGTTTAACCTAAAATTGATTCCATCATTCATGTTAAAAATATTTCTTATAAAAGAGTTTTTAATCTTCATAACACTGAAAAACCTGCATTTCCTTGTGTTTTTTGCAGACTTCAATTTTTCCTTTTATTGATACCAGCTTAGCATCACTTTTCATAGTCTTGTAGAGAAATTATCAATTCTTATGTCACCATCTTTATCTAGTGAATTACTTTGATATGTGAAAAACCAAGATAATTTGGGCTATCATCTAAAGAAAATTAGGGTAGTGGCTGTATCAAGAAAAGAAATAAATCTGAAATAATGCATGTATTTGTGTGGAATTTGAGAAAATTCAATCTCCATCTATCAATATGGATAAAAATTAATTTAAAACACTTTATTAAGATGAATTTCCCATTAATGTATGTTTTGATTATTTTTTGGTATTCTATAGGATTCCTACATTATAAATACAATTTACTTGATATTAAACTCATTTTGTAGTGATCAGGATATATGGAGGGCTCTCCATGAGCTGGGAAACTTAAGACTTTATATGAACTTGGATGGTTGATAACTTTAAGTATTTAAAAATACATTTTTTAATTCCTCAATACTAAACCATAGAAAACTGAAATTATCAGAACTAATTCAGAAAATAAATTTCCATAATCTCTGCAACAGGATTTCCTCAAATGTATGGGGAGACCTATAAAAAACTCTATTAATAATTTAATTTAAGATAATATAAAGCTTCAACAGCCATTGAAAACAATCAAAAAATTGACATTCACGAATAAATTAAAAAGCTCAATTATTCTTTCTGAAACAATTTGAATGCTATATAATATTCAGGAAAAAGAACCGGTATAAATTGGTTCTTGTAATAAAATTATTTCTCAAAATGTATCCAAAAAATTCTGGGATTTTTTCGAGTTTTTTATCACTTTTATAAGCTTATATAGCCTAAAATAAGAATAAATTTAGAATAACCATCTGTTTATAAAGTGTAGTTAAAAACATCATATATGAAATATTTTCAAGTGTTTTACAAGAATATAGGACAATCTTTCTTGTTTCTATTTGGTATTTGTGCTTAATGAAAGGATCAAATAATTCATAAATATAGCATTCAGTGAAGGTAGGTCACACAAGTAAGTTAGAAGCTTTTGGAAATTAAGCTTGAAGTGGCACAAATATCACTTCAGAGCCATGTCCACTCAGAATCAAACATGGTCTGAATCATTTTAAAATTATTTAATTTCTATTATGATGAATTAACTAAGGAATTGACACTATTGATATTATTTTTGATGGAAATTTGTTTCCAGTGTCTGTTTAGGAATTCTTAAGCCAAAAATGAATTTTCTTTACGAAAAATGGATCAATCAATAGAATAAATCATGAGCTATATGCTTTGATCAATGATAACATGATAAAAATTTCTAAATTTATCCATTTGAAAATAAAATTTAATTCTTCTGAGAATTGACAAACTAAATAAATATAATTAATCTTAAAGTTGAAAATATTTGAACAAAATTGTAGGTAAATGAAGTTTTTTATTATTTTATTGACATAAAAATATGCTTTATGGGAAGATGACTCTCAGAAATGAATTGAGCTGGTCCTCATTTATTGAAATAAATAAAAATATTCCAACTTTCAATTAGTATTATTGGAACTATATTGAATTCAATATATACTCCTATTGTTATTTCAAAAAGGATTCTTGAACACAAATATTCTTTAATTTTATCTTTAGAAGAAAAAACAGAAAGAAAAAAATGCTCAAAAATAGCTCCAAAAATTCATCTTTGACCAAATATTCCATTAAAAATGATAGATCTACCTCAAAAAAATGAAGGTTAAGAACATTTAAGAGATGTGCACTGGATTTCTTTTTATTATTAAAACGAAGATTTTTTTATATTTTTTGGAGAAAGGTGGTAGAAAAAAATTCCTTTTGGCTACTCTAAAAGAGTTTTTTTATTTATTTATTTCATTTTTTTGAGTTTGTTATCCATCCTTTATAGTTATATGTTATTTTAATTTTTTGATCTTTTATGTTTTTAAATCGGTTTTGGTTTACTTTTATTTTTGGTTTTTCAATTAAAACTACATTATTAGGCATTTACAAGGGCTACTACTGTAAATGTTTTGAGATTTGTCAAGTTTTTTAAAGTGAAGTCACTGTAATTTCTGCTTATGTAATAATGTTGATTATCATTGATAATTTTATAGTAGCTGCCATTATAGGCCCTCCACTGTAAGTTTCTTCAAAATTGCTTGTTTTCCTCCAGTACCAGGGGCTAAATTTCATAGATCCCACTACTTATATTTTGAATTGAGAAATAAAACCTTCCAAAAAGCAAAAGTAAGTAATTTTCTCTTTAAAAAAGATAAATTTCGGTGTTAATACTATAGGTTGATGAAATTGATTAGCCGTACAAAGTAATCATAAAATGAAATAGAAATTTGATTCTTGATTTCTAGTAATTCTAATTAATAAAGAAGGAATAATATATACATTTTTGCATTTTTGGGTAAATCAATTTTCCCATTAATATTGAAAATCCTTTATCTTTTCCTTATGAGGTTTCAGAAATTTGAACATATAAGAAACAAAATTTCTAACCAATCTGTTTTCTTCAGAGGAGGCTTCAGTTGAAAAAGGCTTATTTTGATATTTTTGAGCCATTTTTTTAAGAATAAATAAGAGCTAATATTGCTAAAAATTAATAATAAGTTATGAAGAAAAACAGATAAAGGCTTTGTTTTTTTTAAGTGGTTTTGACTTATTTTGGCCTCAAAAGCTGCAATTTTTTCAATTGAAAATAAATCTTTAGATTCCTTTTTTTGTGTTGTGGAATATTACTTTGAATATGAGAATATAAATGGGAATAATTCTTCATATGATATATAACGAACTTACTCCATCCAGTTGAACAAGGAAGAAAATCTTTGAAATTATTTAATATTCCATCAGCTTGGCAGAACTTGTAATACTCAAAAACATTCAAATCCTGTGTTCAGCCTACTTCACAGAAAGGGTCCATGCTAATTTTCAAATGCAAAACATGCTTTCAGGTGTAACTAGTTTTCTCATGGTGATTCCTAGTATGAATTTATAATGTGATCAGGATTATCAAGTGAAAATATCCTTTTTGGGATAGATGCGTTCTCAAATTTTAATTCAATAAGAATTTATTTAGTCTTCTTATTTTCTAGTTTCATTTTTTACTTTTTATTAATATTTTTTTCACAAAATCAGGATAAATTGTGTAAAAAAATCTATGAGGATTATTGACTCAACACACAATGTCTATGTGCCATAGGAGTTCTTAAAGTAACGTTTAATATTCAAAACCCTTTACCTTGAATTAATTTAAAAGTAAAAATTGATAAATATATGTGCACTTAATATTAAGATTAATAACCCTGAGATTAATAGAAATAGAAATAAAGTTATAATTACAACATCAATTTTCCTCTTTGTTTATAATTTATACTATGGGCCCGTTGGCCACAGATGTTATACTTTATTTATAAAAATCAATTTTCTGGACTTTTCGACCTAAATTGACCACTTTATTGTTAATTTTCATAAAAAATCCAAAACGGGTTGTGTTGTCATTATTGATGGTATAAGCTTGTGTTTGGGTGGTGATATCGATTATTTAAGATGTCTTCCAGGGAGATTCAATTATTGCAGGTTTTGTGACAAAATGTAATATAAATTTGGGTTATGGAAAGCAAAGACTATATCCAGAAGGAGGAAAGTAAAACTCTTTGGAAATGAAATTATCTTCAATAATTAATGCGAAGATACAATAGATTAATGGGCTCAGAAACATAATAAAAGTATGGGAATTTCTGAAAAAATTATCTTGGTAAACAATGAAATTGGAAAAAAGTTTAGACCACCAAAGATATTGATATTATATTACGTTGTACTAAATATTTGTAAGGGAAATTCTTTCATTATTGGTTCAATATATGCTGCAGAAGTTTTCTAAAAGTGAATAAATTTTGATCATATAGAATCGTCAAATTTCCTGGGCTTAATTAGTTTTTCTTATCATATCCAATTTACTTAATATTCATGCCAGGATTCCTTGAATAATAAGTTCGTAATGTTGAATAAAGCTAAATCTATAATATGAGATAAAAAGGAGGAATAGAGAATGACCTCAGCTTCTTTTCTATAGAGGCTTAAGCCACTTTGTTTAATAATAAAATAAATTCAAATTTTCAACAGTAGCTATGGGATTATAGGCACCTGGGCTATGGGTTTCAGGCACTGTGATACACTTTTGAAAACCTAGCCACCTATATTTCAGGTCCAGGTATTTTTTTCAGCCTCAGTGGTAATAATAATTAGAATAATAGTCTTTTAAAATTATTCCCTACTTATTTTTCATATTGTCTAACCTTAAAAACATCTAAGACTTTCATTACTCCTTGTAATAAATTGGAATTTGTGATAATTTCTTGTCCATTTTTTCTGGTTGAAATAAGCTTATAATAAGATTCTCCAAATTATTAAAACCGGTAGTAAGATCTCTGAAAGGAGGTATCTCATAAATGAATCTAAGCAGCACTTATTTTTCGGTATTATCAATAACCACATATGGTTTTAGTTCTGGGAGGGTCAACCAAGAATTTGATGATGACTTGGGATCAATTGAAGTAACAGAGAAGCCCCTGGAGGTACTATTTCAATTATTAAGGTTAAGCACGCTTATTTTCACTAATTAATAGGACTATTTTGGGCTATAATAATCAAGGATTGATTTTGAGTGAAAAACCATCATAATTTACTTCAATATGTAGCTTATGTTTGTAATTTTTTTTAATTCGGCTTAGTTCTAACCTCAAAGTTATTCAAGTAACTTGAGGCTTTTATTCAAAATCTCTATTGTGAGTTTGGGTAGGGATGTTGAAATAAAACAAATTTATTTGAATTTCCTTCTTATGATGTTCTAATTATTCTGTAGTCGACAGAATAACATAAATTTAAAGAGATTTGGCTGTAGAATTGTCACTATCATTAGGAAAAGTATTTTTCCAAAGCTTAAATTTACTGGGACATTAAGCTTAAGCACAATTAGTTATAATGATCTATCAGACCTTTGGTTTCATAACCTATCATATAAAAGCAGCATTGAACTAAATATACATAAAAAAAGGCTAGAAATAACATGATTTAGGGTATTAAGTAGAAACATTTATTGGGAAAGAATTAAGATATGATTTTATTTCAATTTTTAATTTAGTATAAATTAATGTGTGAATTAAGGAATGATCAAATTTATGTTAAATTACTATGGTGATAAATCTCAATCAATATCTAATTTCTTGTTAAATATTAGTAATTGTAGTAGCGATGGCGTTGATGGTAGGCTTGAGAATGAGGAAGATGATGAAGATGAAAAAAACTCCTTATATCTTGATTTTGGTGCCGATAAATAATTATTGTAATAAAAACCTAAAGTTAGAAAAGAAAATAAGCATATAAGATAATAAAGATTCATATTAGTTATTATATAAGGATTGAAGAGCTTATCTTGGATTCTAGGAATATGAAAATACAGTATCAGAAAATCATAAAAAAATCCAAATTGAAAAATAAAGGATGTAGACAAAATTACCATAGATTCCTTTTGAATTTGGTTAGTTTGTTTTAAGAGTTTCATCATCAATAAACCAAAGTTTTTGAATCCGAAAATTTTTGAGAAATTTTTTGGGAAGTTTATTTGATAGAATTATTTTTGTTAAGTTTGGAAATATGTGAGATTTTTTTTTCAAAAATTCCAAAAATTTCCTTCTAATTGACCTTTTTGGAAACGAAAGAGTTTCCATTTCCGATGATAAAGATTTAAAAAAATGGTTTTGAAAAAGATCAAAAAATTGGCTCGATTAATTTTTTTTATTTCATGAATAATTCCTGGTTTAAAAAGAACTCAAAAAAACTGATTTGATTCAGCTCTTTATCTGTGAGAATTTTATTTTTTCTTCAACCAATCAGTTTTTGGTCATAAAAACAAAACGATTAAGGATGGAAAATATAAACTTCATTCTCATTGGAAATCAATATCTTTGAAGCTTCATTGCACTTAATGAATGTTAACTTGTTTGAAAAAATATCTTATTTTTTCTTAATTGATTTCATAACACATTCTAGCTCTGAAATTGGTCTTGATGAATTGAATTCATAAATGGAAATTTCCGTTTTAAATTCTTGATTATTCAAACCAATCTCCTTATCTTTTTCTTATTTTTAAACTAAAGTTACTTTTTTTTGTTGTTTTTTGATCAAAATCCATTTGCATTTGGAATATTTCTTCTTCAAGAAATATTATTTCGTCCTATTCCAATTGGTCATTCTCCTTTGCCTTTCATTATATAACCCAATTAATCAATAAGGTGAAATTAATATTACATAGAAAAAAAGTACCAAAACTCCTCTGAATTTCTAAACAATTTGAATTCGGTGGAAAAAATATAGATTCCACCTTTTTTCAAGATACACTTATTTCATTGAAGTCAAGGATTGAAGGTTCATTTTTTCTTGGATTCAAATTAAATCGGCATTCCTCAACTATATGAACATAAGCACTTGAATGAAGTAATTTTGAATTATTAATTTACATATATCTTACTAGATATTCCTTTAAAGTTTCAAATTCAATCAAGTAATAATCCAGCTTCAATTCTGTCTGTCAAGGAGTATTAATCTCTGCATATGTATGTGTAAAAGTCAAACTCTTTCCGGGAAGTATGATTTAACTAATTATAAAAATACCCCATCATTAGTAATTAATTATTACTTTATATTATATTTCCAGTTCAATCCCCTCATTGAGCTCATCAATCTCTTCATGGGGGTTACATTTGGCTTATTACCAAAGAGGAAAAACATTTGGGGAAAGAAAGGAAATATTATTTGCGGATTGGAATTATAGAATGAATACCTTTCTTATAAGCGTCTTAAGTGAATCAAGACCTAGTTTTACTTTTAAGCTCTTTGGACATTATATACTCCTCATCAGCTCACAATTCCACTCGAATACTGGTGTAACTGACACTTAATCAATCTCATAACATTCCACCGACTTAAATGGTCAGCAGGTGAAAGCCATTTTTCTGGATGATGGTGGGAATCCGATCGAGGCTGTACCGCTCGTATCAAAGGAGGCCTTGGAGTTTTCTTTTATTGGAAGCCAGTTCATTATTTTTGAACAATTAGCTTAAGATTAATTCCTGAAAGGATTTTAAATTCCATGGGTTCCTTTTGATGTTATCTTGTTTTGAAGGAATATTTTTTTGAGGAATTCCAACGAAATGAGAAAAAAATTGAGAATAATCCAACAATTCAAAATGAAAAACTTCTAAAATGGTGAATAAATCACAAAATTAAATACTTTTACTTTGAGAACCTAGTTCTTATTTCTGTTAATTATCTCCTCAAGGAAATTTGAAAACCCCAAATTATTTCAAGAAGATTACCTTTAAATTTTAAGAGGCATATATTGGCAACGGAGCTGGTCCCTTTAGCTATATGATTAATTTCAGAGCCGCATCAGGGTATTTTTTGGTCCAGGAAATGATACAGTATCCCTTAAAAAAAACCATACATTTTCTAGATATCCCATCAGGTCAAACATTTTAATAAATTTTTACAGGTAATTCCAATCATCCCTCAAGCTTTTAAATAAGAATGAAAAAACTTGAAATGGAAATAATAAATAAATTCGAATTGGAGAAGTAAATAACTTCATAATTTCTTCATAAAAATATTGTGTGAATTTTAAAATGATAATTCATAGAAATATATATTCATTCAGAAATAAGTGAAGTACTTTTATATTTCCCAAATCAAAGGAATTAATGCTGAGATTGAAGCCTTTTTATCAATATAATCATTCAAAGATAAATATCTTTAAGAAAAATTTATATGAGTTGATGAATGTAGCTTTCTCAAAGAATTCATTGATTTGAGTTTTCAAAATCATTTCTCACTCTTGTTCAGGCTTGTTGGTGGAGGAAATACAAAAATCAAATAATCTTATGTTGTCTTTATTTTTCTGTGTTTGAAACCCATAAGGATTATGTAGGGAAATTCTTTGAAAGACCTAATAAAGATAAATTTATTAAAATAGAATAGATAATACATTGATATTAATTCCTTTAATAGGGAAAAAGGAACTTTTTCTCCAAGATATGAAGAAAGAAATAAATATAATGCTTCACCTGAGGATTACATTTATTTCTATTTTCCTTTAGCTATATATTTCATAAATGATTTATTTTCTGCCTTTATCCTCTTGTGTGCCTTATTTAACATCAATTGATCTGGGCATAACGTGTGGAGCATAAAAACTCCAATATTGAAAGTTTAATTATGGGGAAATTTTCTAAAGAAGAGATGCTCCAAAATGTTTTCAGGTGTGCCATGATACTTTCAGTGTTAAGTATATGATGACAAGAAGACAACAACAACAATGATATTAATTAATTTTTCTATTAACTTCATATTATCATGTCCTAAGTTAAAACAAAGTACTGTCTCTTTAGATACTAAAGAGTACAGTACTTTTTAGTAAAATATGTACAATAAGCAAATACACAAAAGTATTTTTACTTTTGTTAGATGAAAAATATTTTGAATAAAAAGTACAAATATTAAAAAGGGAAAGCACTTTTTCAATCGTGAAATGCTCTAACATTCAGGAATTTTTGAATTAAAAGTAAAGTTTATTTTACTGGAATATTTAATAGGGTTATACTTCAAAAGATAGTTTGAATTCCTGTTCTATATTGCCTCTGTGAGCTGTGATAGGGTGGTATTCTAAATCTAGAACAACAAAGTTCAACTTAATACCAAGTCATATTTGAGTCCAAATTGGACACAGTATAACCCTATTTCATGAAGCAAACCTATTTATATGTTTCCAGAGATTATGTCACAATGCTTTCTTCCAGACCTCAACAAAGGGAACTCTTTCCAAAAGGCTATTAAACAGGTTGAAATACCAGTTAATACTGGCAAGTTTTATATCATATTCCACCATGTGACAGTACCCCCAGGTTTAGAACACTAAATCCCAAAGTGCATGTAGCTGATGGTATTACCCATATCCTACTAATGGAGCTACATTAGTCACAACAGGAGCCTACAAGGAACCCTTTTATTCCAATGGAGCAGAAAACCCAGCAATTTCTGGTTGTTTGATTGAGACCTCCCTTGTCTCCAACTGTGATTGAACACATGATGTTAGTAACTGGTTTATTTTCACAATGCTGTCTGCCAGACCTTGACAAAGGGAGCTCTTTCCAAACACTGCCAGTGAAAAGCTGTTGTGAAACCCCCCCATCCCACAGTCAGCCAGCTGATGAATATTTCTCACATCAGGAAATGCATTTGGCTTGACAAAATCCATGTAATGTAACAGCTGATGTTGCATTCTTATCAAAGAGCTAGTATATATGACTCAAATGAAAAAGGAAAATATTCATTGTTGGCTCTCATGATGATTTTTGAGAAATTATTTCCTGATTTTGAAATTCATAACATGCAATTCCTTTTTCCAAGACACCAATATATACAATGATTTTCTTTAAAACATGATACACCATGAATACCCATCTTTTTGAAATGCGTGAATTGAACCTGCTCAAATAAGAATATTAGTATCATTAGCTTATGTAAGAGGAAAGTGTAAGATCATTCATGGACCTACATGTTGATTAAGTGGAAATCATTTTTTAAGAAATCACAAAAGAAATTCCTGAGGACAATCACATGGTGTTTGACAGTTTTTTTGGACAGAATATGGTTTTATATAAAATTCCTGTGGAATTGTCAAGGTTCCAAATTATTAGGCAATATTGGGTTTCTTATTTATTTGACCTTCAGCTTCATAGCCAAACAATTAACACAATAAGAGATAAGACAGCTCACCAGAGCTTGATCCAGTTCTTTTAGCTCAATAGATAAATTCTTTTTTTATCTAGAATTGAATATTTGAAGTAAGTTGTTTTACCAGACTGGTCAATAAATATGTTTGAGTAACACAAGTGGATAAAGAGAAAGGTATACTGGATGGTTTTGGATTATAAGATAGAGAAAGAGAACTGGATGACAAATAAGAGAAATTGAATGAAAAACGTGTGTTATCAAATAAAAAATGAGTAATGACGAAAATAAGACAAAGACATAATGGAAAACTGAGTAGCTAAAAAGAAAATCCAAAGTAAAAGATAGCAATTATAGTGAGTAAAATTGGCTTGATCTGCATAAGTGCTTTTCAAAAAGGTGAGTGATGTCAATTGAAAAGTAGGAAACGAGTTAGAACAAATGAAAAAAACTAGAGCAGCTGTGATGGGCTCAAGGGTTAGATGTTTTTGATAAATTTTGAAAAGCAAGGGTATTTAAATATTGAAGGCTGACTGGGCTAAATCCATGTCCAATCTGAATGCTTGACTTTTAGACACCAGGCCTTTCATAGCGCTGAAGATTTTTATGAAGAAAGATCATAATAGATTTTTATCAGCTAATTCTCAACTGAGCTGGTAATTTAGAATAAAGAAAAAGGGAAAACTAATGAGTGTGCTCTTCCTTATCTTGTTGAGCTGTAAAAAGCTGACCAAAAAGCTGACCTGTTCACCAGAAAAAATGAGTTAAATGAGGAAGGTTACCTATTTTCATTGTAACTTGATTGTTGCAGTGAAAATGAGTGCACAATTCCACTTCAAACTCAAGTTAATTACTTTGTCCTTTCAGAATGGCCCTATGAACTTTCTGAGTAGGGAAAAAAAGCCAAGCTAAACAACTTTTATTTAGCAGTTTGACCTCAGGACCCACTAAGGGCATTCATTCAAAACCACTGTAACAAGACCTTTGGACTGAATGGTATAAGCTATCATAATAAATGAAAGAGAGGAAAAAAGGAAGATGAATGTACAGCTGTTTTCCATTTTGTCTTAGCTCTTAACAAATTAGAAGAATTTTTCTATTTTTTGTTGAATGCATAATTAGTTGCAAAAGTTGAACCATTGAGAACTGGTGGGGATGATCTTTCAGAATAGGTCTTGTTGCTCCCTGTGGCACTGTGTCTGCAGCACTCAGGAGTGTGGCTCCCTTCCTCTTTTTTACCATACATAGTATTCTATACCACATCAATATTCATTTTTTTGTTTTTAACCCGCTTTTTTCTTTTATGACAAACTAATTCTGTCTCTTTTCCTTTGCTTTGATCAAAAAAAACACAATCTCAAAGCCAGTAGCACTTAGTTGATTTGGTTTTACATTATATCTGACTAGAAACAAAGGAAAAAATCTAGTGATAAAGCCACTTAATGGAACTCTGTATGTGCCCAAGATGTCAACAGTATACCATTACAGATGGAAAGGGTCATACACGCCAAGGATGCTTTGTTCATCAAGCTACTTAGGCAATACATTGGGCCAAATTCTCACAAGACAAAGGCAATACAATTACCAAAAGGCTTCCAAAGCTATCCTTGAAAAAAATTCCACAAAAAATCATTCCATCTGCTGAAAAGGTCAAAAACAAAATGCTTGATTTTGAAGATGAAAATGAGACCCCACCAGAAAGAAAAACTGAATCCAAAATTATTTGTATGTTTGATGTTTTGATCTTTGTTCTTGACCAAGCTCTAATTTATGATTTATGTGGGATCCATAGGCCTTATAATTTATTTCATCATGTGGCTCCACTTAGTTTGTGGGCTCAGCAAACTTAATTTCAGAAGATCCCGGGATCAGCTTATTGAAATCATTGAATCAGTTTCTCAAAGCTTTTCAATTTATTTCATATTTATTTCATCCATTCCTCATGATTTGCAAGCTATCAATAGGCGTTTTAAATTGGAGGCATCCCTTGAGCAATATGTTTCTTTTCCAAAGTTTTTCTCATTGTATTATATTGAAACAGCACCAGCAGACTGTGGGTATCAAGCCTCATCAAAGAGCCAACCATGTGGTGCGGAGACATTCAAATCAAATCAAATATTAGGATCACTCAAAGCACCAATTTTCATTGAGCCTCAATCAAAAAGGCAATCTAAACCTCATGGGCTGCTTTGACTAGCAAAGCAGAATCAACCAAGAGACCCAATTTCAACATTTTTAACACAAAGTGTAACCAAATGGCTGAAGTGGCTCTTGAGCTTACCAATTATTGAAGAATATATTGATCAATGGGCAAATGGCTTAGATAATGAATATTCCAACTCCATTTGTTATGTGGCTCAAGGAACCATTTGGCAAAAGCTTTTCTCATTGAGCTCTACAGGGTCTGGACTTTCCTTGGGGCTCTCACTGTTTATTGATTGGTTCAATCCACTTAAAAACAAGCTTGCTGGTCATCAATTATTGGTGGGGCTTATTGCTCTTAATTGCCTCAATCCCCCACCACGTCTCCAATATCAAACACAATACACCTTCCTAGCAGGCATTATTCCTTCACCCAATCAACCAAAAATGTATTAATACCATTAGTGAATGAGCTGTATGAATTAAATAAGGGAATGACAATTGTGACACCAAGATATCCTCATGGATGCAAGATAATTGTAAAATTGATCACACTGGTTGGTGACATTGTTGCAGATCACAAAGCTGCTGGTTTCAAATCACATTCAGAAACTAAATTCTGTTCATGGTGTGAAATCAAAGCATCTGAAAGACATAAACTAGAGCTAGGCCATCCTCGCAAAGGCCAAAATGTGTTGGCTGCTGCGTGGCACTGTAAAGACACTCAATCTGAATTTAACTGGGAGAAAGTAGCTATGAGGACGGAGGTTTGCTGGTCAGAGCTAAATTGCTTTCCTTACTGGGATCCCATTGTCACTGTTGCTCTAGGGGTTATGCACAATTGGTTTGAGGGAATTCTCCAGCATCATTTCATAACCTGCTGGGGCTTTGATTTCAAGACTTCAGAGGAGGATGGAAATTCAGAAACTTTGAAGTAATAACAGCAGTCACAAGGAGAAGATATCAAGATGTCTATCAATGAATATTGGAATTTAGAAAGTAATGATGAAAACTCAGGTTACCTATCAGAAGATATCAAGAAAAGGATCCAAGAGAGAATTAGCAAAGTGATTGTTTCAAAAGGGGTCACATGGATACCACCTTTGGTTGGAAAACTCAAAGCAAGCAAGTGGAACTCCTTGTTTTCAGTCTATCTCCCAATGGTTTTTATTGAAGTCATGTGGGGAAATGCAGTTAAGGATCATACAGGGAATTTTTTTGATTTGCTTTTAAATTTTGGTGCACTTGTGCAATGCACAAACATTGTTGGTGCCAAATCATTTGAAAAGAATCATTCAACAAAATTTTCTAAATGCTACAATACATACCAGCACACATTGTTAAGGATATTTCCCCAATGCTGACATGTTCCCAATCACCACTATGCAATGCACATACTGGAGCAGCTACAGTATTGGGGCTCACCAATGGGAATTTCAGAGTTCTCTGGAGACCATCTAGTTGGGGACATTCAAAACCTCCAATGCAACTTTTTAAAAGGCTGGTATTTCTTTCTTTAGTTAAATTTATTAACTGTGTTTTGATTATTTTATTTTGAAGCACAGGTGCAATAGAGGAAACATTTGTGGCAAAGTTCTGTCAAAGGCAAAGGCCCCAAGCCCTCAAGCTCAAAAAATCAGACCCCGAAGACAATCCAACACATGAGAAACTCGAAATGAATGACAAAACATACATTGCATTATTGAAGTACTTACAACAAAGGCATCCAGATTTACATGACTGCAGTATTCTCCCTCATCCTTCGAGCTCATTGGTACTTCAAAAGTTTGTGATCAATTTGAAATCAATAAACTGGATTATGGGATTGAAACTATCAACAGAGCGTCCTAATGACTGCATCAAGCTCAGCAGTGGATCAAACAAATATTTTGGATCTAAGAGACCCAGAAGTGCATTCAGGTCCATTGATAGTTCTTGAGGAGTATGAGATTGTGAGCCACCGGGAACATGATTCTGAACAAGTCAAGACCTTTTTAAATGTTTTGGGGCTGACACATGTTGTTCCAAATCAAAAGCATATATTTGTTGCGATGAATGATGTTATGGGGTTGGCTGCTTATCTTCAACTCCCAGCTTGGTTGCTAGGCTGCAGAAAAGGAAGTTTTCTTTTTCAGTTTATTAACAAGTTTTTTGGTCTTGAGAGGAAGGAAGTTTCAGCTCTTACACTGTAGTTCATTCTCTTATTTTGCTGTGTGTGTACGTGTTTACAGATTCATCATTCATCTTGTGGAAAAGATGAATCTGTCACTAATTTTTTCACAATTTTAGATTTCTTAACCAAAATCCAATTGCATTTGAATTTGCCCAAAAAAAACTCATTTCTCACTATCATTCTAATATATCCTCATTGCATTACAACGTTTGCTATAAAACCCCGCTTCTTCTCTAACTTCACCAACCAAATTCTAATTTTTACCCCCACTTTCAAAACCCAAACTCTTGTTGTTTAGCTTGTCAAAGCTATTTCTCATCTTCTCTCTATCATTATTTTTTTGGTCAGCATATTACAAAGATTCAAAAAAATCCTTTTGAATTTCCAACTTTTCTCTTTCCAATCAAATCCAAATCCAATATTCTTTTTGCTTCTTGTTCATTACATCAATTCAATAAAAATTGAATTTTTTATCACATTGATTCAAAAATCATCATTTTGACTCTCCTACAATTTGTTTCTATTTTCTGTTACTGTCCTGTCATATTGAGCTTAATTCAAGCTGAAGAATGGAAGAATTCAAATGTTACTTTGATGTTCACGACTTCCAAGTACCGCAAGCAAGTAGAATAACTCCACCTTCCAGCTCCAACGCATGGATATTTATACTCAAATCGGTTGAAGGGGCTTGCATAGTACGTGATATTTCTTCCTTTAAATCTAAATAACTGACCTTTTTTATAGGCAGCTGTTGGTATATTAAACTACTACAATCCCAGCTTTGACATCATTGAGCAAGAACATATACATACAATCAATTATTTATACAACTTAGGATGCTTTATAGAGACTCTCCCAAGATTCCCTCATAGACCAAGGGACAGCCCATGTTGGAAGCAACCATAATAACACACAATGTCACTGTCTTGAACACTGAATTTTGGGATGCTTGCAAGTCCACAGGATTTCTTTTTTGACAAGTTTCTTTAAATAACAATTATTATTTTTTATTCTAACTGACACTCTACTATAAAACGGACATTGCATTTGATGTTTGATGCTCAAACAAAATTTGAGGTATTGGTTTTCCCAAAATTTTCTTTTGGATCTTTTTTATGTGTTTGTGTGTTATTCCAATTGAAACTAAGAAGATTCTAGGATGAGTAGCTTTTTTGATTGAGTCTTTTTGAAATTCATGTTGGGCTGTTCATGTTCATCCAATGATTTTGAGCTCTATTGTGTATTTTCAAGTTCATTTGTCTCATTGGTTTTATTCATCTTGTCAGAAGATGACAAGTGAAATTCAACTCATTAGTACTCTTTTAATATTAAGTTTTGATTATCACCTCACAAAGTCCAGAATAATGTGACACAAAGAAGAATCTGAGTATTCAAAAAGCACTTCCATATGAGACATAAGCAAGCCACTCATTCATACCAAAACTCTACTAAAAACATCATCTAATTAGATCACCACTCAGCTCATCAAAGAAAGGTTGAATTATTCAAACTAACAAGTCAGCATCTTTTACAATTGTATTTAAGGCCCTTCTAATCACATGAATCCTTTCAATCAGCATTGATGCATCCAGACGTCTGTTTGTTGGATGGGTGGTACTATCAATTAAGTCACTTAATGCATGAATATCACGAATTTTGCTGCCTTGTACAGAATGATGAAATTCTAGAGTTCTTGCTCAAAATATTCAAAGCTTTCTGTTCAACAAAATCCTCTTCAATGGCTAATTTGTTTGACAAAAAAAGGCTCACCTTTTTTTCCCTGAAGTGACATTAAAATCCCTAACATTGTAATCATCAAATAAAGTCCCTGGTCTTTTTTCCCAAAGGTTCGGGCATACTGTAACAAAAACTGGGACCTTTGATAATTGGTTTTCCCAAACATAGCCGTCCATCCAAGCTTAATGAGAAATTTCCTCTGTAAGTATTGAATATTAAGGAGCAAGTGAAAGGTTGAAAGATAGTTACCAAAAACGTTACAGCCAGTATGTGAATCAAGGATTATTGGACCATGACAAGGGCAATTCAGATAAATTCCCTTTTTGACATCTATGCTCATGGAAGCAAATGTAGGGTCCTTGCAATTACAGAAAACAACATTGGTGAAGTGTACCATGCTGTAGAAAGGTTGACAAACCTTGTGAGAGATGCCGGCATTGTTGAGTCTGGGTATGAGTGAATGTTTTGGGTAAAAAGTAAGATTTGGTTATGATTCACAAATTGGCTTTTTTATTAAGATGTAGTGGATAATTGTTTGAAGGAATTTTTTTCAAGAATTTATAACAATGAAGGAAACTTTTTCCTTTGACTTGCAACCCCTTTGTGGTGGATCTCAAACAATTTATATTTTTGTTAATTGAAAAATATATTTCCTTTTCCTGAGCCAAAACACATGACTTACATGGGTCTCAGTATAATATGACAAAGTTTTTTTATTTAATTTTGAATTTTTTCCAACAGATAATAAATAACATATTTGCAAAGATTTGTTAGATGTTTGATAATCAAACAGTGAGATTCTTCTGTTTATACACTGTCATTTGAGAAAAGATACAACTATCAAGAATAATTATTATTTCCAATTCAAAAGGAATAGCCCATGTATATGATGTAAAACATCCTAAAACATTGTAAATAAATAAGACCCAAAAAAATACCATTGTTGATGGGGATGAAAACCAAAATCACCATCACAATTGCCACTGGTTTCCTGAATTAAAACCTGAGTCCCCTACAATTAATTGACTTGAATCTTGTGCATGCACCATGTCAGTATCTGTAAGGTTTGACTATGAAAAAATAAGTAAAAATTACTAATATTTTACTTATTGTACTCTTAATTTCCTTATAAATAAAATAAATAAGATAAAAGTAGTTATAGTTATGAAGAATTATTATAATTATGGTGTAAAAAAAATAATACTAATAAATAAATATAATAATATGATAAATAAACTTATTAATATTTGATAGCTAATATGCTTAAAAGCACTTTATCATTGTTACCAACCAATTATAAAGGGGTAAAAAATTGTTTTTTATTAATCCAAAATACTGAATAACTAAAATATTACTAATATTATAGCTATATATTAATATAAATATTATTCATATTAATAGAAGAATCATTAATAGTAATAATATAGAGAAATTATTATAATAAGAGAAAATAACCTACTTTTGATGCTTAATATAATAATTTTGGAAGCATTTACACCAAATAATGTAAATAAAACTTGTTTAAATTGTATTTACAAATAAAAATAAGAGAAATTACAAATTTTCTTGATTTTACATGGAAATGAGATTTTTAAGAGAATTATAACAAAACAAGTGAAAAATTGAAGTAATCACCTCAAAAATGATGATTATAATAAATATTACCTTTGTTCTTTGATAATATAAAAGATTGATATATAAAGAATAAGGATTTTACCTTTTGATTTTATTGTTTTTATTGTTTTTTATGTGTCTGAGGGCAAAATTGAGTAAAATGAGCTCTATTTATAGTAAATACCTCCCTTCTAGAGTCAAGTAGGCTTCTAGTAGACATGTACTGATGGTATCCACTGGAAATGATCAGTATTCTAAGGTTTAGTGATGATTACGTCATGATCAAACCATCTTATCTCATTATTATGACATTATTTAGAGTTATCACTATAACTCTAAGTTTGATGACATCATAGGCTTGAAAGAAGCCTAAGATTTGTGGATCATATTATTATTAATCATAACATAGTAGTATTTACCATTTCTATCACTTATATAACTATTAAGCTTGAAATAAGATTACAGTGAGTGATCATAAATGATCAATTTGAAGCTTAAACTTTTAACATTGATAGCTTTTAAGTTATACGCGCTAAAGCTATTCTGAGAGTGAAGTCTGATAGTTTGGCATGTCCTTATTAAGCTTCCAATAGCATATCATTACATCATCAAAACTCTATTTTTGATGATTTTTCTTGTAATTCATCTTTTCTGTCAAAATTGAATATTTCAAACTTCAAACCTTGATTTCAAGGGGTTATACCTTGAATATTATATCAATAATTACATCATTCTTTACGTATGAACTAGTAGAATCTTACTATCTACTTTTCTTTCAGTTTGGACCAATTTCACAACAAATTGGTCAACAGCTCAAGTGATTTTGTTCAATAAACCTTTACAAGTTGTAACCTTGGTTATAACCTATAAAATAAAGTTCATATCTGTGCTCTTACATTAATTATGTGGTGACTTTATTTTTTGGTTTAACTCTCTATCTTGTATATTTCAAGAGATATTAGCTGAAAACCATGAATATATGCCTTGACCAAAAAAGTGCATATATTCAGCTTAATTCCTTAAGTATTGACTTTAGAGAAATGTCATATAATTGTTTTATGTGGAAGTGTATATGGGGAATCCAATGGTACAGCTTATTTCACATGTTTTTTCATTGGTTTCTGAGTTAAATAAGATCTTATGTCTTTCCTAGGGTATTATCACTTATTCTTTGGTAATTATTGATTTTTCAGATATGCCATAAAAATGACATATGTGTATTTTACCATGAGAAATCTAATGGTGTAATTCATTTCACATGTTTACTCATTATATTATTAGTTAGTTCATATTTTGTACGTATTTATGGTATTTTCACTAGTTTCAAGATAATTATTATAAGTGTAATTATTATAGAATTTCTCTTGTGACCTTTTTGCATATGTGGTCATATCTCAAAGGCTCACAGTACTTCTATATAAGGAAAAACTAAATTCCGGTTCTTCCTCCATTGCCAAATCATTGGCCTCAGAATTGCTATAGCTTTGATCACTTTCTTCAATACTTTCAGCTTCATTTTGATTTCTTTCTGAATCTTCATCTTTTCTTGAAATCTCATGTGAAAGGTCATACTTCTCAGTGTTTACTTCCCAATATTTTTCTGTAAAATTCTGGTCACTAAGCCTTTCATCTGGATGCTGTACACCCCTAATGAATTGGGATTAATTAGGTAAAAAGGTGACTTTGAATGCATCTTCTAAAATCATCTTTTTACCAACAGGGAAATTATTGAACCAGGTGGGATCATAAAAATCTATTGGCAAGCCCTTTGGCGGTTGGGAATTAGTTGAAATGTTTGGTGAGTCAACTTCAATTTGGTTTTGTATTTTTGATCACTTCCCTTCAATCAATTTTACTTTCTCAATTTCCTCATCAACTCTTCTCATGAATATATTGGCCTTTTGTGAACAGAAATCCAGCTTGTTGATTTTGTAGGTGTTCTTCAAGATTTACTCATCATCACTATGAGCATCAGTTTCTGACAGTATCTTCAAGTATCATTTTGGAAAATTTCTGGCGACCCCAAATGTATAGTGAAGATCACAAAGCTCTTAAAAAAGTTTCTTAGTCAATTAAAAACAGGGTGAAAAAGGTGAAAACCTTACACGTTTGTTTGAGATCAAAATTGCTCCCTTTTCTTGGTCTTTTCCATGTTTTCCAGCTTCTTTCATCTCCTTCTTGAATAGTTGAGTCATTTAATAATGAACATAATGATTTTATGTGGCATTGAGAAATTTTATATCATTGAGATATCAAAGATTTACATTCATATTCTCATATGCACCCCCAATAGCAACCTGACAAAAACTTTGAATAGCACTGATTTGGCACACTTCATTGTATAAAGTGTCACTTGCTCCTTCCAGGTTTGGTGCCCATTGTTAAATTACAAGCTTTGCTAGCAAGGCCTAGATATATAAAATGAAAAAATCTTTTATGTAAACTATACCTTGACCAACCTTCTTTTGTTCAGGTTGAACACCTTTTAGCATCAAAACTTGACTTTGAGGAATGATTGTTACCATGGTTTTGCTTCCTGCTGTCTTGTGAATTTCCTCAGGGGCTTTAAAACAAGTGTTTAACTTTTGAAGCAAAGATGTGTCAGGTGCAACTGGAAGTGAATGTGGATTAACCATTCCCCAGAGGACTTTTATATGTATATAAAATGAATTCTAAAGGTACAACGTTTTATCAGTTGTGTACTAAATTTAATTTAATTTTTTGAAAAAATCACTTGCCTTAGTGGGCTCAAACTCAGCAGGTGTCTCTCTCATGATCAAATGATAGGGGTCTGACTTTTGTTTCTTGGTATTGTCTTTTTTTAATGATATTGAACGATGGTGCAGCTTTGTATTTCCTTTTTTGGCTTGTGACTTCCTGGAACTTTTATGGTATTTTTTTGCAAATTTTTTTTATTCTTTCCTTTTTCTTGTGAATTGTGCTGAAGTTTGAGGTGGTTGACTTATTCTACAATAACTTGAAAAGCATTCTGAAATTCTTGAAGTTGCTGCCGTAGGAGATAAATTTCCTGATTTTGCTGTTCAATTACGTGACTAGGATCAGGTTCTCCTAGAGGGTCATCTGTATCAATGTAATTAAAGCTGGAATATTTATTAAGATTAATCAGAGAATTTTTTCAATAAAGTAATACAAATAAAAAAAGAAAGCTATAATTGTTAATGGTTTAGGATACTACTCAAGATAATTGGGAATCAACATGCAGCGGAGGAATCAAGTAGAGGATCTATTTGATATTTAATGATCCTTTCTCAATGGGTCAAAAAGACAAGAGATAAGGATGAAAGAACTTACAACAAAGGATTTTGACATGAAATTAATTAATTTACTTGATTAATGGTTAAATGTGAAGGGGAGAGTGCAATGAAAGGACTTGAACAATTTGATGTAACATGTAGTAAGCTGATTTAATGTGCAAAAACTATTGATTCAATTTTTCATGCAATCACAACAGTGCAATGTCATATCCCCTGTATCAAATGTTTTACAGGGGGTGAAAAAGGCTGTTAAACCAGCTGAAAGACTGGTTAATACTGGCAAGTTGTAGATCACATTCCGCCATGTGACAGATTATTAATTATTCCAAGAAAAATATTTTTTGGAAGAAAATATATTTAAATATAATTCAAGGTAGTTTGGAGTGAATAGATGTGGTTTTGGAAAAACTGAGGAATTAAAAGTGGTTAAAAAGGAGCCAATATTAAGAATTGAGGTATTAATATAGTAAGATTTTTTTAATCCTCTGAGACTAAGATAAAAGAATAAAGATCTTAAAGGAAATAGTGAATTATAAGGAAAACCCAAGGAAGGATAGAAATTTTCATGGAGAACTTGGAGCTTTGGAGTAAGATATGCATAAAATAAGATAACATAGGAGTGGTTTAGAAAAATCTTTTTATATGAGGGTAGTCTTTTTCTACTTTTAAGGGGGTGGAAACATTTTCTTGGGAGGGTCTGTGTGAAAGGGTTTGGATGAAAATCCATTCAGGTAATAGGGAAGTTTTTACATATATTAACCAACTATCCAAAAAATTAATTCATTACTTAATTAAACTTTATGATTCATGAGAAATCAATAAGCTAGTTTCTTTCTGAATGAATTATTTATAAGCTAACTTTATTAAGAAAATATTTAACAGAAGTTTATTTCAAATTACTTTGTATTATTCAGAATCCAACTTATTTTGTGAGTTTTGGATGGAAAATATCAAGTAATTCATTACAATTCCAAAAAATTCAAGTTGTGAATTATATTCTGAGAATCAATTTAAAGTTAAGAATGAAGATTTAGCGTATAAATAACTAATTATATAATACCTTCAGGCCTAAATAAAAGGTAATGATGATAATAGATCTCATATTGTACTGTAAGCTAAATCCCGCAATACATGCTAATTATCTGATTTATATTTATATTTTCCTTGATAAAAACCAAAAAAAAGCAATTTATATTATACTCTAATTTTGATTTATTTTTAGGTTCATATCTTGGAAGTAATTTTTAAAATTCAGGAATTTAAATGAATATTATTGGTGAATCCTTGAGACTTCTTAAAAAAAATCATATTAAAATGCAAAAAATTGCTTTATCTTATTATAAATGATCTTTTAAACTCTTTTTTTTTGAAAATAAGATATTTTAAACACAATTTGATTATAATTTTATTTTATAAAATATATAAGTAATGTTATTTTATTAAGCTAAAATTAGGGGTTTTTTTTTTGAAGTTATTGATCAAATTTCAGTTTTATTTGGAATTATTTATTAGGATATCTATGCAAAAAAATTAAACAATGAAATATTTTTATTCTAATTTAGGTTAATAATTATCAGAGGAGGCTAATTAATAATCTGATATTTGTTTATCATAAAATTATTGGAGTTTCAAATATAAAATCAAAGAAGAATTAATGACATAAAGTCATAATATAGAACCATGACCCAATAATCATGGAAAATTCTGCTTCCCAATATTTTAATGGCTATAGAAGGTGGTATTGGTATGTCCCAAATAATGATTAATATCTGAGATTTCAACCTCAGAGAGTTACATAAATATGTTAGAAAAATAAATCTCCTTTTGTATCTTATATTGTGTTTTGAAATTGCTTTAACTTGAAATAAGACGAGAAATTTGGATATGCATTAGAACATATCCATAAATATTAAAGTGATATAGAGAACTTAACAATTAGATATGTCTTTACCCATGAAGATATATTACTTAAATTAATCTTATTTAAGTTTAATTTCAACCAATTCTCAATTTTTGAAAAGATGCAAAAGATTTTCCTTCATTTCCTCAGAGCAATTAACTCTTCACAAAAAAATGGAAATATTGAGAAGCTATATTTTATATATTTTAGATACATAGCTTTTATTATCAAAGGTAACAAAAGCTATTGGATGTATGGAATTCAATATATGTATTCTTGATTTTACTATCTAACACCTCACAGTTATCTCATATTGAGAGTCATGGTGCTGATAATAAATGAAGTGGAGAGGCTTACAAAGTTCATATTCCAATAATAATAACGATTTTCTATGTAATTCAAACACTTTATTCATATTTTGAACTGTTCTCATAGTAAAAATTTCCTTACTTTGGGATCTACTTTGATATATGGATCAAGGTCTATTGATTCTTTAAGAAAGCATCAAAGGAGTAAGAATCATCTTTTTTATGTTTTAATTTTATTCGCATGTAAATAAATATATTCAAATTCTTTACAATATGTAAAACAAATATTTCTTTTAATGTTTTTTGTTTGTTTTACTCAAAAATGACTTGTAGGGCCCCTCTTTTAACTGATATTTTATATGTATATATCATAAACATTTTGTTTTAAAAAACTAAAAACATGAAAATAATATTGTACAAGCTTAATGAAATTGAAACTTCTGTATTCCATAGAGTTTGAAACCTTTGCTTTAGGTGAAATATCTCAACTTTGTTACCTTATGTAAATTTGATATATGGAATATGAATATTTCATGAACCTCAGGTGTTAATGACCACTTGCTTAATAAAGATAAAATAAAAAAATTATCTAGTTTAACTTAAAAATAGGGTTGCCTTATGACATATTAAACCTTATCATCTTTTGAATTACACCTCCAAGTCACTTAACTATCCATTTTTGTCATTGATTACTCTTGATCCTTGACCTTTCCAATTGAAAATTAATAAGTATTTTTCAGCTTTAGGAATAAGCATACTAGCTTATGTATTCAGATTGTGATCTCTTACAAGTTTCTCATTTGGTTTTAAGAACTTTCTTCTGCCTATGAACCTCTAAGGTACCTTTTTTTCAGAACTATTTTGTTATAACTTCAATTTCTTTCTTCCATTGCGTTTGATTTTGTATATTCTTTTTTCACTGGTGCATATTACTTAAAGAAACAATCTTTAGATGATTCTTTACATATTTAACCTTTTTTTTATTAACGCTGCTCACCAATTTTGGAATTTGATAAAGCTTTTATCAATTCAGTTACTTCATATAAGTTTTTGTGTCAGCTAGTCAATTAACATACCTCGATAAAAAAGTCTTTATTAAATTAATTTTAGGAATTTCTTCCCCAAATGTATTTTTAGAAAGAATTAAGTTTATTTCACCATTCTCCTTTGAACTAAAAAACTGCCATTCCACTTATTGATTATACCAAATCAAGTTCCCAATTCAATAATTACTGTTTTAGGAATTTCAAAATAATATCAAAACTTTGGTATTACACATTTCCTATATGTCATGAGCGGTAATTTGATCACAACTAAGAGCGACGTAAAAGATAATTTGATTTTTACGAGGTAATAAAAAAGCAAATTAACCCCAAAGCTTAAGTCAAACATTACTCATGTATGTATTCTTCTCTTCATCTTTAAAATAGGTGACAAAGCTCTCATATTTTTCCTGGTTCAATTTAGTATTTCTGCTCATTTTTAGGTTTGAGTCATTTTGAGTTGATTTTTTGATAATTTTTCTTTGGATTTACTGTGCTTTTGATGTGCTACTGATACAACTACCTTGTAATGAAAATATAAGTTGTTCTTTTTTATGTAGCTTGTAATGGTTGTTTTTTATCTTGGAACTTTCCTTGACTTTCAATTCAAACCAAGAAAGGAAGATTGCAAGAAGAGATGAATTCAATTTTAATTGAAAGTGATTGACTAAAAATATATCATAAGTCAACGAGAAATGAAAAAGTAAGCAGCAAGTCAGAGCGTCAACAACTTGAAACTGGCTCCAACATGTGCTGGGTGTCCAAATTAGCTGGCTAATTAGCTAGCCTGAGCTAGCATATTTAAAGTTTAGTCGCCATCGCAACTCCGCTCCGGTCGATCCCCAACTCCGCTGCGTTGCTGCCGATCCTAGCAAGATCCCCTTGAAGGATGCAATACACTCACATGATCTCATCATTTCATTCCCTCATCCAGCCTTTATCGAGCTTTCTGGAGTATTTATCTATACCGATCCATCCAATCTATCTGCCGATTTCGCTCTTGCCATTTCTTCATGCAGCTCGAATCAGCATCGCTTATCGCAGTCTGAACTCGCAAGCAGGCGGCGAGACAACCGTAATGGCTAACCTGGCTGGATTTCTGCTCATGGTGACTTCAGATTTTATCTTGGGAGATATGTCGGAGAAAGTAGTAGATATTACGATGCTAAAGAATTCTTTCTGGTTTGATTTGACTGTTTTAGGCCTGGGGTGGATCGATTTGGTCACATCTATTCTTAAGCCTACCAATCCCTCAAATGCTATCTTTTAAACCGCTATTGGCCTATGGTATCACCCACCTCATCATTCCAGATATCTCGCGACTCCCAACATTAAAGACGCTTGATAGCTTCCTACCTTTAATTGATGCTTTGATTCGGACAACAGCAATTGCAGCTGGTGTCGAAGCCTGCCGAACTCATCCAGTATCGGCAGTATCTGAGTCTTGGGCAATCCAATTGTTCATTGGAGCTATTTCCTCATCAGGAGGCGGAATATCTGCCCAAGCATTGAGGGTGTGGGAGCCCAATTGGTGCTTAGCGAGACCCTCTTTCTTGCAAGAAGGAACAATGCTGGCTGGAACAGATGTCTGGTCAGGCGCCCTTATCGCTGCTATATATGGGGCATTGACAGCGAGCCATCCCAGTTATCATCACTTTCTGTCGAAATACTTCCCCTATATTTCCCCAAAACCAATCCTTCCAACGGTCGACGCCAAAGCCTTATCAGCTTTCATTCTAGCAGTTATTTATTGCTGGAGGACGTATCAGGTCCATTACATTTCAAAACCTAAAAATAAAAAAATTGCTTTATCATTCAAAAGAGTCGCTTCAAATTCCAAATCCAAAAAAGAATAAAGAAATGTACCCAAATCACTGTCATTTTCATAACACTATAAGCCAGCCTCAATTTCATTTTACTTGGCATGTCAACATGTGGAATAATGCAGAAACTAGTTTTCGTTACTTGCAGAACGCAATGTAGCAGCGCTCTTGAGGACTTCAGCATTTAGGTAAATTGTTATGTATTTTTGCTTGAGCGTTTCTATTGGCAGCTCAAGTCTTGTATTGTAATTAGCTTGTCCCGCTTAAGATTGTATTTTACAGAAGAAGGTTGTTGAACAGGAACGTAGGGTCGTCAAAGAATTCGTTTTGTTGTCCATTGTTTGTAGGTGATTTTAAAGATTTAAAAGAGTTTGAATTTTGAGCACATGACATATCAGCCTTTCCGACTGTTTTCAATTTTAAGATGTTGGAATTACAATTAAGATGACAACCCTTTTCAACTTGCGAAATTCTGCATTACAATTCGAGTGGCTGGCAACGTTTTTTATCCCAAGGCGACAGAGTTTCCACCTCAGGGGCAAGCCATTGATTGGAAGCAAGAAGGGCCTGCATTTTCTCTTTTCAAATACCATTTCGCTTAAACTCATATATATTACCAAATCTTTTCCATGATGTTTTCTTTAGGAGAATAATTACAGGCATTAAAAAGCTAGAAGTCTAAATGAAAAGTCAAACATTCAAAGGACCATGGTATAGGAATCCCACCTGCAACTTTTCACAGAAGAAGGGATCATGAGAAGTGAAGTTCATTTTGATATTTTTTTCGACTTGACCACATCGCTCAAAGTCAAGCAATGAATTCAAGCTTGCATCTTTCTGAGACGGCCAGTCTATATTGTATTTTTGAAAATAAATTCTTTAAAGCTGTTTCATCACATAAGCAGGTTTAAGATATCATAAACTCACAATTAGCTTGATTGTGATGTCACGATATGACATATCTTTATTTGTTTTACTTTTTGAAATATTTTACGAAGTGTGATAATAATGATCATGTTAGGCATAAATTTTTAAGTCTGGTTTGAGTATTTTGTTTCTTATTTCTAAAATCAATAGTCCTTAGATAACAACTTCATGAGGAAATCTCACACGAAAAATATCAATTAATTTTTTTTTGGAAAACATGAATGTCAGTTAAAAAAACTTAGTTTGTTATAGCTTTAAGTCAATTTTCCTTAAATATAATTATAACTAATTTGATTGATAAGCTATTTAATCCACTCTTTTTTGAATTGAATGATTAAATCTATCAAAATGGAAAATACTTGTTGCATCAAGATATTACCTACGTGAATAATTTTCAAAAACTGAAATGGTTTGATAATATTAATTTAATAAGCCAATTAAATTAATTTTCTTAAATAATTGAATACTCAAAGAGTCATAAATATAAAGCTTTTCTTAGAGAACTGAAAGATTCAATGGTTATGAGTTTTGTCTTTTTATTATAATTAAATTTAAATACAAATAGTTTTAAATTCATTCAAATTATTTAATTATGAGGAAATGGGTGCTATTATTAAATTATTTAATAATCAAAAACCCAAATTTCAATAAATCAATGAATAAATGAATGACTTACATTGAATTTAATTATTAATTAAATGAAATTAGCTATGCCTTAATAATCTCTCATTTAGTTTTGTTTTAAAATGATAAGTAGACTAATGTTAAATCTCAATCTTTAATGAATTGAATTTCACTGATGATTTGATGTCTTAGAGAGTTTTTTCATTCCACTTCATCTAAGTGATATTTATCTAGTTATTCACATATATAGGTGTAAATTAAAATCATGACAAATTATGAGATCTATGATATCTTGGTGACTTGGTCTCAAAATCAAAAGAAAATTGAGAACATATTTATTTGAAAATGATTGCTTATTAAAAAAAATGTTTCAGTTAAGATCTTCTCAAATTATTTATAATATTCTATTAAATTCAGAAGTATTAAATTTCATGAAAGGAATAATTAATGTAATCTTTCAAAAAAAGAATTCAGGATAAGATTAAATATTTAAGAATTATTTTATTATGCTTTGAGGATTTCCATTTATTACTAATTTTGATTTAGTAAATGAATTAAGTTAAGCTATCCATGAAATTTTTTGTCACGATTATTTATTTCATCAAGCTAACCCATAATTTTGGCTTTCGGAATGTATTGATATTAAAGCAGGAAATTTTCACAAAAATTCCTGATGAAAGGAATATTTTAAATGGAAGATCTAGTTAAGATTTAGTAACTCAATTTAGTTATTAGTGAGAACTATATTTATTCAAAAGGTAATTTCAAGATCTTTTCTTTATTCCAGAGGAATTTATTTTCTTATGAATTTTAGATAATTTGATTAAGATGGTTAAATTTCTAAACTAATATTGTATTACACTTCTGAATAATAATAAAGTAAAAATTATTATCTAAAATTAGTTTTGGTGGTCTCTAATTTTATTGAAGATAAGCTTTGAAAAATGGAAATAACTAGTAAGAATATAAGAATTTATCAAGACCTAAATTACAAATGAATCATTATTTTTTTTTAAAAAAAAACATTTTTTTATTTAATTCTTGTATTTTAAGGAATTTAAAAGAGTAAGGTGGAAGTTAGTGTGATTGAAGCTGCTATCACTATTAAAAAACAAATGAAAGAATTTGTAATATATTTCAAAATTTAAAAGTGAACATAAATTGAATTCTTGATTAGTAATAATGGGAAATATATTTTATAAAGTAATAATAAATATAAGTATCCACACAAGGGATCTAATGTAAATAGAAGGAAAAACTAAGATTTTTTGTGGGGTATTTGTAAAGATACAAGAGAAAATATGCATATGAAATTAACTCTATTTTCTATCTGTCATAATTTATTGGGGAGAGTCAAAATTGTTATAAAAGCTACTCTGATTGAAATTCCTGAACTTATTAAATGAAAATATAAAATTTATCTTTTGTGAGTGAGAAAAATTCACACTTGAAGAATACTCATGATATTTCTAATAAATATATCCAGGGATTATATATATGTATTTGGATTATTACTTTGTATTGATTAAACTTTGGGGCATACTTCATATATTTTCTTTGAAAGAACAGAGAATCTCTTTAGACTTCTTTCTACTTTTAGAAATAAATTATATTAAATTTAAAAAGTATCAAATGTTTTATTTTTGAATTTTTCAACAAATTTTTGTACTCAAACTTAATGTGAATTTATCAAAATACCACATCAGCATAATATTTCTTTCACAAATGCAAGAAAAATTAGGTGAATGTGCTAAAAGATTGTTTGGATTGAAAAATAATCTTTAGTTAAGTATATGAATTTAAAAAATACATCCATACACAAATCTTACAAAAACTTCAGATAAAAGGACTAAAATCCAGCTTACCAGGAGGGCTGACCAAAGTATAATTCAAAATTTGGTTTTTGTATTTTTTAATTTAAGTATATTTGAGAAAGAAAATGTTTGACAAAACAGGCCAACACCACTTTCTTGAAACAAAAACTTTCATATGAATCAAGTAAAAGGAAATCATCAAAAAACAAACAAATGAATAATTAATATTGAGCAAAATATCATTTCTATGAAATAGCACAAGAATAATTTGATATCAAGCTAAAATTGCCTTGTAGCCACAGAATATTATAGTAATATAATATTCACACAACATTCTATTTTTAACAGAAAAAAATTACCATGAAAAAATCATTTATACTATCTAATAAAAACCAGAAATACAGAGTGAATGTAGAGATATTGTTAGAGGGGTTGTAACAGAAATATCTCAGAAAAAGTAAACTTGAAACAGTAACTATAGCTTTAAAGTATTCTATACATAGAAAGAGTTGATTTATGGAACTACTCCTGGGTGGCTTTACCCTTCTAGATATAGTTTAACTCAAAACTATTAGAATTCTGAGTTCTATCATAATATATGGAAAAATTCTCAATATAATATTTAAGATTTTATTCTCAAATTTACAAGAAGAGCTAGTTGAGCCTCAATAAAGCTGATGTGAACAGCTTCCAATTTTATCTTTAAATCAAAATATTTTTTTGAAAAAAGAATTTATACTTATACTATGATTAAGTGGATGATGGTCTTTGTCAGCCTGTGACTCAAAACCAGAGAACAAGTATGACAGCCAAGATACCATAAAACAATGGTAGAGAAAAATAACAGCAAAAATAGAACTGATCCAGAATAGCTCATAAAAGGTATTAAAAGAAAGAGGAAAGCTACCTCTTTCCAAATCTAAAACTCCCATAATCATAGGAAAAAGAACAACAAGCTTATTCAGGCTCAAGGTAATTTCTGAGCATAAACCTTACTTTTCACCTCTCATCTAGCATCCAGAGAAAGAGTATGAAACCCATGAAATGGGTGATCTGATTGAAGCTCTAAGTCAGGGAAGTTTAATGGTACTAGCCACATCAAGATAGCATCAAAAGTATAGAGGTTATGGCAAAAATAAAGCCAAATAAGAGTGAATAAAATATTCACCTTCCATCTAATTTCTGAATTTTGAATCTAAGACACCTAAACCGGGTATTTTTAAAAAGAGAAAGATCAGGGATTTTTGATGGTTCCATCCATTTCCTCATAGCTCAACTAGAACAAAAGTTATGGATAAAACAAACTCCATACAGGATTTAAGAAAAATCCATATCTGAACAATGGAATTTGAGAATGGAATCCCTTTGTAATATTGAAGGCTATCAATCCCAAGTGAGGAACCATTGTGTAGAGCTGATTCAGGGCTACACAATGAACCAATGTTGAGCTCAATATCTCAAAAACTGACAAAGATATGGTAGTTTTAAGGTTTATGTCCCACAGTTTAGTCAATACACCTTCATTGTGGGATAAAATTCCATAGCCTTGACTATGAGGTGTCAATTCCATGAATGAGAATTTTTATCCCTCAATAAATTGTGGTTTGGCTTGTATAGGGTCCCCATACAGGTTCTGTACAGAACCCTATATTTCATACATGTAAGAAAAGGGCTATGTGCTCCCCAAAAGGAAATTTTCACCCTGTATTGATGAAAACTGCCAAGATGTGGTTTCAAACCCTCATCTGAGCCCAATACAGAGTATAAAAAATATGTGAAAGCCACAATAAAGCTCTTGGAAGTGAAAATTATTCACTATTCCTACATGAGCAGGTCCAGAGGTGCTTTGAACCCAATTTCAGGATCAAAAAAGGGCCTTTTCTCTTCCAAAAAGAGAATCCCCATCCTGCTCCTGAATTTCTATTTAGTACAACTGTACATAAGAGCTATAAAATTACAAAATAATTAGGTTATACTCTATTATTATTATTTTAATTATCATATAGCTAATTAATTGATAATCAGTCCACCCAGGGTTTTCAGCAGTACTCACCACCAGTATATCTCTACAGTAAATCCCAAATACTACTATAAAAATCCTCTTTTTATTATCTTAGACCATGTCAAAGTCATAGGAAAAGCTGTTTTTATCATAGGATTTACCAAATACTTACCTGAGAGTATGGTATTCCAATTCATGTAAACTCTTCAAGGAATAAGGATTAAATAATTTCATTTTCAAAAAAAGGTAATTTACTTGATTAATATGAGTTTTAAGTATGCAATAATTAGAATTAAATTAATTTATATTCTAAATTCTCTTATTTTTAATACTTGAGATTACAATTAGTGACCTCTTCTTCAAATTATAAATAGTACAGTAATTATAATCAATAAGCTATTAAAAAAAAGAAATTCTCTTTTTTTCTATATAAAATAAACTCAGTAAAAACAAAAGTACAAATAAATGAGAGGGAGTACACTGTTTTAATGATGGAATAATTCAACATTCCCCTAACTATTGAGACACTGTAAGCTATAAGTAAGCTTAAGGATCATCTTTTTTGCTATAAGATATGGGATTTGTTGGTCTTTTTTCAGGATATTTCTTCCATATGAATCTTTATCTTGGAATAGCTACAAAATTTATTGTTTATTTGACCATAAAGAAAGGCTGTCAGGCTGAGCCTATGATGAAGCTAATGAGGACTAATTACAAGCTGTAACTATGACTTTGACACACTTAAAATGATTAAAAAAGTTTTTTTTGATAATAATAAGGGTTGATAATGAGGTATACAGGGCTTTATTATTGAGGAAAAGTGGTGGTGGGCGCTGTTGAAAGCCCTGGGTGCGATGATTATCAGTTGGTTTACTATAATAACTACTACAATAATTAATATTAAAGCTATAACCTGATTTTTTTTCAAGAGTATAACTGTTTTGGACAGTTGTACTACATAGGAATTCAAGAGCAGGATGAGAAAAACGTTTTCTGATGGAGAAAAGGCCCCCTTTTATCCTAAACTTGGGTGAAATAGTCTTCTAGACCTTTGCACATAGAGGAAGTGAACATTTTTCACTTCCAAGGACTTTCTTGTGGTTTTCAAAAGGCCTGGATAGCCTGTATTGGGCTCAGATGTGGTTTTGAAACCACATCTGGGCAGTTTTCACCAATACAGGGTGAAAACTTTCATTTGGGGACCACATAGCCCTCTTCTGACATGTATTACCCAGAGAATGCTGTACAGGACCTGTACAGGACCCTAGTATTGGCCAAAATATGAGTAATTAAAGTATAGAAAAGTTTCTTTGTCTGTTTGACACCTCATAATCATAGTTATTGGAGATTATGCTACAGTAAGGCTGTATTGGTTTAACTGTGGGATTTTGACCTTAAAACTGCCATACATTGTTCAGTTTTTGAGATATACAGCTCAAAGTTGATTCATTGTGTAGCCCTGAATGTCTTCTATAAAATTGTACCTCATTTGATATGGCTATCAGTACATATGGCAAAGATATGCCATGTACAAGAATTTGTGTACATATGTATGATTTTCTTAAAATCTGTATGGAGCTTGTTTGCCCCATGAATTTTGTTCTACATGAGATATGGGGAAATAGATAGAACCATCAGATAGAACTGATTTTTCTCTTTCCAAAAAGAGACCACCATAGGTATCTCACACTAAATATGTAGAAGTGAGATGAGAGGTGAATATTTTATTCCCCCTTATTTGACCTTATTTTGGCCATAACTCCTGTAGTTCTGGTGCTAGCTCAATTTGGCTAGTACCATTGGATAGCCCTGACTTAGAGATTAAATTTGAATACCCATTTGATGGGGTTAAGCATCTTCCCCTGTATTTCAGATGAGAGGTGAAAAATAAGGTTTATGCTCAGCAACAACTTTGTTATTCCTTGCCCTATGATGATAAGACTTGTTTATTTGGAAATTGGTGGGTTTCCTCTTTTGTTTGATACCTTTTGAGCTGATTTGGCTCAGCTCCATGTTTTGGTGGTATCTTGGCTTTACCATTGATTTGTGCTATTTGGATATCATGTTTGTGCTCTGGGTTTGAGTTACAGGCTGACAAAGGCTGTGATCTAATTTTTATTGTCATTTAATTTGAATCACTTATGGTCTTGTTCTAGTTATTTGGAAGAATGATGTAGAGTCATTTGTTCTAGAAGCCATGTGAAATTAATCTCACAAACAAATAAATCTCTGTGCATAGTATGTCTAGAACCATACTTCTCAATTGTCAGCCTGTGACCCAAAAACCAGAGCACAAGCATGACAGCCAAATACCATAAACCAATGGTAGAGCAAAATACCACCAAAACATGGAGCTGAGCCAAACTAGCTCAAAATGTATCAAAATAAAGAGGAAACTCACCTGTTTCCAAATATACAAGTCCCATCATTGTAGGAAAAATAATAACAAAGTTTCCCCTTCTCAAAGAAGTTGGTGAGCATAAACCTTAATTTTAACCTTTAATTCAAAATACAGAGAAAGAGGCTTAACCTCAGAAAATGGGTATTTAAATTGAATATCTAAGGCAGGGCTATCCAATGGTACTAGCCAAATTAAGCCAGCACCAAAAACTATAGAAGGTATGGCCAAAATAATGCCAAATAAGGAGGAACAAATTATCACCCCTCCTCTAAGTTCTACAGTTTTAGTGTGAGATACCCAAAGTGGGGTCATTTTGAAAAGAGAACAATCAGGAATATTAGATGGTACCATGAATTTCCACATATCTCATCTAGAACAGCGGTTATGGGGCAAACAAGTTCCATACAGATTTTGAGAAAATCATATATCTGGATAACTAAAAATGAACATGGTATAACTTTGCCATATTTGATCTTAACCATACAAAATGTGTACCATTGTGTAGAGATCATCCAGGGCCACACAATGAACCAATGTTGAGCTCAATATCTTAAAAACTGACAAAGCTATAGCAGCTTTAAGGTCAAAATCCCACATTCAGACCAATACAGCTTTAATGTGGGATACTATCCCATAGCCATGATTCTGAGGTGTCAACAAGACAAATAATATTGTTTATAATTCAATACCTCATAGTTCAGCCAATACAGGTTCTGTACAGCATTCTACGCATCACCCATGTCAGAAGATCGCTGTCAGGTCCCCAGGTAGACATTTTCACCCTGTATTGGAGAAAACTGCCCAGATGTGATGTAAAAGCCACATTTGAGTCCAATAAAGAGTATACAGGTCTTGTGAAACCCACAAGCCAGCACAAAGAAGTGAAAAATCTTCACTTCCTCTATTTGGATGGTCTAGAGGACCTTTCCACCCCATTTGAGGATGAAAGGAGGCCTTCCCCCTTCCAGAAAAGGAATCCCCATCCTGCTCTTGAAATAATATGTAGTTATATTCTGGGAAGAGTAATCCAACTGGTAAGACTGCACCCAGGGCTTTCAACAGTACACACAACCACTATCTTACAATAGTAAAGCCCTTAATATTATTATTTAAACCCATTTTTATTATAATTATCTGTGTCACAGTCATAGTTAAATCTGTAAATACTATTATTACTGCTTCATCATAGACTCATCCTGACATTTTGGGGGCCTGGCCATGTTTTTTGGACTATTCTTTCCCTAAAAAGTGAGTAATTTCTTATTTTTATTATATTTTTCCTCTTTTAAACCCATATTTTCCATGTGAGTAAATAAATAAATAGATATTATCTTTTCTAGTGGTGTATAATTTAAACCACCGTCCTTTTTATTTTATTTCATTTTTACATGGTTTGATTACAATTTAATTACCACTAGTAAAATTGGGCTGTTTGAGATATCCAAATAATAAGACCCTTATAAATTAGTCTTTTTTACATGAAGAAGAACCCTGGACCTTAAATAAAAGCTTCAGAGAGGTGAATACAAACAGTATACCACAAATCCACAAACCAGTATTTTTGATGTGTAATTGATAATTTCAATTACATATCTTGATACAAGGGCATAATGTATCAATATATTATGCCCAGGCCATTCTTAGACATGAAAATTGAATTTTAAGAAGTCTTAACTGACATAAGACCCCATTTTATTTGATTCAGTGGAAGAAAATTTCATCCCACTTGAGACCCAGTCACACCTTCAGAAACAGAAGGAAACAAGGGAAAAGGAAAAAGGCATAGCAAGGGCCTCATAACGACCAAGAAGTGGACACCAATTGCCACAAAGTGGACTAAAAAACCACAAAACTCTGCTTCCATACAAGGTAAACCAACCTTAATAAATTTTACAGGAAAGATTACCATAATTACGCCAGTTGTATCATCCAAAGGCAAATTTCCCAAAGAAGTGGATAACAAATTTGTACAAGGAAAAGTAAAAGGTAAATACCCTAAGAACATAGATTTTTTGACTTCTTGCAAGCACTAATATGTCCCCTGTACACCTCAGGAATCTTGGAATCCCAAGGAACCAGCCAGAGGACAGGAAAGGACTGTTCAGAACCAGAAGACCAGGGTCTGGACACCATGGAAACCATAATAGATGGAAGGACACTGAGGAAAATCATACCCACAATGCCATTCACCCTTCAATTCAATGGGAACCACGAACCAGAGGACTGGAAGGATATAAATAAAGTTCTTCAGCTCCACCAACTCCTCCAAGATTTATTCAAATGGAACATGGACAACAAGAGGTTCAACCTAGCATCAAACTTGGAAGAACTTGGAGCACGTTTCCAGAGGATATGTCTCAAAGAGATACCCTTCAAAGATCCCATGATAATAAAAAAAGGATGGAATCCAAACAGGAAGCTCAAACTCCTGGAGGAGAGGGAAACCAGGATAAGGGAAAACAAGCCACTATCCCAGCTATAGAAGAACAATTGAACCAGACAGAGACTACTCTGATTCATTCAGGTTCACAAGGAGTAAACCAACCAGACTCACCAGTAGCTTCACACAATTCAGGCAGAAAAAGATCAGTGAACAAGAGTCACCATTCTTCACAACCCCATGTAGTTTCCAGAACAACACAAGGATACAAAGGGAAAAACAAGGCTTCTTTCAGCCACAGGCAGAAAGGGTCATACCCAATGATCCATAGGCTTCTGGACTTGGTGAAAGAAGTACAAAAGAGCCAGAAATAGCTGTAAATACTTCAAGAATCAGTAGCCCCATGAAAAGAAATATTACCCCTACTCAGAATGACCACAATGATTTTAAACTCAAAAGCAACTTAAACAGGGATCAACTGTGGTTACAAATGTCCCAATTTGCAATTAAAGCTCAAGAGAAGTTTGATTAAATTCATAGCAGCAATGTAAGGTTGCAAGAACTTCCAGAGGAAACAATAAAAGTCATCCAAGGGAGCTGTGCTCAATTAAGCAAAGCCTCTGAAGAAACCAAAAAAAGACTAAATCAAGTCTCTGAAGAGCAATACTACTTCAAGAGGTAAAGGGAATGTCTTTATCAAGAAATAAACAAATTGCTTAATTTCTGCCAAAACATGAAGCCTCAACCACAAGGCCATGCTTTAGATAGTACATACCAAGAAGACATCAAACCAGATTTCCTGTTGGATAATAAGTCAAGATCCCCATCTCAATACCAAGATGGAGATAATATGACTTATTCAGACAAATAAGCATTGTAACAGTTTCCAGAGGTCTTACATTGGCCAGAATTCTCTGGAATAGGAGAATATTATCATATGGAACTCATTGATTATATTGATAGACTCTTCATTGATATACCAAGTATACCAGAGTATTGGATTAAAGCCAGATTAAACACAACCTTCAAAAGACATGCTAGGATCTGCTAGACAGAAATGAAAGAAATACATGGTGGAAGAGTCAAATAATACACAAGTACAGTAATGGTACTTGGCTATGGAAGAAGACCCTGTAATTTGAACATGTTAAGTACTGTGTGGACAAGGATCCATATGAGTGGTGTCTCAGAAAGTGTAAAAGACTCAACGCCATAGATCCTCAAATGGACATTCAGATGAGGAATCACAAAATCCTAACACAGATGCCAGTAGAACTAGAATATGAAATAAAATGAAGGTGCAATCAAAGCTCTAAATTGGATGATATTGAAAATGCCATACCAGATATAAGAAAAAGAAAAATATAGGGAAGTATTCCCCATTAAAAGCAGTATTTTCAAAAACAAACAACCTTCCAGGGTGGACATCAAAGAAAAAACCAAAGAAAGAGTTGCAGAGGTGACCAAGAAGAGAAACTCTTGTCACAATAATGAGTCAAAAGACCACTATGCTAACAACTGTCCAAAGGAAAAGGAAAAAGTCTATTCCATTGAGAAAGTCCCAGAAGAAGAATCACCAAAAGAAGATTATGAATCAGACTCTATAGGTAGTTCCATCAGAGAACACTCTGATGATGACCAAGACCCAAGAGAAGAATTCCTAGTAGAGTACCAAGAGGAAACACAACTAAAAATCCAGGGTATACCGTTGGGAGCAGGAATGCCACAGGATACTGCAAACAAAAACTTATGTAAACATAAACAAGATGCACAGACCTTTCTAGTCACACCAACTAGAGTAATGGCATATATACACGGGACAGCCACCAAGATGAATGTTTGTATTGACAATTGTCAACACCCATTGATCATTGATAGTGGTGCAAACTAATCAATAGTGGCCAGAGAATACCTGGAAAACCACTTCCCAAACTGGGAGAAGCAACTCTTTCCAACTAAGGCAAAGAACTCTGAAAGTTCATCAGGAAAAATGAAATTGATTGGGACTATTATCAAAGAAATAATCATACCCCATATAAACGTTAACATCAGACTCAATCCAGAGTTTTTAATGCTTGAAGATACACATATCCAAGGGTTTTTATTGGGAACAAAGTACCAAAGGAGGTATTGTATTGACATTTACAATAGTAAAAACAGGAAAATTACCATAGGTACAAACAAGGAAAATAAATTTTCACTTGATCTATACCAGATTTCCAACCAAGAACCTCTAGGATAATTGCTGAATAAATTAAAAGAGGGCCAATTCAGTGCTAACCTCACCAGTAAGCAAAAAATTAGTTTACTGAAAATACTGAGGAAAAATAGACCAGAATTTTCCATAGGAGAAGGAACCTTAGGAAAAATCAGAGCTCATGATATAGAAATATATTTAGATGTGGAAAGAACTTATCCACCCATGCTTAGAAGACTTCTGTATCCAGAAAGACTGGAAGCTAGGAAATTGATTGAAAAGCACATCAATGAGCTCCTAGATATGAATTTAATCAGAAAGATAGGACACAATCCAATAGTGAAAATCACCACTCCTGTCCTTATCACTTGTCATGATGGCAAATCTAGGTTGTTTAGGGATTTCAAAGCCCTTAATAGCTACACAGAAGTTGATATGTATGCTATACCAAGGATACCTCATTCCCTGGACAAGAAGCAAAAGGCAAATACATAACCAAGATGGATTTTATTAAAGGCTTTCACCAGAATGCAATTAAACCAAACTCCATGAAGCTACTCAGGATGATATGCCATATGAAAATATATGAGTACACCAGGATTCCGTGTGGTAGCAAAGCTTCCACAGCCCATTTCAAAAGAATGATGGACAAAATATTTTAAGAAGAAATATTGGAAAGCTTGATGGTGGTATATATTGATCATATAATTGCATACTCATTGAAATGGAAAGACCATGTTCAATACATAGACCAAGTACTTAGTAAATGCATACCCATTAAACTGAAAAATTTGACTAAAGAAGTGTGATGTTGGCCAACAAGAACTATTGGAACTAGGAGATATAGTATCAGGACTTAGCCTGGCCATAGATAAGAACAAAGTAGCAGCATTACTGCAAAAACCAGTACCACAGAACATCAAAGAGATGAAATCTTTCCTTGGGTTTACTAGCTACTAGAGAAACCACATAAAAAGCTTTTCCCACATAACTAGTAGTCTATACAACCCATGCTCAAAAGATGTGGTTTTTGAAATTACCAAGGAAAGAATGGATTCATATGAGAGGATAAAATATGAATTCACCAATGCACCTTTCCTAATATTACCTAGATTTTAGCTACCATTCAAGTTATATATAAATGCAGCTTGTAGTCAAGGCCTAGGAGCAGCCCTTCACCAAAGACAAATTGGGGATGGTGAATCAAGGGAGGGAGTAATATGCTACATAAACAGGCAATTTAAATATTCAGAGGCAAGGTATTGGGCTACTAAGAATGAATGCTTATGTTTATTCTGGGCTATAGAAAAACTCCATTATTACTTGGAGGGTGCAGTATTTGAAGTATACACAGACTGCACAGCCTTGAAGTCTTTACTTCACATCAAGACTACAAATAGACACATGTTGAGGTGGAAAATAGCCATCCAAGAGGATAGAGGTAACATGACCATCATATAAAAATAAGGAAAAATCTACACCAATGAAGATGGCCTCAGTAGATGGCCACTGGACAATGTCAAAAGAAACCCAGCTTATGACCATGCAGTAGCTTCCAAAATTCCTATCCATTTAATGGAAGTAGATAGAAGGAAAAAATTCAGATTTTCTGAATGGGAACCAAAAGGTGGTACCCCAAATACTCACCTAAGTGAACCAGAGGGGACAGAAACTCCCATACTAGGAATAGGTTCCCCTGAGATTCACAAAGAATTTTTTAATTCAGCAATGACAACTTATTCCAAACACAAACAGTGTAGCATATTGTTACAACTTCTTCAACAGAAGTACAGGAGACTAGAACTGGAATCCCAGTTAGAGGAACCCTGGTTGAGGGACTATAAGGATGATAAATTTCCCTTATAGATGGACTACTCTATCACAGATTGAAGCATACTAGTGCCCTCACAGTGAGAGATAGAGACCACATATCCCTGATCCTGCAAGAATGCCATAACTGCCCCTATATGGGACACATGAGTGAAGACAGGACCAAAGCAAGGGTAACAAGCACAGTGTGGCAGCTCATTGGGAACAAGAGTTGAGTGAATACATAAAAACTTGTGAAAGATTCCATAAGGAAAACAGAAACCACGGGAAGAAATATGGGCTTCTTCAACATATAGAAGATCCCAAACACCCATGGGAAACAATCAACATGGACTGGGTCATAGGACTTTTCCCAGGAAGCAAGGAAAGCTTCAAGTCTTTCCTAGTCATAGTTGATAGGTATAGCTAAAGTGTAAGGTGCCTACCATTTCACAGCTATGGATAAAGCCTTGTTATTCTGGAATAACATAATATCCACATGTGGAATCCCTAAAACCATCATTAGTGATAGGGACTCAAAGTTCAAATCAGCATTTTGGACCAACCACTATGACATGATTGGAAAAAAACTTGCATTTTATAAATATTATCATCCACAGACAGATGGGTCAGCTGAAAGGATGTTCCAAACAATAGAGTACATCATCAAAAGATTCTGTGCATATGGCATGGAATATAAAGACCATGAAGGGTACACCAATGACTGGGTCACACTCTTTCCAGAAGTACAACTGGCTTACAACACAAGCCAGAGCTCTAGCACAGGGAAATCACTCTCACTGGGAGAAAAAGGGTGGAACCCCCTATTTCCTGTGGATCACTTGAAGAAAAATATTCTGAGTATCCACCCCACAGCCAAAGACTTACATGATATGTGGAAGAGAGAATGGGATACAGCTACTAAGTGCATAGCTGAGGCTAAAGAGTACAACAAACAGAGGTATGACAAAATAAACATGGAACCAGACTTCAAAGAAGGGGACCAAGTGTTGGTATCAACACTCAACTTTAATAACCTCAAGGGACCAAAGAAAATGAGAGAATAATTTGTGGGACCCTTTACTATCATTAAATTGATAGGGAAAAATGCAGTTGAGGTTAGACTAACAGAAGAATTATCTAGGAAACACCCAGTATTCCCAGTCAGTTTGGTCAAACCCTACTGCCAAACAGGAGAGGATAGGTTCCCCTCCAGAAAAAAGACCTACACCCCCAAAAACATAGTGGAAGTAGAAGACTCCACTGGCCCTGTAAAGAAGATCATCAAGGCTGGGAAGATCAGACTGAATGGTGAAGACTGGAGACAATACTTGGTCAGATTCAAAACCCAAACAGCAGATAATGATAAATGGTTGGCAGAAAATGCCATACCAGATGGTAACCTTCACCTGAGAAGATTCAGAGCCTCTAGGAGGGCTGAAAAGTCTCATCCATGATGAGCCTTTTTGAAGGGAGGGTATGTCATCCTGTGACTCAAAACCAGAGCACAAGCATGACAGCCAAATTCCATAAACCAATGGTAGAGAAAAATACCGCCAAAACATGGATCTGAGACAACCCGTCTCAAAATGTATCAAACAAAAGAGAAAAATCACCTGTTTCCAAATATACAAGTCCCATCATCATAGGACAAAGAATAACAAAGTTATTCCTGCTCAAAGAATTTGTGCAGCATGAACCTTACTTTTCACCTCTCATTTGAAGTCCAGAGAAAGAGGCTTAAACACAGCAAATGGGTATTAAAATTGAGGATCTAAGGCAGGGCAATCCAATGGTACTAGCCAAATCAAGCCAGCACCAAAACTATAGAAGTTATGGCCAAATAAGGAGGAACAAAATATTCACCCCTCATATAACTTCTACAGCGTTTAATGTGACATACCCAAAGTGGGGCCATTTTGAAAAGATCACAATCAGGGCTATCTGATGGTGCCATAAGTGTACCCATATCTCATCTAGAACAAAGGTTATGGGGAAAACAAGTTTCATACAGATTTTGAGAAAATTCTATATCTGGATAACTCAAATTGAACATGGCATAGCTTTTCCATAGTTAGTTTTAACCATATAAAATTGGTATCATTGTGTAGAAATAATGCAGGGCTACTCAATGAGCAAACCTTGAGCTCAATATCTTAAAAACTGACAAAGCTATAGTAGCTTTAAGGTCAAAATCCCACATTCAGACCAATACAGCTTTAATGTGGGATACTATCCCATAGCTATGATTATGAGGTGTCAACCAGACAAATAATCTTGTTTATAATTTAATACCTCATAGTTCAGCCAATACAGGGGTACTATACAGGTTCTGTAAAGAATTCTACGCATCACCCACATCAGAAGAGGGCTGTCAGGTCTAGAGGTGAAAACTTCCCATATGTGGTTTCAAAGCCACATCTGAGCCCAATACTGAGTATAAAGGTCCTGTGCAACCCACAAGCTAGCAATCAGAAGTGAAAAATCTTCACATCTTTTATGTGGATAGTCTAGAGAACCTTTCCACCCCATTTCAGGATAAAAGGAAGCCTTTTCTCTGCCAGAAATGAAATCCCCACCCTGCATTTGAATTCCTATGTAGTACAGCTTTCACAAACAGTTATCCTCTTTTAAAGTAATAAGGTATACCTTGAATATTAGAGTATTGTAGCTCTTCTTATAGTAATCCAGCTGGTAAGACTGCACACAGGGCTTTCAACAGTGCTTACCACCACTATCTCACAAAGGTAAAGCCCAAAATATCATCATTTAAAACAATTTTTATTATCATTATCCATTTCAAAGTCATATCTAAAGCTTTAAATACTAGTATTAATTCTTCATAATAGACTAATCCTGTCATAAATGTTGACAGACTCTTCCAATTTAAACACTACCAATAAAGTTTTCCTGACCATAGTTCCAACTTCTTGGATAAAATCTAGAGTGGTGATGCTTTTTACTTGACTGAATTTTGTAAAGCATAAAGCTTGAATAATAATCTCATTTGAAACTTATTTTTATTTTAGCATTTTCCATAAAGCCTGTCCATTTGTTCTATTGTCTTCACTGAGAATACTTGACACAAATGGGAGATTTTCTTCATTCAAGCAGAAAATAATCAAGCTATAGGATTTTTTATTACAATTCTACCAAATTTCTCTGGGCTGTCAATAGAGTCCCTAGGATTAAGTCAAATTATCCAAAAATCTCTAAGTCTGACTTCATAATGGTCACACATGTGAAAAATTCTCAGAATTTGGCTTTTGGAAATTAATTAAGTAGTTTGAAAAATAGTGATTATTAATAAAAAACAGGAGAGAATGTCTTAGGAAAAAACCAATGGATCCTTGTCTCTAGGTTCCTACAGCTGAGACAAGTACAATAAAACAGGATTCTGGCATAAAACCAGTAGGTCATTTTCCTCTGGTTTCAAACAGCCAAAATGGGTAAAATAAAAAAGGAAAATACAAGGAGTTTCTGTGATAAAGCCAGGAGGTCTTTACTTCTGGATCTATCAGGCAATAGAGCAACAATCAGATTTTAATATTTATACTTTAAAAGAATAATTCCACTTTATTAGCATCCAGTACTGATAATGTGTTAAGTATTCAATAGGAAGACAATGATGATGAGGATGAAATTTACTTTGATTATTGATTCTATTCTTTTTCATAATGAAAATTACAATTGGTTAATTCTTCTTATTCATGCATAAATTCATCTTAATTATATGTTTATGACTTGAAAGTAGGAGGCTATTCACAATTAAAATCAAAATTTCCAAACAAATGCATTATTTTCTGAGAAATTTGAAATATTTTGCATATTATTGAATTAACCTCAGAATATTTAAGATTTTTTAAACAATTATTGAAGACTTAATTCATTTCATTCCTATAGATTCTTTGCTTCTGAATACTTTATCAATAAATCTCTCATCTTTTAAGTATGAGACAGTTAGTGAAGCTCAATTCGTTAAATTGCTTTACCTTGAGGTTTCTAATATTTTTTAAAATGATTCAGAAATGGATCCATGGATAAAAAATGAAGGATCTTGGACTGTGAGAAAAATAATCACACAGGATTATCAAGGAAAGAGAAAACTATTCAGTCAAGGATTTTAGAAATTGATGTTTAATTCAAAGTTTTTAACTATTATTGTTTTTTAAGCGAATTAAGGATAAGAAAAATAATAAATAGGATGGTTAATTATGCCTTCATTCAAAATTATGATGAAAACTTCAATCTGAAAGGGATTTAATTGGTTTGGAGATTTTTTCAAGTGAAACCATGTTCCTTGGGAATGAAAGAGGAAAGATTAAAAGGAGACTAAGAAGCTTGAGCTGTATAATAACATCTTTCTTCAAAATATAGGAATTGATTTCTGAAGGTTGATAAAATGTTTTTTTTAATAAAGGAACCAAGCTTCAATTCAAAGATACCATTATGCCTTGTTGAGATTTCTCAGAGATTTCATTTCAGGTATTCTATTCGAAGGAAATAATTTTAGTAAAGAAAATTAATTTTTCAAAAGTAACCTTTGTTGAATTAGATCCAACTAGTCCTGGACCATTCCCTAGAAAGGTCTGGAAGGGGGTTCTTTACAATTAAAGTAAATAGAATTTTTCATCATGCAGCTGGGGGAAGGTTTACAAGTGATGATCAAATCAAATTTTCAAATTTATCATTTATATATGTTATACACAGAAAGAGATTAATGAAAGAAATATTCAAAAATAAAAAATTGAATTCAGAGGAGCTGGGGGGTCTTAAAAAAATTAAATATCAATAAATTAATAGGAATTCTATTTTAATCAAAGATTTTGCGATAATCCTGTTTCAGAAAAGGTGAATAGAGTTTGGATAGATTTTACACAATGAAGTTCTGTGATCATACAGAAATATAGAGATAAAAACTTTGACTAAAAGTGAATTATGGAAAACAATTCAGATCTCAAAAAGATTTCATAAATTCAAGGTATTACAGACTTGAATTTATATCTGAAAAGAAAGAAAATATGAGCTTATCGATTCTCTTCTGTCATATTCATATGGAGAATCAGGCTTGAGTATTAATTTTATATAATTATACAAATATTTTATGTTAATATTATTATTCATACCTTATGATACCCAAAAATAAGTAAAATTAGGTTTCAAAATGAGCTCTATTTCTTTTCAAGAAATCATATTCAAGATCAATAAATCAGTATTAAGAAATACTACCTTGAACACATTGAATTGAATCAGATGGAAATCAGATAAATAAATTTTCATAGTATTTACGATTTCATTAAATATGGAATTATAGATGGAAGAGAGATACGATAAAAAATATATACTCAATTCATCAATTGGGTATAAAGTAGATATTAAGACACATAATAAATGTCACATGTGTCTGGTGCAGGAATGTGGGAGTCCTACACTTTGATTTTAATAAATTATAACCTAAACTGGTTTGAAATTGAATAACAATTATTCAATGATTGAAGTGCTTCTAATTTTTCAGATAATTCTCATTGAAATGAGCTTCTTTGGAGGTATTTAAATATATCCAAAGGACAATAAAAGACAAAATCGGAATTGAAGGATCTTTATTTTCCATAAAGAAAGATTTTTAATTTAATGAATTGGATAAAGAAATATTTATTACCAAAAAATAATGAGGTTAATAAAAATTAACATTTATCTTAAAAATTTGAAGAAAAATAAAGCTTCATTGAGAATTTTGAGAAAATGTGTATTGAATTGATTATAATTTTATGATTAATAAAAGGAGTATTAATGTTGTTTGACCACTGGATTTACCATTATATTATCCCTTGACACATTTCTGGGTATAAATTCCACAAATATACCTTGAATAAAATTTAATTGAGTTTTCAGAACTTAAAGCATGAGAACATGAAAATAGGAAAAATTGAGCTTTATCCACACCTCATGTGGTGTTGTCTATCATTTTTTATGTTAGAAATGAGGTGTGATGTGTAGAGTATAAGCTATGAGAATTGAGTTATTTTCATGAAAGATATGGAAATGTGTGTGTGTGTATGGAATAAGTGAGCTTCAATCCAACTATGAGGAACGGATATTTAAGTTTTTGTACTTGAGATTCTTAAATTTGATGAACTATGTAAAGCTTTAATATGATACATTTTTAAGCAAAAAAATGGCTTTCCTTTGGAAAGATTAATTCCTGAGGGGCAAAAGGAATATTTTCTCGAAGTGTGTAATAGTTTCCCAAATTACTTGCCCCCTATGTGTATAACTTAGGAATGTATTCATATTTTGATTAATTTTTTGCTGGCTATTCCTAAAAGGGTCCATGACTAAATTAATGATTTAGCCTTTCATACCCACCATTTCGGTTTAATCTGTTTCCAATTTTGTAAAAATATCCTTAATCCGAAAGCAAATTGAAAAAAAAAGTTCTATCTCTTCTGAAAGACTTCGACACACATTGACAAAGGAGGGCTCAAAACAGGAACTTGATTCTTAAATTGAGAGAACAATGAGAAGAGATACAAGGTTATTACTTACAAATTATGTCTAAGTAAGCTTAGTAGGAGAATTTTCCAACCAGTACCACCAAATTTAAACTATTAATCACAAAATTTCATGCTTTGAACAAGTAGCAAAAACAGAAAATTATTTCATAAGCAATTTGTTCAGCTCATGTTGGCTGTCATGAAGCACATGAGTCTTAAAAGAATCAACGTATGAGCGAAGTATTAATTAATGAAGCTAAGAGATTATATTATATCTTTCTATTAAGATGAGAAACTAAAATGATACTGACAAGGAACATCTATTTTATTGACAAAGCTCACCCTTGGAAAAATGTACTAGGATATTAAAAAGGTCATTGTGAGCCTTGAGGTATTTTATCCATTAATTAAAAGGTAAGGATATATCTAATAACAGCTTCTAAAGTATAATAATCTCATAAGCCATGTAAATACTCAAAGCTCATAGGTTCTATTATATAAAAGAATGGATACTTTAATTAATATTTATGTCCTGGATTTTGAGGTAAGGTATAGATTCTACTTGAAATATTACCAATTTTAGTAGCACGGGTCACATAGACTAAAATTAAGTATATGAAGTGCTAATGTGTAGAAAAATTGAATTAAATGGCAAAATTATTTGTAAATACTTATTCTTTCCTTTTGTGTAAAAATTATGGGAGTGTGTAGAAACCCATATGACATAACACTGGGATTAGTTTAATAAATGCTTCTAGCCTTTAAGGGGAATGATTTTTTGAATAAAGGTCATCCATACCCTTATGAAGGTATACACTTCAATTTAAAATAATTAATTTTGCTCAAAAAATATCTAAGGTAGAAAAAAATCAGTGACTAGTGCCAGGGTATTCCCAATTATGGGCCACATGACACCTTTCTAGAATCTAAGTAATCCAAGGTGAGGAAGAGCTCAATTAATTAATGAAATACCTATTTGACTTGTTTTCTATACCCAAGATCTATGAAATGATGAGATAATACAAATAAATTTCTTTCTTTTACATAAAAAGGAGGTAATTAAAAGGTGAGATTCATTTTACAATGGAAATTATTAATTGTTAAAAAAAGATAGATAGATATATATCAATTATTTAATTAGGGATTATGGGAAATGGTATCCATGGAAATACTTTCTCAAAAAGGATATTATTTGACTTAAAATCCCTTCTAATCTAAAAAGAAAGGAAATATCAATAAATAATCAAAAAAAACCTTGATAAAATATGGCGAATCTGATAGCTAATGAATAAAAATCTCATTTTTAGCTAAACAGAAAATATTGATATGTTTCTGAGCTCAATAAGAATTTTTTATTAAATTGAATTGATGAATACACCAAATTTAGGAAGAAATATTCAAAATTTACAGAAGATACAGCCTGTGATGAAACTACCAATAGTACTGATGATATGGAGAAATAATTTTTTAATTTGAGATAAAAAGATATCCATTTTAGTAATCTCATAATTTTCTAAATATAAAATTTTTGTTGGAAAAATTGAATCCCATAATTGGATCACTGTGATAGTTCTATGTGACAAAATAGGGAGAAATTATAAATCAAGGTGAGGTAGAAACATCTCATCAAGTGGATTTTTTTGTTTAGTTTATTGAAGCATATTTGATATTCTTGTAAGTATTCAAAGGAGCCTTCTTTAGCTCGGTTTTTCTCAAAATAAGAAGCTCATTCTCAGTTAAATAGATATATCACCAACATAGTCAATAATATTAGTGATAAATACGTACATAATCATCATTAAGCTTTCAGATAATCTAAAAGACTTTAAATAAAAGAATAATATTGTATGTGATAGTGTTTTAGCTACTAATGAGTTTTTATTTAGCATTAATAAACTCCTGATTCTTATTTGAACAATATTTCTTCATCAAATGATAGTTGAATTTTTCATTTCAAGTTTTTTTTTGAGTCTCTGAGAATATTTAATAATTTACGTTGGTTCTTAGTTTCATTGTGGCTTATTTACTATATTTGGGATTTATTTTGAATAATCGCCAGCACTTTTTAAATTCTTATATTTTCTCTATGTAGATATTCTCAATAGTTAGTAGCTATAATTAAATTGTAAAAAAATAATATTTATTGAGAATAAAATGGTAATATTTTTATGAGATTTTATATCAATGTAACACATTGTAGCTGACTATATTAGAAAATGACCACCTACTGTTCTTCAATAGCAATTCATATCAGATAAAGGAAGAATAAATAAGCTATCAATAATCATAATATCTCAACTTAGAAATATAATAATCGTATCAATAATATTAGCAGAACTAAAGGAATAGCAGTATTGACTGATATGTATATTGCTTATAATTCCATAGACAAATATTATGGTACCTATGTATGATTAAAAATAGTATATAGTATCCCAACTCCACCTGTGAGGAGAGATTATATCTTTGAAGGTGTTTTAATATTAAGTTTTCAAGGAATAACACTTTTTGTGAAACAATAGTCCATTTTTGTGTCAGAATGATTAGGCTTAGATATGAATCAGTAAGCTCCTTGTGAAAGAATTGATGAAGTTTTACATGAGTATTTCCAAATTTACAAGTTGGAGTAGATGTGAATTTGAAAAATGAGTGATTGGCTCTGAGTATTCCAAATAAGGGATCATTCTTTATATTGAATATTCAAAATGATTTAATTCTCTTTTATATCTCATATTAAACATCATGAACCATCTTGATACACATCATTTCAATTGTGAATTACTTACGAGAAATTCGAGCTTCTGATTGTTTATAATAAAGAAATACAAAATATCTTACTATCTGTCAGGTCAAATCTGATCCTTCAGGATCTGGACGCATGTATAGCATTACTGCACAAAGGAAAAATCTTGGAATGTTGAAAGATTTGAAGTACCTTTTTTTAGATGCTATATGTGGCTCACAAATGGTATAAATAGAGACCCTTCATTACTTCTTCCTCCAATTGTTCATTTCCATGGTTGTATACCCAGTCACTGGGCCCAGGGATTATAACTATTTGGTAGGAATACATCCCTTAGTTGTAAATTAAACATGAGTATAGTCACTTCATATTCATGAGAAAGCCTATTTATTGATAATTTATTGGTATGAAAGAGTCACCCATTTCAATAAATAATTATGGTTATTAATTTATAATTTGGAGCCAGGAGAACTAACCAAGATTCTCTCATGATCGTTAAAAACATTATAAGACCAATATTTTTCTATTATGAGAATAGTATGAAGACAAAAACACCAATAAATAAAAGTCAAAAACAATTCATGAAATATTCTAGTTTTATCCAGCTTACTACAGATTTATCAGAAGTTTCATCATAATATAATCATAGTGATATCCAGATCTTATCATTCAAAATAATTTTTCACTGTATTTACAAACTAAAAAGGCTTTACGGTTTGTTCTCTTTCTTATTTTGTTCAGGGTTAAACATATTATTTCTGTAGAAAAATGAGAATCTGTTTATATTATATTAAAAAGACATCTCTTATTTATTCACCAGAAAATAAAATAAATATATTATTTAGCTTAAAGAAAGATAATAAAAAATACTAAAAAGAAAGTCTAAATTATTTTTGAAACAAGAAGAGAAAGTTCTCAACATTTTTTAAGAAGCTCTGAACTGTTTCTTGTACTTAACCCTGACAAATAATGACTCATTTAACCAAATGTGGGTTTCCCAACTATGGTAAGTAATGTAGGCCCCTAACAAAGAGTTTTAAGCTTTTTTTCAGAAATATTTCAACTAATTCGAGATCAAAGTTAAGCATTAATCAAATAAAAATACACACAAGAAAATGTAATTATTTTAATCATCCTCTCAAAGATGATCAGAAGTATTTCAACAAGAAGAATTTTAAGAATCTAAAAAGGATTCACAAACAAATATCTATATTTCTTCTCTCAAAGCAAAAATAAAATATGTTTCATATGAGATTCTTCAGCTTTCTAAATAAAAGGAAAAAAGGGAAAGGTTTTTAAGTATAATATATAAAAAGGGTGTATTGATATGCTCAAGATTTATTCAGAATCAGAATTCAGATTATCATAATTTCCAGAGGATAGTGTTGAGAGAAACCCTGTTGAGTAAAAACTTTAGGAAAAACTGATATGGCAGAAATTATAAGGTTGGATCATAAAACAAAAGAAATGAAGCTATTAATTTATGAAATCCTTGAAAAGAAAAAAGGAAATGGAAATAAACACAAATTCAAAAATAACAACTCTAGAAAAAAAATGGAAGCAATCAATAGTTCTAAAAAAAGTAAGACTATCAACAAGTGTTACTCTCAGACCATTGCACAAAAAAGAAAAGAAAATACATAAAGATGGTAAAAATTTGAGCTAAGTACTAAAGATAAATGATCAAAGAGAAATAACTTGCGAGCCTAATCAAAAAAGAAAAAAAGCAGAGTGATGAGTAGAATTGTAACATGAAATATTTAATCTTACTGATGTTATAAATCTAAAAGGAAGATAACAAAAGGGGATATAGATAAAATATACTAGGAATTATAATAAAGCTGTGAGTAAAGTGATGGAAATTGAAATAGTGCTTAGCCTTCTGGTATCATATATTCATTGGAACAATATATTCACAAAAATCACATAAACAGTATTAGAAAATAAACTTTATTTTGGTGAACCTTAAAGGTATCATTATATACCCAAAAGACCACAAATAACAAAATTATGTTATATTATAGATTAATAAATTTATTTATATTATACAAAAATGATTAAAATATAAATATAAAATTTATATAAAAAATGAAAAACTCTATTATAATATCAAATTAAAACTGAATTGAAATTTAAGATTTTGAAAATACACTTTTACTTGGAAAAATTAAGTAAAAAGAAATTTTAATCAAAAATATCAAAATTGAAATATTTTTCAAAGAAAATTACATAAGAATTATCATAATTTTTTTTACAATAAATGAAATTATGAAAATTATTTCACCATTGGATTTCTCATGAGAAATAAGGTGGGCTTACCCCTGGGTGAAAATTCTTGAACTCAACTCTAAATAAGCTTAAATTAAGTTTTTAGTATTTTCTGCATGAAAATCTGAAAATCCTCAGAAATTTAATTCAATTCACACCACATGCAATGTTAAAAATAAATCTTTGTGCTAAAATTTAGTTGTGGTGTGCAGCTTAAAAGTTATGAGGAATTGAAGTATTTTAAATTGAAATGTCAAAGTGTGCACCTGTATTACATAAGTGAACTTTGATTTCAATATGAGGTATCAATTATCACAGTTGTGTACTTTAAAAAATAAATTGAATTGCATATGTCAACTACAAGTATAATATATGATGAGGTATCAAAGAAAAAATAAATTGGAAAGACTAATTTTTTGGTGGAAAAGGAATCTTGGCTCCAAGGGTGCCAGACTTCCTCAAATTCCTTTCTGACAGGCGTGGGATGTCAAAATCTATGCAAATGTTCGTCATTTTTGTCCTGAAATGGAGTCACAGGGTCTATGTTGCAATTGATGCTGAGGTTTTTATACAAACAAGAGAAGTTTGAACTGTTGCCAAGTGGGTAAAATTACCCTTAAGTTAAAGAAATATTAGTAAAAAGAGTTTGAGATGTATTTGACATCTCTTAAACACATTTTGAAATATTTTGAAGGCTTGGAACCAGGTATTACTATAGAAATGGCTGATTCAAGCGACTAAAGTGGCTGAAAATAGCAAAAATGGTTTAAACCAGGGTTCAATGATGCCATAATTGGCTTTTATGCTGTCAAGATGTTTGTCACAACTGATTGGAGTAAATTTTAAATTTGGAGTAAGAAAATTGGTGGATATCAAAGAATGTCTTCTTTGCCCCACTTTTTTCTTCATCCTGAAATGTTCTCCTTTCATAATTAGTTTAAACACTGTTAAAATAATCAATAAAATATTCAAAACACATTTTCTTAAATCCGTTCAAACCTTTTAGACATGTGAAAAATTATTATAATAATTCTTTGTAAATCTTATAATTATTTTTTTACCCTTGAACCACCCCAAAATTGAATTAAAGTATCTTTCGTTACTGTTGAATTTGGCACTTTTTTTGCCAAATTGACTCTGGTCACTTTTGGATGTGTTGTCTCTTTAATATTCTTCTTACAGACTTTTTTTCTTATATTAATTATCTACATTTCTTTGCTCTATTAATTACAATTGAAATTTCTCTTGAAGAAATTTCTTTTGTGGCCTTAAATATCTCTTGTAGAGTATTTTTGGATAAATCTTTATTATTGTTAAAAAAATAAATCTTTATACTATTATTGCTTCATACTAATAGGCTATACAAATAAATTTTGCATGTTTTCTGTAAAAAAAACTGTTCAAATTTTCCATTCTTAATTAAATTTTACCTTATACAAATTTTGAGGACAGGAAAAGTACATGATTTTCATTCAAAGTCTCATATCCACGCCTTACATTTGGGGGACCATTTGTCATATTTTACCTGTGACATTTTTTTTACTTTTTTAAATACTTTTTTTGTCATCTTGAAAAATCCATAAAACAGACTTATCATTCAAAAATATCATAAAAATAAACCTTTTCTCTCATTATAAGTGAGGCTTTATTTTTTCATTTCTCTTTTTAAAAAAATTGTTTTACTTAGTTTATTGCTTTTTCATTTAATTTTATTTTCTGACAACATGGTAAGACAAGAAAACATTGAGAAAGCATGAACAGCTACTTGTATATTCCTTCCAGCACTGTTATTATGACACAGAGTGTGAGCCTTTGAGATATGACCACATATCCAAAAAGGTCACAAGAAAAATTTACAATAATTATTCTTTCAAAATAATTAGCTTAAAATAAGTGAAAATGCCATAAATAGGAATAAATTCTTAATTAAATTGAAATCTAATGATCAAACATGTGAAACGAAGCAGACCATTGGATTCCTCATTATAAAATACACATACATAATTTTATGGCATATCTGTAAATTCAATAATTAATGAATAATAAGTAAGAATACCATAAAGAAGACATAAATTGCTATTTATCTCAGAAAACAATGGGAAAACATGTGAAATAAACCATAACATTGACTTTGCCATGAAGCCCTACACATATAACACTTTTATGTCATATTTGTAAAGTCAATATTTAAGGGAATGACCTGAATATATGCACTTTTAGGAACAGTGCATATATTCATGGTTTTTAGCTCATATATTTTAAAATACACATTATAGGGAGTCAAAACAAAAGGAAAGCTACCAGGTAATTACTTTAGGAGTACAGATGGAAACATTATTTGACAAGTTATAAACAAGGTCATAAACGTTAAGGGTTTATTGAATAAAATTGCTATAGCTGTTGACCACTTTGTTGTAAAAGTGGTCCAACCTTAAAATAAATTGGATATTAAGGTTCTACTAGGTCATATGTGAAGAAGTATGTTTTTTATTATTATATTCAAGGTAAAACCCCTTTAAATCATGGTTTGAAGCATAAAATAGTGAGTTTCAACAGAAAAGATGAGTTACAAGAAAAATCATTCTGAATATGATTTTTATGATGTAATGAAATGCTGTTTTCAGTATAATTAAAACATGTCAAGTTCTCAGAATACACTCTCTAATTGGCTGTAGTGTGTATAACTTCAAAGCTAATGCTGATCAAATTTAAGCTTAAATTTGGTCATTTAAGATCACTCACTGTAGTCCTATTCTACGTTTAGCAGTTATATAAGTAATAGAACTGGTTAATACTATTAGATTATGATCAATCCTCATAAAATACGCAAATTTTAGGCTTTTTCCAAGCCTATGATGTCATCAAACTTGGATTTATAGGTATAACTCCAAATAATGGCATAATAATGAGATAAGATGGTTTGATTATGATTTAATCATCAATAAAACTTAAAATACTGATAAATTTCAGTGGGTAGCATCAGTACAGGTCTACCAAGAGCCTTTTGGACTCTAGGCGGGAAGTTCTTACTATAAATAGAGCACTTTTTACTTGATTTTCCCCTTAGAGGCAACAGAAACATTAAGTTATTAAATGAAAGATAAAGGATTATTCTTTTCATATAAAGCTGCTATATATTCAAAGAATAAAGTTCATGTTCATTATAATTTTCAATTTTGATTTTACTAAATCAATTTTCAATTTTTTTGATAAATTTCTCTAAAAATCTCCAATTCCACGTAAAAACAAGGATATTTGTAATTTGTTTGAATTTTTATTGAAAATTCATTTTAAATAGGTTGTATTTCTATTTTTTGGCAGAAATTACTCAAAATTATTATATTAAGTGTTAAAAGTAGGTTATTTTCTCTTTTTATAATAATTTCTCTTTATTATTACTTTTTAATAAGTCTTCAACTAATATAAATAATATTTATATTAATTCATAACTCTAATATTGGTAATATTAGTGTCATAATATTTTTTGATTTTAAAACACAAGCTTTTATGCCTTTATCATTTGTTTGTAACAATAATAAAGTGCCATAAATATATCAATTATCATTTATTAATATATTTATTTTATTATATTAATCTTTTAAGTATATAATTTATGTTATTATATTCATTAAATAACATAAAGAATTTATTCTATAATTATAGTAATTATTTATTATTATGGTTATCTTTTATCTTATTCTTTAAATTTAATAAGGACATTAAGAGTACAATAAGTCAAATATTAGTGATATTTATTTATTTTTTCATAGTCAAAACTTACATTTGGGGGCCTGGCTGTGATATTTACTTGAAAGACCTTAAAACAGATTCAAATTGGGCTTATCCAATAATAAATTATATAATAATCTTATATTTATTCATTTTAAGAGCTATTGAGGCATTTGGAAAGCAATTGTACTTTTTAACACATGGTTTTTCACATCTTCAGACTTGGAAGAACTTTCTTTGAGTGACTCTAGTGATTAAAAAAGATACTTATACATCAAAAATAAATTCATATTATATATTAATTTCAAAAACAATCATCTTAAATTTATTTTATTCTTCAAAAATAATGAAAAAAATAAATTTAAAAAACCAATAAAAAATGTTATTTTTACTCTTTTTTACTCATTTGTTTTATTGATTATATTCATTCAAAGATATCAAAGCCATTTGTAAGTGGAAATTGCGGTATCATATCAAAAATAACACTTTTAGAAACCAAGGCTTACATTTATTTGTCTTTTTTATTGTTTGCAGACAACCCAATAGAGAAAAATCAAACCGCTGTTGAGAGATTGGTGGAAGAAACCTGTCCAAATTCTCAAGAACGTATTGTCAATAAGAAAAACAAACCTAAGAAATTAGTCTTTCCAGGACCCACTATTCAGGACTCTGAAGGTGAGTACCTCTCTTTAAATTGCCATAAAAGGAACTTTTAGTGTCATGACATCCTTTTAGCTTCCCAATTATGACCACTAGAAGAGGATTGCAATACTCCACACAATCAGATGGAGCTGGACTCAAAAGTAGAGTTGATTCCTCAAAAGGGAAAAGAAAGGGCAAAATCCCCAGTGGAACAGAATCCACACAAGGAAGTGCCATATCCCAAAGGAAAGTCCCAGAAATGCCCATAAAATCTGAGCCAGAGTTAGAGCTAGGTATGAGTAACTTCAACAGATATAAATCACATTAAAAGGGCTCAAATAGGCATTTATATGAGCCAGTACAAACAGTACTACACAGTGTACAAGGACAAGGATTGGGAAATGTTGCCACAAATCAACCACCAAGGGGTGATGAACTCCTGGCACATCTGGAAAAAATTACTCCAAGCAGAGGAAATAGTGAGGTACTACAGTTAATAGAATCCACTATTATCCAAGCCTCAAATTAAAAAGATAAAGGAGTAACATGCCAAAAAGAGCAAGGCAAGCAAGGAAAAAGCCCCAGTAGCTTCTACCAGCAAGCTTCAAGCCAACCAACTTCCCCAAGAAGGGAAGAATAACAAAAAAATAACTGGAGGAAACCATATTCCCCAAGATTTAGGATCCCAGAAATCCAAAAAGATTCCATTGAAAATGTCTTCATCATGGTCAGAACCTTAATAGAATTCAAGGACAAGGATGAACAAAGTATGAGAAAAACTCATTTGCCAAAAAAATAGCTTTGTCTCCTGATATTTTAATTACTTTGACAGAAATTAAAAAAAGTATTTTACCACTTAAAGAAATTAAAAATAGTTTATTATATCTACAAGAAATGAATACTTGCTTATCATTCTTAACAAAAATCATTGTACAAAATAAAAAAGAAGTTGATAACATTGAATTGATGGTTGAAAATAATAAATCAAAAATTTCAATTGAAAATACTCAAAAGTTAATACAAGGACAACAAGAATTTTCTAAATACATAAAAGATATCAAAGAAAAAACTTTGAAGATTAACTGTGATGTGAGTATTGATAATCTTACAGAAAAACCCAACAAATTAAGTATTTCTGTTTAAAAATTTGAAGAGAATACTTCATCACATCAAAAATTACTCCTACACCATGTAGGAAAAAAGTTATGAAGCAAGAATGAATCTTAGATAAGACATAAAAGGTTAAATAAGACTCATTACTGAAAAAATGGATAAAATAAGTGAGGCTAACTTAAATATGCCAAAGTTATCAAAACCATTTTCTCATATAAGAAGTCCTGTTAAACCAAAAGAGGAAATAACAAATCCATTCATAACAGACTTGAGCCATCAAGACAATACCCAAGTATTAATGAAAGAAGCACCTCAATCATAAGAATGACCAACATTCACAGGTGAAGGTGAATATGACCATATGTAGTTTATCAGAACAATTGACATGTTACAAGAAGATTATGCCATACCAGATGAATTATTAACTTCCAGAACACATTCATTATTTGAAAAATCTGAAAAAAGATGCTATTATGGCATAAGACAATTAAATGGCAAAAATAACTGGTCTTGTTGGAAAAATGAAATAATAACCAAGTGGAAAATGATGCCTGGAGGTATCAGATAGAAAATTAATTTGAAAACTTCTTCTTTGACCCAGATAAGGATAAACCTTTGACTTGGTTCTTAAAATAAGGTGAAAGGTTAAATTCACTGTATCCAGAAATGTCACATAAATGGTGCATATTAAGGTACTCAAAAAATGTGGAATGGAACTGGGATGTGCCCTAAGAAGCAGGTATATAGAACCATTCTCCACAGGATATTATATCAACGCACTAGAAGACATAGTGACAAGAGCAAAAATTGGCATAACAGGGCAAAGTTGGACATTAAAAGTTCAAAAAAACCATTTATCTAGAAAGAAAAACCAAGAGAACCTTCTAAACCCAAGATGCCCAAAGCTAATGAGCAAAGAAAATGCCATAAATGTGGAAGTATTGGACACTTAGCCAATAATTTCCTTGAAAAGCAAAAATCAATTAAACTGTGGGAACAGAAGACCACAATGACAAAGAAGATGAATCTGAGTCTGAAAAAGACACTGAAGATTCAGAAACTCCTGAAAGTGATGAAATCAATATAATGAATGCACAAATTAATAATACTGATTGAACATATGAAGTAATAGATGTCAATTAAAATTTACCACAAGTTGGAACATCTGATACAAGCCTCACAAACATACAAGATGTCAAGCTGTATAGAACCCAACCAGAAAAAGGAATGGAATATACAGCTGGAAAATCAAGTATAAGTATTATCATAGCTGAAAACAAAGAGGCAAAAGAAAATTTAGATACAGGAGCATACTATAGCTATGTTGGTAAGGATTACTTAAAAGCAATTATACCAATACAAGGGGTTAAATTTAGTAGTGCAAGTGAAAGTATGAATTCCCTCGGAATAATTGACTTAACATTAATTCTTCCTCACCCTTCCCAATGTATAAGAGTGAAAGTAGAGTTTGTATTAATGGAAAACTGTACTAGTAACCAATGTATAATTTGAAATGATTACTTGTCAATTTATGTCATAGATATCTCTAATAAAAAAGACAGACATTTTACCATAGAATACAATAAGAGGAAGAAATTTGGGCTTTCAAATAACATGAAACAGCTTACAGCTATAAAAAATGAATAGAAAAGCCCAGAGACACAATCCTTCATGAATGAACAACTTAAGGAGTCAGAATTCAATCAAAAATTGACATAAAAAATGAAAGAAGAACTGATTGATCTCTAGTTTAAATAAAAAAGTGCCTTTGCAACTGACAAAGAAACACTAGGTGCAATCATTTGGCATGAAGTAGACATTATTTGTAATGTGGAAAAACCTTATCCACTCTTATTAAGGAGACCAGCTTACCCAGCTAGCCCAAGAGCTAGAGAAGCCTCAGAGGTACACATCAAAGAATTAGTGGACCTTGGAGTATTAAGGAAAGTAGGAAATAATAAACAAGTAGAAGTAACTACACCTGTTATTAGAGCTTGGAATAATCAAAAATAAAGAATGGTAGGGGATTTTAGAGCTCTGAATACCTATATTATCCCTGGAAGATATGCAATACCCATAATAGATAAGAAATTAACACAATTGTCACAGGCTAAGCTTACTACAGCCATGGATTCTCTATAGGGCTTTCACCAAAACTTCTTAGCAGAAAATGACAAAAAACTACTGAGGATAAAAGTCCACTGTGGAATTTTTGAACACTTAAGAATAACATTTGGTATAAAAAATGCACCTTCCCATTATCAAAGAATGATGAATACCATATTTCCTGAAGAACTATCAGAAGGATGGTTAATTATCTATATTGATGATATTATATTTTTCTCAGAAACTTGGAACAGTCACTTAACAAGACTAGAAAGAGTGTTGCAAAAAATAGTACAAGTAAATATAAAAATTTCCTTGAAAAAATGTCATTTTGCATACAGTGGACTGAAAGAACTAGGACATGTTGTATCTGGACTAAGCTTAGGCATAGATAAAAGAAAAGTGGCAGCAGTACTACTGAAGCAAATTACCCAAACCCAAAAAGAAATGCAATCATTTGTAAGATTTTCTTGCTATTAAAGACAGCATATAAAAGACTTTCAAAGAATTGCCAAATCCTTTTACAAGGTCTGTGACCAACAGAAAGGCTATGAAATGATTTAAGAAAGAGTCAAAGCATATAAGGAATTGAAAAATTCCCTCAAAAATGCCCCATTTCTTTTAATTACGGATTGGAAACTACCTTTCAAACTATACATTGATGCTTGTGGAGAAGTATTAGGTGTTGCACTAAACCAGACACAAATCATCAATGATAAAGCTATTGAAGAACCAATTTGCTTCATTTAAAGACAAATTAAGCCAACAGAAGCAAGGTATGGCACAAGCCAAATGGAATGTCTTTTCTTAGTGTGGGCTTTAGAAAAGATACACTATTATTTGGATGGAACAGTGTTTGATGTGATAAGACACTGTAATGATGTAAAATCTTTATTAAACATGAAGAAACCAGATAGACACATTCTGAGATGGCAAGTTTCTATCCAAGAATATAGAGGAAATATGACTAGACCTCATAAACCTGGAAATATCAATAAAAATGCAGATGGTCTTAGAAGATGGGCTTTAGTAAATATACCTGAATCCCCAGAGTGGGTACCACAGGAAGAACATTATATAATAGGAATATGTGTCACCAATATTGGAACAGAATTGTTTAACCAAGTTAAAAAAAGCTATAAGATGGACAAGAGCTGTCATATCCTATGCCAACTTCTAATGAAATCCTGTAAAGACCCATCAATTTCATCCAAACTAGATGAAGCATGGAAAAAAGAATATGATGAAGGAAGATTTTCCCTCATTGATGGAATCCTCTATCATAGGATTAAACATACATGTGTCATGGCATTAACAGATAGAGCTCTGATCAACACTATAATACATGATGGTATTGATAGTGTTGCATCTGGAAATCTCTTGGAAGACAGGACACTAGAAAGGGTAAAAACCTGCACTTGGTGGCCAAATTAGAGAAACAATGTTTCAAAATGCTGCCAAACCTGTGACAGATGTCAAAAAGGAAACAGAGCCACAGGAAATAAATTTGGAATGATTATCAAAATCCAAGAACCAAAATACCCTTGGGAAATAGGTCACATGGACTGGGTAACAACCTTACCTCCAGGAGGAGACAGAAGTTATAATTCATGCCTAGTATTAGCTGACAGTTAAAGAAAAACCCCATTTTTCTTACCATGTCACAAAGAGGACACAGATATGGAAACAGCCATAAAGGCATGGAATAAAGGTATTAAACATACAGGACTATTTACAAATATCATAAGTGACAGAGACCCAAAATTCACCTCAGCATTATTGACAAACCTCCATAACTTGTTTGGAAAAAATCTATCATTCTCCACAGCATACCACCCTCAAACTGATGGTCTGGCAGAAATAATGATACATACCTTAGAAGATATGATAAGAAGATTCTGTGTTTATGGCCTAGAATTCAAAGACTCTGATGGCTTTACCCAGTATTTGTGTACCTTAATACCAGCTCTTGATCTAGCATATAAAACATTGATGCATTCTTAAGCTGGTAAAACACCAGAAATGTTGGAAAAAGGATGGAATCCAAGACTTCAATATGATACTCTTAAGAAGGACTTAGTGGATATACATCCATCAGAAAGTAGTTTCAAAATGATGCTTGACAAGGCAAGACATCATGCAAACAGATGTATGCAAGATTCCTTCAAGTGTGCAAAAGAAAGATGGGAGAAAACTCATAAGAAACCTAACTTCAAATTAGGATAATTGTTCTTAGTATCAACTCTAAATTTTGATAATATAAAAGGCCCAAAGAAATTGAAGGCTTCTTTTTCAGGAACATTCATGATAAAAGCACTACATGGACCTAATTCTGTGCAAGTAGAACTCAAAGGTTAATTAATGAAGAAACAGCCAGATTTCTCTGTAAGCCTGATAAAACCTTACAGCTCCAGTGAGAAAGAGTTATTTCTCCTGAGAAATAAACCAGGACTTAAGATTCCCTCTCTAGAAGAAGGAGAAGAAAATAAAATCATGAAAGTCCTCAAAGAAAGAAGGATTAGAAACAAAGAAGAAAGAGAATACCTTGCAAGGTATATAAACCCAACTCAAGAAGAAAAATGGCTACTTGAGAAGGGTATGACTGATGCTGAGAAACTACTAATAAGGTTCAGAAATGAAAGATGTCCTAGAGAATAAAAACGTTAGGCATTATTGAGCTTCAAGACTAAGAAATTCTAATGAAGAGGTAGTACAGTGGATGATACCCTAATAAGCTAAATAAGATTGTGGTAAATTATTGTTTGGTGGAAGGAAATGTGAGCCTTTGAGATATGACCACATATCCAAAACAATCACAAGAAGAATGTACAATAATTAGTCTTTTAAAATAATTATCTTGAAATAAGTGGAAATTCCATAAATAGGCATAAATTGAAAGTTCCCTTAGAATATAATGAGTAAGAATTTGAAATAGACTAAACCATAAGATTCCTAATGATAAAATACACATATATAATTCCTATGGCATATCTGTAAAGTCAATAATTAATGAATAATAAGTAAGAATACCATAAAAAAGACATAAATTGTTATCTATCTCAGAAACCAATGGAACAACATGTAGAGTAAATTGTACCATTGGATTCCCATGAATTCCTACACATATAAAATTTCTATTTCATATTTGTAAAGTCAATATCCAAGGAAATAACCTGAATATATGCACTTTTATGATCAGTGCATATATTAATGGTTTTTAGCTCATATCTCTTGAAATACACATGATAGAGAGTTAAACCAAAATAAAAGTTAGAATTTAGCTTTTGTAGAAATACAAATATAGCCTTTATTTGACAAGCTATAAGCAAGGTTATAACTTTTAAGGGTTTCTTGAATAAAATTGCTATATCTGTTGACCACTTTGTTGTGAAAGTGGTCCAAACTTAAAGTAAATTGGAAGTTAAGGTTCTACTAGCTCACAGGTGAAGAATATTGAACTGTTTATTATTATATTCATGGTAAAACCCCTTGAAATTATTGTTTGAAGTCAAAAATAGTGAATTTCAATAGAAAAGCTGAGTTACAAGAAAAATCATCAAAAATATAGTTTTGATGATGTAATGGAATGCTGTTTGAAGTAGAAATAGAACATGTTAAGATATCAGAATAAACTCTCTTATTTGCATTAGCATATATAACTTAAAGTTTATTCTTGATCAAAGTTTAAGCTTAAATTTGATCATTTATGATCACTCACTGTAGTCCTATTTTAAGCTTAACTGTTATATAAGTAATAAGACTGGTGAGTACTTTTAGATTATGATTAATACTAATAAAATACGCAAATTTTAGGCTTCTGCTAAGCATGTGATTTCATCAAACTTAGATTCATAGTGATAGCTCCAAATAATGGTATAATAATGGGATAAGATGGTTTAATTATGATGTAATCATCAATAAACTTAAAATACTGATCAATTCCAGTGGATACCATTAGTACACATCTAATAGAAGCACATTGGACTCTAGGAGGGAAGTTTTTACTATGAAGAGAGCTGCGTTTTTGTGAGCCTTTGAGATATGACCACATATCCAAAAAGGTCACAAGAAAAACTTTATAATAATTATACTCATAATGATTATCTTAAAACCAGTAAAAATGCCATAAATAGGTATAAACTCTGAATCAACTTAGAATCTAATGAGTAAACATTTGAAATAAATTACACCATTAGATTCCTCATGGTAAAATACATATACATAATTTTTATGGCATATCTGTAAAGTCAATAATTACTGAATAATAAGTAATGATACCCTAAAAAAGACATAAAATCTTGTTTAACTCAGGAACCAATGAAACCGCATGTGAACTAAATTGAACCATTGGATTTTTCATGAAAAGCTACACATAAAACAATTTCATGTCAATTCTCTAAAATAAATACTTAAGGAATTAAGCTGAATATATGCAATTTTTTGGTCAATGCATACATTCATGGTTTTTAGCTAATATCTCTTGAAATATACATGATAGAGAGTTAAACCAAAAATTGAATTCACCATGTATTTACTGTGAGAGCACAGATATGAACTTTATTTTACAAGCGATAAACAAGGTTATAACTTGTAAAGGTTTATTGAACAAAATCACTGGAGCTGTTGACCACTCTGTTGTGAAAGTGGTCAAATCTTAAAGAAAAGTAGATATTCAGATTCTACGAGCTCATACGTGAATAATGAAGTATTTTCATCATAATATCAAAGGTAAAACCCCTTGAAATCAAGTTTTGAAGTTTAAAATATTGAATTTTGACAGAAAAGATGAGATACAAGAAAAATCATCAAAAATAGAGTTTTGATGATGTAATATAATTCTCTTGGAAGCTTAATAAAAATATGAAAAATCTATTAGAATGCACTCTCAGAATAGCTGTAGGGGTTATAGGGTAAAAGTTATTAATTATCAAAGTTTAAGCTTAAAATTGATCATTTATGATCACTCACTGTAATCCTATTTCAAGCTTAACAGTTATATAAGTGACACAACTAGTGAATGCTATTATAATATGATTAATAAGAATGAAATCAACAAAGCTTAGGCTTATTTCAAGCCTATGATGTCATCAAACTTAGAGTTATAGTGATTACTCTAAATAATGTCATAATAATGAGATGAGATAAGATGGCTTGATAATGACTTAATCATCACTAAACCTTAAAATACTGATCATTTCCAGTGGATACCATCAGTACATGTCTACTAGAAGCCTACTTGACTCTATAAGAGAGGAATTTACTATAAATAGAGTTCTTTTTACTCTATTTTCCCCTAAGACACATCAAAACAATAGAAAAATTAAATCAAAAGGTAAAATCTTTATCCTTTATATATGAATGTATTATATCATCAAAGACCAAAGGTGATCTTTATCATAATCATCATCTTTAACCTGATTACTTCAATTTTTCATTTGTTTTGTTATAATTCTCTTAAAAATCATATTTCCATGTAAAATCCAGAAAATTTGTAATTTCTTTCATTTTTATTCGTAAATACAATTTAAATAAGCTTTATTTACATTATTTGGTGTTAAATCTTCCATTATTATCATATTAAGCCTCAAAGGTAGGTTACTTTCTCTTATTATGATAATTTCTCTCTATTATTACTATCAATAATTCTTGAATTAACATAAATAGTATCTATATTAATATATAGCTTCAATATTAGTAATATTATAGTTATTAACTGTTTTTATTAATAAAAAAGGTTTTTTTAAGCCTTTATTATCTGTTGGTAACAATAATAAAGTTCTTTTAAATATATTAATTATAAAATATTAATATATTTATTTATTATATTATTCATTCATAATATAAATTATATTATTGTCTTTAATTAATCATATAATTTTCTTTATGCCATAATTGTAATAAATCTTTATTAATATAATTATTTTTATCTTATTCATTTTATTTGTAAGGACATTAAGAGTACAATAAGTAAGATATTAGTAATTTTTCCTTGTTGTTTCATAGTCAAACCTTACACTTTTACTCTATTTTCCCATCAGATGCAACAAAAACATTAAATTATCAAACCAAAGTTGGAAATTTTCGTCTTTTTATATACATCTGCTATATATTCAAAGAACAAAGTTTGTATTTATTATAATCATAAATTTTTACATGATTATCTCAATTCTTAATTGTTTTTGTTAAGTTTCTCTAAAAATCTCAAATTCCATGTAAAAACAAGAATCTTTGTAATTTTTATTAAGGTTTATTGTAAATACAATTTAAATAAGTTGCGTTTATATTTTTTGGAATAAAATAATTCCAAATTATTATAATAAGTGTTAAAAGTAGGTTTTTTGCTTTTATAATAATTTCCCTTCATTGTTACTTTTGAATAATTCTTAAATTGATAGAAATAGTATTTATATTGTTTAATAACTCTCATATTAGTAATATTAGAGCTGTAATTGTTTCTATTATTAAAAAACCATTTTTAAGCCTTCATTATTTTTTTGAAACAATAATAAAGTGCCATAAATATATCCATTATCATATATTAAATATATTTACTTCATAATATTATTCTTTTTAATATTTAATTTACATTATTATATTCATTTAATAATATGAATATTTTATGCCATAATTGTAATAATTCTTTATTGTTAGTCATCTTTTATATTATTCTTTAAATTTTATAAGGACATTCAGAGTACAATAAACCAAATATTGTTGATTTTTACTTGCTGTTTCATATTCAAACTTTACACAGAATAATCAAAAAGCGCCAATTTCCTCTGAGTTAATAAATTTGGGCATAGGTAATACCCTCCAAAAGGCAAAGAATTTGGCTTATAGTAAGTTTTTTGATGTAAAAATACTATTTTAAGCTTTTTTAAGAATAATTATGCGTTAAATTAGATCAGGAGCAAGCTATAACCCCTCAAGAGGCTCCAAAGAAAAGGCTATAGACATGATTATGGTAGAATCCAATCAGTTACAGAAGGACAAGAGTCAGTAAATGAATCCTAACAAGACAAATTATTCCATTATACAGCTGATAACACTGTTTTACCTTCAACAAGAGCTGACACCACCACAAGAAGCCTTGGTGAAAATTTACACAGCCAGCCAGAAGGCTTACAAAAATGCACTGCAACACAAATAGTATCAAATCCTTGAAGATCTGTGGAAAAACTGCATTAGCTCTTACCTGAATGTGAGAAAATTTCTGGGCCATCCCAACACTTGCACGTTACCAAATGGATGGCATCCATCGATATAAAAGAAGAATATGATGCTTTTAACAGCAGAATTGGGGAAAAACAACCCTTCACCACCCAAACAGGTTCCAAACCCAGCAGCAATTACAACATGAAAAATCAGGGAAAGGCAAAGCACCAGCCACAAAACAATACAGCCAGGGATACAGAATCCAAAAGATTCAACAGGATTCCATGGAATGTGTGTTTAAGATGGCCAGAACCATGATAAAATTAAATCAAAAGGAGGAAGCCAGATTAAAATATAAGAAATGATTTCTGAGATTCTATATGGATTTCCAAACTTTTATATAGCTATAATTGAAGTGAAAAATCATATTTCTGATAAATCTTCAGAAATTTGGAACAATATTAAGACAAATGAATGAAACACTCATGTGTTTGGAAAGATTTTGAAGAAAAACTGATACTTCAAATGATGACAGTACATTTAAAAATATAATAAATGAACAATTTGCCATTATAAAAGAATTAACAGGTAAATATTCTCAATTAAGTATTCATGAAATAGTTGAAACATGAATAAAAACAATCCATAATTACTATCAAAGAAGATAAGTAGAAAGTCCTTGATGATATTTCAAGTTCATTTACTGAAGTAAAGACATATACCATTTCCTTTAAAAGGTTTTTTGACACCCACAAGAGGAATTATCAAAAATAACAATGAAATTGAATCAATTTATTTCTGATAATAATAGAAAAACTGAATTATAGAAAAAAATGAAACTTGAAGAAAACATGTATAAAATTAAGTGAATAAATTTAAAACAAGATTTTCAACATGAATCTGGAAATTCCCAAAGGTGTACAACCATTAAAATGAATGAAATTGAACAATTACTGTACACTTTGAAACAAAATGAGGGTACAAGAAATTCCAACCCACAAGTATTGGATGTATAAAACTCACAATTAAAGAATGTATTTTCCACTTTTTTCCATACCTTGAAACCATCAATGGGCCAAGCACTTTTGCAAGAAGTACCAAAACTCAAAGAATGACCTCACTTCAGTGGTGAAGGAGAATATGACCATATGGAATTCATCAGAGGTATTGACATGATTGAAGAAAACTTTCTAAAAGCAAGATTTAACACCTTGTTTACCAAATCAGCTCATAGATGGTATGCCAAGCTAAGACAAGCACATGGACACCAAATTTGGATTTTATCAAAATCCAAGTTATTAATAAATGGGCCAATGATTCTTGGAGATTCATAGTGTAAACAGCCTTTGAATCTGCTATATTTAATTCTGACAAATACAAAGCTTTACCATTGTTTTGCCAACAGAAAGATATATTAACAGCATTATATCCTGACATGTCAGAATTTCTCATTGACAGAAAGATTCTGAGACAATTTCGAGGTGACTTATAGAATTCCTTCAAGAACAGGACTACTGAAAGATATTTAGCAGAAGATATTATAAAGATATTAGAAGAAGTAACCACCAGAACCAGAATTGGTTCTAGTATGGTGGATATTAGAACAAGTTTTAATACCCCTTGGAAAGATTCTGTGGGAAAAAAACCAAATAAAGTTCTAGTAATATAAAATATAAATATGCAGATACAATCAAAAAAAGTGCCATAGCTGCCAGAGCACAACACATGTCCAAAAAGGGGAAAAATAAACGAAATTGACATTTAGAAGGAACCTGATATTGAAAAAGATGATATAAATGAAGAAAATTCAGATTATAAATCATAAATATTTTCTGAATCTTCAAAGGATAAAGAGAATATCAATGTAACATTTGAAATCATGGAATTTTATTCCCACTTTCCACAATTGAGCAATATTTAACTTGATTTGTCAAAAATTCCAAGATGCACAACTTATAAAAACCAAACCAAACAGGGGGAAAGGCTATACAGCTGGTAATTCCTGTATAACAGAAGTGGTAATTTATAACATACCCACTAACCTTCTACTTGAGCCAGGAGTCTTCTTCTCTTGTGTTAAAAATTCTTTTCACAAGAACTGTGTACCAAATTTTGAAGATCAATTATTACCATTTGATGGCATAAAATTCAACAGTGCAAGTAGTCCAATGAGCATTGGGCAGATTTGAGACCACCTTAATATTTCCACATATAAATAAAGAATTGATAATTAATGTTGAATTTGCTGTTATGGAAGACTGATTTAGTACCCATTTCATATTGGGAAATGATTATTTAATCATGTATGGCATAGATTTACATGACAACAAAGACAGACAATTTCCTTTTGGAGACAATAGGACTCAAGAATCTTCCTTTTTAACTTTTAAAAGGAAAATTACAGTAAATAAGGTAACACCAGTAAGCTTAGAATTAGAGAAATTCAAGGAAGAACAGATGAATGATGCTGAATTAAGTCTTCATCTTACTCATATACAGGAAAATGAACTCTCTATCCTCTTCCATGACCACAAATAAGCCTTTGCAAAAGATAAATAATCATTGGGGGAAATTATTGGTCATGAAGGTGACATTAATTTGAAGATTGAGAGACCTTATCTACCACTCTTGAGAAGGCTTGCATACCCAGAAAGCCAAGAATCAAGAGAAGTCCTTGAGATTTACATTAAAGAACTCCTGGACCTTGGTGTTATAGGAATTTTTGGCCACAGTTAATAAGTAGAGATAACTAAACAAGTAATAGTGGCATGGAATAATGGAAAATCCAGAATGGTTGGAGACTTTAGAGCTCTAAACACTTATAATTTACCAGATGGGTATCTCATACCAAAGATCCAAATTGCCCTCACTCAAATATTTCAAGCAGTGTTCATGAGCACTATTGATGCTGTGGTATTGCATACCAATTATACCAGTTTCAAGCTTTCAGGGGGAAAATGAAAATGTGAAATAATTTCATAAGATAGGAATTAGGGACCAAAATTGGGAATCTCAAAAGATAAATGGGATTGAAATACAATTGGATAATTTCAGAGAAGAAATGAGAATAAAACTATGGAATTTTTGAAGAAGAAATAGGAAGAAAATGGAGTAATTTTGGCGAAGAAACAGGAATAAAACTTTAGAAAAACTTCCGGCATGGAAAGCAGATTTAGGAATCATGGAATATATTAGGGAATAAATCCCAAGAAGAAGATAAAATTGCAGAATAACTCCAGGAAAGAAAATGAAAATGTTGAATTAGGGGATAGCCACAGAGACAGGAATAAATTTGTGGAATTTTTAAGAAGGAATTGGAATAACATTGAGGAACTTGAGAGGAATGATGGAAGATATTGCAGAAGAACTCTGGAAATGAAAAGAGGAATTAGAGAATAATTACGAATATGAAAATAGAAATTAGGGGATAACTCTGGAGATGGAAATAGGAATCGGGGATAGCTCCAGAAATGGAAATAGGAATTAGGGAATAACTCCATAAATGTCAATAGGAATTGGGGAATAACTCCATAAATGTAAATAGGAATCAGGGAATAGCTCCTGATATGGAAATAGAAATTAGAGAATAACTCTGCAGTTGGAAATAGGAATTAGGGAATAACTCCAGAGATTGAAATCAAATTTCAACACCCTGGAACTAGGTAAATTAAAACATAAATAAGTCCTAGGGAATAATAAATTAGATTAAAACTTCAACCAGAAGAATTTCAATTAAAATAGGAAATACCAATTTCCCCAACTTTGTTAAAATATAATTGCAGTGCACTCAAGAACATGTTCTATATTTTCCCCACTTTCTCCACTTTCAAGAAAAAGCTCACCTGCTAAATTCTCTGAAAGATATCACATGACTAGAAGAGAGTTCAATTGTCAGAACCTGTATTTTCTCCACTTTCTTTTGAAAAATAAACTCTCATCAGCCAAATTATCTCAATGAAATCACAGGATTTTGATAAGAAAAAAACCACCAGAAAAAACATAACAAAGTCACCAGTCAAATTCTCTCAAAGGTATTATATTAATAGAAGAAATTTCAATTTTCAGAAGCTGTATTTTCTCCACTTTCTTGGAAGAAATAAACCCTCATCAGCCACTTTATCTGAATTCAATCACATGATTTTGATAAGAAAAAACACCACCAGAAATATTCTCTCAGAAAACATGTAAAAAAGTCACCAAAAAATAAGAATTTCATCAGCTTAATTCTCTCAACTATATCATATGAGTAGTAGAAAGTTCAATTGTCAGGACCTGTATTTTCTCCACTTTCATGGGGGAAAAAACCTCTCACAAGAAACATTATCTCAATGACATCACATCATTTTGATAAGAAAAACACCACCAGAAAAATTCTTTCAGAAACCACATTACTAAATCAAAACTACATGTCTCTCCAGCTAAAACATCTCAACTATTATTTTTTTAAGTCTCCTATTTTGAGAAGCTCTATGGTGGCCCAAAAGGTAAAAATAGAGGTATTCTCTCCCTCATTTTTCAAAAAAAAACAATGGAACAAATTCACACTCTTGAGGATCTCAACAATCCCTGAACTAGCAAGAAATTTGGAGTAATAGTAGTGTTTTAGTTGGGAAACGCTCAGTAGCTCCGTATTAGGTAATAATAGTAGTATAACCATAGTGAAAAGCTCAGTAGCCTTTCTGAGGAGCTTATTATTAGTGAAGAATAGTGGTTTAACTGTGATGAAAAGCTCAGTAGCCTTGCTCAGAAGCATAGTAGTAGTGATATAAATGTAGTATAAAAAATATTCATTGAAGAATCTTGATTAGTATTAAATCCCATAGTCTTATTATTAGTCTTCATAACCAAAAAAAACACAAAAAAATCTCTACTAGTCTTATTAACATAAAATCAAGTAGTAGTATTTAGTTTATTATAGCTTTACATCAGAGTTTTGGCCATAAAAGTATTGATAGGTCTGATTTAGAGACTACAGATAAGTCTTTTCTATCTGTTAAGACCAAATTTTTTATTTTATTTTGTTATTCTCCATAGGCTGACTATTCAGTATTATTTAGAGAGGCAGCTAATACACCTTAGCACCCATGGTTGTTGGAAAATTCTCAAATTAAAAACAGACTTACCAATACTTTTCCCCTCAAGGTAATGCAATATTTCATCCAACACCGAAAGGAGTTCCAACAATGCCATTAACAGATTACAATATTTGGCAATTATTGTTCATTGTGGATTGTATGAATACTTAGGGATGCCTTGTGGTATCAAAATGTGCCTTTACACTTTCAAAGGATTATCAATGAAATCTTCCCTGAAGATCTTTCTTAAGTATTGTTAATAATTTACATTGATTATATTAGTTGTTGTTCTGAGACTTGGAAGGAAAATATATACAGATTATCCAGAGTTTTGGGAAAAATACAAGCTGTAAACATGAAAATTTCTTTGAAAAAATGTTGCTTTGGATTCAAGGATCTCAAAGCCCTAGGACCTTTAGTATCTGGTCTATCCCTTGGAATTGACAAAAACAAAGTTTGAAAAGTACTACTGAAGCCTATAGCTCAGAACAAGAAGGAAATCCAGTCATTTTTTGTACTTTCAGGATACTACAGGAAGTAAATTAAATAATTTGAATTGATAGAAAGACCTCTTTATATATTTTGTGACAAAGAAACATTATTTTAAATTACTGTTGACAGAGTCAAAGCCTTTGAATCCCTGAGACAAGCCTCAACTACGGCTCCACTTTTACTGATGCAATATTTTAAGCTTCCCCTTAAGCTTTGAATTGATGCACCAGGAGATGTAGTAGAATCTTCACTTAATCACTTCCAGATTATTAATGACAAATCTGTGGAAGGACCCAGATATTTTGTATCTAGGCAAATAAAACCTCTTTAAGCCAGATATGGAGCAAGTCAAATGGAATGTTCATGTCTTGTTTGTGCCTTGGAAAGACTCAATTACTTTCTTGAAGAATTTTTTTTGAAGTTATAACAGATTTTACCACTGTTGAATCACCTCTAAACATGAAAACACCCAAAAGACATGCACTCATATGAAAAATAGCTATACAAAAATATATGGGTAATATGACCATTTTACACAAAGATGGAAATATTTACCAAATCACAGATGGACTAAGGAGATTCAAATCAGCAAATGACATTGAAAAGCCTGCTTATGTGCCAGAAGAAGCCCCCCCACAAATCCCAATAGAGGGAATCAGTGTTACAGACCTGAATACTACCACATTTGAGGAAGTAAGGTACAGATATAATCAGGATAAAAATTTTAGCATCCTATCCCAATTACCTACTGAATATTCTAAACATGAATTCTTGATACATGCCTTGGATGAAATACATGGAAGAAGCTATATGATGAAGGAATATTTCATTTACTTGATGGCATAATCTACCATAGAAAAAACCACCAATATGTAATGATAGTTGTGGACAGATCCTTAATCAATCTTGTATTGAAAGAATGACATGACAGTCCCTTCTCAGGAAGCCTATCTGAGGACAGAACAAGGGAGAAAATAAAGACCTGCATATGGTGGTCAATGTGGAAAAAGGATGTTGCAGAATATTGCAAAACCTGTGACAGCTGTCAAAAGGCAAAAACCTCCACTGGAAAAAGACTTGGAAATATGATCAAAATACATGGACCCAGTATAAATTGGGAAATTTTTCATATGGATTGGGTAACTGGCCTACCACCAGGGGGTGATGGAAGCTATAATTCCTTCCTAGTGATTGTTGAAAGGTTCAGTAAGACCCCAGTCTTTTTTCCATGTCATAAAGATGATACAGCCATGGATGCAGATCTTCTGATATGGAATAGAGTTTTATCATGGACTGACATATTTGCAAACACCATTAGTGACAGAGATCCCAAATTTACCTCAGAACTATGGACAAACCTTCATAAATTATTTGAAACAAAGTTATCCTTCTATACAGCTTACCACCTACAAACTTATGGTCTAGCTGAAAGAATGATCCAAACTTTGGAATACCTGGTCTGAAGATTTTGTGCATATGGCCTAGAGCTCAAAGATTGTGATTTATTCACCCATGATTGGTGTACCCTTATACCTGAACTGGAAGTAGAATATAAACATCTATTCATGCCACTACCAATCAGACTCCTTCTATTGTAGAAAGAGGATTGAATCCCAGACTACCCAAATATTCCTTGAGGAAAGATTTGGTTAAGAGACATCCCACAGCTTCTAGCTTTTTAGGAATGCAAGAATAAGCTAGAAACCATGCAGTAAGATCCATCAAAGACTCATTTCAATATTCCAAAGAAAAATGGGACAAGTCACATGCTACTCAAGATTTCAATGTAGGGGATTTATTACTTGTACCTACAACTAACCTTAATAACATCAAAGGATGAAAAAAACTCAAATACTTCTTTGCAGGACCTTTTCTTATCAAATACCTTCATGAGGAAAATTTGGTTGAGATAAAATTGTCTGAGGAACTTAGTGATAAGAAGTCTACATTTCCAGTGGGCTTGATAAATACTTAAACATCCGTTGATGGTGAAAGCTTCCTCTTAAGAAATAAATCTCCCACGCATATACCTCCTGTTGAATCATCTGGTACTAGAAGGCTTACCAAATCTCTCAAATAAAGGAAGTTGAGAACTAATAAAGTAAGGGAATACCTTGTCAGGTACAGTGACCCAGTTTTTGAAGATGAGTTGTTAACAGAAAAAGACATATCTGAAGCTACCAAAGCTCTCAGAAGATTCAGACATGCTATAAATAGAAATATTAAAAAGTAATATTATTTTAGGGGGAGGGAATGTGAGTATTAGAGGTATTTTTATATACCCCAAGGACCACAAATAAAAAAATTAGGTTATACTTATAAATAAATGAATTTATTTGTGTAATAAAAACAAAAATTAAAATATAAATATAAAGTTAATAAACAAAATTGAAGATTTTATTATATATATGAAATTAAAATTAAATTGAAATTCAAAATTGTGAAAATACACTTTTACTTGAAAAAATGAAGTAAGAATTTATTTTTCAACAAAAAAATAAAAATTAATTTTTTGGAAAAAAGTTAAACAAGAATTATTATAAATTTTCTTCCAATAAATCAACTCATTAAAACCTTTTCACCATTGGATTTCTCATAAGACATAAGGTGGGGTTACCCCTGGGTGAAAATTTGGTATCTCAACTCTAAAAAATAAACTGAAATTAAGTTTTTAGTATTTTCTGTATGAAAATCTGAAAATTCTTAAACCTTTCACTTAATTAACATCACATGAGGTGTTAACCATCAATCTTTGTGTTGAAATTGAGGTGTGGTGTGTAGTTTGAAAGCTATGAGCAATTCAAGTATTTTCAATTGAAATGTCAAAATGTGCGCATGTATTACATAAGTGTGCTTTGATTTGAATATGAGGTATCAATTATTACAGTTGTGTACTGTCAAAACTTAATTGAATTACACACGTAAATTACAAATATAATACATGATGAGGAATCAAAGAAAAAATAAATTGGAAAGATTAATTTTTGGGGGAAGAGGAATCTTGACCCCAAGTGGGAACCAGACCCCCAAATTCCTCTCTGACAGGCATGAGATGTCAAAATCCATGCAAAGGTTCATCACTTTTGCCCTGGAATTGAGTCAGAGGGTCTATGACTCAATTGATAATGATGTTCTGATACCAACCACAGTGGTTTAAACTGTTTCCAAGAGGTTGAAACTACCCTTAACTTAACAAAAGCTTAGTAAAACAGTTTAAACTGGCTTTGAAATCTCTTAAGCACATTATGACATGTTTTGAAGGCTTAAAATCAAGTATCACTATAGCAATGGCTGATTCAAGGGACTAAATTGGCTGAAGATAGCAAAAATGGTTTGAAACAGCTGTTTTTTGATCCAAACCAGGGTTCAATAATTACATAATTGGCTTTCATGCTTTCAGAGTGATTTTCACGACTTTTTAGAGTAAATTTGAATTTTGGAGTAAGAAAATTGGTGGCTATAAAAGCATTTCCTCTTTTCTCCACTTCTCAATTCATGTCAGAATCTCTTTCTCTTATAATCAGTTTGAGAATTGTTAAAAAAACCAATAAAATATTCCAACAGCCGTTTTTGAATTAATTAAAACCTTCTAACCACATGAAAAAAGAATTCTAATCATTTTTTTACCCTTGAACAACCTTGAAACTGAATTGAAGCATCTCTCATCACTGCTAGCTTTGTCACTTAGTTTTCAAGTCCACTCTGGTCCCTTTTTGGTGTGTTTAATCTTGAATATTATTATTAAAGACTTGTTTCTTATACTAATTTCCTAAATTTATTTTATCAATTAATTCCAATTGCAATTTCTCTTGAAGAGATTTCTTTTGTAGCCTTAAATATCACTTGTAGAGTATTTTTGGGTAAATTTTTATTTGTGGTAAAACAATAAATCCTTTTAATATTATTTTTTTATACTAATAGACTTATAAACAGTAGATATGTGTGTTTTCTCTAAAAAAATTCTGAAAATCTCCTCTTCTTAATTAAATTTTACCTTATAAGACTTTTGAGGAAAAGAAAAGTACTTAATTTTTAATAAAAGTTTCATATCCACACCAAAGGGTTTTATACCAGTTTTTTGAAGTATATCAGGATAGATTTATTATGTAAACTTTTGTCAGCCTGTGACTCAAAAGCAGAGCACAAGAATGACAGCCAAATACCATAAATCAATTGTATAGCCAAGATACCACAAAAACATGGAACTGATCCAAATAAGCTCAAATGGTATCAAACAAAAGGGGAAACTCACTCCTTTCCAAATATACAAGTCCCATCATCATAGGACAAATAATAACAAAGTTGTTCCTGCTAAAAGTTGTTGCCAAGCATAAACCTTGATTTTCACCTCTCAAAGTCAGGGATATCCAATGGTACCGGCCAAACTGAGCTAGAGCCAGTATTACAGAAGGTATGGCCAAATTCAGGCCAAATAAGGGTGAATAAAACATTCACCTCTCATCTAGCTTCTACAGTTTTAGTGTGAGATACCTAAATAGGCATCTTTCTGGAAAGAGAACAATAAAGGCTTTCTGATGGCTCCATTCATTTCCCCATATCTCATCTATAGCAAACGTTATAAGGCAAACAAGCCCAATACATCTTTTTGCCTAAAACACACATATGTACAAAGGTCTTGTACATAGCATAGCTTTGCCATGTTCAATGATAGAAATATCAAATGAGGTACCATTGTGTAGAAATCATACAGGGCTACACACTGAACCAATTTTGAGATTGATATCTCAAAAACTGACAAAGCTATGGCTGTTTTAAGGTCAAAATCCCACAGTTTGGCCAATACAGCCTTACCATGGGATAATATCCCATAACTATGATTATGAGGTGTCAAACGGACACAGAAGCTTGTTTTTACTTCTATATCTCATAGTTCATTTAATACTGGGGTTCCATACAGGTTCTGTACAGCATTCATGAAACCTTTAACCCTGTATTGGTGAAAACTGCCCAGATGTGGTTTTGAAACCACATCTGAGCCCAATACAGGCTATACAGGTCTTTTGCAAACCACAAGCCTGTCCTTGAGAGTGAAAAATCTTCACTTCCTCTACATGAAATGGTCTGGCAACCTTTTCATACCATTTCAGGATAAAAGGAGGCCTTTTCACTTCCAGAAAAGGAATCCCCATCCTGCTCTTGAATTTGTACATAGTACAACTGTCAAAGACAGTTATTCTCTTGGAAAATAAACAGGTTCTGCTATAAATCTTAGTATTGTAGTCTTTATTATTGTAACCCAACAGGTAAAGCTGCACCCAGGGCTTTCAATAGTGCTCACCACCACTAATACTCATTAGGAAAGCCCTTTTGATCGCTAATTAAACCCTTTTACAATACTCTTATCCATGTCACAGTCATAGTTAAAGTTTCAAATAGCCTTATTACATCCTTATAATAGACTCAGCCTGACATTTTGGGGTCCTGGCCATGTTTTTTAAGCTTTTTGGACCTTATAAGTGAGTTTTTTCTCTTATTTTCTCTATTCTGACAAATTGTTTTATCTTTTTAGGTGTACTTTTTCCAAGAATATATATAATATATATGCTATATATATTTTTACAGTGTTATATGTCATATATCACCATCATTTATCATCTTTAAATTACATTGTGGTGTGGTTGATTATAACTTAATCACCACAAAAAATCCTTATTTTTGGTGTGTTTTACATATAAAAACATTCTAAGCCATTAATAAAGTCCTTTTTCAATTAAAATAAGAACACCTTTCACTTTAAAACTAACAGTTGTGGTGTGGTTAGGTGTATTGTTAATTCAATGACCGTCTTACATACCACTTTTATCAGATTATACTTGCTAATTACAAGTTAATCCGTGATATACTGGAATACAAAAAGTGTACCAGGTATCTGTAAGCTGTATTTCTGATGTGAAATTGTTAATTCAATTAAACTGTCATTTTACAAGGGCATATTGTAGTAACATACAAGCCCAGAGGCCATTCTTAGACATGCAGACAGCATTTTAAGAAGTCTTAACTGACATTAAGCCCTCTTTTCCTGTTTGATTCAGTGGAAGAAAACTACATACCACTTGAAACCAAGTCACAGGCCAACACACCAGTGACACCCTCAGAACCAGAGGGCTGCAAGGGCAAGGGAAAGAGGCACAGTGAAGGCCTGATTACAGCAAAAAAGTGGACACCCATTGCCACTCAGAGGAATAGAAAACCACAAAACTCTGCTTCAATACAAGGTAAACCAACCTTAACCACTTGTACAGGGAAGATTACCATAATTAACCCAGTTGTAACCTCTAAAGGTAAATTGCCAAACTCATCAAACAAAATTTTTTCACAAGGCACAGCCAAAGGTAAATACCCTAAGAACATAAAGTTTTTGACTGCTTGCAAACAGTGATATGTCATCTGTACACCTCAAAAACCTTTGCTCCAAAGGAAACAATCAGAGGACAGAGAAGGCTTTTCCAGAATAAGAATACCTGGAAGAGGACACCTTGGACACAGTTGTGGATGGCAAGACACTGAGGGAAATCATACCTACCCTGCCATTCACTTTCCAATTCAACAATAACTGCAAACCAGAGTACTGGAAAGATATGGATCAAGTTCTTCACCTCCACCAAATCCTCAAAGATTTATTTCAATAGATCATAAACAACAAGAGGTTCAACCTGGCATCCCACTGGGCAGAACTTGGAGCAAGTTTCCAGAAGATTTTTCTCAAAGAGATAGACTTCAAAGACCTTATGGTAATCACCAAAGGTTGGAGTCCCACCAGGAAGCTCAGACTCCTGGAGGTGAGGGCAAACAGGATAAGGGAGAATCAAGCCACTATCCAAGCTATAGAAGAACAGCTGACCCAGACAGGGAATACTCAGATTCCTTCAGGCTCACAAGGAGCGGGCCAAATCAGCTCTCCAGTGGCTTCACACCATTCAGAAACCAAGAGTCATCATTCTTCACATTCCCAGGAGGTTTCCAAGAGAAGACAACAATACAAGGGAAAAAACAAGACCACCTTCAGCCAGAGGAAGAGAGGGTCAAACCCAATGATCCAGAAGCTGTTATATTTGGTTAAAGAAGTGCACAAGAGCCAGAAGTAGGTGTGAAGAGCTCTAGAATCAGTAGTCCTATTAATAGAAATATTACCCCCACTCAGATTGAACATAATGTTGTCACACCTGAGAGTAACCTCAACAGTGATGCACTGTGGTTACAAATGTCCCAATATGTTCAGCAAACTCAAAAGCAGTTTTCCAAAATTGAAGAAAGCCATGAGAAGATGAAAATATTTACAGCCTCCATGGACAAAATTGTTAAAAACCTTCAAGAAGGACATGCTCAATTGAGCAAAGCCTCTGAAGAAAGCAACAGAAGACTGAATATAGTCTTTTAGGAACAACACCACAGCAAAAGGGACAGGTATTTTCTGGATCAAGACATAAACAAGCTGTTTAATGTCTACCATAGCATGAAGCCCCAACCACAAGGCCATGTTATGGATAACCCATATCACCAAGATGAAATCAAACCAGATGCCAAGTATGAATAAGGCAAGATCTACATCACAATACCATGATGGAGATAATATGTCTTATTCAAAGAAGGAAGCCTTAAAACAGCTTCCTGAGGCCTCAAGCTGGCCCAAACTCTCTAAAGCTGGAGAATATGATCATATAGAGCTCATTGATTATATTGATGGACTCTTCATTGAGGTACCAAGCATAATAGACTACTGGATTACTGCTAGAATTAATAAAGAACTTAAAGGACATGCTAGTATATGGTACACAGAAATTAAAGAAATCCATGGCAGAAGAAGCTAGCCATGGTGGAAGAGTCAAATCATCCAAAATCATAGGACTGGTACTTTGATATGGCAAAAGACCATGTTGTTTGAAAATGACAAATACTCTGTGGACAAAGATCCATATGAGTGGTGTCTCAGACAGTCTAAAAGACTTAAAGCCATTGATCCTCAAATGAAAATTCAGATGAGGAATCACAAACTCCTGACACAAATGCCAGGAGAGCTAGAGCATGCAGTAAAACTCATATGAAACCACAATTGCACTCTAGATTACATTGAAAACACCTTACAAGATGTAAGGAAAAGACCTAATATAGGGAAATACACCCCATATAATAGTAGTGGTTTCAAAGAGAAACAACCTTCTAGGGTGGAGTTTAAAGAAAGCCCCAGAGAAAGGGTGGCAGAAGTGGCAAAGAAGAAAAATTCTTGTCACAACTGTGGTTCAACAGACCACTATTCCAACAACTGCCCAAAGGCAAAGAAAAAAGTCTATGCCATTGAGAAAGTCTCAGAGGAGGAATCCCCAACAGAGGATTCTCCCTCAGACTCTATGGGAGATTCCATCAGAGAACAATCTGATGAAGAGCAAGACTCAAGAGAAGAATCTTTAGTTGAATACCAAGAGGAAACCCCACTAGAAATATAGGACATACAGTTGGAAGCAGGAATACCACAAAACACTGCCAACAAAAACTTGTGCAAACACACACAAGATGCACAAAAATGCCTGGTAGCACCAACCAAAGAAATGGCTACATACATGGGAAAGCCACAAAAATGACTGTTTGTATTGACAATTCTAAACATCCATTGATCATTGACAGTGGAGCACGCTGATCCATATCGGCCAGCAATTATCTGGACAACCAATTCCTAAACTGGTAAAACCCGCTCTTTCCCACCAAGGCAAAGAACTTCAAGAGTGCATCAGGGAAGATGACTTCAATTGGGACAATTATCAAAGAGATAATTATACCCTATAGGAAAGGTAACATCAGACTTAACCCAGAGTTTATTGTGCTTGATGATACCCCCATCCAAGGGTTTTTGCTGGGAACAGATTACCAGAGGATGTATGGCATAGATATTTACAATAGTAAAAACAGGAAAATTACCATTGGTACCAACAAGGAAAGGAAATTTTTACTTGATATATACCAAATATAAGCCCAAGATACTCTTGAAGAACTACTGAATGAATGAAGAGAAGTACAGTTTAGCATTACCCTCACCAGTAAACAGAAACTAAGTTTACTGAAAATGCTGAGAAATAATAGACCAGCATTTTCCATTTGTGAAGAACCATTAGGAAAGATTAGAGTTCATGATATAGAGCTATATCTGGATGTGGAAAGACCTTATCCACCCATGCTCAGGAGACCCCCTTACCCAGAAAGGTTGGAAGCCAGGAGGGAAATTGAAAAACATATCAATGAACACTTGGACATGGATGTCATAAGAAAGATTGGACACAATGAAAGAGTAGAAATTACCACTCCTTCCCTGATCACCTGGCATAATGGCAAGTCTAGGCTGTCTGGATATTTCAGAGCTCTGAATAACTACACCAAAGCTGACAAGTATCCTATACCCAGCATACCTCATGCCTTAGACAAACTGGCAAAAGCCAAATACATAACCAAAATGGATTGTATGAAAGGCTTCCACCAGAATGGAGTTAAACCAAACTCCATTAAATTACTCAGAATCATATGTCATATGGGCATATATGAGTACACCAGGATGCCATTTGACATCAAGAATGCACCAGCCCACTTCCAAAGGATGATGGACACCCTATTTCAAGAAGAAATATTGGATGGCTGGATTATAGTATATATTGATGACATCATTATATACTTAGAGACATGGGAACACCATGTGCAATACATAGACAGAGTGTTAAGTAAATGCACACCCATAAATCTGAAAATTTCACTTAAAAATTGCACTTTTAGCCAACAAGAGCTACTAGATCTAGGACATAAAGTCTCAGGTCTTAGTCTGGTAATTGACCAGAACAAAGTAGCAGCAGTACTGAAAAGTCCAGTACCAAGAAACATCAAAGAGATGCAACCTTTCCTTGGGTTTGCTAGCTACTATAGAAACCACATCAATGTTTTTTCCCTCATAACTAGTAGCTTATACAAGTTATGCTCAAAAGATGTAGTTTTGAAATTACCAAGTAAAGAAGGGATGCATATGAGAGTATCAAATACAAACTCACAAATGCACCTGTGCTAATCTTTCCTGACTTTGAGCTACCATTCAAGTTATACATAGATGCAGCATGTCGCCAAGGCTTAGGAGCAGCCCTTCCCCAGAGACAAATTGTAGATGGTGAACCAAGAGAGGGAATAATATGTTACATCTCTAGGAAGCTGAAGGATTCAGAAGCCAGGTATGGGACAGCCCAGACTGAATGTCTATGCTTATTCTGGGCTCTAGAGAGACTCCATTATTATTTGGAGGGTGTAGTCTTTGAAGTCTACACAGACTGCACAGCCTTGAAGTATTCACTAAACATGAAGACTACCAATAGACATATGCTGGGGTGGAAAATAGCCATCCAGTAGTATAGAGGGAATATGGCCATAATATACAAAGAGGGTAAAAGTCATACCAATGCAGATGGCCTCAGCAGATGGCCGCTGAATAATGTCAAAAGCAGCCCAGCTTATGACCCTGAAGTATCAGCTAAAACTGCTATCCATTTCATGGAAATAGACAGGAAGAAAAACTTCAGATTTTCTGAGTGGGCACCAGAAAGTGAAAACACTGACTCAGAAGGAACAGAAGCTCGCATATTGGGAGTAAGTTCCTCAGAGCTGCATAATGAACTCTTCAATGCAGTGATGAATACATATTCCAAACACAAACAATGGGGCATATTGTTTCAACTCCTTCAGCAAAAGTACAAGAGCTCAGAACTGGAATCCCAGTTAGAGGAACCCTGGTTGAGGGACTATAAGGAAAATAAATCTTTCTTTATAGATGGCCTGCTGTACTATAGAGAGAAGAACACTAGTGCACTCACAATAATAGATAGAGACCATATATCTTTGATCCTGCAGGAATGCCATGACTGCCCCTATATGGGACACATGAGTAAAGACAGGACCACAGAAAGGGCAGCAAGCACTGCTTGGTGTCCCAAATGGGAACAAGAGTTGAGTGAATACGACAACACTTGTGAAATATGCCAAAAGTCAAATAGAAAACATGGGAAGAAGTATGGGTTACTTCAACACATAGAAGAACCCAAACACCCATTGGAAACCATCTACATGGACTGGGTTACAGGACCTGTCCCAGGAGGCAAAGAAAACATCAATGCCTGCTTAATCATAGTTTATAGGTTCATCAAGAGTATGAGGTGCCTACCATGTCACAAGGAGGACACAGCCATGGATACTTCTCTATTATTCTGGAACAGCATCATATCTACCTGTGGAGTCCCCCTGATCATCATCAGTGATAGGGACTTGAAGTTCACATCTGGATTTTGGACAAACTTGTATGAGATTCTTGGCACCAAGCTTGCATTTTCCACATCTTACCATCCAAAAACATATGGATTAGCTGAAAGGATGATTCAGACAATGTAAGACATCCTTAGAAGATTCTGTGCCTATGACATGGAATATAAGGACCATGAAGGTTACACCCATGACTGGGTTACTCCTACCAGTAGTACAACTGGCTTATAACACAAGTCAGCACTCTACCACAGGAAAAACACCTCCACTGGTAGAAAAAGGGTGTAATCCCCTATTACCTGTGGATCACTCGAAGAAAAATCTTCTGACCATCCACCCACAGCCAAAGATTTCCATGAAATGTGGGAGAGAGCTTGTTTCACAGCAGCCAAATGCATAGCTGAGGCAAAATAATATATTAAGCAGAGGTGGGACAAATCACACATGGAACCTGACTTCAAAGAAGGGGACAAAGTGTTAGTGTCTATACTGAACTTTAATAATCTCAAAGGACCTAAGAAAATGAGAGACTCATTTTTAGCGCCCTTCACTATCATTAAGTTGATAGGGGAAAATGCAGTGGAAGTCAAACTCACATAGGAATTTTCCAGGAAACACCCGGTCTTTCCAGTGAGTTTAGTCAAGCCATACTTCCAGACAGAGGAGGATAAATTCCCCTCCAGGAAGAAGAACCCCATACCACCAGAATTAGTCAGATTGGAGGATTCCCCTGGACCAGTGAAGAAAATCATCAAGGCCAGGAAGATCAAGCTTAATGGTAAGTATCAGAGACAGTACTTAGTCAGATTCAAGAACCAGACAGATGATAAAGACAAGTGGTTGGCAGAAGATGCCATACCAGATGGGAACCTTCATTCAAGGAGATTCAGAGCCTCTAGGAGGAATGAACAGTCGCATCAATGATGAGCCTCTTTTAGAGGGAGGGTATGTCAGCCTGTGACTTAAAACCAGAGCACAAGCATGACAGCCAAATACCATCAAGTAATGGTATAGCCAAGATACCACCAAAAAATGGAGCTTAGCCAAATAAGCTCAAAAGGTATCAAAGAAAAGAGGAAACCCACCCCTTTCCAAATATACAAGTCCCATCATCATAGGGAAAAGAATATTAAAGTTATTGCTGCTCAAAGCTGTTGCTGAGCATAAACCTTAATTTTCACCTCCCATCTGAAATACAGAGTAAGGTACTTAACCCCATTAAATGGGTATTTAAAATGAATCTCTAGGTCAGGGCTATCCAATGGTACCAGCCAAACGGACCTAGCCCCAGTATTACAGAAGTTATGGCCAAATTCAGGCCAAATAAGGGTGAATAAAAAATTCACCTCTCATCTAACTTCTACAATTTTTGGTGTGAGATATCTAAAGTGGGGCCATTTTGGAAAGAGAAAAATGAGGGAAATCTTATTCTTCCATTTATTTCCACATATCCCATCTAGAACAAAAGATATAAGGCAAACAAGCCCAATACAGCTTTTTGCCTAAAATACACATATGTACAAACATCTTGTACATGGAATACCTTTGCCAAATTCAATGATACCCATATCAAATGAGGTACAATTGTGTAGAAAACATACAGGGCTACACACTGAACCAATTTTGAGGTTGATATCTCAAAAAAGGACAAATTTATGGCTGTTTTAAGGTCAAAATCCCACAGTTTGGCCAATATAGGCTTACCATGGGATAATATCCCATAGCTATGATTATGAGGTGTCAAACAGACAAAGAAGCTTGTTTTTACTTAAATACCTTATATTTCATTTAATACTGGGGTTCCATACAGGTTCTGTACAGCATTCTACGCTTCATACATGTCAGAATCAGGCTGTGTGGTCCCCAGATGAAACATTTCACCCTGTATTGGTGGAAACTTCCCAGATGTGGTTTGAAACCACATCTGAGCCCAATAAAGGCTATACAGGCCTTTTGCAAACCACAAGCCAGTCCTTTAGAGTGAAAAATCTTCACTTCCTCTACGTGAAAAGGTCTAGCAGCCTTTTCACCCCATTTCAGGATAAAAGGAGGCCTTTTCACTTCCAGGAAAGGAATCCCCATCCTGCTCTTGAGATCCTATGTAGTAAAACTGTCAAAAACAGTTATACTCTTGAAAAATAAAAAGTTTATACTATAAATTTTAGTATTGTAGTCTTTATTATTGTAACGCAACAGGTAAAGCTGCACCCAGGGCTTTGAATAGCGCTCACCACCACTAATCCTCATTAGTAAAGCCCTTTTTATCTTTAATTAAACCTTTTTAAAATACTCTTATCCGTGTCACAGTCATAGTTAAAGCTGTAAATAGCCTTATTACATTGTTATCATAGACTCAGCCTGACAAATTTCCTGATGGGAAATATTAGTTAGTTTTGAATTATAGTATTTCTGTGTTATTTGTGACATTGGTTTTCTGGGAAACCTGATTTGGTTCATTTTATCTCCTTGAAATAAATGCTTTTCTTCTGAGCTTTCAGATTATTACTAGATAGTATTCATGTTTTTTATCATTGGTATCTTCCACACTTACTTTATATCTGTTGGGTTAATTCTTTATTTTTATAACTTCACATATCCAAGTACTATCTCTTCTTCCACATATTTGAGAAACTGTTTCATCTCTAGTTTAATTCCTCACCAGGAAAATATTTGTGTGAGTGGCCAGCCAGTAATATCTCATTGATTTGAAGCACCATAAATCTCTTTTATTATTACTGTTTTGACAGAGATTAAGTACCTTAAAAATTCCTTCATTATAGCCATTCTATGAAAGAATTTTAAATTTGTAATTAGAGGATCATGAATTTAACACTGATTATTACTATATTAAAAAACGTTTTTGAGCTTATTGAAAGCAAATCATAAGAAAATACCAATAATAAAATCTTGATTTTTTCATAAGAGCTATAGTGAGACACGTTTAACCCTAATTTCCAGAATTATCTTCAAATGTTTTTAGTTCTGATGAAGCTTGATTGTATTTTAATAATAATATGTCAAAAAACCATGGAGATTACCCATAGCTATTACATATGTAGAAAGGAATTAATTAAGATAACTATATTCTAGAGTAATGTGTACAGCACCCCTAAATTAATAGTAATAAAAAGCCATTAATATTGATAATAATTAAAAGAAATAAATACTTTATTAATGAAAGTGATAAAATGAATATTTTTGGATATGTAAGCCCCAACGCAAAAAATTCCATTGTGTGGTGAATGACATTGGTTTCAAAAATGATATATAGGGAAAAAACACAACTAATTAAGCTAGTTGTCCTAACATATTTATAAAATGCACTCATAAAAACAAGTTTGTAAGCTATCTTTTTATACAAATGTGGTCAGAAAATTCTCAAAAGTATACTATCATTGATTTGGAAGCTATTTTCAGCAAAAAGTTTTCATTTTATTGTTTTTGGCTAAATGAAAGGCTTTATTGTTCATTAAGAGTCATTTGTTTTAGCTGACACAAAATCAGTCATAGAAAGAAAATCAAAAGTGTTTCATCAACTATAGGAGATTATTTGTATGATGTAGAAAAATATATTTATTAAATTACCAAATTAGCTTCAACACAAAAACCCTTCCAGAATAAAATTCCCAAAGAAATTTTCAGAATATCCCAAGATAAATCAGAGAATGTTTTCAAAACAAGCCTGCATCAACAGCTGTCAAAGATATAAAGACCTACTCTCAAGAGAAAAAGTTGCTCAACATTGATAAATGTGATATAATTCTATGTAGTATGGACCCAAAAAAGATAATGGGGATTTCCTGGTGACCAAAGTGGCTGTTTTTGGCCATCATTGGGGGTTCTCCTCAATCTAGAATGGTACAGCACCCCCAAAAATGGCACATTTTTTGAAATGAAATATTCAAAAGTATAGTATAGAAGATTCCATGTATTATCTAGCCTTAAGTAACCCCAAATCCAATATAATAATTTTAATTTGATTTTGATCACTATCATTGTTACAAAGAGCCCATTACAACTAATTCTTCTTAATTTACTTGATAGCAAGTGCTATCACTCATGTTGAAAGCTCATTCCAAAGGATATTTTGACATAAAGATCATCCACTTTGGAAGTTTGTATTTAAAACCCTGAGATTACTCAAAGATGACTTAGAAATAGGTTTTACATAGTGTTGAATTATTTAAATATTGGGCCAGAGCTGGATTGGTGCATCAATTTTCAAATATAATACTTTTTATACCAAGTAATTTAGCTTCATGATATAGCTTGAAAAATGGCCATTTGAAGTTTTTTAAACAGAGTTGGTGATATCAGAAAAGGAAACAGATGCAAAAATAATGAAGCTTCATATTGAGATGTGTTATTAATATAATAGGTATAAAATAAAGAATATGGCTTAACAGTTCTATGGATTTGAAATATCATTCTATTTAAATGTTTATTAGCTTTTATTAAGAGATATTAAAAAAATTGCCTTCATAGATAGCCCATGATAGTAATTAGCTATTTTATCCCATCAAGAATACATGCCCAGATCCAAAAAACTTTTGATCTTAATCTATGGCTGTAACATGGTGTTCCCTATCTTGAGGTTCCTCTTCTAGGAAGGTCAGTAAAAAAGAGAAAATGAATCAGTACATATATTTTTATTGTATAACCACATGCACTTAATATTCACTGGTGAGCTCTACAGAAAGCTTGTAACAGAATGACAAACAGCCAAAAAAAAGATTTTTATCACTAATCTCTCAGAAAACTTGAGGAAATACAAAAGTATATTTTTAGTATAATCCAGAGCCAAGATATCATAGGCTTGCTAGTCAAAAAATTAGCTCTCTGTAATGTAGGATATTTATAGTTTTGTTCAGAGTATATTTGAGTTTTATCTTGTATTTTTTTTCCAATTAAGGGCACCATTGACCATGAGAAAACTGTCTACACCTGAAGGTAGTAATCAATTTTTTAATTCAAATTTGGAGATAAGAAATAAATCAAAGTTATAAATATATGTTTTAGAAGAAATGCAAGTCATATTCAAGCCAGAAAGTCTCAAGCAAGCTGAATAAATATAAGTTTTTGGTAAAACTTTTCAAAGTTCAATAAGTAAAAAAAATGACTAACAGACTTATTATTATTTCACATTTGTTTCAATATTTTTGTTACTATTTATCATTCTATTAAGAGAGAATGAAACCTTCAAGGCCTTTATTACATATTTTTTGATTATATATTACAGTTCAAATATTGATTCGCTGTCAAGACCACTTATAAAGTCTCATAGATAGTACAAATATCAAAATAGGAACCCTTGAGTTTTGTGCAAAATCCATGGTGAATGATGAAACTTCTTGGGTACTTTGAGAATTTGTGATAATATAGATATCATGAAAGATATACCCTACCATTTAGTTTTTTTTTTCTATCAAAATTTTTACTTTGTTGGAAATTATATATCCCTTATTTTTTCTCTCTTTTTAATGTAAGTTTTTGGTTGAAAACAGTAAGATTTGTCAGTATTTATGGGTAAAAGTAATCTTAACAATATGCCCTCCATGATTTAATATATATTTGAAGAATATCACCCTTATTTCAGCCCATAAATTGCTGCAGAGAAGGCTCGTAAACATATATATAGATTATATAGATACTTAAAGTAGAATATTGGGCTTTTTTTGAAATTGGGGAATTTTTTATCATGAAATTCCATGTTTTCAACTAAAAGATTTGATACTCATATAAAAAAACATGGCTGAATAATAGAATATTTAATCTTAATCAACATAAAAAACATCACGTTCTTAAATTTTGTGGAGAATTCAATTTTTTTATTTATCAATACCAATTTCTCTTCACTTTTTATATTTTTCTGTAGAAATTATTATTATCAATTCCACTTTATTTATATAGTGGAATACTTGAACATGTGAAAAACCAAGATAATTTGAGTTTTCATGCCAAGGATATTAAGCTAGTATATATATAAAGAAATAGAATAAAAAGTAAGTAATTCAGGTGTATGTGTTGAATATAGGGAAAATTAATCTTCCTGTATCAATATGGATCATCATTTTTTCATCAACTTTTTGATTAGTTTACAGAATTTTATATAGAAAAATTTTTATTTCATTTATTTTTTGATTATTATTTGTGAGTTCTATAGGAGGCTTCCTTTTCAACTTTGACTTGCTTAGTATAAATTAAATTTTGTAGTTATTAGAATATGCTGAGAGCTCTCCATGCACTTAGAAGCTTAAAGCTGCATCTGAAATTCATGGGTTTCTGACTTTAATAATTTCAAAATGAATCTTATTTCAAAAATAATACACAATAGAAAGCTCAGATTACAAAAACTGATTAATAGATTCATTTTAAAATTTCTCTATGTTGAAGTTTACTCAAAGCTAAGGGGGAAACCTTTGTAGAAACCCTTTAGTTATTTAATTTAAACCAATATACCAACTAAATAGCAAGCTAAAATAGTTGAAACGTACATCTTTATGGATATGAAGCAATTCATTTGGATTATTAGAGCTAAACAAAATCCTCTTAGATATAAAGGCAAACAGCAGGTAGAAATAGGCTCTTGAAACAAATTTATTTCTCAAAATGAATTTTTGAAGCTTCTGAGAGGTTTTTAATCTTGAAGTTAATTTGATCATTCTATACAGCCCAATATAGCAATTGATTGAGAATATCAAGCTGATTATGGAGTGAAGATTCACAGATTATATATACAGCTCCTCCAAGCATTTTTGAAAGATAGTCTAACATTATTCCTTGTTTTGCTATGGTATTTATTCTTTAAAAATGGCCAAATTATATATTAAATTCATATTTCAAAAAGGAAGGCCACAAAAACAGGCTGGAAATTTTTGGGAATTAAGCTTTAAGGGGAACAAATATCACTTCAGAGCCCTTTCCAGCCAGAATCAAAACAGATTATTAATCATTATTCAAGTATTTAATTTTATTTATTAATAATTTATCAAGGAATTTACCCATTTAATATCATTTTTTATGAGTATTTATGAAAATTGTTGTTTCAGAAATCCTTAATCCTATGAATGTATTCTTTTTACAAAGAATGGATTAATTACCAAAATAAATCATGGAGAATAGGTTTTGATAACTGAAAGTATGATAGAAATTTCCAAATCAAGCCTATGAAAATTAAAATAAATTCTCTTTAGTTTCTCAAAGGAAAAATAAGCTTATTAAAATGAATCTTGAAAATATTTTCACAGGATTACAGGGAAATCAAGTTTTGTGAATTTATTTGACATAATCCTATGCTATATGGGTAGATATCTCTCAGAGATTGGGTTAATTGGTCCTTATTTCCTTAAATAATTTGAAATGTTTTAATTTTTGATTATTTAGATTTGCATCATATTGAAATGGTAGGATCCTCTCTTTCTTTCCCAAAATTGTTTATCACATAAATATTATTTAAGATTATTGCTAAACAAAAAAACAAAACACAAAAATCACAAGAAATATCTCAAAAGATGTATTTTTAACAGATAATTCAAATAAAATGATGATAATTCCTCCTCAAAAAAATTCAGGACAAAATAATTTTTGAAAGGAAAATTGCATTTATTTTTATTATTAAAATAAACTTTTTTTCATATTTTTGAAGGAAATAAGTAGAAAAAACTACATTTCTGATACTCTAAAAAAACTTTCTTTATTTTTTTATTCCAATTTTTTAAGTTCTTTATTCATTTACTATTGCAGCATGCTATTTTGATTCTTTTATTAGTTTATGTTTTTTATGTTTTTTTTTCACTTTTCCTGAGTTAGGTTTTTATATTTTTAATTGGTTTTTCAGCCTAAATTACACTGTAAATTATTTGAAATTGTTAAATTTGGTACAATTCAGGCCTTGTAATGGCTTCTAGTGTAAAATGTTGAATGATTGTAAACTATTTTAGAGTAGAGACCATTACAAGCCATGTACTGTAGCTTTTTTTTAGTTATTTTATTGATTGAAGTAGAAGGGCATTTACTATACAGAGCCCACCAATTCTCTCTTGAATGCAGAAATCATACTTGAATAGAAAAAAGTAAGGAATTTTCAAATGACTGATGAAGATTACCTATGATACAAATCTTAATATGTGTCTATGAAACTGTTTATAATGTTACTATTAATCAACAGTACTATGACTGTTCTTATGAAATATATTAAATAAATTCATTACAACCACAATTAAATAGTTAATTACTTAATTTCTTTTTAAATTGTGAGAAACTACTAGTCATTATAGAAGTAAGCAGTAATTGTCTACAATAATAAATTACAAGACTTATTTAATGATAAAACTTCTTTATCAAAATCATATGAATTATTTTGATTTATAATTATCTTTTGGAAGAATAACTAGAAGGATAATTCTTGAAGAAAACTGATACTAACAAAAAAATTTCTAATTAAGTAGAAAAACACACTCATACTCCAATAATACCTTGTAAATAATTGGTAGAGAAATTTGACAGATTAATTGTGAATTTAAAGGATCAATATGTTATTATAACAGTAATACAACAATATGATAGGTGAATATCATTGTAATTATCATAATTCTATGATTTCAAGTCTTTCTGATTTATTCCAAAATAATCAAAACACTTAAGAAAGGGAATAACTAATACTTACTTGCTGGTACTAGAGATATAATTGGATAATAAGATGATTTGGAAAAAACAGCAAGAGGAAACCTCTTTTAAGTCAACAAAAGCTCACAAAGGCATTTAATGCAGCAAACTGAAAGACCCAGAGGTGAGAAAAATTAATCCTCTTTGGAAAATTGGTTACATTGCTTGTTGTCATGTAACATTATCATAATTACTTGATTAAGTCATTTTATGTGACTACCAACCCATTTATTGGTAAGAAACAAAGGATTAACAACTTTCAAGCTTCTTTTATTTCAATATAATAATTTCTTTCTAAAATTTATCAATATTATTTGAAATTTAATCACATATTGTATTTTCTGTGAATTTTTGAAGATTCAGTGTTTCACATGGAATCATCAAAAATGGATTGTAATTAAAGCTTTGAATGTGAATTATTAAGTCATAATTCTGTTTTATATTTATATTGACTATGCTCTTCTCCATTGGCCCTGCACCTTTCAGAAATATGTATTGAGAATTGTATTTTGAATGAATTTTTGAAGTTTTTACCTTATTTTTATGTAGAATTGCAAATAGCACAGTTTTTTCTGGTTGCCATGAGGTAAATGCATGGATACTAGTGTAAAAAGGGTTTTGATTACTCTTATAAGATTTATCCATGGAAAATAATCAATATTTGACATGGTTAAAGGAGTAAGAGTAGCTCATTACCTCCTTTTCACATCAAAATAGCAGCTTATTTGTTATTTTGGTATTAATTAATGGGACTTTAACTTGGTAATCAAGTTCCCAAAAGGGTTTAGTATCCTAATTAGGCCATGATCAGCCATGGATAAAAGTGCCAGAGCTATAAATGCCTGAGAGGCCTCAGAAGTTGGGTACCCTGGCTCTCTTTGATGTCTTTTGTCCCCCTTAGCTATTTTCATGTCAAAAATAGTAATTCAGGCTTCAAGACTGATATCCATTATAGGTGTACCAAACCATATGTAATAATACTGTAATTGTAGTTTCCATAAACATGAATAGAACAGTTTCTAGCTTATATGTAACATGGGATTTCTCACATTCCAATTATTATGGCATGAAATCGAGAAAAACAAACGTTTTCACAAATATTTTATGTGGTATTCAATTATCTTCCATTTTACCACCTCATAGAGTCAATACAAGCTTATTTACTCTATCAAGCTACCCAAGGTAACTTTTTGTTTAAAATCCAAATCTGGCTCTAAATCCATGGATTTAATTACTCACAAAAAGGATTTTCATCTTTCCTAAATTAAAAAATGATAAATTTTGAATATATGCATGACTTATTTGTTACACATAGTTCAGAACTTATTTTAATGTCAATTTTGGCCAATTTGTATTTATATAATATATTGCAAGGCTCACACAAAGCAATCATAAAATGAAGGATATACAAATGATACTTAAGTCCCAGAAATCCTCATAAATAAAGAAGAAAAAATACCCATGTTTTTTATGTCTTTTTGGGAAGAGTTTTATTAAAAGGAGTTGAGAATCCTTTATTAATTCCTTGTGAGGTTCCAGAGACTTAACCATAAAAGAAACAAAAAAATTCAAACTCCAGCATCTTCAGAAGAGGCTTTAGTTAAAAATAGTTACTTTTGATATTTGCAAGGCATTTTTCAAAGAAGAAATAAAATTTAATGTTGTAATAAAAAATAATGATATATAAATCAATAAATGTAGATGTTTTATCCATTTTAAAAGCTTCCTTTGACCTCTTCTGCAATCAAAAAAAGTGGAAGTTGCAAAATTGAAAAAAATGTGGATTCAATCTTTCATTCAAAAGAATATTTTCTTGAAGATGAGAATATAAATGGAACAAGTTTTGATATAATATAGTATATATTTACTCCATTAAATAAAAAAAGAAAAGAAATTATAAAAATTCTATAATATTCTAGTGTCTTAGAATAACCTGGAATACTAGCAAAAATTTGAATACTGGGTCCAATATAAGGTTTTTCTATAAAACCCTTGATAATAGTAGCAAATCTCAAGAATACTATGACTTTCCTCAGTTGAAATTATAATATAATTAAGCATTATATTGAAAAATCTATATAATTCTTAAAATAAATTATAATAAAAAATGGAAATTTAATTATTGCTAAATCATTTAATAATAAAAAGAAACTTAATAATTATAATCAATTATAATTATTCTAAAATCTTTATAGTCACTGACAATTATAGTGATAGGAAGTTTAAAGCTCATAATGTGTAATTACATGTGGAAAATAATAATATTCATCCACTTATAAATAATATAAATATTATTTATAGAATAATTTAGAAAAAACTTACTTCTAATATTTATTTAATACAACAACTCAAGCAGCAACAGTCATGATATTAAATAATTATTATAAGTTAAAAACACACCAAAAATCAATATTTTCCAAGATAAAAAAATATTATTAAAGAGTTTTTAAGAGGAATTTGTGGATTTTCAAAGATATTTAAGACAATAAATTTATATAATAAAGTATTTTATCAGTGATTACAATCATAATCTGAATTCTATGATTTCAATTCTTTAATTTTTATATTAATGAAGAACAAAATAACTTGAGAATTACTTGAATAATAAGATTTCATATTTAATAAAACTTCACCTGTTTAAATGTCTAATATAATTGGAATGATTAATGATTATTGGCAGGAAAAGTGATGTGTAGGCTCTTTTTATGCCTGCAGAGAAGCTCTCATAATTCATAATGTATATATAGGGCGTGCTCAGGTAGAAACTGAAATGCCATGCTTAAAAAGAAGGCTCTTAACTTAAGCTAACTTATTTTCAATTCCAATTTAAAGCTACCAGTGTTATTTGTAACCCCAAGTGACTTTAATCCTCTTTTGGATTAATTATTTTAAGATTTAATGTAAGCTAAGTTTATTTAAATCAAAGTTCATAACATGAAAAACTTAAAAGTAGAGTTTCAAGAAAATATCACTTCAGCTCAATTTTTAATTAATTTTTAAAGAATTCTTAATTTTCATCAAGTAAAATTAAAAGAGTGAATTTTTAGACTAATTACCAATGAAACCTGTTTATAAAAGATACTTAAAATTCAATGTATACACAGATAAAAACAATTTGTAAGCTTTGTGTAACTTTCAAGCAAATCCATTAAGAATTGAACTTTTAATGAATTTTTGAAGTTATTTCCATTTTTCCACATAAAATAGCAATACAAACCAAACCTTAGCTTTTGATAAGGTTTCAATTCTGGTAGCTTTAAGCTGTTAAGCTTAATTGAGCTTTTAAAGTTCTTAAAACCTTTATTTGAAGCTTGAATATTGGGATTTACCCTTTGACAGCTTGAAATTCCTGTCCAAATTGGGATGAAACCAGTTTAAACTTTAAGGCTGCATAAAAGTCTAACCTTAAAGCTTAAATAAGGTTGAAAATCCTCCAATTTAATCCTTGCAGATCCCAAAATTTGGGTACCCTAGTGTAGTTTGGGTTTTTCCCCTTGTCCCACCTTTCTGCCTGGTTTTTGCCCTTTTATTTATTCAAAGCCATACTATGGCATTAAACCCTTTTAAATTGATCTCATGCAGGATTTAAATCCTGTATGTAAAATCCTTAGCCAACTCAGTAAATATACACAACACCTTAGCTTTAACTAAAGTTTTGGTAGGTTTTCATAAACCTTATGCAACTTCAAATTTGAGCTTAAATTTAACAATTTTTTGAAAAATGTTAAAAAAGCTGCAATTTTATTGTGATATTCCTAAATCTTCTAATAACATAAGAAATAACCATTTTTGGGTGTAACACCCTATGGGTCTACCTTAAGTTATTTTTGGAGTAGAATCCAAAAATGAAATGATAGTTACAACTCTGTTTATCCAAAAAAGAAATTATACTTAATTTTTGTTGTTTTTTCATTTTAAATTCAAGTGATAAGTCTTTTCAAGACTAAATAAACTGTGTATAAAGTTATTTGTGGCCTTATGGGTATGTCATACATACCTCACAGTCTCACATCCAACTTAGCTCACAGGAATGTTCCAAACTCAATATCTGGTTGGTGCAAGCTGATTTCCAACTGCAACACCTGCTTTAATATGTAGCAATTCTTCTCATGGCTATTGGTATCATTATTATGTCATCTATGTATTTTTTAACATATATAATATAGTTTGATTTGATGTTGAGGTGATGTAAGAGTCTTGAACTTCCCTCAGTCCACTTTTTTTGTCACATGGAATGAAGATATCTTCTATTTTTCTGCCAGTATCTCTTCTCTTTATATTATTATTTCATTATTATATTTAATATAAGCTTTAGCATTACTCTTTCTTCCTCATGGTCTTTTATCAGCTTTTCATTTGGTATATGTCTGGTGGTATAGTATTCCATACATTTTGGGAACAGTTCAAAGCCTATTAAAAAGGAAAAAATTATAATTTTAGGATTAAAATTGTAAATTTAGTAATGATTAACCTATATTAAAGTCTTCAAGTGAATAAATTAAACCATTAAAATGAACAGCAGGAGTTAATGGATGAATTAAAAACTATATAGAAAAAGACGAAACTGATAGTTATATCTCAATGAATTTATATCACTTGAGAAATATAAGTTAATGTAAGAAACCTCAATAGTATCTTTTGAATACTTCATCATATCCCTTAACACAGTGAAGCTACAGAAACACAAATATTAAGATAAAAATAGATATTCAACAATATATATATATCTAATCCACAAAAATAATTGGATTAATCATCATTTTAGTCATCAAAAATGAGCTTTCAATAAGAAAATGAAGCAAAGCCTTATCAATATATTAACCCCTAATCACTAATTATAACCTAATGAAAATTTGATCAATAACATTCATGGAAATCTCAAAAACGTTTGAAAGCTATTTACCAAGATAAATAGAATAATTAGCTCAAATAACTTAAGAATAAATACAAATTGTTAAACTATCAAGTAATGAAAAACCACCTCAAAAGCTAGAACCACATGAATAACATAAGATCTCTATATGAAATTTATAATCTTATAAGATATGGTATATCTTACTAAACCATTTATAAAGTAATTTCTCCCAATAATCAAATATCTGACATACATTCAAAAGAAATATCAATAATTTGAGATAATTGAAGATTATTTTTATATTATTTCTAAATAATGATACCATAAAAAGGCTCTTGAAAGCAAAAAATTAGTAATATAAAAGAAAAAAATATTTAGATTGTTTCATTTATTAAACAAGAAATGTAATAAGTTGGATCAATGGTTACATTTTAGAGTCACAACTATGAAGAAAAATCCTGGCCAAAATAGATTAGAGCTTCTAATTATATTCTTTATTATTACTATAGTATAAGGGATAGTATAGAATTAGGATTTCTAGTAATGTAATTAATAGATTAGCTCTTAAAGCTATTATTATTATTCATATTATTATCATTAGCTATATTATATTAGTTACTCTTCTCCCCTTCACTTGTTGAAGGAAAAGTCTCATAATTAATAGATATGAGCAGCTGTATTTGCAATAAAATCTCTCAAAACATATATTATTTCAATGAAAATTATATTTTTAAGCTTAAATACAAATCCCTTATGCTATTAGATGTATTTTATTATTTATTATTATTGTAAAATTACTTATACCTTTATAATATGCCTTCTTAAATTTCAATTATATCAGCCTTTATATTATTAAATATTATTCCCTTCTTTCAAATATACCTTATAAAATCATAATATTATCATTGAATATTACCTATAAGAATATATATCATGATTAAGCAAAATGATCTACATTTTAGCCCTATGAAGTATTTTTTGATCATTGAGTAGCTCTTACAGATACTTCTACAGCGTCTTCCCTATATTTCACAATATGATCTCAAATCTTTATTGTAAGATCTCTGGCAATATTTCCTAGGATATTCAGTTGGAAATACAATAAACCTTAGCACCCTCGGCTATGAGAGTATTCCAGAAATACAAGATTTTTTACCTGTTACATCTCCCTAAAAGACTTTCAAATCAAATTGCACATTAAATTGAGCTTCACAGAATTTATTCTTTTTGTTAAGATGGAAGATACAACCCCTATGTTGTTTCCCAGGAGATTATATCCATCATTCTAGAGTATTTTCCCCTATTTGTTTTCCTTGTAAGTTCTCTAACTGCTACTAATAATTATTATTTCTCAGCTTTCATGAGATTTTAATTCAATTTCCAATACCATGGGCGTTCAAGAGATTTCTTCTCTTGTGCTGTGTCTTAAAATATTAATTTTGATATTGTTTCCCCTTGTATCAAATTTTGTAACTTTTAAAGGTGGTTGTTTTCCTTTGACTTCATTTCCGGTTGCATTATTTGTTTACCTCTGCTGAGGTATTTCAATTAATTTTTGAAAGCCTTCATTTTGAGAAATCTCGATTTTTGCTCCATGTTGATTTGAATTTAATGCCTTTTTTTCCTACTAGATTTAAAAAAAAAGTAAAAATTAGAACTGTAAGAAATCAAATTTGAAAAAATATTTTCAATAATAAGATAGAATCACAAACAGTATAAAATTGAAATTGGCCAGAACATTTTTTTAAATAAAAAAACTAAAAATTGAAATAAACATCAGGATAAAAATTGAACTTGAATAGCCAATACTGGAATTTATTTGAATGATAAACATAAATCAGCTTCTTATGGTGAATAAATTGAATTAAAAAACTTCATTTGTGCCATCGCTATTCATTAAACTCATGAATAAATTAGCCCTAAATGGATTGAATTTTCAAAGAAATAAGTAGGTTTTTTTACTTTCTGGACGTTTCAATTCTATTTTAGACCTATAACATCTATCCAAACCAAGTTTTTATCCCGAAGCTTCTTGGGTGATTATTTTTTTGTTTCTTCCTTCTTCATTTTCAAGAGCTATGAGCTATAAATAGTGCTTCGACTTTCATGGAATTTGAATCTTATGATTCAAAGAAAACTCAAATTGTTTTAAAAGATTTCCTCCTTTGAAACAAAGCTTTAAATATTTGAAATTAAGAGAAATACGAGGAAGTATCCAAAAGTTATTTTTTCTTATGTTGCTGAGCTGAGAAGGAAGCTTAATGAAGCTCAGATTCTCAATTAACTTTATTAAGCTAAATGCTTGGTGATTAGTCAAGGTTTTTGATATTAGAAAATTTAATTTTGTAACTTAGAGCTTCTTTGAAGATATTGAAACATTAAAATGATATTTAAATACTGGTTTGACCATTATTAAAATTTATCTACCTGTAGGAAGGAGAACTAATTGGAATCCAGCTTGGATACAGCTTGGGCACAGCAAAAATTTGGGTTGAAAATGGCTTTTACCATAGATTTAAGTAGTTTTGAATAATTCTTCAAGATTCTAAGCCAAATAATATTCAATAATTTCAATTTAAAAGGGAATCTGACCTTCTTCTTGTTTCTTTATGCCATTAATCTCTTAAGTATGAGAGTCTTAAAGAGCAAGTAAATTCCCAAATTAGAAAAAAAGAAAGGGTATGAATATCAATCAATATATTCAATGCTTATTGTTTTTAATTTCATAAAAAATTATTTAATAATGAACAAAACTCTCCTTTTTGATCAATAAATTGAGTTAAAAATACTTAGAAAACAAATATGATATCTTTTGAAAGATTTGATTTTCTGAATTGAAGCTCTCAGAGTTTCATTTTGATTTTGAAAAACTCAATATTTGACATTTTTAAAAGAAAAGCTAAGCGTTAAACGATAAATAATATTCCAAATCTCTGACAGAGTCTTTTACTCACATAGAAATACCCATACTTCATTCCCTTACAAAGATGTCAAAATAATCTATATTTATTTTGAAACCAATTTTTTCCAATAGCTACAATCATCCACCCAAATGAAATGAGTTCATGAAAAAAATTCAATTAAATTTCATCCAGATTGAAAAACTCTTTACAAGTATTTAACACACTTGAAATCTCAATAAGTTTGAAAAAAGCTTATATCCTTGTAGTAAATATTTAAGACAGGGTAATTTGATGAATTTATTCAATAATCTCAAAATTAAATCTATTCAGGGCTTATAATTCATTTTTTCTAAAGAAGAAAAGGAAAACTAAAAAGTGAAAATATTCTCATGAATTTTATATATCTATTTTGAACATACTTCAACATCAAAAATATAGAGTTTTTTTTTGGATCAACTTCATCTCTTCCTTGATTATTTTAATTTATTAATTGAAGTTTCTGATTTTCTATTTTATCCTTTTAACCTGGATATTTCTATTTGTGCTTAATTATTTATCTGTTATGTTTTTTCTGCATTTGTTTAGTTCAATTCATCCAATATTCATAAAATCTAATTTTATTGTTTGGTTTTCTTCTAGTTACATTGGAACATGTCTTATTTTTATTTATTGTTTTTATTTTTCTATTCATTATTTTGCTATTTTTTTAACTTGATTTTATTTTTTTATTTGTCCTCTTATCATTCTTATTGTTTCATTTTTTGATTTTCTTATGATATTTTCTTTTTACTTTTGTCTCTGGTAAAAAAATATTCAAATAGATATTTTTTGTAACTTTTTTGCTTTGAGAAAGGATTTTGTAATTAAATTTCAAATTCAAGAACATCTTTCTTCAATAGTTCTTCCGTTTCTCTTATTTCTGAGAAAGTCTCCTTTTGTATTTTTATGCATGATTAATTTTTTTGATTTTTTTCTCCTATTTTTTTGGAAAAATAGCACCATGTTCCAGGATCTTTTCTCCAGAAAAACAACTATTTTTATTTGAAAAATCTTCATTTTATTTCAATATTTTCTTTTTTAGGGTTTGGAATTCTCTTTTAACAAGAATTTTTCAGATTTATTTTGTTTTTTTGAAAAAAAAATCAAGTTAAAAAAATTCTTATTTTTTGGATTTTTTCTTCTTTCAAGTTTGAATTTTAGAAGATCTTTTTTTGAATATTTCCATATTTTTGTCTTTTAAAAAAAATTAAAAAAAACCTGTATAAATTCTTCAAATGAGGTAAAAAAAACTACAAGCTCAAATACTTAATTTCTGTCAAGGATTACAGTCTGAAGCTGTTTTTTCACACATTTTTTATAATTCATTTCCTTTTTTTTAAAGAATGGCGCGTTGAAAATGCTTTCCAGGTCGAAATGGAAAAAATCAAACAAAAAAGAAAAAAATATTAAAACAAATAGACTTTTTAAAGAAAAATAGCTTATATTAAAAAATAAATAAATTATTATAATAAAATATAATAACAAAAAAAGAAAAATGAAGATAAATAATTCCTTCCCTTTTTATCTCGATTTTTATTTTTTGTTTGATTTATTGATTTTTTAATTCTTCAAGATTATAATTTCTTTAGTTCAGTTTTTTTTGGAGCATGTTATAGCTTCTCTTAAGCATGCTTGCACACCTGATGCACCATGATTTGTAAGGGCTGATACATAGTAAAAGCAGTAATAGATTCTTCACTCACAGCTCATTTGCAACAAGCACTAAGCTCAATTGGTAAGAGAATCTCTCATGAATGTCAACAATGAGGGTTTGAGTTCCTCAGTGCTTGGTATTCATGGATTAAGGTTGAGACACCAAAACTAACTCTGACATGGTAGAAAATTTTACTTGCTTTAATACGCATTCTAGAAAGTGGAAAAATTCCATGTTCCAAATTGTAAAATCACCCAAAGAATCCATAATTTCATCAAATATGAAGTTGAAACCCTGCACAGAGAAAAGGGGAGTGTTGGAGAATGGTATAGCTGCTCTTAATCATGCGTTCACACCTTCTGAGCCATGAGTACTAAGGGCTAATACATAGTAAAAGAAGTAATGGCTTCTTCACTAACGGCTCATCTGCAAAAAGTACTTAGCTCAATTGGTAAGAGTATTTCTCATCAATGTTGACAATGAGGGTTCAAGTCAATCAGTGCTTGGTATTCATGGATTAAGCTTGAGAGACCAAAAGTAACTCTTACACTTTTATTGGGTTTATATTTTTGATTTTGTTTCAAATATCTTTCTAAATTTCCATCTCATTTCTTTGACTATTTTTCCAAAGAGTTTTTTTTATTATCACCAAATTTGGTATATTAAATTTTAGCTTTTTGGGGGAATATTTTGTAGATATCGTTTAGAAAATGAACCTGATTTTTTAGAGTTTTTAAAATGAAGGTTAATTTTTCTTTGACTTGACGCTTGAAGCTTTAGGATAGAGCTTTTGAAAAATATCCTGAAAAATTGCAAGTGACTTCATCTTTTGGGAGGTTTAGCTTACAAATTGGATTTTAATGAATGTCAGATTGGTACCCATATTTCAAAAAAAAATCTTTTTTCCCATGTAATTGAGAAAATACAAATAAAAAATTCAAAATTCACAAATTTTTTTTTGAATTTTTTAAGCTATAAAAATAATTTTGTAAAAAAATAAGTTTTCCTAATGTATCTGAAACCTGTTGATAGCTATATCTTCAGGTCAGGAAGAAGTGTTTTTATTACTTTTTCATTCAAATCAAAGGGAAGGAATATATTATTATTTTGGAGAAACGCATAAGTCTTTTTAATGCGTTCTTTTTTCAAAAATCATACTAAGGAATGAAGCTTGAAACCTGACTTCACTTGAATAAATAACTATTTATAAATTCAAAAATTTAAATTTTACTTCTTCAGAGATTTTTTTCTTGAAAAATTGGCATAATGTAATTATTGTTATTAATTCTAGATATAGCTTACTCAAGAATATTTTCCATCTTAAGATAGTGTAATAATTAGTTGGGTGAGTTTTCATTTTCAAAGTACCACAAGAATGAATGAAGAACTCTTTATTCTTGTATTAAATTTCCATAATTACTATTTTTGGATTTAATCAGGAAAGGAAATAAAAATTATCCTCGGAGAAATAAATTTATAATTAAATTGTTCACAAAACCTGAATTCTTACTTATTGATTCATATCAAATAATCTTGGAAGAATTTTTCATTAAAATATTCAATTTCTCAAAAAATTCTTCATATGCCAATTTTGAAGAAAATGTTGTAGGTAAATCTGATAATTCATTATTAGACACTATACAAATTCTCCCATTAAGTTAATTAAAAAAATATTTTATTTATAAAACAGATTTTTACTAGAAAATTAATTATAGTAAGAAAATCTAAGCTAACTACTCGGAAATTTAGGTTTGTCCTTGTAAGAAGGCTATTCAGCGAACCTTTTTGCGAAAAAAACTATACTATTCATTTTTCAGAAGAAATACTAAAAATAATTTCAAATTATTATTATTAAACCTTCTTCAATGTTACAAAAGAGTCTGTAAACAGGAAGTATTGAATAAATTCTACACTCAGTTTTTATGACAGTTGTCTCATGAACATAATTTTTTTTTGATAAATAGTAAAAATTCCAATTATTAATAAATTAAAATTACGTTTGAGCTTAAAATAGAATAAATAATTTCAATTATAAATGATATTTTCAAAATAATGAAAGCTTCAAGATTTTTTCTTTTCTTTTCTTTTATTTTTATGATGTTCTGATACTCATTTATAGTAGGTATGTTGACCTTTCTTCTTTCTTTGAGAGGAAATTTTCATTCTTTGAATACTATTTTCACTCTTGATTACAATTTCTTATATTTTTCATTTCTTAATTATAATACTTATATGCAATATTCCAAATATTACATATAATGAAACTCAAAATATTTTCTATCATGCTGTCAAATTACGTTGGTTTGATTTTTGAATAATACTTTTTGAAGTATTTAGAGGTTGTTTCAGGTTATTTAAATCTAATTTCACATAGTCCTTCCTCCATTTTGCACAAAAATAATTGAAGGTGGATGTTTACTTCGAAGTAAGAGTGAAAAATTCGAAGTTGAATCCTGGAATCTATAAATTTCAAAAAAATATGTAAATTTTTCTTAATCAAAATCATCCTTACACCAATTTCCTGAATAAAATGACAAACTATCTTTCCTTAAAAAGGTGGTTCTAATAATACATCTTTTCCAAATTATAAATTCTCTTGAGCTATATTGAATACTAAACTCATTATTAGTAGTATTCTCTTAATCCTTTCAAAAATTAGTTTCTCAAAAAGAGGAATTAATGGTCAAGCGTATTTATGAAGGCCTTTTTGAATCCAACTTAACTAACATAAAATGGAGCAAGATTCGAATCTGTTTTATTTCAGCTTTAAATATATGAAATATTTTATTTTATCTATATCTTCCCAAAGTTTAGCTTTCTTTATAATGCTTATGTAATTAATTAATTAGGATTTATTTCTATTTTAGTTTAGTCCTTTGTCTATTTTTTCAAAATAAAATACTTAATAAAATTAAATTTTGGAGACAATATGGGGAATTGTTTGAAGCTTATTCCCTGAAAACCTTGAGAAATGGGTTTGAATTTTCCCCTATCCTGCAATCATGTTGTTATTATGTATAATTATATATAAAATAGACTTAAATATGATAATTCAAACAGAGAACTTTTGTGAATTCTATAATTCAGTGAATAATTATCAGATGGGTGAATCAAGCTGATTTTATATTAATTGAATTGAATATTCATGGCTTGTATTTGTCAGCTTATTTCCCCGGAATGCTCCAAATGGGCATCCCAGATCTAGTCAATCTCCCACTCTGAGTCCAGCCTAGTTTCAACCCAGTAGTACACTTAATTCACCTGTAGGAAGGTGAATCAATTTTACTCATGAGGATCAATCCAAATACAATATAGTAGGATTATCAATGATCAGATAATAGTGAAAGTTAATGTATTGCTTGTTTAAATTATTTTAAATATTTATAAGGTGGTAATTATTTATTAAAACTCTATCTATAAGGCAAATGATTTATACAAGATTAATCTTTAACAATTCTAGAAAAGAGCAGATAGTTCACAAAAGTCCTTGAAAATACTACCTGCTAGACATATTTTATCAGAAGTGAAAGCATCTGTAAACCTAAAACTAATCAATTATCACCAAAAACAACCTTTTAAGATATCATTACTCAAAAAGAACCTCATTCCAGCGACTCAAAAAAGGAAGTGAAATAGTGTCAAATAGAGCTAAATTAATTTCTGAATTATAGTTAAAACTTGCAAAAATATCAATCTTTGATATTAATGATGCACAAAAATTTTCTTATAATTAGATATTGAGTTTTCTTAAAAATTTAAAAATGAAAAATAGATCATGTAATCTCTTATAGTATCTGTCAAACTTGAAAACATATTGAATCAAAACTCTGGTGATATCTTCAAAATTAAATATTATAAGAAATAAAATTTTAAATATTGAAAGAATTCAAAAAATTGAATAATTAATATATCAAAAAATGAAATTGATCAATATAGATGGATAAATTTTAACTTTCACTTATACTTAATTCAAAGTAATTTATCACTTTCGGCTAATTTCTGACTTTTCTCATCAAACTTTGAAGCGCTTTTCATTCTATATTAGAATTTTGGTTCAATTTTCATTTTTTACAAATCAAGATTTTTAAACAAGAGTAAAATCATTATGAATAATTCTTTTTTAGTTATTTCCATTTTAAAGAACAACAAGCTACTATAGTATTGTTTGTATTAAAAACTATCTTTCTTTATTCATTTTATTCATTAGATCTATAATTTATTTTGATTCTTTCAAGAAAATATTATTATCCTCAATGCTAATACAGTACTGTATGCTTTAATCTACATTGTAACAGCTTTTATTATTTTCAAAATAACGCTTATTGCACTATATTTATCTCATATTAGTAATTCAATTTTAATTTTACATTGCTAAGAATGTATTTCTTCCATATGTGGTGCACAGTAAAGAATCATATGCTTATACTTCCCCAAAATAAAGAAAACAAATAAATATTTCTCCATAAATGGGTGGGTCTGAACCCATTACTGTAAATCTATACGTAGCGTATAGACTATGATATTATATAAGACAAAAAAGATACATAGAGGTATGAAACCATAATTTTTGAATGATTTCAAAATTTAAATTAAAAATTGAAGATTTACAGAATATATTCTGGAATCGACCATACTACATGAGATTAGATCAATTTCACAGCTTACGTTTACCACGATTGGGACCCTGGCTCTTAGTGTTGATTCAAGAATTATTTTTAGGATAGATGCACATATTCAGATCATAGTTTTCAACACAGATATCAAATTACCAGGTCATTCATTATTAAGATAAAAAAGAGGTTGTTGGTAGATGATCCGTATAAAAAAAGAAAAAAAAAAAAAAAAAAAAAAAAAGAGAATAGTTATTGTTTTTGGAAGATTATGGTGACCTATTTATTCATAAGTATGTTTAAATCTTTATTCTTTTGTTTTTATATTCTAAATGAAAGGAAGTTGTGAACATGCAGGAATTCTTAATTGAAAAAAGGGTCCATAGGCTATCAGGGAATTACAATATAGTGTATTGTCTGATACTACACACAAAGCCTCATTTAAATATTCAAAAGTATTTCATGAAGACATAAATCAAACTTTTGGAAAATAACACTCAAATGATGCCACACCAGAAAATCTGAGTTTAATTGTCTCTGTGTACTAGTAGAGGAAATCTCTTGGCTTCCTTGGGGGTCTAAAACCACTTGATTACAAATTATAAAACTTTACTCAATCCTGATCAGGTGAGATTGACAGAAAGAGAAAACCTAATGATTTGTCTAAAGGTAGTTTCCTTTCCAAAACTTAGAGTATTCTTTTTTTGGTTCTTCTATGGAACTGAAAATCTCAATATCATAAATAGAAGTATTTTTAAAATATTTCCCAAAATTCATTTCATCTCAATTACCATTCCATGTGATTATTGATGACTAAAGACATGGGTTTCACTTTATAGACAAAATTTGTCTCAAATTTGCTTTTTAAAGAAAAAAACTTTCTAATGCACAAGATAATTATTTCTATATGCTTAATAAAGTTACTTCAAAAATATCAAAAGATTTTTTGGTGTATTTCAAGAAAGCTGGGAAATATTAAGAGTTTTTTTCCAGTTTTTTCAATACAAACAAATGCAAAATTATCATTTATTATCACATCATTTTTAATAAAATGATTTTTGAGAAGAAAAAGCAGAATGAACTGCTACTTAAGGAGCAAATATACAGTTCTTCAGAAACTGTAAATCTCCCATAGCATTATCAAATTATATTTTATACCATGGAGATCTTAATTCAGGAGGACTAACTTTTGAATAGAAAATTGATAAATAAATTTACTAAATCCCTAAATATACCTCAATAAATTCATTATAGATTTATTAATATCTGAAATTGAAAACTTTCTAATAATATAAATTTAAAAAGGCTCACTCATCAAGTAATTTTATCATTTTTTTATACAAACTTATTTCCTCATGAATATGAATGCTTCTATCGTGGCTTGATTAAAAAGGAGCTAGTCCTTCTGCTTCAAGATCTCAATCTCCTCTTGAAATTTTTTCATGAATTTTATTTTCAATATCTCTCGAGAAGCCTTGGCACTCCTTTTCATTGAATCAAGATTGATGTTGGCAATATCTGGTTTCTATGAACCAGATTTATCAATTCCTGAGTTTAATTCCTTTCAAACAAAAAAATGTTTGCTTTTTTTCAGCAAGAAATTTTGATCCTCAAATGTATCTATGGTATCAGCCTGTAAAGAACTTCAATATTCTTATTTCTCTTAAACATTAATTTGTAAATAGACTACTATTATTCAACATATACCTGGCGTCATTTTTGTTAATATGAAGGATTCGTAGTTCCTTATCTAGCTTGCAGCAATATGTCTCACCAATTTATTGATAGATCTCTTTTCAAATAAACATCCAGCTTAATGCCAAAGATAGGCTTGGGGTACTAATACAGAGAAGGTAATGAATATCTGAGAGCTTGTGAGTGGCGATATGCATGGAAAGCCAACTGTATCATTAAAGAAAGTTCAAATCTATATTTTTGATTTTTTGAAAGGAGGTTGATTTCATATTACCAAATTAGAACTTAATCTAAATCATGGTAGTGCACATTGATTACAACATTGAAGTGCTGTTTTATGTTTGAGTAATATCGTTCCTCAGTTTGATTACTGAATTATTCACGATCTTGAATGATATGAAACAATTACTTGACCATCTTCCCCCCCTCTGCTAATAGCCAATTTTGAGATCACAACTCCATATTTAATTCTTTTTCTTGTTTTGAGGTGACAGAGGTCAAATTTGGAAAAGTTGAATTCACAGCTTCCAAAATATTTGATAGAAGTGAAGAAAATGAAAAAATACTGATGAGACGGATACAAATGGTCTTCACCAAATGACTTGTAGGGAACTGTAGCCCAATATTAATTTATGTTGGAGACAACATTTTTAACGTTTTATGGTCAACAAATCATTCCAGAAGACAGATTTGTACAGATAAAATAGGTTTTTGTAAAGATCTGTTACAGACATAGCTTCATTCAGATGATTCTTCCCATAAGTATATTCTCCATTTTTTTGGTAAAATTTTTATTTTGATAGCCTATGAATAACCCTCAACTGGAAACCACAGCTTGAACACTCAGGGGCTACAATTGACAACCACACGGTACTATGTGATTTTCAGACGTGCAAGAAATTTTAAAACAGGGGTGGTTCCACAAGATTATCAGAAAATTGTTTGAGAGCATTGTGTCAGTGTTGTATTATTCAATGAAGAATTGAAAATTTACAATCAAAACCATAAACTAAATTAGTGATCAAAAACATTGAATATGCATAACACTTACATTCACAAAGTCAAACACTGACCGATATTCAAAATCTAAATCTACCTTAGGGGAGATCCTATATTGTATTTTTTATTATATTATTCTTAAAGTACGTTTCACCTACTAGCCTATAAAATTAAGCTTATTCATAAGGTATGCAATAGGGGAGATACAAACAAGAAACCTGTAGATATACATATATACATATATATATATATTATTTCTGTTGTATTCAATTATTTGAATTTCATTCAAAATGGTATAAAATAATTTGTTTATTGTAATTAGATTAGTAAAAAGAAACAGGTTATGGGCTTAATTCTGGCTGTATAATTCTGAAAATTCTCTAGAATTATATCATGCTATTAATTATGAACCTTATATTCTTTGCATTTTCTTATTCCTCTTCTTATTAATCTTTTGAATTTTTACTCCCCTCAATCTGGATTATTCTCAAACCTGCTCTGGAAAAGTTTTTTCTTCCCCTCAAGCCATGGGTGATTTTTCAGAAGTTCTGGGAATCTCAGAGCTTTGACTTGATTATGATGTGTTATCTTGTGTGGAAAAACAGGCTGAAATTTTTTACCGCTTTTCAATTATTGCTGAAATGATTTGAACACAATTAATGATTGATGGATTCAACTTTGATATACGGTTTTGGATTCATGAACCACTTGTTTTAATGGTGATTAAGAATACCTTGCAAAAGCTGAAAGAGATAACAATTTTCAAAGAAATCTTGTAGAACTCTCCTTTTTCTGCAAAATAGTTGAAAGAAAACTTTTTGATTCAGCTACTGATTTTATATTTATTTCACAATCCAGGACAGTTTATCAAAAAATAAAAACATTGTTTCAGAAAATCATCTTAGTTTTCAATCATGAATAATGATGAGATAACTTTCTGTCCTACCAATGAGTCAGGAAATATTAATCAGAACACCATTTCACTTATCAAATTCAAAATTAAATTGGCTCTTTGGACAGACACAATATTATCACCCTTTCTCTTTTCTTCTCTGTCCCAAATCTCTGAGAACAAATTACAGAAGCACTAGACACTAGATTGTCTACTAATCCATAATAATTAATTCACTTGGAAGAAATTCATGATTGGTTTTGTAAAATTTCTAATGCTTCAATGAAGGACTACTCTCATGGCTCAATAAAACTGTCAATAGTTGATTCTACCAGTAGAGATAATGAGAAGAATAAACATAAGTTCCGGGAATAAATTCCTCAACACCAGACTGGTCAATCTTCAAGAAATTCTCCAAATTCTTTCTTTCCTATGACAGAACAAAATGCTGAATTTATAAAGGAATGTTTGAATGCAAATAGCCCCTGCTTCTATTGTGATGAAATAGGAAAGTGGGACCTTAATGGTCCTACTAGAGCAAATGTAAGACAAGCAAGAATCAAATTTAGTCAGAGAGCTTCCTCAGCTTCTGGAATGGGAGTGGTACCTGAATTGGAACCAAATGAGGCATTACTATATTCTGGGGAGACACATTCAGTTTTAGGAAATATATCCCTTTTCAACCAACTCCAGAATACTTATATGACTTTATCTGTCGCATATCAGAAATCATATCCTGTAGTTTCTGTTAGAGAACCTTTATTGAAAGATAAAACAGATATTTTTATTATTTCTGACTTATTTTATTGGAAACAAATAGTTGGTTTGGTTTTATCAATGGGTCAGCTCATAAATCAGGTCTTAAAGGTGGAATTGTATCATGTAATTTTCTTGTTTTGTCCACAAAAATCAATTTTTTTAGTTAGTTGAAGAATTTTGGGTGGTTTAATAAAATTTTTAATTTGGATATAGTTTCAATAAATCCAATATCAGCAAATTAATTGCCTCCAGGATCGAGTTTTAATACACAGCCACAAACTGAAGATATTAATTTGAGCTTTCTATGACACTGAATTATGTGTCATTTTTCTATCATAATTATTAAGAGCTTATTTCAATTCAAAAGCCCTTATTTTCTTCCATCAATTAAAATTTATCTCATTGGTATCCGTTGCCCATTCTCCATTCCAAAACACTGACATAGACAAGCTCAAGAACCCTCTCAAAAATTGGTGGAGATTCTTGGAGAGGTCACTCTATCTGATTTAATGGGCCCTTTAACCTCCATCTTATATCATAAAATCCATGTCCTTGTCAGCCTGTGAATCAAAACCAGAGCACAATCCTGAAATTAAATTACCATGAAACAATATTAGAGCAAAATTTCCACTAAAACGTGACCTGAGCTAAAATAGCTCATAATGGCATGAAAGAGAAAGAGGAAAATTATCTTATTTCAAATCTACAATTCCCATAACCATAGGAAAAGTAATAAAAAAGCTATTCCAGCTCAAAAAAATGATTTAGAATCAACCTTAATTTTCACATCTCATCTAAAAAAAGGGAAAGAGGAAGAAATCCATCAAGAAGACTTTCAAATAGAATATCTCAATTGGGGCTATCCAGTTGTACCACACAAATCAGGATATCATAAAAACTACAGAGGTTAGAGCTAATCATAGCCCAAAGAATGGTAAATACAATATTCACCTTTGTCTAGATTCTACAGTTTTAGTGTGATATACCCAAAATTGGGGTCTTTTTAGAAATATTACAGTCTGAGACCTCTAAATGCACCCTTTATAGCACTATATCACTTCTAGAAAAAAATCTCCTAAGGCTAATAGAGTAATACAGGCTTCATCAAAACCCAAATCACAATAATGGAATTTGAAACCTGTATAGCTCTTAAATATATAATACTAGGAATAAAAATGAGTGACTATTATGTAGAGCTCATTAAGGGCTACAAAATTAGCCACTTTTGACCTCTCTCTCTTCAAATTTGACACAGCTATGGCAGGTATAAAGATATAATCCTATATTATTGGGAAAAACCAATACAGTGGGTGACTTTCCCATAGACTTGAATATGGGGTGTTGAGACCACTTTGAAGATTTTTTATTCTTAAATACCTCACAGTATGACCAATATGGGGTCCACCAATTTAGCATTCTATGTGTCTGACCTGTCAAAACAGGTCTGTAAGGTCCCTGGATGAAAATTGTTACCCTGTATTTGGAAGAAGGAACAAGAGGTGGTTTCAAAGACACATCTGAGATCAACACAGGCTATACAACGCTGTTTAAGCCACAAGCCCTCCTTTGGAGTGAGAATTATTGACCCCTTCTATGTGGTGAGATCCATAGGCCCTTCCACCCCTTTTAAGGATAAAATGGGACCATCCTCTGCCCAAAAATTGAATTCCCATGTAGAATAATTGTTAGCCACTATACCTTTTAAAAATAATCTGGTATCATCATATGCTTGATGATTTTAGTACTTATTATAGCTAGCCAATTGAGAATTACTGCACCCAAGGCTTTCAGAAGCAATAAACACCACTATTATATAATAGTAAAGCCTTTTTAACATCATTATAAACCTTTTCCTATGTGTAAAGCTAATATTACTAGTCTTAAATATCTTCTACATAGAGTCATCCATAAAGACAGCAAAATAGTCATTGCTATTTTAACAGATGTTATAATTAGAAAACCAACCCAATAGATCATAAGGGATTTTCAAATTATGAATAAATATATTTTGAATAATAAATTTAATTAATCACAGATCTCAAAAAATAACTGATTGTCAGATATCATGACAAAGGAACTGGGCTATTTCAACATCAAGAATATTACTAATACTGTTATTAAGGGGAGTGTTTTATTATACACTACAAAATTGAAAATATACAATCGAAACCATAACCTAAAATAGTGATAAAGAACATCTAATATGCACAAAACTTACATTCAAGAAAAAAAACACTTTATAAAATTCAAAATATAAATCTCCCTTAGGGGAGATCCTTTATTCTATTTTTAATTAAATTATTCTTAAATTACTTTTCAGCTACTAATTTATAAAATTAAATTTGCTAATGAGGTATGCAATAGGGGAGATCCAAACAAGGAAATTCTAGATATCAATATATACATATATATAGCTTTCATTTTTTTCATTCAATTATTAAAATTTAATTCAGAATAATCCAGAATCATTTATTTAAAGTTCATCAGATTAAGATAGCTGAGCAGTCAGTTGCACATGGGGCTATGTATCTTTGAAGACACAAGTTAGCCACTAGATTATGTTAAGCCAGATCCTTGTCACTGGATATTTGAGGAATACCTACCAGGGGTCCCATTGGGGCAGGGTGGTGGGGTTCATTTTTGCACTCAAATCTTCTTGGAGAGCGGTATTAGTTGGATATCTCAAAAGGGCCCTTATAGATTACTCTGAATCTAATAAGAGACAATAATTATGCATATTGTATAAAAATAGAAAAATAATAAAAACAAAAAAAGGAAAAATAAATTCTGAACTATTCAGTAGAATAGACATGTCCCAAAATGCACCCCCAGTCTTTCATGCAAGCAATTCTCTCATCATGAATGGAAAAAATGAAGCCCTCTGATAGCTGATAATTTTCCATCCACAAGACAAGACTTTCTCAGAGGGTGGACTTGTTTCAGGTATGGATAAGAACCTCCAAGACATTAAGACCAGAGCTGGGAATACTGTACACTGGAACTTCCAAAATAATAAGATATCAGTTCTTTTTCGTTCAGGAGGCTCAGAAAAATACTTGCATGCCTCATGCTCTAGAGTATGCCCCTCAAGATATGTTAACGGATAAACTTCACCAAATAGTCCAACATAATTGTTTGGGGTGAAGTCGTGGGAGGATGGAGTCTACTTGAAGTTCTTCCCAGCTTTTTCCTTAAATCATTCTAGAAACAAGGCAGCTGAAGTATCAAATTTTTCCAACCTTAAGTCAAGATTTTTGAATCAGAGATCCAAAATGGAGGCACATATTATGGGTTTTTTATGTAATAAAACTTTGAGGTAATTGTTTACTTTGTTGGTAATGGAAAGGGATTGTGGATATATGGGGCCAAAATCATATTAATCACAAGCCTGAAAGCCATAATTGAAATTTTAGTATATAAATTCAAAATAAAAGACAAGAAAAGCATACCTCCTGTATATGCTTCATCAAAGGAAGGTATCAAGGGATTGCTTGGTTAATTGTGGGTCATTTTGAGCCAAAGATGATATTAGTTGCTTCATATAATGGCTTGAAAAGCCTTAACATCACTTGAACCTGATCCCATTCAAGTGGAGTAAGTATCTATCATTGCATTGAGCTTGGGAAACAATACTTATCAATTGTGTCTTTGAGTAATAATTGTCTTTCAAGAATTTTTTAGGTTGATTTTTAATTAATACTGACATGGATGATCAAAGGTGTTTTATTAGTGGGTTTTGATCCATTTAAAATTAAGTTGACCATGCTAATAAAGTCATTGAGTTGTTGGGGACTTCGTCAGACGTACAATAAAAGGCATCAAATGATGAAATCTTACTGCAGATTATCACCATCAGGAGGATAAATAAGGCTAGCCACATCTATTGGACAAATTGGCTCTTCAGGTTAAGGAGCTGTTGAATGTGGTACATGGACCAAGGCGTTAATACCATCTCTTTCAGCTAGACAAATATTATGGGCCATAGTTCCAACCAATTGTTATTGGGCCTTGAAGCTTTCCTTGGTGATGGCTTCAATGTATCAGGAAATTTGGCTATTAACTGAAGCGTTATCTGTTGTGGGGAAAGTAATTTTTTTCCAGTTTGTAATTACAAAGCACTTCTATAAAGTTTCTGGAAAGAGTTATGCCTGAATTGTCATTTTCAAATAGATAATGAAAGCAATAAAAGCTTTACTAGATGGAGAATACTTTCCATAAATCTCAATAAGACCAAGAAAAATGGAGTTGAGCTTAAACGTTTTATTAATAAAATGTCCATTGACTGCCATATAGGCAGTCACATTAGGACTGGTCCAGAAATTGGTTGCGAAGGAGACCAAATTTCTGTTTTGGGTTAGAATTTTGTGTATGTTCTTTTGATAGGAATAGAACATGTGTTAAAGGTGTGCAGTAATTGATGTTTGATGGACTACCATGTTGGGTACCAGAGGATTACAGAGCTCCATAAGCAAACAAAAAAATCTTGATTTGGTAATTGATAAGCGCATATTCCAATCAGAACTAAAATATATGCGTGCTGTTTTCAGGGTTTTGGGTGAAATATTATGTCAAAAACATTTATTTTCAGTTTGGCCTGATATAAATTATCAACAGTATCAAAAGAATGGACAAAAACCCTTCTTTCCATGATTTTTTACAAAGCAAGCAATTCTTCCATGAGAAGACGTTTATTTGATTTTTGGATTGGTAATATTATTCAGATTGGTCAGATGGCTGCACATTTATTTTGTTCTGCCGGTGGAATCTTTCTTGAGCTTATTTTTTCAAGCGTTTCAAGATGTATTTATGGAATTTCATTGGACATGGGCATCATTGGTATCAGTAAAGAAAGTACATACCCAGGACCTCTTGGAGTTGGGTGGGTCACCAATGGAAGGCTAGGTGGGTATTTTGGTATATCTATGTGTACTTGGCCTAGATGGGAGAAGTGAAGACATCATATTTATTTTAAATGAAGAAAAATTAATTTAAAAAGTGAGGAAAATAAAAGATGGAAAATAGAAAAAAATCAGAAATTTTGGGTTGGGGAGAAAAAAAGAAAATGAAAAATGGCGATGGCTCCAATGGGAGACAATGAAGGCTTTTAAGGCCCCATAAGCCCTTCAGTGTTTGGTATGGGATGAAAAGGATGGGCTAAAAAAGCTCAGATGGGTCGACAGGGAAAGGTATAGTATTACTTTTAGGACCCAGGGTTGCCTCAGGGGTCTAGCTTAGCTGCTATGCCATGCATTAATTGGTATACCGTAATAGATTGCTTATAGCAGATATGGCATGTCAGTTTGTGTATTCATTTTTAATGAGCCACACTCCCCACTGTATCTCTCTTGAATCATAATATTCCAGGCTGATGTCACATTCCCATCAGTGGCGACTCGGGCCGATGAACCACAACCCACAGGAGTAATCCTATTGGTTGGAAATCACCCCAACACTTATCCATGACTGGCCTTGACATAAAAGATTTATTTTTCGACTCCCTCATCTCCTTCAAAATCTTCTTTTTCTACTCCTGTTTTTTTATCTTAATGCTATGCTCAGACCCGAATGGGACCTCACATCGCAAAAATTAGGCTTTGAGCTTGAGTAATAATTCAGAGAAAAGATAATGCCATGAATTTCTTTGAGCTACTCCAGAACATGCCTATAAGAGACATGATTCAATTGGTCCCTTAAATCCAATCATTCCTACAAGCCCAACTCTGCATACTCCCTCACTCAATGTCCAATTTTATGTCTCGCTCCAGGCTTATTCTCAAAGAAGTAATATGCAAGGACTCACCTTTAGGGGGAACAAATGTAGGATCTTATTCATACTCTACTGATCAAGATCAAGATCCTAATGGAAAATATACTTGCATTTTGAAAACCACAAAAGATTCTTGGCATTCATTGGTTCATGATTTTTACCAGGCGAGTCTCCCCTGATGTGTTACAAACTCCATGGGGGCCAAATTCATTTTTATTTTTCTCATTTTCCAACAGGCTGTTGCCCCTAAGGGGACTTGGGATCCTATACATCATTGTGCCTGTCTCATTTATTGTTTGAATCGCTTCAGCTCTTAAATCTCCATCATTGGATGCAGTTAAAGAGTTTGTTTCTGTCTCTTAACCTCTTTCAACGAATACCAAGCACTGAGGGACTCGAACTCTCATCTTTTACATTCATTAAAAATGCTCTTTACCAATTGAGATAAGTGCTTGTTGCAGATGAGCTATGAGTGAAGAAGACATTCTTGCTTTGACTATGTATTAGTCCTGCCTAATCATGGTTCAGTAGGAGTGCAAGCATGTTTAAGAGAAGCTATAAAAATCTCCAACACACAATACATCCAATCTCAATAAAAATTGCAATAAATTTCCTGTACAATATGAGTCATGGAATAATAAAGAAGCAGGCGCCATTGATCCACAACAAGACCAAAAGATAGCATCAGCTGAGCTGCAAGAAAATAAAAAGCTCATTACCAAAGGAATTTTTGCGGCCTAAATCCCACTTACCATATTTGAAAAAAAGAAATTCTGTCAGGCCCTCAACCCCTTACTACCTCAATTGGATTGGCCTCACCATCTTCAGATAGCTAAATTGGCTTAAAAGTCTTATTATGAGTGCAAAGAATGGATGCTTAAATCATTTGAAGACCTGCTGTCAACAACTGAAATCTGCTGTGCCATTGATGCATGGACCACAAAGGAACAGAAAAAATCATTCTTTGCCATTGTAATCAACTTTATTTACAAGAAAAACTATATCTTAAACTCGCCATTAATCTCCTTTGAAGTAATTTATGGTCCACATGTAGGTAGGGATCTCACAGCTTGTTTTTGGGATGCAATGGAAGAATTTTCCCTCCTTCATCACCTCTATTGTTATGGGTGACAACACATGTAATACTTTATGAACCATGGTCATGCACATTAAACAAAAATTTGGGGAAATTGGGAAGATCTGGCCTCATTACCAACTATTCCATTGTTGTGCATTTCATGTCATTTTCCTGGTTTTTAAGGACTTCCTGGATGAAATTTTGCAGCTAAAAGAGTAGGACTACCTTTATTTTGATTATTGTATCCCACAAGGGGACAACAGTATATATGAGAGAAGTTATGAAAGTGACACAACCATTTCGAGAGTCAAATGTTAGTATCAATTTTGTTTCTCTTCAAAATTATGTTCTCCTCAAATAGTTAATCCATTTCATTCCAGCTCTCAAACAAAAAATACCAGGAATACCATGAAACAACCTTGGCTCACATGGTTTATTATGCACCTTGAATGTGTTGTCACTTGAAACACAACCAAAAATTGTTTAAGAGCTACTGGACAACATTGAAGAACCAACCACATTGCATGTCTCATCTTCACCTCTATTCAACAAAAGCAATGGGGCGATCACTGCTAAAAAGAAGACTTCAACTGGTCATGCCTTGCGTGATCTTTGCTCACATATACCCAGACCAACCAAACAATCACATGTCTTGAAGAATATTTGCAATCAAAAATTGAACCTAAAACTATTAACATTATCAATTACAACAATTTTCTGGAACTTCTTCCTATGCCAAATACAGCAGGCCCAAAAACTCAATAACAGCATCCAGCTTTATATGCAAATGACCAATGGGAGTCCTCAGGCCCCTAGAAATTAGGTTTGGGCTTCCATGTAGTTAATGGAACCCATCCTTGAGCTATTATAAGGGGCCTTTAGCTTGTTCCAATTCAGGGAACTAACAAAACACCTAGTATTACCAATCTACAACTTGCTTATCAAGAAGCTCCATTAGTATGCATGTGATTCGCGACCATTGTGGTCACATTCATGGCATTTTGAAATGTCAAAATTTCATTAATAAAAAGATAAAAAATGAAGAATAATGATAGCCCAATATCAACCTTGCTCAATTCAGCCTACCAAACAGGCATGTTGTTCTTGGCCGGTTTTTTCCTGGAAGAAAAAAGGAGGTGATTTAGTTACTCACCCAAAAATTAATGTTTATGACTGAAAATCATCCTGACCAAGAAGAGGATCCTAGGTCCTTCCCTGCCACCTATTCAGATTCACCTCAAATGAAATTGCTAAAGATGTACAATACCATTATAAAGGGCACTCCAGCCTCAAGCATGTTCTCCAACAAAGCTGTTGAGGTAATGATTTACTTAAAACAACATCATCCCATGTTAGAAGATGAACAGATCTTTTCTTATTGGAAGGGAAAGATTTCTTTTGCATTTTTTCCAACCACATGAAGCTGATCTGTTGGTGGTATAGCAACATATTCTCACTGGAAATTTCCCTGAGCTAGGGAAACTAGCTTTGCACAATCTCTCAATCCCTTAATCAACAGCTTTGGTAGAGAGAGTATTCTATCACAGTGGCCATCTAATTACACCAACACATGCATGAATGGCAAGCAAAACTATAGTTCACTTGTGTTGCCTCTAGGAGTGGCTTTATGCTGAGGAGTCTCCAGGGAAATGAGCTCCATGATATATAGAGGATCATTGTTCTTGTATTAATTAATTGTAATTAAAGATCTTAGAGGTACCTGAGTAATTACAATTTGATATAGCCATGAGACAAAAAAGAAGGCCCAAAAAAGGTCTGTTCTTGTTAAATCGGTCTTCACTGATCCCTTGGTGTTACTCCAGCCCAGTGTTAGTTTACTCACAGGCTTGACACATGAGAGTACGGACTATCATTAGTCAAAACTGAGTGCTAAATTTTTACCAAAAGGCCATCCCTGGCTTATATAGTCAAACCTCACATACCCCATACCTTTCTAAGCCCATAACCTCCCAATACCCATGAGTTAAGGGTTCCACTGTTTTGGTGCCTGCATAAACAACCCATAACCTGTTCAATGCAATAGCTCATGGAGTTCTTGTCCACAAAATCTTAACTCTTACTCCCATAACCCATATACCCATTCAATTTTTTTATCAAAATGAATCTTCTACCCTTAAAAGGCCCACTATATCAACTATTTTTTTCTATTTCTATTTGGAACACCATTTTCTTCTCATCCTCATTGTTTACAAACAATTTAAATTTAAATTTAACTTACACAATGCTAGAGTTAATTGACAAATATGAACTTGATAAATTCAAATCCATCCTCAAAGAGTTGGATGAATTGGTTGAAGAAAAAAACAAAAACTACTTCAAAAACAAAAAAATGCAGAACTTATGAATTATGAAGAGGACTGGCTTGACCATCAAGGAAATCTTACTGAAGAGAATATGCTCATTGCAAAATTCCTTGAGATAAAACATCATTAACAAGAATCAATAATCCTGTCTAGAGAAGAATTTCAAGAACTAAAATGAATTTTGGAACAGAGCCAAGTCAAACAAAATCAGCCACAACCACCCACAAAAAAGGTAAACTCAATAAAAAAGAAGAAAATAGAAGTATAACAGTAATAATGAAAGTTGCAACACTTGTTGAAAAGGTTGAAGTGTTGGATTGTTACTATGCAAATGGAAAAGGTCAATATGGTTCATAAAAGAATTTTCAGAACATTTTTACTCACCTTGGTCTAAAATAACCACAAGTATAAGCTTGGCTGAAGGAAGAAGAGAAGATCTTACAAGAAGGCCAAGTCACTGTATCAGAAAAGATCAAGTGAGCTGCCCCTGTCAAAAACCATAACATCAACTCAATTGTCAAAGAATGGATCTAACAGGCACTTGACAAGAACATTTCAATAGCTGGAGAAGTCATATGTCATATGTGAAAGGAGTTTTCCTAGCTTTCAGGAATCCCAAGCAATAAATGGCTCCATTTATCCATTGGATGGTTGCAATCCTTCATGAATTGTAATTACTTGAGAAATTATAAGTATTGTGAATTGGGTTTTGTGGGAACTCCTTTTGGTGTGGGATGAAATAAGGCGGTACCTTGAGGGGGAAATTATTGGTAAGTCTGTTTTGAATTTCAGAATTGTCCAATAACCATGGGTGCTAAGGTGTATTAGCTGCCCCTCTAAATAATACTGAATAGTCAGCTTACAGAAAATCACAAAATAAAATAAGATTTGTGGCTTTAACAGATAGAGAAGATCTATCATCAGTGTCTAAATAAGACCTATCAATAACACTACAGTAAAAACTCTGATCTAAAATTTCTGATAAAATAAACACTAAGATTTTTTTACTTTATTTTAATAAAAGTGATGATAATATATATATATATATATGTTTTGGCTTTCTGTTATTTTAATAAAACTAATAAGAATATTTTTTTGTTTTTTTTAATAAGAATGATAAGAATATATATTTTTTTATGGTTTTAGGTTGATTATAATGATTTTTTTTATATGAGTACTAATAATAAGACTACTGGATTTGATTCTTTTAGAACTTTTTTTTAATACTGAGTTTATATCACTACCACTTTTTTTTGTTAATAACACTAAGCTTTTGAGAAAGGCTACTAAGCTTTAACTACGGTTATACTACAATTTCCTTAACAATACTTAAGCTTACTGATCTTTTCACTACTAAAGCACTACTACTATTCTAGATATCCTGCTAGTTCAGGGATGGTGGTGATCCTGGATAGTGGGAACTTTTTCCATGATGATGGAAAAAATGAGGGATAGAGGACTTCTATTTATAGCTTTTGGGCCTCCATAGAGCTTCTCAAAACAGGGTACTTAGAAAAAATGATAGTTGAGAGGTTTTAGCTGGTGAGACATGTAGTTTTGGTGTAGCAACGTGTTTGCTGAGAGAATTATGCTGGTGGTACTTTTTCTTATCAAAATCATGTGATCTCTTTGAGATAATTTTCCTGGTGACATTTTCATTTTTGGTGACTTTGTTACGTGTTTTCTGAGAGAATTATGCTTGTGGTGCTTTTTCTTATTGAAATCATGTGATGCGTTTGAGATAATTTGGCTGGTGAGATTTTCTTTTTTCAAAGAAAGTGGAGAAAATACAGCTCTTGAAAATTGAGCTTTCTTCTAGTCATATGATATATATGAAAAGATTATGCTGGTGTTTCTGTTTCTTATCAAAATCATGTGATGTATTTGAGATAATTTGGCTGGTGAGATTTTCTTTTTTTGGTGACTTTGTTATGTTTTTTCTGAGAGAATTGTGCTGGTGGTACTTTTTCTTATCAAAATCATGTGATGTATTTGAGATAATTTGGCTGGTGAGATTTTCTTTTTGCCAAGAAAGTGGAGAAAATACAGCTCCTGACCATTGAACGTTCTTCTAGCTATATGATATATATGAGAAAATTATGCTGGTGTTTTATTTTAGTATTGTCTCATTTCATATGGAGATTGCATCATTTCTATCAAGTTTGATGTGTGTTATTATTACTAAGAAAGCATTCGTTCTTGGAAAATATATTGTAATTTTATGCATAGCCTTGAGGAATTTCTTCTTTCAGTTGAGTCACAGTGGGGAAAATACAGCTCTGATGCTGTGGCATGTCTTCATATACCTTTATTTAGATTAACTGTAAGGTGTGGATATTAAACTTTGATTAAAAATCAAGTACTTTTCCTGTCCTCAAAATTTGTATGAGGTAAGAATCAATTAAAAATAGTAAGAAATATTATTTTTAAGAGAAAACACGCCAATTTTACGGTTTATAACTTTATTAGTATAAAACAATAATATTATAAAAAACTTATTGTTTTACCAACAATGAAAATTTATCCAAAAAATACTCTACAAGAGATATTTTAAGGCTACAAAAGAAATTTCTTCAAGAGCAATTTCAATTGGAATTAATTGAGCAATGAACTGCAAGCAATTAATTAAAGAACAGAGTCTTTAAAAAGAATATTAAAGAAAAAACACGCCCAAAAGTGACCAGAGTGAATTTGGAAACAAAGTGACAAAGTTTACAGTGATGAAATATGCTTTAATTCACTTTTGGGGTGGTTCAGGGGTAAAAATGATTATAAGAGTTACAAACAATGATTATAATGATTTTTTCACGTGGTTAAAAGGATTAAAATGATTTAACAATGGTGGTTGGAATCTTTTATTGATTGGTTTAACAGTGTTTAAACTAATTAATAAAAGGAAAAGATTCTAACATGAAGAAAAAAGTGGGGCAAAGAAGACATTCTTTTATAGCCATCAATTCTCTTACTCCAAAAGTAAAATTTACTCTTGTCAGTCGTGAAAAACAGTCTGACAACAGAAAAGCCAATTATGGCATCATTGAACCCTGGTTTAGACCAAAAAGGGCTGGTTTAAGCCATTTTTAGACCCTTAAATCAGCCATTACTATAGCAATACCAGGCCTAGAGCCTTCAAAAGACGTCAGAATGTGTGTCAGAGGCGTAGAAACAAGTTAAAGCTGTTTTTATTATGGTTTTTTTATCTTAAGGGTAGTTTTACCCTCTTGGCAACAGCTAAAACTACCCTAGTTGGTATCAAAACCTCATCATAAATTGAGTCCACAGACCCTGTAACTCAATTCCAGGCCAAAAGTGATGAACTTTTGCATGAATTTTGACATCCCACGCCTGTCAGCAAGGATTTTGGGGGTGTGGCTCCCCCTTAGAGCTAGAGTTCCTTTTCCCCCCCAATTTTAATCTTTCCAATTTATTTTTTCCTTTAATTCCTCATCATGTATTATACTTATAATTTACATATGTAATTCAATTGAATTGTACAGTACAATAAAGTAATAATTGACACCTCATATGTAAATCAAAGTTCACTTATGTAATACACACACACATTTTGACATTCCAATTGAATTCAATTGAAAATACTTCAATTCCTCATAATTTCTAAACTAAACACAACACCTCAATTTTAACACAAAAATTGATGGTTAACACCACATGTGGTGTGAATTAAATTAGAGTTTTGAGGATTTTCAACTTTTGTATTGAAAATACTAAAAACTTAATTTAAGCTTATTTAGAGTTGAGTTACAAAAATTTCACTCAGAGGTGACCCCACCTAATTTTTCATGAGGAATCAAATGGTAAAATAATTTTTATATGTTTATTTATTGGATAAAAAGTTATAATAATTTTTATTTAATTTTTTACAATTTTATTAAAAATTCATTTTTACTTAATTTTTTCAAGTATAAATGTAATTTTACAATTTCAAAATTTAATTTGATTTTATTTTTAAATTTTAATTAAATTTTTAATTTTATATTTATATTTTGATTTTTATTTTAATAATATAAATAAATTTATTTTATTTATATTTATATGTTAATTTTGTATTTTGTGGTCTTTTGGGTATATGAAATTACATCTAACGCTCACATTAACCCATTCCAATTGCATAATGTTTTATTGATGATGCAATAAGGTGGATAAATCCTTTGATACTATACTTTTTTGACAATATCTTGAGGCTGTGTATTGTATATTTCTGTTTGAAATCTGTAGTTGTAATTTGTAAATATGTTTTGTGTAATCTGTTTTATTATCATTTTTTTCTTTTGTTTTATTGGGAAGCTTGAAACTGGTACTAATGGTATGGAATACCACAGTGTCACTGATCCTTTCATTTTCACCAAGGAGCTCTCTTTCTTTCAAAAGGTTTTAGATAAATACAACCCAGCTGACATCTTCAAAATTGATGAAACTGAGATATTTTATGCATATGTTAGACATTTTTTTATTGCAATTTTTCGCATTTTAATTTATCTTTTACATCTTTTCATAGGATGCCCCCCAGCAAAGTCCTTGCATACTCACAATCAAAAGGAATCAAAGGAAACAAGACCAGAATTTCAGTTGCATTAACCTGCAATTTGACTGGAACTGAGAGCTTAACTCTCTTATTAATTAGGAGATATGAAGGACCATGGTGTTTCAACAATAAATATGACTTTCAATTAGGATAAAATTATTACTTTAACACCAAATCATGGATTACAACAACCATTTGACAGAAATGGATTTCTGCATGGAACACTAAACAGCATAACAATAATCAACACATAGCCCTTTTACTAGACAGCTTCAAAGGACATCAAGCCCCACCTCAAGGCCTCTCAAACATCACCCTTATTTTCTTAATCCCCAACCTCACTTCTCACTTTCAGCCACTTTATTCAGGCATAATAAGTTCATTCAAAGTGCAATATTGGCAGCACCTCATTTCTTTGGCAATCTTTTACTTCAATAATAACTTAAATCATATCTACAAAATTGATCAGTTAAGTGAAATGAGGCTTTTTTGTCTCTCTTGGGATGCTATTATCACATCAAAAATCAACAAATTTTGGAATCATACAAAGATCCTTCCAAACAACTTTGGAATTCTTGAGGATCAGAACTCACTGGAGAAAGAAATTGAACAACTTCTTGAACTAGGAATAATTATACTATGAAACCAAATGTTGATTTTGGAAATTTTAAACCCATTGAAAGAAAATGAATCCAAAAACTCAATTATCAAAGATATTTTCAATGAACATCAACCCTTTTCTCAAGAGATTGAAGAGTTGAACACCAAGGATGTCAGGATGAGTCTATAATGAAGTAGTAATAATAGTGTTTACAGCTTTATATATGACTTTGAAACAGATAATTATGGTCAAAAAAGGTTTTGAATAATAATATAAGGGCTTCACTATTGTGAAATAGTAGTGGTGAGTGCTGTTGAAAGCCCTAGGTGCAGTCTTACCAGCTGGGGTACTATAATTAAAGTTAAAAATACACCAAGATTTAAAGTATACCTGTTTATTTTCCAAGGGTATAGCTTTTTTTAACAGCTTTACTGGGTAGGAATTCAATAGCAGGATGGGGATTCCTTTTCTGGTAGAGAAAAGGCCTCCTTTTATCCTGAAATGAGGTGGAAAGGTCCTCTAGACCATCCACATAGAGGAAGTGGATATTTTTCACTTCTGAGTGCTGGGTTATGGGTTTCACAAGGCCTGTATACTCTGTATTGGGCCCAGATGTGATTTTGAAACCACATCTGGGTAGGTTTCTCTAATATAGGGTGAAAGTTTTTATTTGGGGACCACACAGCCCTCTTCTGACATGTATGACTCATAGAAGGCTGTACAGAGCCTGTATGGGACCCCAGTATTGAAGTATAAACAAGCTTCTTCATCTATTTGATACCTCATAATCATAGTTATGGGATAGTATTCCATAATAAAGGTGTATTGGCCAATCTGTGAGATTTTAACCTTAAAAATGCTATAACTTTGTCTTTTTCAAGATATTGAGCTCAAAGTTGGTTAATTGTGTAGCCCTTGATGATATGTACACAATAATACCTCATTAAGAGTGGTTAACATGAAATATATAAAAACTATGTGATGTTCAATGTTTGTTATCCAGATATATGATTTTGTCCAAATATTTATGGAACTTGTTTTCCCCATAACTTTTGTTCTATATGAGATATGGGTAAATGTATGGCATAATCAGATATCCCTGACTTTTATATTTCCAAAATAACCCAAATTTAGGTATCTCACACTAAAACTGTAGAAGCTAGATGAGGGGTGAATATTTTATTCACCATTATTTGACCTTATATTTGCCATACCTGCTGTAGTTTTGGTACTAGCTCAATTTGGCTAGTACCATTGGATAGCCCTTGCTTAGAGATCCAATTTGAATACCCATTTTCTGGGGTTAAGTCTCTCTCTGTGTATTTCAGATTAGAGGTTAAAAGTAAGGTTTATGCTCAGCAACTTCTTTGCACAGGAATAACCTTTTTATTATTTTTCCTATAATAATGGGACTTGTAGTTTTGGAAGCAGCTAATTTTCCTCTTGCTTTTGATACCTTTTAAGATTGCTAGGCTCAGCTCCATGTTTTGGTTGTATTTTGCTCTACCATTAGTTTATGGTACTTGGCTGTCATGCTTGTTCTCTGGTTTTGAGTCACAGGCTGACAGAGGAGCCCAAACTTCCAATGCCCTCAGTTTCCATTTTTCAGAAAGCCAGTTCCAATATTTTAGTTTATGTGGCTGCATCCTCCTCAAAAGAATCAGATCAAGTGAGTGAGATATTAAAGAGCTTTGGTAAGGACTTAGAAGCCCAATCCGCAAATGGAAAGAAGAAGACGTCAATTTGGGATTATGTCAAACATGCAGGACTTGTGTCTTTGGTTGTCATTACAAAAAGTTACTTTACTTTAGCTATATTACAAATGCTTTCTTTTCTAGATTTTTGGCTTGAAATAAAGGAAAAACATGGAAAAAGAAATTGAAGCCATGTATGGGTTTTGACAGGCACTGCCCTAGGCCATAACCTTTTATAGCCCATTTATAATGCTATCCACCACTGTGTATGGGTTATGAAAGCTTTGGCTGTAAAATTTACCCAAAAATCCAATAGAAATACCACAAAAATGTTAGAAAAAGAAATATTTTAAATTTTAAAGAAGTATTATAGTAACTTCTAAGATGACTCAGTGCACATAAGCTAAACCTAATGAAAATTGTTACATCAACTTTATTTTTAAGGGTTTTTAAATTGAAATTCACTCGATTGATTTTTTATTATTAAATTATTTTTAGTTTTAATAGTATTTACCAGGGTTGGCATCTGGGTATGTAATTGATACTAAGACACACTCAAGAATTTTTTAATTAATGAGTGTGTACTAAATTACCATGCTAATTAATCCATAAACAATAAGTCATGTAATAAATACAAGCTTAGTTATTATGACTCTTACTACTTAAATACAAACAAGTATACCTGGTAATTCCCCTGCACAAAACACATCATCTTCACAAACAAAGGCCAAGAATATCTTTTTTCAAAACTTTTCATTTACTTAAGCTGTGAAGGCCTCCTGATTTTAACTAAATTCTGCAGCTAGAAAAATTGTAAGTCACCAGGGGAAACTTCACCAGAGACCATTAATCATAGGGAGTTGTTTCATCATTTATCCATTCTTTCAGGAAGGTCAGTTGAGCTATTTTTTGGGTCCCAGGGGCTTCCCAAGTGGGAGTTCTGAGCCTACCATTATGAGAGAAAAAATTTTTGACACATGCAGAGCCCACTTCAATTGTCAAGTAACATAGAGAAATTTTCCCAACATGGGGAAGTTACCAGTGAAAATTTCGCGCTGTGATAAGCAGAGCAATTAGAAATAAATATGAATTGAACAGAAAAAAGGAAACAATGACTACCTTACAATAATTGATTATAGGTTCTCCCTTTGTCATGGGACGTAAATCTTGTAACTAACACACTAGTTCATCTCCTTGGCTGTTTGGAACCTTGAAAGATTCCTCAATTTTTGGTTTGTTCAAATGGAAAAGTAAATAAGAATTTTAACTTTCACTCATGTCTTGAGGAGAGCTTGTTCTGAGGCTTTCTTGATATTCAAATTTTTTCTTTGACATGAATGAGGCCATCTCATTGCTCAACACTTCACTTATATCACCTCTTTTGATTGATGGATGGGCACACACAACTGTTTGAAAATGCCTTCATGCTATTTTGGATTGAACAAAAATTCTATTAAACTGTCATTGCTGGACATCTCCAACTCATAGTGGGGACTGAAACTTTCATAATAGGATAAGCTATTGGGGAGTACCTGTAGTATGGCAAGACAAGGTGCTTTGTAAGACCTTTAGATTGAAAAACATTTCAGTATTTTTCAAATATCTGCAGAATTTTCTCCATTAACTCCATGGCACTCCAATGTTCTTCAGTGAGCTGATATGTTTTATTTTCAGGTAAATTATTATATTTAATGCCCCCTTTGGATTTTCTGGAGGAAGAAGCTCCATAGGGTCATTGGGATGGCTATTGGAAGTACCTTTGGATCACAAGTTTCATTTCAAGATTGTATGAATAAGCTTTCTGGTTGGTGGAAACTTGTATCTGTTAGGATAGGTCCCTCAATAGCCATACAACAGTTTTATCAGTGGGAGGTTTGGATTGAGCTTGGTCAGCCTGTATGATTTCTGGTTAAAATGGTCAATCAACCAAGTATGCCATATTGCTGTATTTGTCTTGCATTTCCAGTGTTGGTGGATTCAAGGGTTGAGTGAAACCTTCTTTATATTTGTGCCCCAAGTAGTTGTGAACATTTTTCATTGTAGCTAATATTTCAAAATGAAAGCCCCATGTAAGATTCTGATGGAATTTACTTACCTTGCAAGGCCAAATTTCCCAAAGTAACCTCATCATCACTATCCTCTATTGGTTCTTTTTTAAGCCCAAGATAGTTTTGAAAGAACTTGTAATTGTTTCCGTCAGCTTTCCCATGTACACCAAGAATTCTTTGGCAATGAGATTAATAACATGACAGGCACAATAGTGAAGGCGTTCAGCTTTGAGCCATTGTATTCCAATACCTGAAAATATTTCTTTAAGGGAAGTCAACATGGCCACATTGTCACCAGTGATGGAATATACTTTCTCAATAATACCTTGTTCTTCAAAGGCCTCCCACAGTGTCCATGCTGAAGACACCCCATTTTGCATTCCCAACATGCTCTATCATGAAATTGAATCATTCATAATGATGAATTTGTTTTAGAGATACTTTGAGCTCACCTTGAAGGAAACAAGACTTTTTCAGAAAGAGTAAGTGAGAGGATCAATCCATTGCATCACAGTGGCTAAGTAGCTTTGAGACTGGTCTTTTTTTGTCCAACCGTGAATTGATGCACACAAATCTTTTTAATCAGGTAATTGTGAAACCTCTTCAATTATTTGTTTCTTACCCTCAAAGTAAATCTGGGTTTCAGTTGCCACTATCATGTAGTGATGGGTCTATTGAAAAGAGGGTGAAGTGAATTTTAAAACCTCTTTTAGTTGGAGTGACTCCAAAATAGAGAAAGAATCCTTGATGGCCACCAGGCCTTTAGCTAATTACTTTTAACTATGTTTTGGCTTTTGGCGGCCAAAATTGAACCCATATTTGGTTCAATCAAATCAGGATATTTTGATTCCCAAGAATTAAATCAACCTGCACATTTTTTGATGCTTATTCATGTTTGAGGTTTTGCACCCCATCACAACAATTTTCACACTGAAGTAATCAAATATAACATAAGATTATTAAATAACTCAAGGCCAAAAAGATGATCATGTGACGTACCTGAAGTGATGACACTTATAAATGTAGCGGTAATAATTCTTATAAGCCATCCATTCACAAGTAAGGTTTAATTTCTGGGTACGTAAACACACAAAACAACCATCCAGCTATCCATATAAGTATTCCACAAATAAACAAAACCTAATTTCAAAATAGTCATACAGCTCAGATATTTTGTGTTGATGTTTGCAATCTTGAAACAAAGACTGGATAGCTCTAGTATCCTGTGAAACTGAGGAAGTCTAATTGGATAAGGTTTATTCATTATTTTATGAGTAATGCTCTTCTAATGAGTCAGATGGGGCCTCCATTGCGCTAAGAGATGGCGGAAGAGGTGAAAACCCAAAATGCAGAAGGTCACAATTGACCAGATGGGAGTAGCTGCCTAAAGAATACGTTGATGAGTCAGTTTTATACTGGGAAGGAAACAGAAGATCTGGAGCCATCATAGTTTTCAATTCCGCTATTTATTGTGTAGTGGTTGGTCTACTTGGCTTTCAAAGGTGAAATTTAACAAAATGACGTGTGATGAAGTGTTGGAAAGTGGAAAATAAAAATCTGGATAATGACTGACCAATCAGGGCAAAAAAATTTTCAGAATTATTCTAAGTAGGAAAAAGGTATAAAGGAAGGTTTGGGAGAAAACAAACAGAAAGGTTGTGGGTTATGGAATCAGTGTCATTACATCGAGATAAATTAATAAAAAAGGAGTGGGGGAGAATTAATTATTTTAAAGAGATAATCAGATGTAAATAAAAGAACTAGTGAAACAATAAGAGACGGAACACCCCCTAAAGAGGTTTTGAATTACTTATTCATACCTGTAGAGAAATAATAGGATGTAAATAACAGAACTAGTGAAAAAACAAGAGAAGAAGCCTTTTCTCCGAAAGGGTTTGATTAGTTTTTATATTCTATTTACAAGTATTAGCTAGGTTTTTGAATATGCATATTCAATTTACTATGTATTTTATTGAACTTTCTTGGGGTTCCTTAACACACACACCCACAAACCTTCCATACTTCTCCTGAGCTTTTCAACATTAACTTTTCCCAAAGACATTGTAAAGATGTCATCCAGTTGGTTTCCAGTATCCTTCCATTCTAAAAACACCTTCTTCTTCACCATCTTCTCATTTATAATGTGAAGTTCCCGCTGAATGTGTCTCAACTTTTTCCTGCTTGCCGTGTTGTCTACTATATTTATGGCTGATTTTTTGTCTTCTAAACGTGTTGTGTTGTGTATTTTGAAATTTCTTTTAAATTATTTATAAGCTATATTCTTTCCTTTTCTTCAAAAGAGAGAGCCATATACTCGTCTTGACAATTCAATAATGCAATGCATGTTTGAAGCCTTGAATTCCATGCTTCCATTGAGCGCATCAAAAAACTACAGTCACCGTGTTGCGTTCTTGAGCCTTCTTCCCGGAAGTTTGCATCCACATAAACTTTAAAATTATCCTCCTTGCTATTGCCTCCAATTTTGAGAACTTGATCCTTTGTTGTACCAACATAAGATATCATGTGCTTCAGGGCCACCCAGTGCGCTTAATCCATGTTAAATGCAAACCTTTCCAGGAAGCTCATGGTATACATGATATCTGTTCTTGTAGCCTGTATAAGATACAATAGTATTCCTATTGCTGAGAGATATTCCCTACTGATCTGTACCACCTTTCATGATTGCAGCTTTCCATTGGGTAGAGGTTAGTATGCAGTAAAAGCATTATCCAATGTCAAGACTAACTTTTTTTATCAATGCAGATTGAGATAGCAAAAATATGTCACCTTTCTGCTTTATCTATATTCCCACAATACTACTCAACTCCCCATCCCATTTAAGTTTCAACCTTGATGTGAGTTGCTCCTGTAAAAAACTTAGTGTATCTTCTTCCTCAGATGCCAGTATTCCATCATCTACATTTATCCAAAGCATAGCCTTCTTTTCTCTCCTGTTTAAGATGTAAGTGTTCTGGTCCTCCTCATTTTCCTTGAATCCAATGTCTTCTAATATTGCCTTCAAATTTAGCCACCAGCATCTTCCTGCCTGCTTTAAACCATATAATGCCTTTCCATCCCCAATATTAAAACCCGGAGGAGGCCTCACATAAATTTCTTCATTAAGACAACTCTTTAGGTAAGCCATCTTCACGTCAAATGTTTCTATATTCAATTTCTTTGTGCTTGCAATTGCTAGCAGAGATTGAAATGGGGCAAATTTTGTTTCAAAATTTAGACATTTTATCTGCCAATGTCCTGGCACCACAAGTCTTTCTTTGAATTGTACAACCACTCCTGCCAAATTTAACTTTGTTTCAAATACCCATCTAGTCCCCAATACCTTGTTTTGTGTCAGATAGTCTACCACTTCCCAAACACCCATGGTTCCTAAGCTCCCTAACTAATCACTTCACACTTCCATCTATTTGCTTTCTTTCTCACCATTAATTGCCTCCCAGTAATTAGTTGGTGTCCCATTACAAAAAATGCTGGATATATTCAATAATCAATATAATTTGTCTCACCCTTGCATTTCATTGATTATCACCTTATCAAAGATTCCATTAATTTCTATTCTGTCAACACACATCTTCCTCCCCTGCTGTAAGAAACTTGCAAGGCACCTTGAAACATGCTTCCTGATTTGGGATTATAAAATATTCATCCTTGAGAGTCTTGAGCAACACCAAGGTGGATTGAATTTTTTGCTTTAGGAGACAAATCCTTCTTTTGAACCATGTTTTGTAGCATTGAAGTTCACCCAAACACTCTTATAAGGAACAGACTAGGCCTCCTTTTGATGACCAGTTTTTAAGGCGTCACTTCTGATCCGGCATGTAATAACTGATTGTAAACCCATTCTGCATTTCTGAAACCAAATGTCCAAAACACAGACATCAATACTTCCTGGAAAATCATCAATTTATCAGCTTCGGAAATATTATGCATTGTTTGTTCTACATTCCTATTTTGATGATTCTCATAAGGCATTGTTTTTTTGTGGATTATCCCCATTTTTCTGAAAAATGAAACTAGTGCTGATTAGTTTAATTCCCCTCTGTTTTTTGTTCATATTCTTTTGATTGGCCTTCCTATAATGTTCTTGAACTGCTTTACCCATCCAATCACATGCCAAGCTGCATCATACTTTAGATTCAAAGGCATAAATACAACCAGAGATTAGTAATTGTCTTGGATGACCATGCCGTAGGTAAATTTTTTCACCGACTGAGGGAACAGACCCATGAGATAAATTGAAATTATTTTTCCAGGTTCTGTAACCACTCCTCAAGATGGAGTTCTTACAAGAACATGTTGTCCCTTTGCCAGAGAACAAGATTGGCACTTGATTGCCTCCTTAAATACATTTTTGGTGTGCAGGTAATCCACACAGTTTAAATTTTGCATTATTCTAACAGTTTTCAGGGAGATTTGAGCTAGGTTATTGTGGAACAAACATGAAATGTTCATGGATTTATTAAAATATATTGCATCACATTTAAAGAAATCAGAAGCATTAAAAAACCAATGATCATTTCATTGTATTTTATTAAAAAAAGTTGATTTTGATTCAAACAAAAAAAAACCATTTTGGAATTCAAAATACCCATAATTAGCACTAAATTTACCCAGTGAAATAACCACCCCTGTTATCCACTCACAGTTTAGCACCTTAGTAATTTTAAGTCTACCAGCCTGGGTAGATAATACAACTTTCCCCATATCCATCATGCTGCACTTCTTGGCTTTAGCAACAGACCGCTTTAAATTAACAAATCTATAATCAAGAACAATGGATCAGTCACCCGCCACATGATGGGTGGCACCAGAATCAATTAACATCAGCTTTTCATTACTGGGAATAGTTGTGATTGCAGAAATTTGTTCCTTTTCATGTCCTGCTATTGCTGGGTGTGATACAAATTTTGATTTTTTCAAACAAAAGCTGGGATCTTCTATTGAGGGTTTTCCTGCAAGCCATACTGGACAATCTTGGGCCCATTGTCCCCATTCGTAAAAATGAAGGCATGGATTTTCCAGACCCAGCCACTTGACTGACCATTCAGCTGGTCTTGCACTAGGTTGAGGGTACTTACTCTGTTGCGGGCCTGCTCTTGGAGGTAGGACTTAAGATCTTTGATTAGCAGGTTTCGGACTCAATCTCTCCCCTTAAACAGAAAAAGGCTGATTTTGCGGATGAAAAAAGACATTTGATTGTGGAGAGGAAACAGAGATCAAGTGCAAATTATTTACTTCTTCATCTCTGAGGCAAAAATTTTGTGCAATCTCCATGATTTCTTTGGATGTGATCTGACTTTCTGGGCTGTTGGCTTTTTTTGCATCCAAAGCATTTTCAATGAAATTATAATTTTTTTTATTGAGATTATTAAAGAAGAGTGCTAGAAGAATTTTTTCAGTACATGTACCACCTATTGCTGAACTTAGTGTCTTGATGTCATCTTTCAGGCGCACAAAACCTTAATTCATTGAGAGGTTTTCTTCATTTAGGCTGAGTATGTTGTTTAAAGTGGTCATTGCATGGGACCATGAGGTATGTTGAAAAAACGTTTGCAGGGCTTTATAAATAAACCTGGCTTGATCCAGATTATCTACATAGTGTAAGAGTTCTTCATGAATTGATTTGATGACAAAAGTACGGATGGATTTATTTCTAAAGCAATTTTTGTCTTTAATTGTTTCTGAGAAGTAGCTTGCTTTGTCAGAGATGCCATCGATGAGATGTTTTAAAGATCTGGATCAGTGGTTAAAATGAGTGCCATCTTTTTCCAGGTGGGGGGTGATGCTTTGCCCTAAATTGCCGATTTCAATGCATTTGCAGACACAAGCATTTGTGTCATTGGTTTGGCTTAGAGCCATTCAAAGCTCTTCAATGTCAAATTGGTTTCCTGATGAAGACATTTCAGATTGATATAATTTTCCTGAGCGAGTTTACACTGTGATGGCTTTATTTAGCAACAGCCCATTACCTGTAGAGAAATAATTGGATGTAAATAACAGAACTAGTGAAACTATGAGAGAAAAAACCTTTTCTCCGCAAGGGTGTGACGAGTTTTCATCTTCTATTTACAATAGTTAGATAGGTTTGTGCGTATTCATATTCAATTTACTATGTATTTTCTAGATCTTTCTTGGGGTTCCGTAACAATTATGACCTTGAAAATTAAGGTCAGTGCAGTACTTATTTGGTTGATACCAGCCAATGACTTAGTGGGTATGGGTAAGTACCAAACCCTATGCAAGTGGGTTTTGTATTTATTTGGTTGGGTACCTTTAAGGTTCCTTCCCGGTTAGTTTATACTAGGGGGACTTACCGGGGAGCCACCTTTGGTATTTATAAATTGGGATTTCTACCTGCATTCTGTTTCTTCTGGAACTTTTTGAGTTTTCCAGAAGCAATTGAAATTGTTATTCCTTACCTACTTTACAAAAATAAACCTAAATGGAAATACTGTAGTGCAGAACAAGGCTGGCTCCTGGGTACATAATCAGTTTTGAGTGAGCCAGTTATCAGAAGACTTCCAGTTATTCCATACTCAAAGCATAAATTGACAGTCCCAAACTGAATAAGTTCAGGACTGGCAAACTTGTTATTGGGTATTGGTACTACCCTCATTCAAGTCTAAAAGACAAGTTTTTAAAAAAAGATTTTTATTTATAGGTTTATTTCTTTTAAATAGTTGCTGAAAACCATTAAAATGTGCAAAAGACAGTGAAAATCTTGATTTCCACTGTACTTTTGAGGGTCAGTAGCAGTGGAGCACTAATGAGTACAGACTAAATAAATGTTTATTTAGTACTAGTACATACCCACTTGAATCATATTCAGTTTGGAATAATTCAGTCTGTACTGGAAAATCTCGAGAATCAGTTAGTAAAGACCGACAGGACTAACCGACGAGCCAGGTTTGGTGCGGAATTTGAAATACAAGGCACTGTAAAACAAAAGAAGTACTAGATCGTAGTTGATGTTTGCTGGGTTAAAAGCTAGACAAAAGCAAGGATAAGAAAGAAAACAAGAACCAAAGAGCGCTCCCTAAGCAAAGACAGCCAAACATCGGAAGATTGGAGAATTGGTCAAAGAACAAATAAGCTGCAGCCAAATATGACAAGAACAAATAAGCTGCAGCCAAACATGGCAAGAAGAAATAAGCTGCAAGGTACCAAGGTCCAAGAGGGCTATGGGCACAACCAGCCAATAGCATAGAGCCATATTAGCACAGGTTAGAGTCGTTTGTTCTACCATTTAAGCTATATTGCACTGTATCTTTTTGCTCAAGTTGAATCTGAACTGCTTCCAGGCACAGTACATCAGATCCAATAGTACGCCCTCTTCCTAAAGATCATCAACCATCAATGCAAGTGCCTGCATCTGAAGAAAACAAGATGACGGCAACATCAACGCTGGCACTGTCATCTTTTATAAAAAATCCATTAAAATTTGTTTCCTCCGTGCCTCGTCTCAAACCTGATGGCTCAAATGTCGACGATTGGTCAAAGGGACTCGACATTGTATTCATGTATCTTTTCAACAAAGCATCATTTACTGAAGACCCCAATAATTTTGAAGTAAATGATGAGATTAAGGGAGCGCTTCGCTTTTTCATTCAACAAACAATTTCAGTAGAACTGTCAGAAATAATACAGCAAGAAGTGTCTCCTAGATTAGCGTTTACGTGCTTGAAAAGCCACTTCTTGAAAGGTGCTCGTTCAACACAATTGGAACTTTTAACTGAATTATTCGAAATGTATAAAGCAACAACAACTCCTACGCTTAAAAATTATATTAGAATAACTAGTATTTTTGAACGTCTTCGCCGTACGGGCATAGCAATTCCAAGAGAACTACAACAATTAATAACCAACTTGCTCATACCGTGATCATCAGTTATATCTCGATTTACATAATGTCACTCGAATTCGCCTTGATCGGAGCGTTCAAATTTCTGGAAGGATTTGTTCTCTGCGACTGACTATATCTAGGATAGTTTCTATTCATTCATCTTGACTGGAATAATTATACATAAATAAATAAAAAATTATTGAATTAATTGAGTTATCAATATACTGTAACTACTTTTACTTAACCCTTCTATCTCCTATTGAATTATTTTGAGATCTATCAATAATTCATTAGGGAATTTTATTGTTTTTACTCCAAATTTTGTTGAAACTGATTTTTCATCGAGAAAAAAATAAGAATGAAAAAGAGGGCTTTTGATGTTGTTTTCAGCTATTACCTTACTATATTTGGCCATGTTCCTATTTGAAAACTACTGACTCATTTTCTGTTGACAAGAACATTATTCAAGAGGAAACTTTCCTCATTTTCTTCTTTGCTTTTCTTTGTCTCTTCCGTATGATTGAAACAGATATCATCAAAATATGCTTTACTGTACCTGAAATACGGTTATGCTATGTTATGCTTAAGGTGGATTTGCCAACGCAATAACACTAGAAAAGTATTTGACACTTTTGACAGTTTTTATAAAAAAAATAAATAAGGAGCCAAAGTTTTTCAATAAGCCCTTGAGGTTTTCTCACCATACAACAGTTGACCTATTTTCCTCTTGATACGTTCTCAGTTTTGGTAAACTTTCAAAGTCTAGATAGTCATCAACAATTTAAATCAGGGATTTTGTGAGCCTTTGAGATATGACCACATACCCAATAAGGTCACAAAAAAGACTTAGAATAATTATACCTTTAATATAATTATATTAAAATTACTTAGAATAATTATACATTAAAAATAATTACTTAAATATACAAAAAATACCATAAATTGGTACAAAAATTGGTTTAACTTAAAAACCAATGAATCAACATGTAAAATAAATTATACCATTGGATTCCCCATGGTAAAATACACATATACCATTTTTATGGCATATCTGTAAAGTCAATATTTAATGAATTATAAGGTATAATACCTTATAAAAACCATAAAACCTTATTTATCTCAAGAACTAATGAAACAACATGTGAAATAAATTGTACCAGTGGATTCCCCACGCAAATTCACTCATAAAACAATTAATAAGCTAATTTCCAAAGTTAATACTTAAGGAATTAACCTGAATATATGCACTTTTTTGGTCAACACATATATTCAAGGATCATAGCTAATATCTCCTAAACTATACATGATAGAATGATGAACCAAAAATAAAGTTACCACTTAATTACTGTAAGAACACAGATATTAACTTTATTTTACAAATTATAAACAAGGTTAAAACCTATGATGACATATTGATAAAAATCAACAGAGCTGTTGACCACTTTGTTGTTAAGGTGTTCCAAACTTAAAAAAAAGTATACAGTTGGATTCTACTAGTTCATTCGTGAAGAATGATGTAATTTTTATTATTAAATTCAGGGTATAACCCCCTGAAATCAAGGTTTGAAGTTCAAAATATTGAATTTCGACAGAAAAGATGAGTTACAAGAAAAATCATCAAAATTAGAGTTTTGATGATGTAATGAAAAGCTCTTGGCAGAATAATAAGGTTATTCCAGGCTATCAGAATTCACTCTTTGAATTGCTGTAGCGTGTAAATCTTAAATGTTATTGAGGATCAAAGTTTGAGCTTAATTTGAGCAGTTATGATCACTCACAGTAACCTTAAATTAATTTTAACAGTCTTAAGAGTGATAAAACTGGTGAATACTATTATTTTATGATTCAAACTAATAAAATCCACGAAATTTGGGGTTCTGCCAAGCCTCTGATGTCATCAAACTTAGAGTTATAGTGATAACTCTAAATAATGGTGTAATAATGATGTAATCATCTCCAAACCTTAAAATATTGATCAATTCCAGTGGGTATGATCAGTACACATCTACTAGAAGCCTTTTGGACTCTAGGAGGGAGGTATTTACTATAAATAGAGCTCTTTTTACTCTATTTTCCCCTCAGACGCATCAAAAACATTAAATCAATTAAATCAAAGGTAATTTCTTTATTCTTTATATATAAAACTATTATATTATTAAAGACCAAAGACCACCTTGTTGGAATCATCTATTTTAACGTGATTAAATCATTTATTTAATTGTTTTTGCTAAAAATCTCTTTAAAAACTCATTTCCACGTTAAAATCCAGAATAATTTGTAATTTTCTTTATTTTTATTGTAAATACAATTTGAAAAAGTTGTATTCATATTTTTTGGCGTAAAATATTTCAAAATGATTATATTAAGTGTTAAAAGTAGTTTATTTTCTCTTATTATAATAATTTCTCTATTATTACTCTCTTAATAATTCTTTAATTAATATAAATAGTATTTATATTAATTCATAACTTTAATATTAGTAATATTATTGTTATTAATTGTTTTTTATTAATAAAAAGCAATTTTTTACGCCTTTATTATTCGTTGGTAACAATAATAAAGAGCTTTTTAAAATATATTAATTATTTTATATTAATATATTTATTTATTATATTATATTTTCATAATATAAATTATATTATTATAT